>JBAIZL010000005.1:153314385-153584385 GCA_036971475.1 Prosapia bicincta | reverse complement strand
TAATTACTTGTTTCAATCATTTTCCGTTAGATGTCACCATCAGCCAGAGATCTCATTAAAATATTTCTCATACATAACAATTTTTTTACATAGTCATATATTATTACAATTTTGAATCCATTCTCGTTTGTTTTCTGAAATTTGCTAATTTAATATGTAACACCGTCTAAAGTGTGTTACACGTTTCTAAAAACGTTATAAGACAGCGTTAAGGAAAACGCCATGATAAATACTGCCAACCAATAAAAAGGGGTTGTTTAGAATATAGATAGGGTTCTGGGGTTCTGTTAACCTAGTGCTTCTGGCCTGTCTTTCTTTGGTTGTATCAGATAAAAGATCGCCATGGACTGCAATCGTTATAATTTTGTATCGTGTTAGAGGCTTAATTAAAACTTTTAATGAACTACTTTTTAAAATTAAATAACAAAGTAAAAATGTTTTAGTAAAGTTTAATAAGTAGCCTTGTTTTTACTTGTAGCTATTTCTACGTATTTGTGTTATAAGAGTGAAACCGTGTAATGTTTTAAATCTGTAAACAAACTAAGAAAGGTCAAGTAATTGCCAAGGAATGTCAACATTTTATTTCCCGATGTGTTTCGGTAGAATCATATCAGTAAATATACAAAATCAGTGTACATCAGATCTAACGTTGCCTAACAGTAAACGATTTGAACTTTTTGTAATTTTATTTAACATCGTTAGACCTGTAACAACTAAACCTTAAAAGTGTAATTTTTAAAAATGTAATCTTTTTTTTGTAAATACAAACGAGAACTTTAATGTAACCTATCTTTCTTAGAACGATTTGAATAGACAGCAAGGTTGCCTTAGTCAATTTGTAACATACAACTGGTAGGTTAATAAATTCCTCGGTCTTTCAAAAGTGGACAATAAATATGTGAACAATGTTTATTGTTTTAAAATAATTAAATCACACATTTATAAATAAACAAGGGGTTACAGACTGGGAAACTCAGTTTATGATGAACACTTTATTATTATTTTGTAGCCCATGCTTTAAAGTATATTTACACGCCAAGTTGTATATTCCTACAATAGTTATAAAAAGTTATTTGATTAAATTATTTGTTTGAGGTTTCTTGTATTTAACTGGAAACAAAGAAACACAAATAAATAAAACTGTGTTTAAAGACACATAAATAATAACATTGCGAATGTTTTAATATACGTTTCGACCTAAACGTAAATTTATTGTGTAAGGACGAATCAATTTTTGAATTGAAACCTAGATCGAAACTTAATAAAGAAACATAATGGTATTTGCCAAACAGCAGTCTAGAGGAAAAAAGTGAGATAATGGTTTCTTGGAAAATATGAGATATTATTTATCTAAAATCTTGCACTTCACTGCTCCGAGTCTTCCAGTAATCCGGCTATTTTCAGGAAATAACTTTACCTCGGCAGCCGGCCCCGCTATAATTTATAATATTAGGAAACATGTGATATGCTTAAATCTGTCTTAAAAAGAAATTGAAATTAATTTTTAATACCATTAAGAGATAAAATAGATAAAAATGTTCATGAAAAACAAATATAAACAAATATATATATATATATATATATATATATATATATATATATATACCTATATATAAATAAATATATATATAAATATCGCAATATGTATTCTTGTGTATTAATAAAGAACTAAGTCAAAATACAAATACAAGAATTATAATTGAATTTACAATTCAAAGCTTTTCGTTGGCTAACAGTACCAACATCATCAGGAATATTAAACAAAAGGATGATGTTTTGTTTAATATTCCTGATGATGTTGGTACTGTTAGCCAACGAAAAGCTTTGAATTGTAAATTCAATTAAAACTCTTGTATTTGTATTTTAACTTAGTTCTTTATTAATACACAAGTATACATATTGCGATATTTATATATATATATATATATATATATATATATATATATATATATATATATATATATATATATATAACTTGCGTGTTTTATTAAGCTTGAATGGTTTTTAAAATAATTTATAAACCTTTGTTAATTAAGAAACATTTAATTTGGAAAACTGTTACAATCATTAAGCTTAACAAATTCAACTGATATACATTCAGTTGGAGGTGAGACGACTGTTCTCTTCAAGAGTTTGCTACACACTGAAGGTAAAGCTGTTTTTCCAACTGCACAATAAAAAGTCTGCGTAAGCAGGAATCTACTTTAGTAAGAATTAAATTTAGTTAAGCTTACATTATTCATTCACATAACTCCTCCATTTCTCAATAAAACTTCGGGAGTTGCAAAGTTTCGGCATCTGTTGAAGTTCTATTTGTCATTTTGATGAAGGTGAAGTATATCAAGCCGCTGAATAGGGCGCCACAAAGGGCAATAGTTCATATACTAATGTGATGGGTTATTCCCATAGTTGGATTAATTCTTAACATAGTCTCTGTGTTTTTTTTTTACCCACTTTTAACTTTTACTGTAAACTCTGGCTATTTATCTATCGTAAATTGCAGTTCGAACGTATCCATGAAAATAGGGTGACCTCCAGAGGTTGTTGACGTGTGGCTGAGTTTATGCCGTTGAAAACGACCGAGTCATTATTAGTTTTTATTAAGTATATGCCTTGAAGAGTGACGGTGGTAGTTGCCTTGCTACTGGTAATTTCTAGAGTCTCTTTAATGGGGAAGGTTGCCAGGTAAAGGTTGATTTCTGGGATTCAGTTAATTAGGTTTTCCGTTACTTCCTACGCAGTGCACTCGCAATTGTTGGCGCTATTGTTTCTGATGATGGACATTTTATAGTCTAATTTGTGGTGCTTTAAAAGGTCAAATGAGCAAAAGTATTTGGAATCTATTTTACCATTACAATCACTGTCTAAACAAAAAATTACAGAATAAGACACTAACATGTACCTTACTCTTGGTATAATTGTTACATAAACTGTTTCATATTTTGTGGGTATAGAATGTTATTTATACAGTTTAAAATGCGTCTTCTCTACAATAGATAAGTTGATAAAATATACAATTTTTTTCAGAATCTAGTTTACAGTTGACTTTAATCAGGTTTTGTAATTCCCACATATTTTTTTTATTTTGGGTTCTAAAGGTATTCTCTCGTTATATTATTTATATATTTTGCTTAATTCCTCATATAGCTCTTGAGTTGAGATCACACTATGGTGTACAACACCTAGTTTACAAAATGTAAGAGAATTTTCCAAATTTGTGATTACCTGTAACATTATGTTATATCAATTGTTCAATTGGTTTAAAATACTTCTAAACTTTTCTAGTTCAACAAAGTCATTTACGTTACATTTCACAATATTTAATTTATTTTTAATAATACAAAATTTTCGTCGATTACATTAAACGTTTTATTTAATTCTTCTATAATAATATTGCTAAAGGAGTATTGCGATTCAAGTTGATAATTAATTTTAATTTGCTCATTTTCTATATCTTTAATTATCTTTTCATATTTTTTACCATCATATGGATTTAAATTGTCTGTTATAGATTTGACAACGGATCCTAGTCCATCTATAAGACCTCTTTTTATTCTTTTATTACTGTTAAAAATTATAATTTCTAATTTCTCTTCATTTACGTTTTTAATGTGGTTAACATATTTAAAATAATTACCAATATCTCTTATTTTATTATTATTGTCTGTTACATATTCATTACCTAATAGGCTACCGTTACAATTGCCGCAGTTAGCTTCAAAATTTTGTAATACATCATAATAATAGAAAGCAATGTCATTTAAATGATTAATAAAGTTCCTTACATTAAAATAGTGGACAAAGGTATGGTAGGAAGATTCTAATTTGGCTGGCCCAAGGTCTATCGGGATTATTCCGAGGTTGTTAGTGATGTCTTTGATATCTGCTGGGTCGGTGGTTGTGCCAAGGACGAGCAGGGTGGACCTGGAAAAGGATTTTGAACATTAATTATATTTATCATCCTAGGCCTTTTAATTTTTGACAAATGTATTTTTTCATTTGTGTTTTGATGTCTAGGCTTTATTTTACCAGTTTTCGTTTCTTTATTAACTGAAGATATTTTTTCTTTGCTATATTTATTTTTTTGTCTTACCCTGTTTTTGTATTGTTTTTTCATAAGCTTCAGTTGGAATATCTGGAAGTGAGTCCTTGTTTATATTTCTTTTGTCCAAAATGTTTTCTTTAATGGTTAGCATTTCTAATGTATTCATACAGTGCTTATGTTTTTTCTCTATGGCCTAAAACGTAGTCTGTTTGAAAACTGGTTTTCTACATCTACATCCAGTAGTGTATTCGAGTTTATGTGTCCAAACAAAACTTACTACGGCGTTAATTTCGTAACTGAGTGTATGCTATTATTATATGCATATTATATGCATTGTAACTGCATATTTTACTTTTTTTTAAAATATTGTCTTTTGTGAATTTAGTTTGGTTTTTCAAAAGTTATAAGTTCTACTAAAGTGTAATGAAACCTTTTACGTAATCAGAGTAAATTATTCTTGTATTTGGGAATTGTGTTATTTATATATATATATATATATATATATATATATATATATATATATATATATATATATATATATAAATAAGTTATGTGAAGGAATAATGTGAACTTGGCTAAATAAAATGCGAACTAGAATAAATTCCTGCTTACGCAGATTTTCCATTGTGCAGCTGGTGAGGCAGCTTAAGTTAAGTGTGTAGCAACTCCTGTACAAGAGAGTCGTCTCCACTCCAACAGAATGAACATCAGTTGTATTTGTAACTGTATTTATTGAGCAAAATTAATGTAACAGTTTCCAAAATTAAAGTTGGTTAATTAATAAAAGGTTTATAACAATAAAATTATTTTTAAAATCTTTCAAGCTTAATAAAACACGTAGCTGGCGCAATCTCGGGAAAATTAGTGGTTATAATTTTTTTCGATATTAATCGTTAACCGAGATACTGCAACCCCGATAAAACTGCAAAGTGCATATCTGTAACGATATCGGGAAAACTTAATAGCGTGCATATCTATTACGAACACGTGAGAATATCGTGACAGAAGAAAGAATAACTTAGAATGAAAGTGCTAATTGTTCAGTGTCAATACGCGTTTGTTCCCACTGTAACAAATGAGCAAAGTATTTTGGAGTTTACTGTAAGTAGATCCTAGAAAATATTATTAAGAAAAGTGTTATACTTTTATTATATTATTGATTTTAATTTTTATTATTTTTGAAATAATAATATAAAATAAAAATGGCTACTCCAATTTTAAAGAAGAAATTCTTACATATGATACCAGAATTTTCTGGAGAGCCTATAATGCTACAAAGATTTGTCACAATTTGTGATAAAATAGTAAGTAAATTCTGTGTTGCTAATAATCCTGATGACTTTCAAAATGAATATTTGATGTCCTCAATCTTAGCAAAACTAAAAGGACAAGCTTTAGAGTTAGTTGTGAGCTCAAACAGTTATAACTGGTTAGATGTTAGAAAAATTCTTTTAACTAGTTTCCAAGATAAAAGAGATTGTTTTACGATATATCTTTAAATGGCAGAGCTAAAACAACTAGTAAGTGAATTTCCTTTTAAATTTTAGGAAAGGATACACAAATTATTAAATTTGCAAATAGCATATTTTATTAATAAAGAACCAGTTAAAGCTATTAATACAATGTGTGGATATGTTCAAAAATTAGCATTAAGAGTTTTGTTAAGAGGTCTTCAAGAACCACTAGGGTCTTTAATGAGAACTAAAAACCCCACAACACTCGCAGAAGCTTTACATGTGGTAACTAACGATTTTCAATTAAAAAATAATAAAATGTTTACACAACCGAACAAACAATCAGTTTTTTAGAAAGGTCAAAATTTTAACGTAAGAGAACCAATACACCTAGAGACTAACTATCACCAAATACCTAAACAAACTTACCAACAGCCAAATCCATCCTACAAACCATCTTTTGCCATGGCCAATCTCAAAGACAACGATTAACCAATAGTAATAAACCTCATTACTCTCAACGGAATACGAGTTAGCAACCTACCCCTATCAGCATATCCACTAGACAGACAGACAGGCCTTCTAGACAAAATACTAATCTTTATCAAATGACCGGACAAGGAGCTGAAAACGGCGAATATTCAATGTACCAAATTAACGGACACGAAACGTTCGCTTCTGACAAAAATTCAGAAAAGGACGAGTATTTCCCTGAGCACCAAAACTTACCTGAAGACTATGAAGAAAATGAAGAGACCATTCAAACCGATCAAAATAATTGTTTAGGTTGTACAAGCCTCGGAACTAATTTTCCATAATGAATTTGCAGTGTGAAAATAATGAATTACCTTTCATATATGACGCAAATACTAAATTAAGAATATTAATTGAAACAGATAGTACTCGATCGTTTATACGAAAATCACTAGGATGGAAAAAGTTTAAAACATTGGTAAGAAAAGGGCCGTTGGTAAGAAAAGTTACCACTGCACACGGCACTTCAAACGAAGATTTTTGATGCAAAATACCCCTGTTTTCAAAAAAGGCAAATAAATTTTACTTATTTGATTTTCATCAGAGTTTCGACCTATTACTGGGTCTGGATAATATAAAAGATTTAGGAATAAGTTTAGACTTTGTAAACAATAACTTACTATTTTGTGGTGAAGAAATCCCTATTCAGTATTTTAATACAGAAAAAGGAAAATGTGATAAAACAGACAGCACGTCAGTAAAACAAGAACAATTGAGTTATATTATACAAGCCTGCACTAGCCAAATAGTGTAGAAAATATTAATAATATAGAAGGACTCCTTCATACAAGCACTTTAACGGGTTAAAAAACCACAATGCATAGTTTCAGTGCATAAGGGTGAAGCCTATTGCCTTATTGTAAACAACACGGAAGAAAATATAAAAATAACAATAAATGCAATAAATAACTAGAATTAAAACCTTTAAAAGATTACAATGTTCTTGAGCCTAATGCAATTCAAACCAACACTAATTTAAATATGTTAGTTTATAAACAAAAAAAAATCAAGAGGAAAAATTTAGACTTATAAAAGTTTAGAGTAGGACACATGAATTTAAAAGAAAAAACCGCCATAACAAATTCAATAGAAGAATATGCAGATATATTTCATATTGACCGAAATGATTTGACTTTCACCAATCAAATAAAACATGTCATTAGGACTACAGACGAAATTCCCGTATATTCTAGAAATTATAGATATCCAGAAATTTACAAACATGAAATTAATAAACAAACTGAAGACGTGCTTAAACAGGGAATCATTAAACCTTCTAATTCTCCATGGAACTCTCCTGTCTGGATTGTACCAAAAAAACAGGACGCTTCTGGTAAAAGGAATTTTTGATTAGTGATAGATTTTAGAGGCTTAAACAAAAAAACAATTGATGACAAATTTCCCTAGCCGAACATAAATGACAAATTAGGATGATCTCAGTATTTCACAACTTTAGACCGAGCCTCAGGATTTCATCAGGTCGAGATGGACGAAAGCAGCATAGAAAAAAACAGCATTTTCAACGGAAACAGGACATTATGAATTTTTAAGAATGCCAATTGGCCTAAAAAATAGCAACACTACGTTTCAATGGATTATGAATAATATTCTGAGAGGAATTCAAAATGAAACGTGTCTAGTTTATTTAAACGACATTAAAATTTATTCAACTAGCCTTCAAGAACATATAGAAAGACTTGGAGAAGTGTTTGACAGATTACGAAAAGCCAACTTTAAAGTACAGCTGGAGAAAAAGGAACTTTTGAGAAACGAATTTGCTTATTCAGGATACATAGTTACGCCGAATGGAGTAAAACCAAATCTCGAAAAAATAATAGCAATCAAGAACTATCCAATACCAAAGACTACCAAACAAATTATAGGATTTTTAGGACTATTAGGATATTACCGAAAACTCATTAAAAACTGTTTAAAGAAAAATGCAAAAATTGATATTAATAACCCCAATTTAATGGACTGTTTTGAAACATGCAAACATATTTTGACTAACAAACCACTTTTGCAATACCCAGACTTCGAAAAAAAATTCATTCTAAAACAGACGCAAGCAATTATGCGATAGGAGCATTTTTAAGTCAAGACAAAAACGGAAAGGTCCTTAAAAGGGTCCTCCTGGCTTAAAAGGGCCATCTCGGGGGTTGGATTTCTTATCTTAAGAGTGGTACTTAAATTACAGCATCTCCTGACTTAAAAGTACCATCACAATAGATGCAACTTCTGTTTTGAAAGTAGCACTTAGATGCAGCACCTCCTGCCTTGAGAGGGCCACCTCGATGGCTGCAAATTCTGTCTTGAGAATGGTACCTAGATGACTGTACCTCATGTCGTAAGAGGGCCACTCCGATGTATGCACCTCCGGTCTTGAGAGTGGCACTTAGACAGGAGCACCTCCTACCTTAAGAGGGCCACCTCGATAGCTGCACCTCCTGTATTGAGAGTGGCACCTAGATGGCAGAACGTCTGCCTTTGGGACTAACGAATCACTGGAATAGAAGTTTACCAGTCTATAAATATTTATTTTAGAGTAATTCCAACCACATATTTGTATATAAATAGCCCCGCAAGAATTTGTCCCACTATCTAGACTATACATTTGGCCCAATAAGAACCAGATAAATACTTTATTTTGGCTTTACCGGCTGCATTACAATAATTAGAATATAAGACGTTGGTCATATCAAATTAAACTTGTAGAGCTACAAACATTTTTTCATACTCTCAAGTTACCACTTTAATGTACCTTGTAATGTACAAAATAATGTATCTTTATACGAAATATCGAACGAAACAATGTAAGATCTATTCCATGAGAATACAATCTCATGGATTCGTGATTACTGCTTTCAAATACATGTTACATTAAACCACTGTTTATATTTAAATAAACATTAGTGGTCAAATTTATATAATATAGACGCAGTCAACCTTATTTATTACACTAGTTAACGACTTTCAAATTTGTAATTTAAGTGAAATCATAAAAAACTTGTTGACACAAAAAAAACATTCCTGTTGCACCGGATAAATTATTTAAAATTACTTACCTTTGTTAGCCTAATAGTAACGTTAAAGTTTCGTCTATCCCCATGTGCAATAGCCATAGGCTACATCCTATTATCTATAAGGATAGCTATTGATATTATATTTTATGTAAAACAAAATTGTATATGTATTTATTTTTCCAAATATAAACTGTTGACAACAATTATTTTAGAAACTAACAACAATTACAATAAACTGAAACATTACCATAGTTTCATAAAGACACTTTTGCTTGAAATATTTTTCGATTGGAAGCAAAAATATGAATCTAAGAAGTTTTTTGAAACTTTGTAAGTATTCTTTAATATATTTATTTACGTATATTAATAATAAACCCAAATATATCCCTGTACACATAAATATATAAAAAAGACTACTAACATTCGAAACGCCAAGTTTTGTAAGCAGTGCTTGCCCTCAGCTGGTTATATGCTGCCTTGTAAAGAGTTGTGCGTGACTTTAGGACGGGATTACCATAAAAGAATGGTGCGGTCAGTAATTCATAGGAAGATTGTAGGGCATATTGATTTCCTTAGTTAGATGAACTCAAAAACATTCATGAACTTCATTTCCAACAAGATGGTGCTTCCCCACACTTCAGTTCATTGGTAGCGGACGGTTTGAACGAAGAATTTGGAGATCGATGGATGGGCCGGCAAGAACCTATACTGTGACCTCCAAGGAGCCCAAATCAGAAACCTTGTGATTTTTTCTTGTGGGGTACATCAAAAGCGTTGTTTATTCACTAAGAGTTCGCGACCTGAACCACTTAAAAATCAGGATTAATGAAGCAAATACAAACATAAACGAAGAAAAGTTAACGAATGTTTGGAGAGAAGTTGAGTATCGTTTGGACATTTGTCGAGCGGCTAAGGGCGCACATATTGAAGTTTATTAGTTATGTAAAAACAACTGTGTGAGACGACAAATTAGATGATTAAACAACAGTAACTGTAAGTAATTAGGGTTTTCTTTAAATCATGTTCGAAACAGCACCATTCTTTTATGAAAACCCTGTATATAACCTTACAAGTCTTCACTCGCTCTTACCTGATATACAAAAGCCTTTTAGAGTCGGGTTTGGTTAGGAATTAGGAGGTTTGGTGTAATCTTGTAAATGTTACTGTATCCAACATAAATGGTTCCTTCTACAAAAACGTTTGGCATAAACAACTATATATTCTACTTACTATCCCTAAAACAGATACCATGGATCTCTCTTTATCATTATGTTCCTATGGAAGGCCCAAATTATGAAAACGACGATACTCCCTGTGAGAAATATTAGGAATAGGCTATTATCAGACAGAATATTTGCTTGTATTGACATTCATTCGAACCATCGCGGGTGTAAATGTCGACAAGCACCAATAAGTCATGATGGGAGTATAGGTATCTACTATCAGACAGAATATTTGCTTGTATTAACATTCATTCGGACCATCTCGAGTGTAAATGTCGACAAGCACCAATAAGTCATGGTGGGAGTATAGGTATCTAATACGTTGCAATGCTTGGCACGATATGCCTAAATATTCTATAATAGATATATGTACTCGAATAGATGTTATTCCAACTTACTTCCTCCTCTTTCTCTCTGACCCTTTCTCTGTTCCACTTTTTCTCCCCTTTGCCTCCCTCTCCATCTCTCTCACCCTCTTTCTGGATATCTCTTAACCTTCTTTACTATCTTTCCTACATCCCCGCCAGGGGCCTAGGAAATTATCCGAGTAATCTTTTACTCCCATTGAACAAAAATCATCACAATCAAACATTATGTTTGTGGAATAAGATTCACTTTGGAATGGTTTCATCTTTTTGTTTTATTTTCTATTCATCCTCATTACAGATAACATCTAGTTTGTATTCACTCAAAAACTTCTGTCCGCTAGTTCTGTATATGCTCTTACCGTCATAATAAATCATTTGCCTTTTATATTAATTTCTCATGATTAGTCCTACTACAAGTATAGCTCATTAAACAACTGCCTGCTTTTCTTTCTATTTTTTTTTTTAGATTTCAAATAACTATTTTATTGTTAAGTTAATGATAAATATTCTATTTTCTTCAGATATGCTTAATAGTATTTAATCTCTCTCATCTCCCTCCTCTCTCTCTCTCTTTCTCTCTCTCTCTGTCTCTCTCTCTTGCTCTCTCTCTCTCTCTCTCGCTCTCTCTCTCTCTCTCTCTCTCTCTCTCTCTCTATATATATATATATATATATATATATATATATATAGTCATTTTATTATTTCCTTTTATGTTTCTTCTTCTGAGTTTAATTATTGTAGTACTACTTTAGTAATAAGTAGGTCTATTAATTACTAAAGTAATTTGTTCTTTAGTACAAATTAAAGTAATATTTAATTTGTGTTACTTTTTTCAATGAGTTCCAAATCATTCTCTTATTTATGTACAAAATGGAATTCGTCTTAGGCCAAACGCCTTAGAAATGTCCTTAAGGTTTAAGGCAAAAGGAGGGAGATTATTTTGAATGTTTGTAACGTTCTGTTCGGATACGATCGGCTACAGAAGAAAGTTTTCGTGACAGAACTTGTAAATACATACCTTGACTATAACGCGAGCAAACTAATAGAATTTTATCATAAACAATTACGGTTATATCTGTAAACTATCAATGAAGTAAGAACAAAGCAGTGCAAAGAGAGTATTGAATATCTCTCTGGTTTTCCCTTTTTTGTCTCTGTGATGTTTAACTGTTAGTAACTTAAAATTGAGCAAAATATAAATACAATCCATGCAACCATTGTTTAACTGACATCTGATATTGTATAACTTGTAAAGTTCCAGCTTTATTATAATAATTCCTTCTCTTGTTGTTACAGTCACGTGCTGCTTCTGCGCCAAGAAGAAGGAAGAAGAAGGTAAGGCTCTTAAACTTTTATCTTGAACTTAACTATTCTAGTATTTGTACTAAAGCATAATTTTTCAATTATATAGTTTTAAAGCGTGTTCAGAGGCTATATACGTCCTTTTTCACTGACATTCGACCTACAATCAGTTTCTCCACACGGTCTTGTTCTTGTGAAAACATTTCCAACATTTAGGCAGCCTTTTCAAGAGTTCCTTGTGCCATTCCGAAATTCTTGCAGGTCGATCTCCCTGTACTTTTATTTCGAAGTATAAAATAAATAAAATTAAACGAAAAATCAGAACCAAAGCATGCATACTAATTTTAAAATACTGTAGGTCTACATTTATATATGGTCTTATTTGTGTTGGACCTTTGAATTTAATAAATTGTGTCTACAAAAATCTCAACTCTAAAAAGACGTTTACCTATGGGAAATAAAAGTTAGGTTATTGTGTATTCGTAACTAGTACAAGCATACATTGGACCTATTTGAAGCATAATGTGTCTAAAGAAATATAACTAAAATGGTTTACATGTTTTAGTGAAGGAAGTTGACTTTGGCGAACACGACGTTCCTACACCAGATGTTGCTACACACACTGACGCTACACCAGGACCTCACATCCGATACTACGGTAAGTAGATTACCAAACCTCAATCATATATAATTACGCTTCATAAGCTACTCTACTAAATTGATATTAGTCACAGAAATGAGTTTCTCGGCATCGGTATAAAATCCATCACCCCCCCCCCTTTTTAATGTAATATGATAACGCATTACCTTTTCATTTCGAATATAGTTTGCCATTTCCATATAATTTTGGGCCTGATCCATACTCTTACACCTTTTCTTTAGTAACTTTTACTTCAGAATGAAAATATTTATTCAATGTCTTGGTATTATCAATTGTTAGTTTTTCAATTGCATTGTAGTTATTATGAGATTAGTTTCTTCTTAGATTACACTTTTAAATATGCATGTTTACTATACACATCTGAGATATAATATATATTATTAGAGAAACATTTACCATATCTGCTTTCCCCCTGTCCTACTGGTTTCTTGTTTCTTCCTATGTCGTATTAAATGTAAATTTCTAAAATACTTAAACTAAAATGGTTTCTCAAAAAAACATTTTTTAGCTGTCCTTTTTTGCTTCAGCTTATTTTATGATCCATGATTTCGATTTTACCCTGAATCACACACACACACACACACACACACACACACACACACACACACACACACACACACACACACACACACACACACACACACACACACACACATATACACACGCACATACACACTGACACTGCCCCTCCTTACAGCCTCCTGCAGTCACCCAACCACCTCCAACTTTATTTCGACCCCTCTAACGTTTAATAATATTTTATATAAAACGTCTGTGTATTGGGTATGTTGTGATGGTGTGTCTTATACATACCTAGACCCTATCAGAAACCAGCTACTCAAGGAGTTTGGTAACTTAATTAATCAGACTTTGGAGGACTGATGACTATTGATAATTGCTTGGAAGGTTCAAGTCTGGAATGGTTAAAATTAATTCAAACCTAATTTTTCCTGTGGTGTGTTCAAAAGTATCTTCCAGTGGAACAAATCCTTGATGTTTATGTAAACACGACCAAGTTAATCTGCAGCTTATTTATTTGTATTTATCCTCTGGGGTATAACTTTTTTTGAATCTTTGCAACCCTTTTCTTTGACAGAAAACCATTTGTATTATTGAATATAGAAATTTAATTAAATAAATTTAATAATGTTACATGATTATTTTCTCATTTCTAGTTAGAAAAATTATAGAATAATTTTTATTTTGGTTATCACAGGAATTACTTTGATATCAATTTTAGATAATTGTTATCTACATACACCTATTACCTTATAATTTCTTCGAAAACTGAAACATCCTAATTTAATAAAAGAGATTGATTTAAACATATTATTTAATTATTTGAAAGCAGCTGTACTCAACAGAACTAATTTTACAAATTATCTCAAGATATTAAATAAATTTAGTGATCATAGGATTAAAAGGTTTTTGCAGAGTTCCTAATTCTTTCCCTAGCTTAAATATACTAGTATATGATTCATAATCTTTCATTCTCCTCTCATAGTTATTTTTTGACAGGAATTATTAGACTACAATAATAGATTTTGATTACAGTGCATCATTAAATAAATGTACGTACTAAGTTATGTGTATTTTGTTATTTGTGTAAAAAGGTTTTGTCAAAGCCACAAAATAAAGTTATTTGGAGATGACTCTCTCTTAATTCAAAGTCTCCTTGATAATTTGGACCACCAGTCATGTTATAAGAACTGGTTCTTTATTATAAAATTTATTTTATGAGGTTTATATGAGCTTACCATTTACATTTTCTCATGCATTTTCTTGTTTGAAATGAAAATTTTCACAAGTTCAAATTTTAGATAAGAAACACAACAAAAAATTACCTAACTCTTTACTTTTTTTTATTTGGAGACATATGTAATTATAAAAAGTAATTGTTTATGATATTGCATTTATTTTCAGTATTTTGTTAAATGTTTAAATTGTAAAATGCAAATTGTTAAATTTTTAGAAAGTATTAAAATAAAATATAATTAATAAGACAAAAGTATTAAAATTCTGTCTTTCCCCAAACTTTGTGATGGCTAATTGTGGCCGCGTTTCATTACCTTCCTAATGATTCTGGGTGATATTGGTAAGGAAACTCACAGTTTAAGAGTTTTAGAACCGCCGATTCACGGATGCACGATACTGTATAAATATTAAAAAGGAATCTGTGTAAAATGACACCATTTTGTTAATCGATGGATTTTGTTACCTAGTTTTGTTGATTAAATAAAAAGTAGTTTTAACAAACCCATTTTTCACAGCGACATTATTTAAAAACAAAAATCCATGCATTTTTTTGCAAAAAATGAAAATATAATTTGACAGATTTAAAAAATGCACTTTTATAAGATCACTTAAAGTAACAAATCTGCACCTTTGTTTTATTGAGATTGTAATATATGTAATAAGACTTGGCAATACTCGTGAAAGGTACAGGAGATTGAATAAAATGAGAAATCTTGTTTATTACTAACATTTTTATATATTTTTTAACGCTACAAAAATAGATAATTTTTAATAAATGCATATTTTGATATTTGAGCATTTGTATTATTTTTAACTATATCGTCTCGCGTCCTTCATTCTCTCTCTCTCTCTCTCTCCCTCCCTCTCTCTCCCCTTACCAGTTTTTTCCTAAAAGTTACCGATTGTAAAAGACAGTGAAGTTAGACTGAATGCATTACCTAAAATGTTGCCATTAAGAAATACATTAAAAAGAAGAATTTAAAGATTTCGTAAACAAAACTTTATTCACCAGTATTTTAAAAATTATCGCAAAAACAGCATATATATATATATATATATATATATATATATATATATATATATATATATATACATATATATATATAACGTCATTGCGACATGGTTTAAAGTCTTTTCGAAAGTCCACATATTACATTTTTTGGCAACCCTTATAACCCCACAGCCTGTCACAATGGGTAAATAATCTCTATAAATATTATTATAGGGATGGACATGTTTATGGCTACACTGTTTGTTAAACTTGTATCCCATGCCAAAAGATTAGAGTTATTTACATTATAAATTTTATTTCTCAGAATAATGTTTTTTATAATGTAGATATATTGCAAAGGATTATTCAATTTGTTGCCCATTTCAGAGACTCACAATGAAAGTTACCTGAGCTACATGTTGCATTTGGAAAGGTTGTATGATTTTGGACACCCCAGATTATTGTTCACACACACTCTTGACGCCATTCCCGAGGAAGAAGAAGAGGAGGCGGAGGAGGAGCGGGACAGCGTTACACACACATCCAAATTATTGTCTGCAAGTGATATTGCGCTCTTCCCACCAAAATTACGAGCTCCTGTTTTACGCAGGACTCTGTCATTTTGTAAGTATTCTTTGTTCGCCCTTAATATCGTTATATATATTAGTGTAGCAGGAAAGGTTGCCATATTTATTTATCATCCTGATCGTTTCTTTAAATTCTTCATGTTGTTCTATGAAGAAAATTTGTGTTTATATTACTTGTTCACATAAGTCAATTGCTATTTATAAGTCCTTCCTGAATTACAACAAGGTAGCCTACAGTTAGTATAAATTAAAAAGTAATTACAGTTATTTGAAAAGAACGACAAAATTTTGTAGCGATGGGTTACCCTTTTCCTCTTCTTGGCCTGAGAGTGGATAACCCAACCTCTAAATAATATAGGGCTTAATTTGTGTGCATTATTCAGTTTTTTAAATCTTCAACACAAATGAACTTTAATTTTGCAAGAGATAATCACTTCAAAATAATTAAATTTAACTCCCTCTCTCTTTGTATATAGGCCTATATATGTAGTTGACTATCTATCTAATCGACCATATATTTATCTAGCTATAAATCTACTGATCTATATATCAGTAACGTATAAATGCATTTAATTTCTTAAAAATATATTAAGGGATTATTTTTTATAAATTCTATGTAAATTATTATTTAGACTATAAAAATAAAATGGATTTATGGATTTATCTGGATTTCGTTTTCAATTGATTACGCTACGATCAATGTTTAAGACAGTTTCTATTTTCTTTTTTTCAGAAGCCACGTCCTGGCTTCGAGGTTTGGAACGGCTTCTGGTGGAGGTAAGCACAAATTTAATATATACTCTAAGTAAATATAATCTTCAGTTCTGTTTTAGCGTTGCTAGAGTGCGGTAGATTTGTCAATCGTAGCAGTTATGTTGAGTTTTGAGCTTATCCCTCCAATGTCATGTGCCTTGTTATCAATTCTTTGCTAGGGAAAGCGTTGGGTCCGTAGTGTTTGAACTTTTCTTATCTACGCTTAGCTGTATGGTTACGTTGAATTCATTCGGCAATTTACTCTTTGTAAGTTTTTGAAAGTACTGTGTTGAAAAAATAAACTAATATTTTGCAATAATTTGTTGTTAGTATATTTACTGTATGATGCACTTCCGTATCTGCCCGAAACTATTCTCGTTAGTGTTTCTTCTTGCCCATCCATGATAGTTCGTACATCCATGTATAGCGTTCAGTTACTTAGTGTGTGCAACAGATTGTGTAAGTTAGTTATTGTAAGGGACAGAACCTAAAGCTATGATTGTTTTGCCAGCAACCAATTCTGAACTCATTCACAAGGAAATTCAGTCAAGGGGAATCTCGTTACTCCACTCCTTACAAAAGACGAAACTTTCATAGTCTGATAAACCCATGTATAGTGTACAGTGACTTAGCGTATAACATCCTGAGGTTATCTAACAGAGAAAAAAAATCAGCTGAACAGCGTGTACAACTGATCTTTGCAGAGTACGTTCTTTAATCAACACAGGTGGATCTGTCCTCTTGCTGCAAGGAATTCCTTGGCTTGATGCATTGTTCACACCAGAAGAGCGAACACCAGCATACCTTACCGTCGGTGTACCGTTGCCCTGAGCGTCTAGCGGTTATCGCTCATATTATACAAAAATATACAAAAACTGTGAGAACCGGTAATTAAAAACAACGAACAACAACTCGTATTCGATAATTTCTTCCTCAAACAAGTTTCAATAAGAAATTCTTCATCATGACTGAGTATTACTGATGGGTTTATCTAAACTGATTAGTTTTGTGTGTCGTCTAAACTGTTCAGTTCAGCGAGTCATCTAAACTGGTTACTTCAGTGAGTTGTCTAATCTGATCAGTTCAGTGAGCCGCCTTAACTGATCAGTTCAATGTGTCGTCTAATCTAATTAGTTAAGTGAGTGGTCTGACGAGATCAGTTGAGCGAGTCGTCTAAACTTATTAGTTCAATGAGTTGTCTAATTTGTTCAGTTCAGTGAGTCGTCGAACTAAAATTTCACCTTGCTTGTGCTTTAAATGTTTAATGGTGATAAGAACTACCTACTACAGCGTATTGAGAATGAAAACACTTATACTTAGTGCGTCAATTGTTTACAAACATAAACTTGAGCTTTTGCATTTACTTTTTTTTACTAAATACTGTTATTATGTTTTTCTAAATCCGGTTTTACATTAAAAAAATCATCGAGACGAACATTTTATTATATATATATACACACATAAATATGTATAATCGTTATTTAAAAAAAAATTAAGAACATGTTTTTCTTTTACATTTGAAATGGCGAATTATTGTTTCCAAATCAGACGGATTTGCATGTAACTATAATGGAACCACAGGGAAGGTTTCCTCTTTCATGTGTAAGGAAAATCACTTTGATCGGTTAAATACGTCCCACGTTATCGAGTAAAAAACTTACGGATCGAATTCAAAACCTCCTCCTTTTCGGTTAACAATATTATAAAAAGAAAATTGATGTATAAAAAAACTGATAAATCATATTAAAATGTATTTTAAAGAATTATTTCCTTTCACAGGTTGCTGAAATGAAAGTCTTCCCGCCTTCAAGTTCTTCGTCTTGACCAATCTTCCAAATTTCACTTTTCGACACAACCTTATCCAAATCGTCTAAAGAACAGGGTCATTTCAGGTAAGGAACTGCCAAAATCATTCAATAAAATACAACAATAAATTTAGTTATGTTTTTGCCAGTAATATATTATTTTAATTTATTCTCTAAATGATTATAAATTATTTTAAGGAGATGGTAATATTTCATTATATGTCAAAACAAGTTATTGATCGAACAACATAACCTACTACATAAAATCATAAAGAATATAATTAGATATATTAGGAAAGGGGTCATAGAGTCTGTATTAGAACCTAGGCTTGCCTGTAGAGTACCTGCAAAACTATTGTTCCTCCCTAGGAGGTATGTGCCACCTAGGTGAGATTTCAATTTTTGTAAATTGCACGTGATACTATTTTTATTTCAATTTATTATTGCATTACCTCAAAAAAACAAAAGCCCATAGTATATGAAAGGATTGAAAAAATTTTTTTCGAATATGGAGCATCTTTTATTATCACTTGAGGTTACCCAACACATCCTGTAGCTCGCGGCGCAGAGAGAAACTTTAGAATGTCTTTATCTATTTTGTACTTTCTACTAACGTCCTCAACTGTCCACGAAATGTTTTTATAAGTTCGCTTTATACTATACTAGCATTACCCGGTGCGCGTTGCAGCGCCCTAAATCATAATTTTATAATGGAAAATAAAAAAATATTAATTATTTTCCAATAAGAAAAACAAATCAAACAAATTTATAACTGTACATAGAATTTTGCAATTTAAAACAATGAATTTTTATATAACTCTTTTATAATTTTGGAAATTAATTGGGTAACGCTAGTAGGCTATGCAAATATATATTTTAACATTAGACTTATGGAAAGTTGTACCCTGAATAATCCAAGGCCTCTGGGGAGAAATCGTGGGTTTAGATCTGCACCAATATTCACTCTAACCAACCTGGGAAAATATTAAACAATCCCTCCAAATTTCATTAACTTCTTTTCAGCAGTTTAGGCCTTCGTAAGATATATGCATACATAAATACACATACATACTTACATGGGTGTTTGAAGCATCCTAAACTGCCTCTGCGGCTAAATCCAGTGGATGGATCTACACATGAACCATCCTGAGAATATGTTAAGCAAGTCCTGCAAATCCCACTACCTTCTTTTCAGCGGTATAAGCGTCCATAAGATGCATATATACATTGGGGTATATATATATATATATATATATATATATATATAAATATATATATATATATATATATGTTTAAGGCCAATTACGAAACTCATCATTAAAATTTTTAATTGAGATTGTCATTATGAAAACTCTAGAAAATATTTTGGATAATCTCCGTTCTTGAGAAAATATTTTCAAAACATTTAAAAAGCGTATGGCTTAAGAAACTTTACAGAATAATAAATTAAAATGGGAAATAAAAATATACAACCTTAGAGGAGATATCAGAGCCAACACAACATAGAAGTAAGACTATATTCCCCTCATTTGCTACTTTAGGACAGTCCTCAGGAATAAGTCTAGCAGTGGTAGGCTAATTATCTGGTGCTGAGTCGTGATATTCCTCTTCCCCGTTTGCGCCTCATGAGCGCCACAATATGAAAGAAACTTTCTTAGCTAATTTAGAGTAAAACAATTCGAAAATGACACACTTACAGTACAAATAAACGAATTGATTTTTTCGCCATCTGTGTCGGAGCTGTAGCGTAAGCCAAATACTTTTTACACCGCAGGCCCAACCACGACCTCCAGTTGAACATTAGAAAAGAGAACTCAACACGTGTTTTAGTTTGGTGTTTTCACTTCACCATGCAACGGAATGACATTGTACTTTTGATTTTATTTACTTTGTTACACGGAAAATTTTCAAGTGCCTAATACAATTTAGTATCGGTTTAGTCGATACTGTAGCTATAGAGAAGTAGTCTATGTAAAAATTAACTTATACAAAAATTTAAAAAAGAAAGTAGTATGATTGTAAAGGTATTTAGATTATGATGAATTTCTGTTTAGTATAAGTTAGAATAAATGTAAGGCAGAAAATTATATTACAATGTTTTATTTTGATTTAGCTGCCACCAGAGCCATTAAAATTCTGCTTGCTTTAACCGCCGGCCTAGGATCGGCAAATTTTCGGCATTTTCATCAAAATTTATGGGATGTAACCAACCCGCGTCCGTGCACGCACACGTACATCCCGGGGAACGGAACTACGCCGTTTGCAAAATGGGTTTGTAACAAAACGTAATTGGATATGTTAGCAAACTAAATAGAACAGAACTGAGGCTACTGAAGTTTAACAGTATTTACAAAACTAACCTGCAATAAATTTATAGTCTGTACCTGATTTAAAACATGGATGGAAAGATATCCGCCCGGGGTGTACGGAAGAAGATGCAGGGAACAAGAGTGAAACGAAATTTTAGTAAAGAATAACTAGAAAAAAGGCCGAAAAGAAAAAAAAAGTGCCGACCAGGTGAAAAATTCCAGTATGCAGTCAAAATTACAGTAAGATTCAAGCAAGACAGAAGTAGAAACTACAGTAAGTTTCAAGTAAAGCAGTACGTAAAAATTACAGTAAGTTTCAAGCAAAGCAGCACGTAAAAATTATAGTAAGGTTCAAGCAAAGCAGCACGTAAAAATTACAGTAAGGTTCAAGCTAAGCAGCACGTAAAAATTACAGTGTCATGTGGTAGTAACCCGTCAATACTATTGTAACAAGAAATAAAATTTTCAGTCATTCAGTGTTATTGATTTGTTGATTTATTTGTCTAATATACAATTGTATATATAAATAAATAAATATATATATATATATATATATATATATATATGTGTGTGTGTGTGTGTGTGTGTGTGTGTGTGTGTGTGTGTGTGTGTGTGTGTGTTTGTGTGTGTGTGTGTATGTTTGTCTGTGTGTATGTTTGTGTGTGTGTGTGTGTTTGTGTGTGTGTGTGTATGTGTGTGTGTGTGTATGTTTGTGTGTGAGTTTGTGTGTGTGTGTGTGTGTGTGTGTGTGTGTATGTTTGTGTGTGTGTGTGTGTGTGTGTGTGTGTGTGTATGCGTGTGTGTGTGTGTGTGTGTGTATGTTTGTGTGTGAGTTTGTGTGTGTGTGTGTGTGTGTGTGTGTGTGTGTGTGTATGTTTGTGTGTGAGTTTGTTTGTGTGTGTGTGTGTGTGTGTGTTTGCGTGTGTCACACAAATGCTGTAATGTATATGAGTTTAGAACTGTATCAAATATAATTATTTACTGTTTTGAACGTTTTCAGTTACTTTCTTCTGTCTTTCTTTGTACAGCCCAACTCTCTTACTAATAATAATGTACACATATGTTTGTTACTACTTTGGCTATGTCCCATGTACAATCACCATAAAGAACATATTCATACCCCCCTTTGTGCATATTGGATGTTCGAAAAACAGAATCAGGTATTCTTCTCAAAAAAGGACATGTAAAATAATTTTGGTTATTCGAAAGCGATTATTATCAACAATATATAGTATTAGGAATAACTATGTAAACATACAGACATAAATATAAGTACTTGGAAAGCCATGCGGACAGGGTAGTCGGAGTGGTCCCCTGCATGCCCGAGAGAATGCATGTGAGTTGAAACCCAGAGGCCCAAGGAGAAGGAAGATTAACTATTATAAACGAAGAATATTTGTCCATATTCGTTTCTAATTAAAAGCCTCGCGATATTATTGTACAAGGGATAAAACTTCTGTACAAGGTGACACAACCCAATAGCTGTAGGGGTGAATCTCCTGGCAGACGGAGACATGAAACAATGGCAGTCAAAGATGAATTTCCTGGCACACAGTGATACGACCAAATGGCAGTTGGTGATAAATTTCCTGATACACAGTGACAGACCAAATGGGAGTAAAAGATGAAACTCCTGGGATACGGTGACACGACCAAATGGGAGTTGGTGATGAATCTCCTGGCACACGGTGACACGACCAAATAGCAGTGGGAGGTGAATCTCTTGGCACACAGTGACACGACCAAATGGCAGTTGGTGATAAATCTCCTGATACACAGTGACAGACCAAATGGGAGTAAAAGATGAAACTCCTGGGATACGGTGACACGACCAAATGGTAGTTGGTGATGAATCTCCTGGCACACGGTGACACGACCAAATAGCAGTGGGAGGTGAATCTCTTGGCACACGGTGACACGAGGAAATGGCAGTGGATGATGAAACTCATAGGACACGGTGACACGACCAAGTAGCAGTGGGTGATGAAACTCCTAGGACACGGTGACACGACCAAATAGCAGTGGGTGATGAAACTCTTAGGACATGGTGACACGACCAAATAGCAGTGGGTGATGAAACTCCTAGGACACGGTGACACGACCAAATAGCAGTGGGAGGTGAATCTCTTGGCACACGGTGACACAACCAAATGGCAGTGGGTGATGAAACTCCTAGGACACGGTGACACGACCAAATAGCAGTGGGAAGTGAATCTCTTGGCACACGGTGACACGACCAAATGGAAGTGGGGGATGTTTCTCCTGGCACACGATGACACGACCAAATGGCAGTAGGGGATGAAACTCCTAGGACACGGTGACAATACAAAATAGCTGTGGATAGCTACAATATTTAATGAAGAAACGATTGAGTGTTTTAGGGGAGTGATCAAGTTAGGTTGAAAAATAGATTTAGAAACTATTTCAAATTGATTTTGTAATGTGCTAAAAGGATATGGGCCTAGAATGGGTCTGTTTCCTTAATGAGGTCGCTACAATAACAGGTCGTTTTACCGCCGTTCAAGCTGGATGTAGGGAAATCAAACTCCTAAATATTTATCTCCGTTGTCATGCACTTTACTTCAAACTGTATTTAGTAGATTCTTGTACCTACCACAAAGATAATCCAAAAATATTTGATGTGGTCATATGGTGTTTTAAAAATTCTGTATGACAAACATGTCGGAAAAATGTAATAATTTATTTAAAATTGCAAATGTGATGTTTAGTTAGCAAATACAATATAACTTCAGTAATAGTCATTTCATTTTGTATATCTGGAGAAATCGAAACTAGCATTTCTTTGTATGTTGGTTTTGATATGATATATATATATATATATATATATATATATATATATATATATATATATATTCTTGATATTTAACGTTATCCATTGTTTTTCCGTTGCACTGACTTTATGAAGTTAATATATTACTATTGTAAGTAATTTTATCCACCATTAAGTGCAATAATTTTACCTTGAGTGATGAGGCACCTTTCGGTCAATTGACCGAAAGGTGCCTCATCACTCAAGGTAAAATTATTGCACTTAATGGTGGATAAAATTACTTACAATAGTAATATATTAACTTCATATATATATATATAGAGGTCAGTTATTATTTTACACATTTTTTTTCAAATACTTTACTAGCCCAAATAACTTGAAAAGGTTTTCTACCCAATTTTTTAAAATGAAGTCATACCCACTAATTTTTTAGCCTGCATGCCAGTTTAGCTTATTATTATTTCTGCTTCTACATTGATACAAAGATTCTTCTATTTTAATACATCGCGTAAATAATAAATCAAATACATTTATCTTAGAACTGCTCTACATACAGATTTTTTTATTTTTTTAATTATTATTGCACACAAAACATGGAATAAATAGTTATTAAATGTAATATATTGGATCTGTATAAATATAACTTACGTTGGATGTATTTTATTGCGATTATTTCTTAATATGTTAACTAACATAATGAGTCCATGTTTTGTTTTTACGTTTTCTGAGGGATTCTGAGAGTGAAGGAAAGCTGTTGGTTTTTTGAAGGCTTTATGTTTAGGGTGTTTCTAACACGTTTTTCATTATATTTCCGAGATACTGAGAGCTTTCTATAAGGCTAGCAATTTATTGTACCCTTATAAACATTTGAGGTCAATATATTGCAACTGTAGATAAAGTGTTTGGATATATTTAAAAGGTTTAGCTGCCGTATAAATGAAAAGATAATTGACTATTGTGTTGTATAACATCTGGAATATATTAAATCTTAAAGATATTAAGACTCTAATAATCAAATTTTGTTTATTTATGTAGTGAAATGATATTTTTGATTGTAAAATTGACGTAAGAAATAAATGAAGTTGTAGTTAATAAAACAATAAAGCAATTTCATTTAGAAATGATATTTAAATATCTTAGATATTCAGACATAGAAGAGCCTGTTACGTTTATAAAAACATTTATTAAAAATTAGACTGATTTTTTATTTCATTTAAGGTAAATGAAATACTATTATTATAAATACCAAAACTTTTTAAAAGGTAATTATGTTAAGGTTATAAGATGGAAATATGGCGGTTCCAAAGTATTATGTAACTAAAAATAAACTCTTTAGCAGTTATTAATATACATGTTTTCCCTGTAATTAGGAATAATAATAAAATAAGTACCAGTTCTTCAGTATGGAAGACATCTATTTAAATTTTACTTAATTAATGTCTCTACTTTTTATAAAACTATACGATGATTAGCCTCAACATATCGGTTGGATATGAAACGTTAAAGCAATATACTCCGGTTTGATCTTTTATTAATGCAGAAGAGAAGGTAAAAAATCCATTAAAGAGTACATTAGCAAAAATGCATGACTAGCAAAACAGCAAAAATGTGAGAAAGAAGCCGCAAATTATGTGTGTCAAACAGAACAGCAAGAATGTTAGAAGAGCTAAAAAAGAAAAATTTGTGGATATTCAAATCACAAATACTTGAGAAGAGGAAAACAGTGAAAATATGTGAAAAACCAGAAAAAATGCTACATCAGCAACACTAAACATTCATAAAAACTGTTTTTCAATTATAATTTTTGAAACGTGTAGACGAATCAATCAATA
Organism: Prosapia bicincta; assembly: GCA_036971475.1. NCBI lineage: Eukaryota > Metazoa > Arthropoda > Insecta > Hemiptera > Cercopidae > Prosapia > Prosapia bicincta. The sequence continues at coordinate 153,558,952 of JBAIZL010000005.1, read as the reverse complement.
TATTAATATTACCTATAATATTACTATCTTTTTAAGAAGAAGTGGCACCTAAACGCCTAAACGTACTGCCAAATATTTTTGGTTTTTTTCTAGTCGTACGTAGTCATATTTTTTGAAGATTTACTTACTAGGATCATTAGTGACCGGAATGATGAGGTTTTCGTAAAATATTATGAAGATTTGTGCATTTTATAGGTTGTGAAACTTTTCGAATTAATTAACAGAAATATTAATGAGAAGAAGGAAAGAGTTAATAGTAGTGTGCTCATGGATTGTTGGTTTTATGTCCAAATTATTGCCTTTAGTAAGTTTAATTGTAAGAGAATTAGTTTAATTGTTTGCAAGAAATGTCCTGCAAATAAAACTGTGTTTCAATGTAAGGAATGAAACTTTGATCATGGTGCAAAGCACTGAGGCTTAAAAGGGAGACCCATTTCATTTCGTGGAATTGCGATGACTTAGCTATATCTTCCTTTGTATCTCTCACCGATTTAATCATTGAGCAGTATGAATTTACAGTTCAGTTTGGAAACAAAAATTCTCGATCAATAGAGCAAATATATATTGCTCTATACATGAGCCGAAATTCAATTATTGTTTTTGCCCATTACAAGAGAATTCGTAAGCCCAAAAATGGCAGGTTTAATGTAAATATAGTAATATATGTCATTAAATTAGTAACACAGAACTAATCCAGCGATGAAATCTCTGTTGAAATACATATATGTTTGTTCCATTGAAGAGGTTTCATGAGGAAATTGAAAGGTTTGAGCTGTAATATATCAAAATAATTATATTTTAATAAACACGAAATCTTAAGAAAATAATTCGATTTATTTTCTGTCTCCTATTGATAAAACAATAACGAAATGGACAATAGTGAATTTATTTGCAAACATGGACTTCAGTCTCCTATTTTATATGAATATGTTACCTTAATTATAAAGGAACACAATTTGTTTGACTGGTTTCATGAATGGGCGCAAGAATAATATTTTTAGGTCATCGATAAAGCTATTTAAAAGCGAAAAATAATAATTTAATCTATTTTTGCGAAAAATGCATTTTGATTAAACATTTCTATCTTCATACTAATTATATTGATTTTGTTGTTTATTTGAAAAAATGTATGTTTGTAGTTTAAATCAAAGAACCCATATAAATAAAATTAGCTTCAAAGGCTAGCAAAATATTATGAATGTAGAGATGATCAAGTACCACCATAAAACAACTGCTCTGCCTTCGCTCCGGTACTGTACAGTCAGTTTACCTACACGATGAAACAGTACATAGACTTTCTGAAACGTAAAAGAAATAAAGGAATTGTAATTGAAGGATAAACTAAATATTATTATTATTGTCAATCTATAGTGTTGATCCTTGGGTTAAACTATTGTCCTCTGCAACCGGAAGATATTAGCTGAACTTTTATTTATCAACTACCCCCGGCATTTTGCATTGTATTTTTAGGTTGGTCAGCCCGTCTGACTGTTATCCCGTATGGAGGATTGAAAACTACTGTGAATGTTGGTAGAATGAAGGTAGGGAAGTAAAGGCCTCTGGTGTAGGATATAGGGGGGATTATGTGTCACGTGTGCAGGATCAGGTAAGGAATAAAGAAGACCTCTGTTTGGGGTGAGAACCATATAGAAATGTTTACACACCCTTGTTAAAAGAAGAATAAAAAACGGTGAATGGAAAAAGAAAGAGTACTGAAAGATCATAATTACTCTCTCGTACTCTGGGATTAGAATGAAAATATAATATTTTGTGGGCAGGACCTACTTACCTGAAGTAGATATGTTTTCAACCATAGTTTGTAATAATAAATATTACAAAAGATAATGATAATTATCATAATTAATATAAAAAGGGAATAATAAAATTAACAATTATGTTAACAGCAGCAGCATAAATGATTATAAAGAATTTTAAATGATTGTTTTCAACTGTAGAATTAATAATTTGGAATAACATAAAATGTATTTTAAAAAATCATTTATTTAATCTTTTGACTTTATTGACTTTAATAATCACTAAAATTGAAAATAATGTAGAAATGTGTTTCTTTTTATAATACAAAAAAATAAACAACGTAACAACAATTTTTAATAAATGAATTACCTTGTAACATAATATTCCCCTTTGGGAAGTTAAACATTGAAACCCCTATGCGATTATTTGATAAAGGACAAAACATTGCTAGTTGATTTGTTAAATAATATTAATAAGCGTTAGAAAAAACATTACATTCTTGTGACCTAAAGGCATTTATTTTCCAAGTGATGTTTATGTCCCGATTACTTTACAGAGATGAGGTTTAACAAATAGTATTTTTAACCACATTAATAATCTATTTAACCAAAACCTATTTTATTAAAATCAGCTATTCACAACAAAATTATAGATGTTAAATAAATGTAATTATTGCAGAAATATAAAACAAAGTCTTGTTTGGGAATGAGTGTACATAGAAACAGAGAGAATCTAGGGGTCATAACAACGTTACTAATTCCAAAGTGGACCGACTGGACCCAAATATCTGGGTTGAATTTAAACTAAGGCAGAATTCCATTCTACAGCTCAATAAGGATCGATCCGTTATAAAAACCATACACAGACTGAGAATTGGTCTTCACGGGAAGAATGAATAAAGACAAAGAGGGTAAGAAAACCTACTGAAAGTGTCGCATCTGCTCGGACAAAGAGCACACATTTTTAACTTACTCCCATTCTTCCTGGTTTATTCGGAACTATAGCTTTATATTGGGAGGTGAACCTTTACGAACATAGTACAGATTGCTAGAACTGCTATTATCTGAAGAAGATTAGTCATTGACACGTCATCATCATCATCACTGTGAAGATATGGAGGCAATATTTAAGTACGAAACTATAGTTTGCTCTAGAATAAGTTCCCTCTTCTTCTATACTGACCGTCGCTAAACTATACTTTTATTGCTCATATCAATACTTTTATGAAACAGGTTGTTTATTAATCAACCTGTCAGTATTATCGTCTGCGTTATGTTTGACGATAATATAGGTTTCCAATATAATATGTTAAGGCGAATTGCTAGACGTCGCGTAGGTTCATTTAGTCGAAATCATAATACTATATAAAGACTTGTGAACTGCACACAAGTGATCCCCGTTCTTGACTCGGTGCATAGGGCATGAGTGATCTTGTGATTATTTGAGAATAGTGTAATTTTTGTTAGTTAGGGATAAATGTATGAAGAAAGGGATGTATGCCCACTACTTACTTTATAATTTACTTTATCCAACGCGCGTACAAGGTTCTTCAACCATTTGACGTCGAACATGCCGGTAGCGTCTTATGATACGTCATCTTTTAGATACGAAAGAGCCTGGCAGTCCTGGAGATGTTCATTGTCCATTCTTGTGAGATTGCACAATAGCCAAGTTTTATAGGAAAGTTGAAGATGTATTCGCAGGTAGTCATGTCCTGTGTGAAAGCTTAAGAGCGTTAAATCCTAACTTCTTCCTAGATATCTTGGGATTGTCTCCAAAATACCAGGACCCTCCCACTCGAAAACGGGACAATCCCTGTATCAGATTAAGTGCCTCCCAGGGTGCATCACTTGGAGGCCGACATCGTTACACCCTAAGGGTCTCGTATCGAACATCATTGCCTTTATTAGAGCTTTGGAGCGACTGGGGCGACCCAGTTCCGTAGGTAGAAGATAACTATGGATAAATATGTGTACGATAACTTTTTCGTAACTTTTATGTGTAAATAGTTTCTAGTCGCGGACACTAGGTAGCTTGTCAGGAAACATAAGGAATTAAACCTAAAGGAAACCATACCCTAAAGAAAACGATACCTTAATGTTTAGTAATAAAAGTTCAGTAAAAATATGCATATGTAAGTCGGTAAACTGTTTTCTCAGTTAAAATTTGTGCTGGATCGGCTAATTATTATATTTATTGAAAGTTTCGAACGAAAGAAATGTTTATTTATTGTAAATTTAAATCATGCCAAATGTATGAGTAAAAAACTAATTGTGTTGAAGTGTCAGTTGAAACTCGTGTGGAATTGTGGTGGGAATAAAATCTATTTAAATATTTTCTTTTGTTTATTGTACCGCAAGAATCGTTACAGATTTTAATCTAAAATTGTCTTTATATTGCCTACATTGCGCCGTGTTGACTATTAGTGGCTTGTAGATATACAGTACTTTAAATTATATTCGACCGTATTAACCACTAGGATTATTATATACAATAACGGATGTTTCAATAGGGAATACTTAAAGAAGATACTTTAAAATATTTAAGTACCATTTCTTACGGACCTTACTTCTTTTCGTCTGCCACTCAACCTTACTTCCATTATGTTCTTACTGGCCAACTTATCGTCTTCTTTTTTCCTTAATGTTAGTCTTCACCTTGTCCATAAGAAAGTAATGATGTATCCCCCGAGGTAGTATTTTGTTACAACATCTGTATCTCGAGAGATAGATCTCTCAGGGGAACAAACTTCTGAATTCATATAAAAAATCAATAACCCTCTTAGGCTTTTATTAGGGTCATGTTTCCTTTGAGAGACCATCTGACTTAAAGACTGTGTTTGGATTATGTAATAGCTAAAATTAAATTATAAAAGTTGAATAAATACCCCCCTAATTGATAAATAACAATGTCTATATTCTGTTTCATATAATGTTTTTATTTCATTATATTACAGGTTTTTTCTATTTCTTTTTATAATAATTTTCATTTATTTAAAATTAGTTTAGTTTTAATTTTGGCCGATAGTGTGATTAAAAGGAACAAATAGTCTGTGTATATAATAAACATTTACATTCTCCATAGCTTGACCTAATTTCACATTCATTTGTTTAAACTATTTTAATTACTTCACATGTTCCTCATTTATTTGTAGATTATTTTCTATTTAATTATCGATCTAAATTTAATTTATATTTAATTTCGAAATATGGTGTGTTTAAATTGAATAAATATTATTATGTGTGCATATTGAACATTTACAGACTCTAACCTAACTTTACTTTCATTTCAATTGGTTAAATTTTACTACAATATCTTTACTAACAATTAAACATTTCTGTACTTTTTTCCTTTCTGTTTATAATTTGTAATTGCCTAAAAGGAAAATTTTGTATCTTCATAAACTTGTTAAAAACCTATGAACTAATTAAAAATTTAATTATTAACCCTAGCTATTGATTTGATGGTAATAATTCTAACTTGCATCTTTTAAAATACAATTATTGATTCCAAGTTCATTTATTGTTTTTAATATTTAAATACTACTATCCTAGAAAAAAGTTTAAAACTACAGGCTATACTTAGTTGTAGTTAGGTTTTCATTAACAATAGCTAAATATTGCTATTCCAATTTTCACGTAGCTTACTTCAACCCAAATGTCTCTTTTTGTTCTATAAAATAAATTCATTTCCACAATTTATTCCCAATCAAAATAATATTTCCTTGTTTAAATTTATTATTTTTTTTATATTAATATTTCAACAAAAACAAAAACTGCCAAAATCTCTTAGGTTATTTTCCACAGATTTTGTAATACATATAATGTATCTAAAAAAAGATAATTAATAAACACAAATGTTATTAAAGTTATAATCTTACAATTTATATATTTTTTTAATGATTTATTATTGTGTTACGTTATAGAGCAAGCCATATTGAAAATAAAGTCTACTTCAAACTTTCACCTTTATTACGTAAATGAGTGTAATCATTAATTTTGTGAAAAATAATTTTGTACTTAAATATTTTGAATTAAATTTGGATAGAAATTTAGAATATCATAACACAAATTCATTACTACAGAAAGGAATGTACTATTTGTAAGAAATTGCCAAAATTTCGTGGTTTATGAGTTTCCTGGAAAATGACGAATCCATTCAAACCGATTAAAATAATTTTTTAGGGTGTACATGCCTCGGAACTAATTTTCCATATTGAATTTGCGAATACGAAAATCACTATGTTGGAAAAATTTTAAAACGTGTAAGAAAAGGACCGTTTGAAGTAACCACAGTACACAGCACTTCAAAGGAAGATTTTTGCTGCAAAATACCCCTGTTTTCTGAAATGGCAATTAAATTTTACCTATCTGATTTTCATAAGAGTTTCGACTTATTATTGGATAATAAAAATGATTTAGGAATAAAATTAGATTTTGTAAACAATAAACTACTACTTTGGGGTAAAGAAATCCCTAAACAATATATTAATACAGAAAAACAAAAGTGTGATGAAACTGACACTACGTAAGTAAAACTAGAACAGTTGATTTCTGCTTTAAATGGGTTAGAAATTCCGCAATGCATGGTTTCAGTGAAGCCTATAATGTAAAGCCTATATAGGGCTTTAATGTAAACAACACAGAAAAATTATAAAATAACAATAAATGCACCTCTAACATTAAAGTCTTTAAGAGATTACAATGTTCTTGAACCAAATGCGATTAAAACAAACACTAATTTTAATATGTTAGGGTATACAAAATCAAAGTGGTAAAAAACTAGACCTATCAAAATTTAGGGTAGAACATAGGTATTCAGAGGAAAAAACCGCCATAACAAATTTAATAGCAGAGTATGCTGATATATTTCATATTGATGGAAATGACTTGACTTTCATCAATCAAATAAAATATGTTATTAGGACTACGGACGAAATTGTTCGTAGAAATTCTAGAAATTATAGGTATCCAGAAATTTACAATCATGAAATTAATAAACACACAGAAGACATGCTTAAAAAGGGAATCATTCAGCATTCTCGTTCTCCATGGAACTCTCCGGTATGGATATTGTACCAAAAAACAGGACACTTCAGGTAAAAGGAAATTTCGATTAGTGATAGAGTTCAGAGTATTAAATTAAAAAACAATTGATGATACGTTTTCCTTACTAAACATAACATACTAGGACGATCTCAGTATTTCTTAACTTTAGACCTAGCCTAAAGATCTCATCAAGTAAAGAGGGACCCAAAAAAGCGTAGAAAAAACAGCATTTTCAAAGGAAACATGTCGTTACAAATGTTTACAATGCCCTTTGGCCTACAAAATAGCCCCCTACGTTTCAAAGGATTATGAATAATATTCTGAGGGGAATTCAAAACAACACCTGCCTAATTTAATTGGACGATATTATAATCTATTCAACTAGTCTTCAGGAACATATAGAGATACTTTGGGAAGTGTTTAAAAGATTACGCAAAGCCTACTTTAAATTACAGCTTGACAAAACAAAATTTCTTACAAAAGAGGTATCACATTTAGGTCATTTAGTAACGGCAGAAGGAGTCAAACCAAATCCAAAAAGGAAAGAAGCAATAAAAAAACTATCCTAATCAAAAGACAACTAATGAAATTAAAGGAGTTTTTAGGTCTATTAGGTTATTATAGGAAATTTATAAGGAATTTTACTTATATAACTAAACCTTTTACCAAATGTTTAAAAAAATGCGCCAAAATTAGCATTTATGACCAAAATTACATAAGTTGCTTTGAAACTTGTAAACAAATATTATCAAATAAACTTTTGCCGCAATACCCAGATTTTGAAATAGAATTTAATTTGAATAAAGCTGCTAACTTTGAAGCAGTACTCAGTCAAACACAAAAGGGTGCAGATTTACCTATAGCTCATACGAGCCGAACGCTAAATGATAGTGAAACCAATTAGTCAGCAATCGAAAAGGAGCTAGTCGCTATAGTATGGGCAACAAAATATTTCAAACCTCATACATACGGAAGAAAATTTAAAATCTTTTCTGACTACAAACCTTTACAGTGGCTGTTTTCCCAAATTCAAAACGTCTTCGTTGGAGGCTTAAGTTAAAAAAATATTACTTCGAAATAATGTACAAAAAAAGAAAATTAAATCAGAATGCCGACGCACTCTCGAAAATACAATTATAAATGTTAATGATAATGATATAAATGAAAATATTGTTTTAGACCCGGAAATAGACGAAGATACAGATTAAACCATGCATTCCAATTTCGAAATAAACATTGTAATTGGATAACAATTTTAGATGAACCAGTAAATTTTGGAAAAAAGGCCATATTGTCCCTTGTAAAATATGAACCTAGTAAAGTTATAATAAAAAACATATTTAACAACAGTAAGACCAGATTTATAGTAGAAATATCTGAAAATAATTTTAACAAAGACATCATAAAGTTTGAATAAAAGAATATTTGGTACTAGTTGTAAAATGTAGCCTTTACTTTAAAAATGATTTCTATGAGGGATTCGCAACTTGTTAACCACATATTTCAAAAGTTTACAATTATGGTTAGTTAAATATACAACAAAATTATTAGATGTACTCAAAAAAGAGGAAATTCAAAAAATGATAGAAAATTAACATGTGGAAAAAAGCAAACATCGAGGGATTCAGTAAACGTATAAAAAAGAAAATATTATTTCCCAAATTTAAAAAATTATATTTAAATTGTGTAAACAACTGTGATAATTGCTTAAAAACTAAATAAGAAAGAACTTCTCTAAAGTTAGAAATGAATTTAACAACGACAGCTTTGAGACCACTTCAGATAATCCATGTAGATTGTATTACGCTTGAAAATTAAAAATTTATGAGTATAATAGACAGCTTTTCCGGATGTGTCCAAGTATATCGTATTGCCGGTACACAAACAGCTTTTGCACATTCTTCTCTCATGATGGTGTACGTGGAGCTACAATAGCGGGAAACGGCGTTGAATTTAATAAAAAATTAGTAAAAGAAATGATGGACCTTATAAATTAAAACCTCACTCATTAGTACACAACACCCACAATCTAACGTGGGAAAAAGAATACATTTTACTTTAATAGAGCAGATAAGGTTATTGAATAGCGAACCTGAATTCATAAAAGACGATTGAAAATAAGGTTAACCAAATTCTGAATTTTACTAGGACATTCGAACTCACTACTGGACATCGATAAAGAAAAACAAGCAATGAATGATATTGCTAATACTTATAGAGAAGAACGCAAAAATTAGATGAAATTATAAGTGAAACAAACCAAATAACGAAAGAGAATATCTAAGCAAAAAGGAATGTAGACAAAGAACCAGTACCAGAAATACCAACTGATGTATATGTCAGGACGATGTAAAAACGAGGTAAGAAAAAAAACAAATAATAAGGAAAAAGTTATTCTAATTAACAAAGAGAAGAATACAGCAAACATTCAATCAAGACACCACAACATCAAAGTAAAAAAATCACTTGTTAAAACTTAGAAGGCCAATAAAAATCAATGCAATTTTAAGGTTTAATCATTGTATTAATCCTGTTCCAGGTTCCTCTTATTCCTTCGAGGAGAGGCCTCAGGTACGTCAGGAATAAAAGACATCACGCAAAATCTAAGCGTATTCTTAATCAATCTAGGGCTGGCAAAATCGAAATCCTACCACACAATCGTACATTATTTTAGTTTAGAAGAAATATTTACTCAACTAAATAACTTGGAATATTATTATAAAATTATGTTATACCATTTTATCTTTATCTGTGTAAATTGTATGCCACATGTAAAACTAAATAGTGAATTTGTAACAGATAATGGTAGTAGGTTTAGAGATGTAATTATTTATTCTACATTTATTATTCACACAAGAGGAGTTACTAAAGAAAAACTAGAATTATTCTGTATAGGAAATAAAACTATAATTAGAAAACGTAAAGGTATTGTCAAATGGACTAGGTCAGTTATAAAAGTTATTACAGGAAATTTGGATGCTTATGATGGTAAAAAATTTGACAAATTAATAAAGTATAAAAAAGATAATTAATTGAATTTAACAAATCAAACTTCGTCTCAATACTCAATCAGTGCAAATATTATTTTAGGATTTAATAAGACACTAAATGTGGGCGATGAAATCCTTAATTGAGCTAAGAGAGAAATGGTTATTCGTAAATATGAAACTTGATTATCTCGTAGAGTTGGAAAAATTCAGAGGTATATTAAGTCAATTTAACATTCTATATAACATTTTGTTAAATTTAGTACAAGAAATGGAAAGTAGATTAATATTCTGTAAGTTAGGAGTATTACAACCCTAGTACAATCTAAACAAAAGTATTATTCATAGAAGTGGAAAGAATTCGCAAATATTATAATAATCAGTATTATTAGAACCAATGTTAGACAATATTTGGGAATTTCAAAATCTAATAGACCTAAGCTGCAAAATGAGCACTAAACAGATAGCATATTTTTTGAATTTACCTATTGTAGAAGAAACAAATTATGATATTTACAAATTGTTTTCTATACATACCAAGAACAAATCAGAATACTTGATATTTCCTAGAGTAAGATACTTAAAAATGTCAAAAACGTTTTAGGTAAATCAAATATTTTAGCTTTACACACTAATTGTAATCACTAAACGCATTCAAAAGTTCTATGCTCATTGTAAAATGTTTCTCGCCAAGAACTGGAGTGTGAAACGTCTACAATCCAGATGGAAATCCTTGAAAACCTAATAATGTGGATTCCAGAAATGACCCAATATTTAGCAGTATAACCAAATCAAGAGACATTTAAAATTATAAGTCAACAGGACACGACCACGACCACCCTTCAAGGTATCTATTTACTTAGGATAACCAATGACACAATTTTCTACAAGAATAAAAAACTACAACATTCAATAACAACTAAAGGTGGACATCCACAGTTCTTCGATGCTTTTGCTCTACATATTCAAGTGAACCAACTACTAAACGTTTCAGTCAACTTGAAGAGATTGAAATTAGACAAAATTATTTAAAATACGATTTCGGCAATTCCACAACAGGTTATCACAGCTAGGATCAGCATCTGGACATTACTATACTACCATATTACCACGCGTCTTCTATTTAGCTTAGAGAAGTTTCCGGAAGAAGGACCAGGACAACTCTCAACATCTCCCGGAAGTTTTATTTAGGGATGGAGGAGTTATGTAACCTAATTTAGTCTTGAGTTTAATAGACAATGAGTAGCACAGATGTTAGTATAGGACACATGCATTCTAGCATAAGATACGCAGGGGTGCATAACTCATAGGGTAGGTCAGCATCTGTGTGGACAAAGCGATAGGGACGCTTTGGACAGGCAGTGTATGTATAACGCTCGCAAGGACTGGTCATCCTGTGCTTAAGAACTTTACCAGATCATTCTATGCAATTAGTTTAATTCTAATATTAATAAAGCTTTATTTCTACTTCAGAGTTAAATTGAGATTTTTTAAAACCAATCTGCCGTTATAAACAACGTAACCTATATATATAAATGTGATAAAATTAACAGTGTTGAAAATATAATTTGGATAATTACAATCCGAATCTGAATTATACTTTAAATTTTATTGTGTATACATAAAATGTATTTATTGTTTATATATATGTGGATATTATATAATTAAATTATTTCACACAGTATTTTGTTAATGAATAATTTAACAGATATTAGAAAGATCAACAATTAAAAAAAAATATAGATTATGAATTTTATTGAGTCATCACTATAAAGAACATTAGTTATGTTGCTCTAATAATGCTAATACTGTTCCCGAAGGAGGACAAGATGGGATTCCAGGAATAGTGACTACCGCAATATTATGGCTTAGCGCAATATTAAGGACCGCAGGGGCCTAATATAGCCGAATTGCTTTGTCGCTTTCAATTAGATTAATAATTACGAAATATTATTTCTTTGTTTATGAAAAAGTAACTTTGATTTTTAATTCATTGAGTTTCATGTTGTTTGGTATATTTGTTTGTTTTTATACAATGTTATTTATTAAACTATATTATTTGGTTTACAATACTTCTTGGTACATTTTCTCTCTGGATCGCATTATCCTTGTTGCCATTGGAAGTATCCGTTGTAGCAACGTTTTGTTGAAAGAATACCACCACTCCGACTGTACCCCTTGTTGTAGCCCAGATTGATATCGGCTCGCATTCAATCTCTGCAACTTTTGTTCTTTCGGTTTTACTTCCCCGAGGACCACATTTCTGTACAAAAAACATTTGGTTAGTTACGTTTACAAGCGTATGGATATGCTAGTATCTACATAAGCTAACGTTATGTTATATAGTTTTGTAAGTTGGATATCTGTAACCTTGTTATAAAGTACAATTAAACATTTTCTTAAAGTTTTTGTTCCAAAGCTTTGCAGTATTTAGGAATATTTCTGTCGCCCTTTTATACATATTGTAACACATTTTAGGTGTGTTACATATTAAAACAGGTTCAGAAAACGAACGTGAAATCAATTTCAAAATGTAACATAATATAAAACAAATTGTTGTATATTATAAAGTTATAAATAAAAAATCTATGGGCGGGCGTGACCTCTACGTTGAAACTTTGTAACTACAAATGCGCAGAACGTGTGCGCAGAAATTAAGATACTCGGGTAATTACTGCATTTCCTTCTCTTTCGTTTTACCATGTGACTGAAGGCACACTTATTAAGATTGAAGAGCGAGGCGAAGCCTTTTTTTAAAGTTTTGAAACATGTAACAGTTTACTATATTTTAACTTTTGTTTTAATAGAAGAAATGCTACGTTACGGTACAACGCCGGGGCCAGATTCCGGATTACGAGCGAGCCAACACAAAATGCAGAATGCGGAGATCTGAGTACAGGAACCACGTTATGGCTACACCAGTTTTGTTACAACACAGCTAAGTCCTAAAATTAAGGAGTTTAGTGATCAAAATTGAAAAATTTAACTTTTAAAACATTAACCGTTCAAAATTTTTAAAAAACTTTAAACGTTCAATGGCATGATAATGCTATGTTCCTTTTTAATAATAGGGAAAATGTAAATTCTTTCGTATCATGTAGTAAATTGGCATGCTTTACAGAAATCGGCAAAAACGTTTACACATATTAAAAAAATGGAAATGACACCGTGAGTCTTTACTTTGCGTTAAAAAAATAAAATAAATTGCTCATATTTTGTGTGTGTTAAAGAAAAAAAAACGCATTGAAATTTTATGAAAACATAAATAGTTAGCTTTTATTAAGTATGTGTAAGTTGTTTTCACCTTAACTGAGACCATTTCCGAGTAAATAGTGGAATCACTAACTCCGAAATATGGACCTATTATTCTTTTACATTAAAATATAAAACCCTGGAATAAAATCAGATTACTCTTTACGAGAGGGCAGCGCTTTTATTTCAAACTGTCCTAGACGCAATATCATCTAAGAAAAATCGTAAAGCTCATACATAATCTTAGAGGCACAGGAGAACTCCAATTATTCGAACTAAGACATCCGAATTACTTTCAAATTTTTAAAAGAAAAATTAGGAAACTTACAATGATGTCCAAAATACCACTTCTCTACGCACAGCGGAGACAGCGCGAAAAATACTTGGATGCCGAGTCACAGCCACATTGGAGCTCTTTACAGTTAGCCGTCGTCTGTCGCCAGAAGGCCAGTCAGGCCCAACTGTCGCTATTCGTTTTGATTAGTCAATGTCTCTTTGACTACTTTCGCATTGGTCCATTGCTTTTTTTTGAGTGATTTTTGTCACTCGCAATGGTTTGTAAAAGGAAAAGAAGTATCTTATTGTTAGCAAATTGTCTAATTTAGATAAAGGAGTTACGGGTAAACAGTTAGCTACATGTAAGGTGTTGGATAATAATCAGTGATTTCAGACAATAAAAGAAGCAAAACTACACTTTTAAACATCATCAATGCTTGAAAATGCAAATGAAAGTTCTCTTCAGAAAAAAAACAAAGAATTAGAAGTTGCCGTTTTCAAGTGTTTTCTGCAAAAAATGTTTTATAGAAAATCTAATTTCGAGTCCGATTTTTTGTGAAAAAGCTTAGAAAAAGTATACAACTATAAACAAATATAGATTTTCTCCAACTTGCGTCATACATAGAGTAATTAATTACAATTTACCTTTTTTTTGAAAAATCCAACCAACCAAATGAGGCTCCGGATCCTATTGATTCGGAACTAAGTGAACTGACGTTATTGTAGCAGAATGACGCATCAATCTGCAGGCGATGTAAATACAAACATAAAACTAATTTACATTCCAAGGTAGAAGTTTATTATTTTCCAAGTCCTGTGAAGCTCTTTTCAAAATGTTTTCGTGGTTTAAAAAACTGATAACAATTTTGATGAATTTGTTCGCTAAATGTTACTAAATAATTAAATTTATATCTAAACTAACGTAAGTTTAAACTAATTTCAACGTACTTTAAACTATGGTAATATTTTAAACTAACAAAATTGATTAAATTATAACTTTTACGAACACATGTTTTATTACCATTGTGAAAGTTCGATTATTTGCATTCCTTAGTCTCTTGGGAAACTTTGGAGTATGAATTAATAAACACAATAAAATTCTTAAAACCACATTAATTTGGTTTTCTAGCCCCGCCCCTTTAGAGCTTGAGTCAGTTAAGAAGGTAGGATGTAAAGAGTTTTGTTATTGAAAAGTGTTTGTAAATTATTTTATATAATACCTCCTTGAATCTTTTATTTTATTTTGCATGTTCATTCCAGTCTCGTGAATCGGCAGGGGAAGAACTGCATGCACTCTCACCCATGGGATCTCTAACAATCTCTTTGTAAGACACTTGTTTAGAACGGCCACCTGTCTTTGTCCGCCTCCCCCCCCCCCCAGTGGACTCTTGTTTCACTAGCAGTTTCCTTGTTTTCAGCAATATTGTCTATACATCCCGCTCTTAGCACAAAACTCACCGTACGGCTTAATACCTTCCGATTTCCCATGGAGAGAGCACTATTTTTCGATATATACATGGACAATGTACCGAACGTAGTAGGGATACTAACCGCCAGAGCGTGTACGCTAGAGGATAGCTGCCAGCTTACACAGACCATGGTCTTAAATATATTCATTAACTTTGTTGATGGTTTGCTGCTAGCCGAAATGACTTGAGTTGTTAATACATTGATTTATGTAGTAGTTATTGAATATTTATTGTGTTTGATTTATGTTTACGATATTATATACATACAATTTGTGTAGGTAACATTATCTAAAACTTAAATGTTGGAAGACGAGTGCTTTTATTGTAAGCATTGAGTATTTGTGTATCAGCCCATTAGCTACTATAGCCTACTAGCCTGGATACAATTGTCTCTTTGTTATGAAATTAACAGCAACAAAAATATTCTATAGCCTATATATTCCTAATAGTTTGGAATAGGTTATTGTAATTTTTCCTATAATCCTAAAATATTGTTGTTATAATCATTGTTTAATATTTGTATTTTGTTAAAACTAATCAATTTAAAGTTTTAAATTATACACCAAGGTGAGTAACTAGCACTATTGATGTAGCTGTAGTTTTACAATGTACGTTTTCTTGTGTTAAAATTTTAATAATAGACGTGAAGCCTACTACTAGTGAAGGGGATTGAAGGCTTTATTGTCAACCGAGTTCAATCAAACTTTATTTATTGTGATATATTTGTATCAATATATCATATTAGGAAACTATATTTACGTCATTTATTATATTATTGAAAATACAAAATATTTATTACAAAAAGCTAATTTTATGAAAATTGTTATCAGTATAGAAAGAAGTATATAATATTTTGTTGTAATAGATAAGGAAATTACCTTGAATAAATATAATATGTATCACATTAAAACAAATGAAATAAATAAAGCTGACGAAAATAGAAAACCTTTTGTAAATATTCCGTAAAAGAAAATACATTTGTTAGAATCTAGGAAAACGACTTTATTTCAAAGAATACGTGTACAATGTGACAATGTTATACATATGTGATTTGATTTTCTTTCGTACCTGAAAACAGCGAATAGTTTTGGGTAAAGTTAAAGAACGTTATTGCATTTAAAAATTGAATACTATATTGAATTTACTCTTAAAAAAACTCTATCTCAATAAAATAATTGGCATACGATAAATGTTTTAAACGTATAATTTCAATTTACGAATTCAATAAGTAGACATTGTATAAGTATGTGCGTTACGGAGATCATACGTTGTTCGAAAAGTAACAATAGTTTCATTTATTAAAAATACACTCATTTCCAATCAACAATGACTTCTGATGACTTGTTATTTATTAGTGCTCTGTATCTCCACTGCCCTACATTCATATATTACAATATGGAAATCAAAGGCTTACTTTTGTAAGATATTTAATATTAAGGAAATATAAGGATAAGGATTTCCTTGAACAACTGAAACATCTAACTAGGCCTAATATATTACACAAAAACACTTTCCTAGAAGTAAAGAAAAGGGTGGCGGTGCATTTCTGTATAACAAGACAATACGTCAT
Source organism: Prosapia bicincta (assembly GCA_036971475.1). Classification (NCBI taxonomy): domain Eukaryota; kingdom Metazoa; phylum Arthropoda; class Insecta; order Hemiptera; family Cercopidae; genus Prosapia; species Prosapia bicincta. Next base: position 153,542,595 of record JBAIZL010000005.1, on the reverse strand, counting down.
TTTTTTGTCTTCTAAACCTTGCACGAGGCTACATACTGTGATATATAGATGCATAAATGAAACATTATTCCTTCCATTATTTTAACATTATTCACAACTTATGGGTTTTTTGTACACTTATAAAGAAGTCAGCTTTCTTGAACTAATTTCTGAAGTAAATGTAAGTATTTTAAAATGTTATATAATGATTCTTAAACTTGTAATCTTTAAAGGTTAAAGGTTAAAAAATCTACCTTTAAAGGCACTTCTAACCTTTAGCATGCCGTCTTCCCTTACCTTCATAAAGTTATATTAGTTTATCTTTCTTTTTTACAGCCATATAAATATTTAACGAGAAAGGAATACTTGCTGTAATGAAGGAAACTTTCCTGCTTGTGCCACTCTTTGCTGAAATTAAATTAAAACTCATTAGAACTAGGTCCCGGGTTCACCTGAAACCACTATATCTCGTTACCAATAACAGCTGTGGCATAAATATCGATTTCTTCAATCACGTAGATTCGGCAATATCGATCATTCACGTTTCCTACTTGTTTGTTGATGTTTATATTTAAATTATATTCAACACTTCGCCACTTTAATAGTGAATCAATATTACACAAAAGATTAGAAAACCATACTTAAGTTGTCATTGATAAGTAAAAAAGAGATAAATATAAAACACTAACTAGAAACATAAAATCAGATAATGTTTAAGCTAAATTATACAATATTGTTTGCCCAAGTGTACTGAAAGAAACTTCCAAAGATCTTCTTCTGCAATATAAGCAGCTTACGTTATTAGGGTCATTAAATATATAACTTTAAATTATGTATTCATAATTTCCAGTCAGATTAAATACTTCTTTAAAAGTGAGAAATATTGAAGCCTAAGCATGAGTGTTAAGAACATCAAATTAACCGATAGTTGTAGTATAAGATTTTGAGTTTAAAATTTTTTTAAATGTAAATCAAAAAGAATTTAGTATATAAAGTTCATATGGATTCCACCAGGTTTAAAAGTTATAAAAATTTGTAAAACCAACTTCAAGTTCATAAATTCAATATTTACTCCAATTTATTGTAAAAGTATTTGTAGATGGTATATTTCAAAATTAAGTATCAAAAAGCTAGAGTAAATTTAATTGTAGAAAGGAAAACATGTCACATTTCTGAGGAAATAGAATATGCGGAAATGGAAAAAGTTAAATTAACCTTGTATAGCATATAAGATATAATCGAACCTTATATAGCATATAAGATATAATCGAACCTTGTAAAGCATATAAGATATAATCGAACCTTGTATAGCATACAGGTATAAGATATAAACGCACCATGTATAGCATACAGGTATAAGATATAATCGAACCTTGTATAGCATATAATATATAGCCGAACCTTGTATAGCATAAAACATACAATCGAACCTTGTATAGCATATGAGACATAATCGAACCTTGTATAGCAAATAAGATATAATCGCACCTTGTATAGCATATAATATATAACCGAACTTTGTATAGCATATAAGATATAATCGAACCTTGTATAGCATATAATATATAGCCGAACCTTGTATAGCATAAAACATACATTAGAACCTTGTATAGCATATGAGACATAATCGAACCTTGTATAGCATATAACATACAATCGAACCTTGTATAGCATATAAAATATATATAATCGAACCTTGTATAGCATAAAACATATAATCGATCCTTGTAAAGCATATAAGATATAATCGAACCTTGTATAGCATATAATATATAGCCGAACCTTGTATAGCATAAAACATACAATCGAACCTTGTATAGCATATGAAACATTATCGAACCTTGTATAGCATATAACATATAATCGAACCTTGTATAGCATATAACATATATATAATCGAACCTTGTATAGCATAAAACATATAATGGAACCTTGTATAGCATATGAGACATAATCGAACCTTGTATAGCATATAACATACAATCGTACCTTGTATAGCATATAACATATATATAATCGAACCTTGTATAGCATAAAACATATAATCGAACCTTGTATAGCATATGAGACATAATCGAACCTTGTATAGCATACAGGTATAAGATATAAACGAACCTTGTATAGCATATAAGATATAATCGAACCTTGTATAGCATATAATATATAGCCGAACCTTGTATAGCATAAAACATACAATCGAACCTTGTATAGCATATGAGACATAATCGAACCTTGTATAGCATATAACATATATATAATCGAACCTTGTATAGCATAAAACATATAATCGAACCTTGTATAGCATATAACATATAATTGAACCTTGTACAGCATAAAACATACAAACGAACCTTGTATAGCATATGAGGCAAAATCGAACTTTGTATAGCATATAACATACAATCGAACCTTGTATAGCATATAACATATAATCGAACCTGGTATAGCATAAAACATATAATCGAACCTTGAATACCATTTGAGACATAATCGAACCTTGTATAGCATATAACATATATATTCGAAACTTGTATAGCATAAAACATATAATCGAACCTTGTATAGCATATAAGATATAATCGAACCTTGTATAGCATATAATATATAGCCGAACCTTGTATAGCATAAAACATACAATCGAACCTTGTATAGCATATAACATATATATAATCGAACATTGTATAGCATAAAACATATAATCGAACCTTGTATAGCATATAACATATAATGGAACCTGGTATAGCATAATACATATAATCGAACCTTGAATAGCATATGAGACATAATCGAACTTTGTATAGCATATAACATACAATCGAACCTTGTATAGTATATGAATATTTAATGGTATATTTCAAAATTAAGTATCAAAAACCTAGAGTAAATTTAATTGTAGAAAGGAAAACATGTCAGATTTCTGAGGAAATAGGAAATGCGCAAATGAAAAAAATTCCATTAATCTTGTATAGTATATAAGATATAATCGAACCTTGTATAGCAGATAAGATATAATCGAACCTTGTATAGCATATAAGATACAATCGAACCTTGTATAGCATATGAGACATATTCGAACCTTGTATAGCATATAACATATATATAATCGAACCAAGTATAGCATATAAGATATAATCGAACATTGTATAGCATATGAGACATAATCGAACCTTGTATAGCATATAACATATAAACCAACCTTGTATAGCATATAACATATAATCGAACCATGTATAGCATATAAGATATAATCGAACCTTGTATAGCATATAAGATATAATCGAACCTTGTATAGCATATGAGACATAATCGAAAATTGTATAGCATATGAGACATAATCGAACCCTGTATAGCATATAAGATATAACCGAACTTTGTATACCATATAAGATATAATCGAACCTTGTATAGCATATAATATATAGCCGAACCTTGTATAGCATATAACATACAATCGAACCTTGTATAACATATAACATATATATAATCGAACCTTGTATAGCATAAAACATATAATCGAACCTTTTATAACATATAAGATATAATCGAACCTTGTATAGCATATAATATATAGCCGAACCTTGTATAGCATAAAACATACAATCGAACCTTGTATACCATATGAGACATAATCGAACCTTGTATAGCATATAACATACAATCGAACCTTGTATATCATATAAGATATATATAATTGAACCTTGTATAGCATAAAACATATAATCGAATCTTGTATAGCATATGAGACATAATCGAACCTTGTATAGCATATAACATACAATCGAACCTTGTATAGCATATAACATATATATATATAATCGAACCTTGTATAGCATAAAACATATAATCGAACCTTGTATAGCATATGAGACATAATCGAACCTTGTATAGCATATAAGATAAAATCGAACCTTGTATAGCATATGAGACATATTCGAACCTTGTATAGCATATAACATATATATAATCGAACCAAGTATAGCATATAAGATATAATAGAACTTTGTATAGCATATGAGACATAATCGAACCTTGTATAGCATATAACATATAAACCAACCTTGTATAGCATATAACATATAATCGAACCATGTATAGCATATAAGATATAATCGAACCTTGTATAGCATATAAGATATAATCGAACCTTGTATAGCATATGAGATATAATCGAACCTTGTATAGCATATGAGACATAATCGAACCATGTATAGCATATAAGATATAAACGAACCTTGTATAGCATATAAGATATAATCGAACCTTGTATAGCATATAATATATAGCCGAACCTTGTATAGCATAAAACATACAATCGAACCTTGTATAGCATATGAGACATAATCGAACCTTGTATAGCATATAACATATATATAATCGAACCTTGTATAGCATAAAACATATAATCGAACCTTGTATAGCATATAACATATAATTGAACCTTGTACAGCATAAAACATACAAACGAACCTTGTATAGCATATGAGGCAAAATCGAACTTTGTATAGCATATAACATACAATCGAACCTTGTATAGCATATAACATATAATCGAACCTGGTATAGCATAAAACATATAATCGAACCTTGAATACCATTTGAGACATAATCGAATCTTGTATAGCATATAACATATATATTCGAAACTTGTATAGCATAAAACATATAATCGAACCTTGTATAGCATATAAGATATAATCGAACCTTGTATAGCATATAATATATAGCCGAACCTTGTATAGCATAAAACATACAATCGAACCTTGTATAGCATATGAAACATTATCGAACCCTGTATAGCATATAACAGACAATCGAACCTTGTATAGCATATAACATATATATAATCGAACCTTGTTTAGCATAAAACATATAATCGAACCTTGTATAGCATATGAGACATAATCGAACCTTGTATAGCATACAGGTATAAGATATAAACGAACCTTGTATAGCATATAAGATATAATCGAACCTTGTATAGCATATAATATATAGCCGAACCTTGTATAGCATAAAACATACAATCGAACCTTGTATAGCATATAACATATATATAATCGAACATTGTATAGCATAAAACATATAATCGAACCTTGTATAGCATATAACATATAATGGAACCTGGTATAGCATAATACATATAATCGAACCTTGAATAGCATATGAGACATAATCGAACTTTGTATAGCATATAACATACAATCGAACATTGTATAGCATATAACATATATATAATCGAACCTTGTATAGTATATGAATATTTAATGGTATATTTCAAAATTAAGTATCAAAAACCTAGAGTAAATTTAATTGTAGAAAGGAAAACATGTCAGATTTCTGAGGAAATAGGAAATGCGCAAATGAAAAAAATTCCATTAATCTTGTATAGTATATAAGTTATAATCGAACCTTGTATAGCAGATAAGATATAATCGAACCTTGTATAGCATATAAGATACAATCGAACCTTGTATAGCATATGAGACATATTCGAACCTTGTATAGCATATAACATATATATAATCGAACCAAGTATAGCATATAAGATATAATCGAACATTGTATAGCATATGAGACATAATCGAACCTTGTATAGCATATAACATATAAACCAACCTTGTATAGCATATAACATATAATCGAACCATGTATAGCATATAAGATATAATCGAACCTTGTATAGCATATAAGATATAATCGAACCTTGTATAGCATATGAGACATAATCGAACCTTGTATAGCATATGAGACATAATCGAACCATGTATAGCATATAAGATATAACCGAACTTTGTATACCATATAAGATATAATCGAACCTTGTATAGCATATAATATATAGCCGAACCTTGTATAGCATATAACATACAATCGAACCTTGTATAACATATAACATATATATAATCGAACCTTGTATAGCATAAAACATATAATCGAACCTTTTATAACATATAAGATATAATCGAACCTTGTATAGCATATAATATATAGCCGAACCTTGTATAGCATAAAACATACAATCGAACCTTGTATACCATATGAGACATAATCGAACCTTGTATAGCATATAACATACAATCGAACCTTGTATATCATATAAGATATATATAATTGAACCTTGTATAGCATAAAACATATAATCGAATCTTGTATAGCATATGAGACATAATCGAACCTTGTATAGCATATAACATACAATCGAACCTTGTATAGCATATAACATATATATATATAATCGAACCTTGTATAGCATAAAACATATAATCGAACCTTGTATAGCATATGAGACATAATCGAACCTTGTATAGCATATAAGATAAAATCGAACCTTGTATAGCATATGAGACATATTCGAACCTTGTATAGCATATAACATATATATAATCGAACCAAGTATAGCATATAGGATATAATCAAACTTTGTATAGCATATGAGACATAATCGAACCTTGTATAGCATATAACATATAAACCAACCTTGTATAGCATAAAACATATTATCGAACCATGTATAGCATATAAGATATAATCGAACCTTGTATAGCATATAAGATATAATCGAACCTTGTATAGCATATGAGATATAATCGAACCTTGTATAGCATATGAGACATAATCGAACCTTGTATAGCATATGAGACATAATCGAACCATGTATAGCATATAAGATATAACCGAACTTTGTATACCATATAAGATATAATCGAACCTTGTATAGCATATAATATATAGCCGAACCTTGTATAGCATATAACATACAATCGAACTTTGTATAACATATAACATATATATAATCGAACCGTGTATAGCATAAAACATATAATCGAACCTTTTATAGCATATAAGATATAATCGAACCTTGTATAGCATATAATATATAGCCGAACCTTGTATAGCATAAAACATACAATCGAACCTTGTATACCATATGAGACATAATCGAACCTTGTATAGCATATAACATACAATCGAACCTTGTATATCATATAAGATATATATAATTGAACCTTGTTTAGCATAAAACTTATAATCGAATCTTGTATAGCATATGAGACATAATCGAACCTTGTATAGCATATAACATACAATCGAACCTTGTATAGCATATGAGACATAATCGAACCTTGTATAGCATTTAACATACAATCGAACTTTGTATAGCATATAACATATATATATATATATAATCGAACCTTGTATAGCATAAAACATATAATCGAACCTTGTGTAACATATAAGATATAATCGAACCTTGTATAGCATATAATATATAGCCGACCCTTGTATAGCATAAAACATACAATCGAACCTTGTATAGCATATGAGACATAAACCAACTTTGTATAGCATATAACATACAATCGAACCTTGTATAGCATATAACATATATATAATCGAACCTTGTACAGCATATGTATATTTAATGGTATATTTCAAAATTAAGTATCAAAAACCTAGAGTATATTTAATTGTAGGAAGGAAAACATGTCAGATTTCTGAGGAAATAGGAAATGCGTAAATGAAAAAAGTTCCATTAACCTTGTATAGTATATAAGATATAATCGAACCTTGTATAGCAAGTAAGATATAATCGTACCTTGTAAAGCATATAAGGTATAATCGAACCTTGTATAGCATATAAGATATAATCGAACCTTGTATAGCATATGAGACATAATCGAACCTTGTATAGCATATAACATATAATCGAACGATGTATAGCATATAAGATATAATCGAACCTTGTATAGCATATAAGATATAATCGAACGTTGTATAGCATATGAGACATAATCGAACCTTGTATAGCATATGAGACATAATCGAACCTTGTATAGCATATGAGACATAATCGAACCTTGTATAGCATATAAGGTATAATCGAACCCTGTATAGCATATAACATATAATCGAACCATGTATAGCATATAAGATATAATCGATCCTTGTATAGCATATAAGATATAATCGAACCTTGTATAGCATATGAGACATAATCGAATCTTGTATAGCATATAACATATATATAATCGAACCTTCTATAGCATAAAACATATAATCGAATCTTGTATAGCATATGAGACATAATCGAACCTTGTATAGCATACAGTTATAAGATATAAACGAACCTTGTATTGCAAATAAGATATAATGGAACCTTGTATAGCATATAATATATAGCCGAACCTTGTATAGCATAAAACATACAATCGAACCTTGTATAGCATATGAGACATAATCGAAACTTATATAGCATATAACACACAATCGAACCTTGTATAGTATATAACATATATATAATCGAACTTTGTATAGCATAAAACATATAATCGAACCTTTTATAGCATATAAGATATAATCGAACCTTGTATAGCATATAATATATAGCCGAACCTTGTATAGCATAAAACATACAATCGAACCTTGTATACCATATGAGACATAATCGATCCTTGTATAGCATATAACATACAATCGAACCTTGTATATCATATAAGATATATATAATTGAACCTTGTATAGCATAAGACATATAATCGAATCTTGTATAGCATATGAGACATAATCGAAACTTGTATAGCATGTAACACACAATCGAACCTTGTATAGCATATAACATATATATATATATATATATATAATCGAACCTTGTATAGTATAAAACATATAATCGAACCTTGTATAGCATATGAGACATAATCGAACCTTGTATAGCATACAGGAATAAGATATCGAACCTTGTATAGCATAAAATATATAGCCGAACCTTGTATAGCATAAAACATACAATCGAACCTTGTATGGCATATGAGACATAATCGAACCTTGTATAGCAAATAAGATATAATCGCACCTTGTATAGCATATAATATATAACCGAACTTTGTATAGCATATGAGATATAATCGAACCTTGTATAGCATATAATATATAGCCGAACCTTGTATAGCATAAAACATACATTAGAACCTTCTATAGCATATGAGACATAATCGAACCTTGTATAGCATATAACATACAATCGAACCTTGTATAGCATATAAAATATATATAATCGAACCTTGTATAGCATAAAACATATAATCGATACTTGTAAAGCATATAAGATATAATCGAACCTTGTATAGCATATAATATATAGCCGAACCTTGTATAGCATATAACATATATATAATCGAACCTTGTATAGCATAAAACATATAATCGAATCTTGTATAGCATATGAGACATAATCGAACCTTGTATAGCATACAGGTATAAGATATAAACGAACCTTGTATAGCATATAAGATATAATCGAACCTTGTATAGCATATAATATATAGCCGAACCTTGTATAGCATAAAACATACAATCGAACCTTGTATAGCATATGAGACATAATCGAACCTTGTATAGCATATAACATATATATAATCGAACCTTGTATAGCATAAAACATATAATCGAACCTTGTATAGCATATAACATATAATTGAACCTTGTACAGCATAAAACATACAATCGAACCTTGTATAGCATATGAGGCAAAATCGAACTTTGTATAGCATATAACATACAATCGAACCTTGTATAGCATATAACATATAATCGAACCTGGTATAGCATAAAACATATAATCGAACCTTGAATACCATTTGAGACATAATCGAACCTTGTATAGCATATAACATATATATTCGAAACTTGTATAGCATAAAACATATAATCGAACCTTGTATAGCATATAAGATATAATCGAACCTTGTATAGCATATAATATATAGCCGAACCTTGTATAGCATAAAACATACAATCGAACCTTGTATAGCATATGAAACATTATCGAACCTGTATAGCATATAACAGACAATCGAACCTTGTATAGCATATAACATATATATAATCGAACCTTGTTTAGCATAAAACATATAATCGAACCTTGTATAGCATATGAGACATAATCGAACCTTGTATAGCATACAGGTATAAGATATAAACGAACCTTGTATAGCATATAAGATATAATCGAACCTTGTATAGCATATAATATATAGCCGAACCTTGTATAGCATAAAACATACAATCGAACCTTGTATAGCATATAACATATATATAATCGAACATTGTATAGCATAAAACATATAATCGAACCTTGTATAGCATATAACATATAATGGAACCTGGTATAGCATAATACATATAATCGAACCTTGAATAGCATATGAGACATAATCGAACTTTGTATAGCATATAACATACAATCGAACATTGTATAGCATATAACATATATATAATCGAACCTTGTATAGTATATGAATATTTAATGGTATATTTCAAAATTAAGTATCAAAAATCTAGAGTAAATTTAATTGTAGAAAGGAAAACATGTCAGATTTCTGAGGAAATAGGAAATGCGCAAATGAAAAAAATTCCATTAATCTTGTATAGTATATAAGATATAATCGAACCTTGTATAGCAGATAAGATATAATCGAACCTTGTATAGCATATAAGATACAATCGAAACTTGTATAGCATATGAGACGTATTCGAACCTTGTATAGCATATAACATATATATAATCGAACCAAGTATAGCATATGAGATATAATCGAACATTATATAGCATATGAGACAAAATCGAACCTTGTATAGCATATAACATATAAACCAACCTTGTATGGCATATAACATATAATCGAACCATGTATAGCATATAAGATATAATAGAACCTTGTATAGCATATAAGATATAATCGAACCTTGTATAGCATATGAGACATAATCGAACCTTGTATAGCATATGAGACATAATCGAACCATGTATAGCATATAGGATATAACCGAACTTTGTATACCATATAAGATATAATCGAACCTTGTATAGCATATAATATATAGCCGAAACTTGTATAGCATATAACATACAATCGAACCTTGTATAACATATAACATATATATAATCGAACCTTGTATAGCATAAAACATATAATCGAACCTTTTATAACATATAAGATATAATCGAACCTTGTATAGCATATAATATATAGCCGAACCTTGTATAGCATAAAACATACAATCGAACCTTGTATACCATATGAGACATAATCGAACCTTGTATAGCATATAACATACAATCGAACCTTGTATAGCATATGAGACATAATCGAACCTTGTATAGCATATAAGATAAAATCGAACCTTGTATAGCATATGAGACATATTCGAACCTTGTATAGCATATAACATATATATAATCGAACCAAGTATAGCATATAAGATATAATAGAACTTGTATAGCATATAAGATATAATCGAACCTTGTATAGCATATGAGATATAATCGAACCTTGTATAGCATATGAGACATAATCGAACCATGTATAGCATATAAGATATAAACGAACCTTGTATAGCATATAAGATATAATCGAACCTTGTACAGCATATAATATATAGCCGAACCTTGTATAGCATAAAACATACAATCGAACCTTGTATAGCATATGAGACATAATCGGACCTTGTATAGCATATAACATATATATAATCGAACCTTGTATAGCATAAAACATATAATCGAACCTTGAATACCATTTGAGACATAATCGAACCTTGTATAGCATATAACATATATATTCGAAACTTGTATAGCATAAAACATATAATCGAACCTTGTATAGCATATAAGATATAATCGAACCTTGTATAGCATATAATATATAGCCGAACCTTGTATAGCATAAAACATACAATCGAACCTTGTATAGCATATGAAACATTATCGAACCCTGTATAGCATATAACAGACAATCGAACCTTGTATAGCATATAACATATATATAATCGAACCTTGTTTAGCATAAAACATATAATCGAACCTTGTATAGCATATGAGACATAATCGAACCTTGTATAGCATACAGGTATAAGATATAAACGAACCTTGTATAGCATATAAGATATAATCGAACCTTGTATAGCATATAATATATAGCCGAACCTTGTATAGCATAAAACATACAATCGAACCTTGTATAGCATATAACATATATATAATCGAACATTGTATAGCATAAAACATATAATCGAACCTTGTATAGCATAATACATATAATCGAACCTTGAATAGCATATGAGACATAATCGAACCTTGAATAGCATATGAGACATAATCGAACTTTGTATAGCATATAACATACAATCGAACCTTGTATAGTATATGAATATTTAATGGTATATTTCAAAATTAAGTATCAAAAACCTAGAGTAAATTTAATTGTAGAAAGGAAAACATGTCAGATTTCTGAGGAAATAGGAAATGCGCAAATGAAAAAAATTCCATTAATCTTGTATAGTATATAAGATATAATCGAACCTTGTATAGCAGATAAGATATAATCGAACCTTGTATAGCATATAAGATACATTCGAACCTTGTATAGCATATGAGACATATTCGAACCTTGTATAGCATATAACATATATATAATCGAACCAAGTATAGCATATAAGATATAATCGAACATTGTATAGCATATGAGACATAATCGAACCTTGTATAGCATATAACATATAAACCAACCTTGTATAGCATATAACATATAATCGAACCATGTATAGCATATAAGATTTAATCGAACCTTGTATAGCATATAAGATATAATCGAACCTTGTATAGCATATGAGACATAATCGAACATTGTATAGCATATGAGACATAATCGAACCATGTATAGCATATAAGATATAACCGAACTTTGTATACCATATAAGATAAAATCGAACCTTGTATAGCATATAATATATAGCCGAACCTTGTATAGCATATAACATACAATCGAACCTTGTATAACATATAACATATATATAATCGAACCTTGTATAGCATAAAACATATAATCGAACCTTTTATAACATATAAGATATAATCGAACCTTGTATAGCATATAATATATAGCCGAACCTTGTATAGCATAAAACATACAATCGAACCTTGTATACCATATGAGACATAATCGAACCTTGTATAGCATATAACATACAATCGAACCTTGTATATCATATAAGATATATATAATTGAACCTTGTATAGCATAAAACATACAATCGAACCTTGTATAGCATATAACATATATATATATAATCGAACCTTGTATAGCATAAAACATATAATCGAACCTTGTATAGCATATGAGACATAATCGAACCTTGTATAGCATATAACATACAATCGAACCTTGTATAGCATATAACATATATATATATAATCGAACCTTGTATAGCATAAAACATATAATCGAACCTTGTATAGCATATGAGACATAATCGAACCTTGTATAGCATATAAGATAAAATCGAACCTTGTATAGCATATGAGACATATTCGAACCTTGTATAGCATATAACATATATATAATCGAACCAAGTATAGCATATAAGATATAAAAGAACTTTGTATAGCATATGAGACATAATCGAACCTTGTATAGCATATAACATATAAACCAACCTTGTATAGCATATAACATATAATCGAACCATGTATAGCATATAAGATATAATTCAACCTTGTATAGCATATAAGATATAATCGAACCTTGTATAGCATATGAGATATAATCGAACCTTGTATAGCATATGAGACATAATCGAACCATGTATAGCATATAAGATATAAACGAACCTTGTATAGCATATAAGATATAATCGAACCTTGTATAGCATATAATATATAGCCGAACCTTGTATAGCATAAAACATACAATCGAACCTTGTATAGCATATGAGACATAATCGAACCTTGTATAGCATATAACATATATATAATCGAACCTTGTATAGCATAAAACATATAATCGAACCTTGTATAGCATATAACATATAATTGAACCTTGTACAGCATAAAACATACAAACGAACCTTGTATAGCATATGAGGCAAAATCGAACTTTGTATAGCATATAACATACAATCGAACCTTGTATAGCATATAACATATAATCGAACCTGGTATAGCATAAAACATATAATCGAACCTTGAATACCATTTGAGACATAATCGAACCTTGTATAGCATATAACATATATATTCGAAACTTGTATAGCATAAAACATATAATCGAACCTTGTATAGCATATAAGATATAATCGAACCTTGTATAGCATATAATATATAGCCGAACCTTGTATAGCATAAAACATACAATCGAACCTTGTAATCATATGAAACATTATCGAACCCTGTATAGCATATAACAGACAATCGAACCTTGTATAGCATATAACATATATATAATCGAACCTTGTTTAGCATAAAACATATAATCGAACCTTGTATAGCATATGAGACATAATCGAACCTTGTATAGCATACAGGTATAAGATATAAACGAACCTTGTATAGCATATAAGATATAATCGAACCTTGTATAGCATATAATATATAGCCGAACCTTGTATAGCATAAAACATACAATCGAACCTTGTATAGCATATAACATATATATAATCGAACATTGTATAGCATAAAACATATAATCGAACCTTGTATAGCATATAACATATAATGGAACCTGGTATAGCATAATACATATAATCGAACCTTGAATAGCATATGAGACATAATCGAACTTTGTATAGCATATAACATACAATCGAACATTGTATAGCATATAACATATATATAATCGAACCTTGTATAGTATATGAATATTTAATGGTATATTTCAAAATTAAGTATCAAAAACCTAGAGTAAATTTAATTGTAGAAAGGAAAACATGTCAGATTTCTGAGGAAATAGGAAATGCGCAAATGAAAAAAATTCCATTAATCTTGTATAGTATATAAGATATAATCGAACCTTGTATAGCAGATGAGATATAATCGAACCTTGTATAGCATATAAGATACAATCGAACCTTGTATAGCATATGAGACATATTCGAACCTTGTATAGCATATAACATATATATAATCGAACCAAGTATAGCATATAAGATATAATCGAACATTGTATAGCATATGAGACATAATCGAACCTTGTATAGCATATAACATATAAACCAACCTTGTATAGCATATAACATATAATCGAACCATGTATAGCATATAAGATATAATCGAACCTTGTATAGCATATAAGATATAATCGAACCTTGTATAGCATATGAGACATAATCGAACATTGTATAGCATATGAGACATAATCGAACCATGTATAGCATATAAGATATAACCGAACTTTGTATACCATATAAGATAAAATCGAACCTTGTATAGCATATAATATATAGCCGAACCTTGTATAGCATATAACATACAATCGAACCTTGTATAACATATAACATATATATAATCGAACCTTGTATAGCATAAAACATATAATCGAACCTTTTATAACATATAAGATATAATCGAACCTTGTATAGCATATAATATATAGCCGAACCTTGTATAGCATAAAACATACAATCGAACCTTGTATACCATATGAGACATAATCGAACCTTGTATAGCATATAACATACAATCGAACCTTGTATATCATATAAGATATATATAATTGAACCTTGTATAGCATAAAACATATAATCGAATCTTGTATAGCATATGAGACATAATCGAACCTTGTATAGCATATAACATACAATCGAACCTTGTATAGCATATAACATATATATATATAATCGAACCTTGTATAGCATAAAACATATAATCGAACCTTGTATAGCATATGAGACATAATCGAACCTTGTATAGCATATAAGATAAAATCGAACCTTGTATAGCATATGAGACATATTCGAACCTTGTATAGCATATAACATATATATAATCGAACCAAGTATAGCATATAAGATATAAAAGAACTTTGTATAGCATATGAGACATAATCGAACCTTGTATAGCATATAACATATAAACCAACCTTGTATAGCATATAACATATAATCGAACCATGTATAGCATATAAGATATAATCGAACCTTGTATAGCATATAAGATATAATCGAACCTTGTATAGCATATGAGATATAATCGAACCTTGTATAGCATATGAGACATAATCGAACCATGTATAGCATATAAGATATAAACGAACCTTGTATAGCATATAAGATATAATCGAACCTTGTATAGCATATAATATATAGCCGAACCTTGTATAGCATAAAACATACAATCGAACCTTGTATAGCATATGAGACATAATCGAACCTTGTATAGCATATAACATATATATAATCGAACCTTGTATAGCATAAAACATATAATCGAACCTTGTATAGCATATAACATATAATTGAACCTTGTACAGCATAAAACATACAAACGAACCTTGTATAGCATATGAGGCAAAATCGAACTTTGTATAGCATATAACATACAATCGAACCTTGTATAGCATATAACATATAATCGAACCTGGTATAGCATAAAACATATAGTCGAACCTTGAATACCATTTGAGACATAATCGAACCTTGTATAGCATATAACATATATATTCGAAACTTGTATAGCATAAAACATATAATCGAACCTTGTATAGCATATAAGATATAATCGAACCTTGTATAGCATATAATATATAGCCGAACCTTGTATAGCATAAAACATACAATCGAACCTTGTAATCATATGAAACATTATCGAACCCTGTATAGCATATAACAGACAATCGAACCTTGTATAGCATATAACATATATATAATCGAACCTTGTTTAGCATAAAACATATAATCGAACCTTGTATAGCATATGAGACATAATCGAACCTTGTATAGCATACAGGTATAAGATATAAACGAACCTTGTATAGCATATAAGATATAATCGAACTTTGTATAGCATATAATATATAGCCGAACCTTGTATAGCATAAAACATACAATCGAACCTTGTAATCATATGAAACATTATCGAACCCTGTATAGCATATAACAGACAATCGAACCTTGTATAGCATATAACATATATATAATCGAACCTTGTTTAGCATAAAACATATAATCGAACCTTGTATAGCATATAACATATAATGGAACCTGGTATAGCATAATACATATAATCGAACCTTGAATAGCATATGAGACATAATCGAATTTTGTATAGCATATAACATACAATCGAACATTGTATAGCATATAACATATATATAATCGAACCTTGTATAGTATATGAATATTTAATGGTATATTTCAAAATTAAGTATCAAAAACCTAGAGTAAATTTAATTGTAGAAAGGAAAACATGTCAGATTTCTGAGGAAATAGGAAATGCGCAAATGAAAAAAATTCCATTAATCTTGTATAGTATATAAGATATAATCGAACCTTGTATAGCAGATAAGATATAATCGAACCTTGTATAGCATATAAGATACAATCGAACCTTGTATAGCATATGAGACATATTCGAACCTTGTATAGCATATAACATATATATAATCGAACCAAGTATAGCATATAAGATATAATCGAACATTGAATAGCATATGAGACATAATCGAACCTTGTATAGCATATAACATATAAACCAACCTTGTATAGCATATAACATATAATCGAACCATGTATAGCATATAAGATATAATCGAACCTTGTATAGCATATAAGATATAATCGAACCTTGTATAGCATATGAGACATAATCGAACCTTGTATAGCATATGAGACATAATCGAACCATGTATAGCATATAAGATATAACCGAACTTTGTATACCATATAAGATATAATCGAACCTTGTATAGCATATAATATATAGCCGAACCTTGTATAGCATATAACATACAATCGAACCTTGTATAACATATAACATATATATAATCGAACCTTGTATAGCATAAAACATATAATCGAACCTTTTATAACATATAAGATATAATCGAACCTTGTATAGCATATAATATATAGCCGAACCTTGTATAGCATAAAACATACAATCGAACCTTGTATACCATATGAGACATAATCGAACCTTGTATAGCATATAACATACAATCGAACCTTGTATATCATATAAGATATATATAATTGAACCTTGTATAGCATAAAACATATAATCGAATCTTGTATAGCATATGAGACATAATCGAACCTTGTATAGCATATAACATACAATCGAACCTTGTATAGCATATAACATATATATATATATATAATCGAACCTTGTATAGCATAAAACATAAAATCGAACCTTGTATAGCATATGAGACATAATCGAACCTTGTATAGCATATAAGATAAAATCGAACCTTGTATAGCATATGAGACATATTCGAACCTTGTATAGCATATAACATATATATAATCGAACCAAGTATAGCATATAGGATATAATCGAACTTTGTATAGCATATGAGACATAATCGAACCTTGTATAGCATATAACATATAAACCAACCTTGTATAGCATAAAACATATTATCGAACCATGTATAGCATATAAGATATAATCGAACCTTGTATAGCATATAAGATATAATCGAACCTTGTATAGCATATGAGATATAATCGAACCTTGTATAGCATATGAGACATAATCGAACCTTGTATAGCATATGAGACATAATCGAACCATGTATAGCATATAAGATATAACCGAACTTTTTATACCATATAAGATATAATCGAACCTTGTATAGCATATAATATATAGCCGAACCTTGTATAGCATATAACATACAATCGAACCTTGTATAACATATAACATATATATAATCGAACCGTGTATAGCATAAAACATATAATCGAACCTTTTATAGCATATAAGATATAATCGAACCTTGTATAGCATATAATATATAGCCGAACCTTGTATAGCATAAAACATACAATCGAACCTTGTATACCATATGAGACATAATCGAACCTTGTATAGCATATAACATACAATCGAACCTTGTATATCATATAAGATATATATAATTGAACCTTGTATAGCATAAAACTTTTAATCGAATCTTGTATAGCATATGAGACATAATCGAACCTTGTATAGCATATAACATACAATCGAACCTTGTATAGCATATGAGACATAATCGAACCTTGTATAGCATTTAACATACAATCGAACTTTGTATAGCATATAACATATATATATATAATCGAACCTTGTATAGCATAAAACATATAATCGAACCTTGTGTAACATATAAGATATAATCGAACCTTGTATAGCATATAATATATAGCCGACCCTTGTATAGCATAAAACATACAATCGAACCTTGTATAGCATATGAGACATAAACCAACTTTGTATAGCATATAACATACAATCGAACCTTGTATAGCATATAACATATATATAATCGAACCTTGTACAGCATATGTATATTTAATGGTATATTTCAAAATTAAGTATCAAAAACCTAGAGTATATTTAATTGTAGGAAGGAAAACATGTCAGATTTCTGAGGAAATAGGAAATGCGTAAATGAAAAAAGTTCCATTAACCTTGTATAGTATATAAGATATAATCGAACCTTGTATAGCAAGTAAGATATAATCGTACCTTGTAAAGCATATAAGGTATAATCGAACCTTGTATAGCATATAAGATATAATCGAACCTTGTATAGCATATGAGACATAATCGAACCTTGTATAGCATATAACATATAATCGAACCTTGTATAGCATATAACATATAATCGAACGATGTATAGCATATAAGATATAATCGAACCTTGTATAGCATATAAGATATAATCGAACGTTGTATAGCATATGAGACATAATCGAACCTAGTATAGCATATGAGACATAATCGAACCTTGTATAGCATATGAGACATAATCGAACCTTGTATAGCATATAAGGTATAATCGAACCCTGTATAGCATATAACATATAATCGAACCATGTATAGCATATAAGATATAATCGATCCTTGTATAGCATATAAGATATAATCGAACCTTGTATAGCATATGAGACATAATCGAATCTTGTATAGCATATAACATATATATAATCGAACCTTGTATAGCATAAAACATATAATCGAATCTTGTATAGCATATGAGACATAATCGAACCTTGTATAGCATACAGTTATAAGATATAAACGAACCTTGTATTGCAAATAAGATATAATCGAACCTTGTATAGCATATAATATATAGCCGAACCTTGTATAGCATAAAACATACAATCGAACCTTGTATAGCATATGAGACATAATCGAAACTTATATAGCATATAGCACACAATCGAACCTTGTATAGTATATAACATATATATAATCGAACTTTGTATAGCATAAAACATATAATCGAACCTTTTATAGCATATAAGATATAATCGAACCTTGTATAGCATATAATATATAGCCGAACCTTGTATAGCATAAAACATACAATCGAACCTTGTATACCATATGAGACATAATCGATCCTTGTATAGCATATAACATACAATCGAACCTTGTATATCATATAAGATATATATAATTGAACCTTGTATAGCATAAGACATATAATCGAATCTTGTATAGCATATGAGACATAATCGAAACTTGTATAGCATGTAACACACAATCGAACCTTGTATAGCATATAACATATATATATATATATATATAATCGAACCTTGTATAGTATAAAACATATAATCGAACCTTGTATAGCATATGAGACATAATCGAACCTTGTATAGCATACAGGAATAAGATATCGAACCTTGTATAGCATATAATATATAGCCGAACCTTGTATAGCATAAAACATACAATCGAACCTTGTATGGCATATGAGACATAATCGAACCTTGTATAGCAAATAAGATATAATCGCACCTTGTATAGCATATAATATATAACCGAACTTTGTATAGCATATAAGATATAATCGAACCTTGTATAGCATATAATATATAGCCGAACCTTGTATAGCATAAAACATACATTAGAACCTTCTATAGCATATGAGACATAATCGAAGCTTGTTTAGCATACAACATACAATCGAACCTTGTATAGCATATAAAATATATATAATCGAACCTTGTATAGCATAAAACATATAATCGATACTTGTAAAGCATATAAGATATAATCGAACCTTGTATAGCATATAATATATAGCCGAACCTTGTATAGCATAAAACATACAATCGAACCTTGTATAGCATATGAAACATTATCGAACCTTGTATAGCATATAACATATAATCGAACCTTGTATAGCATATAACATATATATAATCGAACCTTGTATTGCATAAAACATATAATCGAACCTTGTATAGCATATGAGACATAATCGAACCTTGTATATCATATAACATACAATCGAACCTTGTATAGCATATAACATATATATAATCGAACCTTGTATAGCATAAAACATATAATCGAATCTTGTATAGCATATGAGACATAATCGAACCTTGTATAGCATACAGGTATAAGATATAAACGAACCTTGTATAGCATATAAGATATAATCGAACCTTGTATAGCATATAATATATAGCCGAACCTTGTATAGCATAAAACATACAATCGAACCTTGTATAGCATATGAGACATAATCGAACCTTGTATAGCATATAACATATATATAATCGAACCTTGTATAGCATAAAACATATAATCGAACCTTGTATAGCATATAACATATAATTGAACCTTGTACAGCATACATGGTGTACATGCTTGTATAGCATATGAGGCAAAATCGAACTTTGTATAGCATATAACATACAATCGAACCTTGTATAGCATATAACATATAATCGAACCTGGTATAGCATAAAACTTATAATCGAACCTTGAATACCATTTGAGACATAATCGAACCTTGTATAGCATATAACATATATATTCGAAACTTGTATAGCATAAAACATATAATCGAACCTTGTATAGCATATAAGATATAATCGAACCTTGTATAGCATATAATATATAGCCGAACCTTGTATAGCATAAAACATACAATCGAACCTTGTATAGCATATGAAACATTATCGAACCCTGTATAGCATATAACAGACAATCGAACCTTGTATAGCATATAACATATATATAATCGAACCTTGTTTAGCATAAAACATATAATCGAACCTTGTATAGCATATGAGACATAATCGAACCTTGTATAGCATACAGGTATAAGATATAAACGAACCTTGTATAGCATATAAGATATAATCGAACCTTGTATAGCATATAATATATAGCCGAACCTTGTATAGCATAAAACATACAATCGAACCTTGTATAGCATATAACATATATATAATCGAACATTGTATAGCATAAAACATATAATCGAACCTTGTATAGCATATAACATATAATGGAACCTGGTATAGCATAATACATATAATCGAACCTTGAATAGCATATGAGACATAATCGAACTTTGTATAGCATATAACATACAATCGAACATTGTATAGCATATAACATATATATAATCGAAACTTGTATAGTATATGAATATTTAATGGTATATTTCAAAATTAAGTATCAAAAATCTAGAGTAAATTTAATTGTAGAAAGGAAAACATGTCAGATTTCTGAGGAAATAGGAAATGCGCAAATGAAAAAAATTCCATTAATCTTGTATAGTATATAAGATATAATCGAACCTTGTATAGCAGATAAGATATAATCGAACCTTGTATAGCATATAAGATACAATCGAACCTTGTATAGCATATGAGACGTATTCGAACCTTGTATAGCATATAACATATATATAATCGAACCAAGTATAGCATATGAGATATAATCGAACATTATATAGCATATGAGACAAAATCGAACCTTGTATAGCATATAACATATAAACCAACCTTGTATAGCATATAACATATAATCGAACCATGTATAGCATATAAGATATAATCGAACCTTGTATAGCATATAAGATATAATCGAACCTTGTATAGCATATGAGACATAATCGAACCTTGTATAGCATATGAGACATAATCGAACCATGTATAGCATATAAGATATAACCGAACTTTGTATACCATATAAGATATAATCGAACCTTGTATAGCATATAATATATAGCCGAACCTTGTATAGCATATAACATACAATCGAACATTGTATAGCATATAACATATATATAATCGAACTTTGTATAGTATATGAATATTTAATGGTATATTTCAAAATTAAGTATCAAAAATCTAGAGTAAATTTAATTGTAGAAAGGAAAACATGTCAGATTTCTGAGGAAATAGGAAATGCGCAAATGAAAAAAATTCCATTAATCTTGTATAGTATATAAGATATAATCGAACCTTGTATAGCAGATAAGATATAATCGAACCTTGTATAGCATATAAGATACAATCGAACCTTGTATAGCATATGAGACGTATTCGAACCTTGTATAGCATATAACATATATATAATCGAACCAAGTATAGCATATGAGATATAATCGAACATTATATAGCATATGAGACAAAATCGAACCTTGTATAGCATATAACATATAAACCAACCTTGTATAGCATATAACATATAATCGAACCATGTATAGCATATAAGATATAATCGAACCTTGTATAGCATATAAGATATAATCGAACCTTGTATAGCATATGAGACATAATCGAACCTTGTATAGCATATGAGACATAATCGAACCATGTATAGCATATAAGATATAACCGAACTTTGTATACCATATAAGATATAATCGAACCTTGTATAGCATATAATATATAGCCGAACCTTGTATAGCATAAAACATACAATCGAACCTTGTATACCATATGAGACATAATCGAACCTTGTATAGCATATAACATACAATCGAACATTGTATATCATATAAGATATATATAATTGAACCTTGTATAGCATAAAACATATAATCGAATCTTGTATATCATATGAGACATAATCGAACCTTGTATAGCATATAACATACAATCGAACCTTGTATAGCATATAACATATATATATATAATCGAACCTTGTATAGCATAAAACATATAATCGAACCTTGTATAGCATATGAGACATAATCGAACCTTGTATAGCATATAAGATACAATCGAACCTTGTATAGCATATGAGACATATTCGAACCTTGTATAGCATATAACATATATATAATCGAACCAAGTATAGCATATAAGATATAATCGAACTTTGTATAGCATATGAGACATAATCGAACCTTGTATAGCATATAACATATAAACCAACCTTGTATAGCATATAACATATAATCGAACCATGTATAGCATATAAGATGTAATCGAACCTTGTATAGCATATAAGATATAATCGAACCTTGTATAGCATATGAGATATAATCGAACCTTGTATAGCATATGAGACATAATCGAACCTTGTATAGCATATGAGACATAATCGAACCATGTATAGCATATAGATATAACCGAACTTTGTATACCATATAAGATATAATCGAACCTTGTATAGCATATAATATATAGCCGAACCTTGTATAGCATATAACATACAATCGAACCTTGTATAACATATAACATATATATAATCGAACCGTGTATAGCATAAAACATATAATCGAACCTTTTGTAGCATATAAGATATAATCGAACCTTGTATAGCATATAATATATAGCCGAACCTTGTATAGCATAAAACATACAATCGAACCTTGTATACCATATGAGACATAATCGAACCTTGTATAGCATATAACATACAATCGAACCTTGTATATCATATAAGATATATATAATTGAACCTTGTATAGCATAAAACATATAATCGAATCTTGTATAGCATATGAGACATAATCGAACCTTGTATAGCATATAACATACAATCGAACCTTGTATAGCATATAAGACATAATCGAACCTTCTATAGCATTTAACATACAATCGAACTTTGTATAGCATATAACATATATATATATATATAATCGAACCTTGTATAGCATAAAACATATAATCGAACCTTGTGTAACATATAAGATATAATCGAACCTTGTATAGCATATAATATATAGCCGACCCTTGTATAGCATAAAACATACAATCGAACCTTGTATAGCATATGAGACATAAACCAACTTTGTATAGCATATAACATACAATCGAACCTTGTATAGCATATAACATATATATATAATCGAACCTTGTACAGCATATGTATATTTAATGGTATATTTC
Source organism: Prosapia bicincta (assembly GCA_036971475.1). Lineage (NCBI taxonomy): Eukaryota > Metazoa > Arthropoda > Insecta > Hemiptera > Cercopidae > Prosapia > Prosapia bicincta. The sequence goes on along the minus strand of JBAIZL010000005.1, from coordinate 153,517,473 downwards.
AAAATTAAGTATCAAAAACCTAGAGTATATTTAATTGTAGGAAGGAAAACATGTCAGATTTCTGAGGAAATAGGAAATGCGTAAATGAAAAAAGTTCCATTAACCTTGTATAGTATATAAGATATAATCGAACCTTGTATAGCAAGTAAGATATAATCGTACCTTGTAAAGCGTATAAGGTATAATCGAACCTTGTATAGCATATAAGATATAATCGAACCTTGTATAGCATATGAGACATAATCGAACCTTGTATAGCATATAACATATAATCGAACCTTGTATAGCATATAACATATAATCGAACGATGTATAGCATATAAGATATAATCGAACCTTGTATAGCATATAAGATATAATCGAACGTTGTATAGCATATGAGACATAATCGAACCTTGTATAGCATATGAGACATAATCGAACCTTGTATAGCATATGAGACATAATCGAACCTTGTATAGCATATAAGGTATAATCGAACCCTGTATAGCATATAACATATAATCGAACCATGTATAGCATATAAGATATAATCGAACCTTGTATAGCATATAAGATATAATCGAACCTTGTATAGCATATGAGACATAATCGAATCTTGTATAGCATATAACATATATATAATCGAACCTTGTATAGCATAAAACATATAATCGAACCTTGTATAGCATATAAGATATAATCGAACCTTGTATAGCATATAATATATAGCCGAACATTGTATAGCATAAAACATACAATCGTACCTTGTATAGCATATGAGACATAATCGAACCTTGTATAGCATATAACATACAATCGAACCTTGTATATCATATAACATATATATAATCGAACCTTGTATAGCATAAAACATATAATCGAACCTTGTATAGCATATGAGACATAATCGAACCTTGTATAGCATACAGTTATAAGATATAAACGAACCTTGTATTGCAAATAAGATATAATCGAACCTTGTATAGCATATAATATATAGCCGAACCTTGTATAGCATAAAACATACAATCGAACCTTGTATAGCATATGAGACATAATCGAAACTTGTATAGCATATAACACACAATCGAACCTTGTATAGTATATAACATATATATAATCGAACTTTGTATAGCATAAAACATATAATCGAACCTTTTATAGCATATAAGATATAATCGAACCTTGTATAGCATATAATATATAGCCGAACCTTGTATAGCATAAAACATACAATCGAACCTTGTATACCATATGAGACATAATCGATCCTTGTATAGCATATAACATACAATCGAACCTTGTATATCATATAAGATATATATAATTGAACCTTGTATAGCATAAGACATATAATCGAATCTTGTATAGCATATGAGACATAATCGAAACTTGTATAGCATGTAACACACAATCGAACCTTGTATAGCATATAACATATATATATATATATAATCGAACCTTGTATAGTATAAAACATATAATCGAACCTTGTATAGCATATGAGACATAATCGAACCTTGTATAGAATACAGGAATAAGATATCGAACCTTGTATAGCATATAAGATATAATCGAACCTTGTATAGCATATGAGACATAATCGAACCTTGTATAGCATATGAGACATAATCGAACCTTGTATAGCATATGAGACATAATCGAACCTTGTATAGCATATACGGTATAATCGAACCCTGTATAGCATATAACATATAATCGAACCATGTATAGCATATAAGATATAATCGAACCTTGTATAGCATATAAGATATAATCGAATCTTGTATAGCATATGAGACATAATCGAACCTTGTATAGCATACAGGAATAAGATATCGAACCTTGTATAGCATATAAGATATAATCGAACCTTGTATAGCATATGAGACATAATCGAACCTTGTATAGCATATGAGACATAATCGAACCTTGTATAGCATATGAGACATAATCGAACCTTGTATAGCATATAACATATAAACCAACCTTGTATAGCATATAACATATAATCGAACCATGTATAGCATATAAGATATAACCGACCTTTGTATACCATATAAGATATAATCGTACCTTGTATAGCATATAATATATAGCCGAACCTTGTATAGCATATAACATACAATCGAACCTTGTATAGCATATAACATATGTATAATCGAACCTTGTATAGCATAAAACATATAATCGAACCTTGTATAGCATATAATATATAGCCGAACCTTGTATAGCATAAAACATACAATCGAACCTTGTATACCATATGAGACATAATCGAACCTTGTATAGCATATAACATACAATCGAACCTTGTATATCATATAAGATATATATAATTGAACCTTGTATAGCATAAAACATATAATCGAATCTTGTATAGCATATGAGACATAATCGAACCTTGTATAGCATATAACATACAATCGAACCTTGTATAGCATATAACATATATATATAATCGAACCTTGTATAGCATAAAACATATAATCGAACCTTGTATAGCATATGAGACATAATCGAACCTTGTATAGCATACAGGAATAAGATATAAACGAACCTTGTATAGCATATAAGATATTATCGAACCTTGTATAGCATATAATATATAGCCGAACCTTGTATAGCATAAAACATACAATCGAACCTTGTATAGCATATGAGACATAATCGAACCTTGTATAGCATATAACATACAATCGAACCTTGTATAGCATATAACATATATATAATCGAACCTTGTACAGCATATGTATATTTAATGGTATATTTCAAAATTAAGTATCAAAAACCTAGAGTATATTTAATTGTAGTAAGGAAAACATGTCAGATTTCTGAGGAAATAGGAAATGCGTAAATGAAAAAATTTCCATTAACCTTGTATAGTATATAAGATATAATCGAACCTTGTATAGCAAGTAAGATATAATCGTACCTTGTAAAGCATATAAGGTATAATCGAACCTTGTATAGCACATAAGATATAATCGAACCTTGTATAGCATATGAGACATAATCGAACCTTGTATAACATATAACATACAATCGAACCTTGTATAGCATATAACATATATATAATCGAACCTTGTACAGCATATGTATATTTAATGGTATATTTCAAAATTAAGTATCAAAAACCTAGAGTATATTTAATTGTAGAAAGGAAAACATGTCAGATTTCTGAGGAAATAGGAAATGCGTAAATGAAAAAAGTTCCATTAACCTTGTATAGTATATAAGATATAATCCAACCATGTATAGCAAGTAAGATATAATCGTACCTTGTAAAGCATATAAGGTATAATCGAACCTTGTATAGCATATAAGATATAATCGAACCTTGTATAGCATATGAGACATAATCGAACCTTGTATAACATATAACATACAATCGAACCTTGCAAAGCATATAACATATATATAATCGAACCTTGTATAGCATATAAGATATAATCGAACCTAGTATAGCATATGAGACATAATCGAACCTTGTATAGCATATAACATACAATCGAACCTTGTATAGCATATAACATATATATATATAATCGAACCTTGTATAGCATAAAACATATAATCGAACCTTGTATAGCATGTGAGACATAATCGAACCTTGTATAGCATACAGGAATAAGATATCGAACCTTGTATAGCATATAAGATATAATCGAACCTTGTATAGCATATGAGACATAATCGAACTTTGTATAGCATATGAGACATAATCGAACGTTGTATAGCATATGAGACATAATCGAACCTTGTATAGCATATAAGGTATAATCGAACCCTGTATAGCATATAACATATAATCGAACCATGTATAGCATATAAGATATAATCGAACCTTGTATAGCATATAACATATATATAATCGAACCTTGTATAGCATAAAACATATAATCGAACCTTGTATAGCATATAAGATATAATCGAACCTTGTATAGCATATAATATACAGCCGAACCTTGTATAGCATAAAACATACAATCGAACTTTGTATAGCATATGAGTCATAATCGAACCTTGTATACCATATAACATACAATCGAACCTTGTATATCATATAACATATATATAATCGAACCTTGTATAGCATAAAACATATAATCGTACCTTGTATAGCATATGAGACATAATCGAACCTTGTATAGCATACAGGTATAAGATATAAACGAACCTTGTATAGCATATAAGATATTATCGAACCTTGTATAGCATATAATATATAGCCGAACCTTGTATAGCATAAAACATACAATCAAACCTTGTATAGCATATGAGACAAGATCAAACCTTGTATAGCATATAACATACAATCGAACCTTGTATATCATATAACATATATATAATCGAACCTTGTATAGCATATGAGACATAATCGAACCTTGTATAGCATATGAGACATAATCGAACCTTGTATAGCATATAACATACAATCGAACTTTGTATAGCATATAACATATATATTCAATCGAACCTTGTATGGCATAAAACATACAATCGAACCTTGTATAGCATATGAGACATAATCGAACTTTGTATAGCATATAACATACAATCGAACCTTGTATAGCATATAACATATATATAATCGAACCTTGTATAGCATATGTATATTTAATGGTATATTTCAAAATTAAGTATCAAAAACCTAGAGTATATTTAATTGTAGAAAGGAAAACATGTCAGATTTCTGAGGAAATAGGAAATGCGGAAATGAAAAAAGTTCCAATTACCTTGTATAGTATATAAGATATAATCGAAGCTTGTATAGCAAGGAAGATATAATCGTACCTTGTAAAGCATATAAGGTATAAACGAACCTTGTATAGCATATAAGATATAATCGAACCTTGTATAGCATATGAGACCTAATCGAACCTTGTATAACATATAACATACAATCGAACCTTGTATAGCATATAACATATATATAATCGAACCTTGTATAGCATATAAGATATAATCGAACCTTGTATAGCATATGAGACATAATCGAACCTTGTATAGCATATAACATATAATCGAACCTTGTATAGCATATAACATATAATCGAACGATGTATAGCATATAAGATATAATCGAACCTTGTATAGCATATAAGATATAATCGAACCTTGTATAGCATATGCGACATAATCGAACCTTGTATAGCATATGAGACATAATCGAACCTTGTATAGCATATGAGACATAATCGAACCTTGTACAGCATATAAGGTATAATCGAACCCTGTATAGCATATAACATATAATCGAACCATGTATAGCATATAAGATATAATCGAACCTTGTATAGCATATGAGACATAATCGAACCTTATATAGCATGTAACATATAATCGAACCTTGTATAGCATATAACATATAATCGAACCTTGTATAGTATATAACATATAATCGAACCATGTATAGCATATAAGATATAATCGAACCTTGTATAGCATATGAGACATAATCGAACCTTGTATAGCATATGAGACATAATCGAACCTTGTATAGCATATAAGGTATAATCGAACCCTGTATAGCATATAACATATAATCGAACCTTGTATAGCATATAAGATATAATCGAACCTTGTATAGCATATGAGACATAATCGAACCTTATATAGCATGTAACATATAATCGAACCTTGTATAGCATATAACATATAATCGAACCTTGTATAGTATATAACATATAATCGAACCATGTATAGCATATAAGATATAATCGAACCTTGTATAGCATATAAGATATAATCGGACCTTGTATAGCATATGAGACATAATCGAACCTTGTATAGCATATAAGGTATAATCGAACCCTGTATAGCATATAACATATAATCGAACCTTGTATAGCATATAAGATATAATCGAACCTTGTATAGCATATGAGACATAATCGAACCTTATATAGCATGTAACATATAATCGAACCTTGTATAGCATATAACATATAATCGAACCTTGTATAGTATATAAGATATAATCGAACCATGTATAGCATATAAGATATAATCGAACCTTGTATAGCATATAAGATATAATCGGACCTTGTATAGCATATGAGACATAATCGAACCTTGTATAGCATATGAGACATAATCGAACCTTGTATAGCATATGAGACATAATCGAACTTTGTATAACTACTGCCTTCTAATCACGACGTTATCTTGGAATAATTATCAAGCGACAGTATCTCTGTTATAATCATTTTCAATTTTTTTTTCTATTGTTAGTCATAAAGCCATGAGACGTAATATTATACAATTTAAATCAAATGATAAATATAAAAAAAGGAATTAATATATGAACGAGAGCTCACCTCACCGATGTATACCAAGCGAGCTCAAGGTTTTGATTAGAAGAATAAAAGTGACCATCTACTTAGGGTTGAGGGGCTTAAGATCTCAGGTGACAGCGTATCTACTACCTAAAAGTTTAAGATAACAATTTGGATTTTACGTTTGTATATTTCAAAAATAATTACATTGTTTTCTAATAATCTAGTTAGTAATTAACACATTTTATAACGACATATTGTGTATGTAAAAAAAACACCTTGAACATCAAATAGATATCAATATGCTCGATTCTTTGATACTACCATGGGAGCTAATAGTAAATATCATACAAAATACTGAACAACAGCAGATTTATAAAAATAATATAAGACGGAATTAAATATATTTTTTCGTGTCAGATTACGTCAGCACGTATTAAAATAATTTATGAACAATCTATAACAAGCGGTATACCTATAAAATGCAGTCAGTTCCATTTGTGCTGATTTAATGTGTTACATTTATATGTTTACTTTTAGTTTTATATTAATTTATAAGATATTACATTAACCTTGAAAATAATAAAACATTAAACCGAGTCTAGTAATAAATCTGCATAGCATATATAAAAATAAAAACACTAAATAGGTATTGTGGCGCAAAAGATAATCTCTATTTTTAACTTACTTGAAAAATATTGTTCATGCTTTTATGTGTTTTTAAAACTTTTACATCAATACAATTAAAACTTAACAGATTATTTTTACTCCTCAAATGACTAATATTTGAACAAGTGGTATTTATGCTTGCGTGGTATTTATGCCATATTTGCTTGCGTAAGTGCTACATTTTTTTTGAAATGGTAAACGTTTACTTATACAATCAGGTCGATGTTCCTTCAGGAGTAACAATGTCTCTGTATTTGCAGTTGAAGTAATAACTTTCTATCAAGTACCGTGCGATTATACATTTGCAATACGTTTTTTTATGACCTGTAAGTTGTAAAAACTGTAAACAAGTTAAATTGATAAATGCTAAATAGAATATAGTTTAAACGGTAAAATGGTGTAGTGAGAAATAAACTAAAGATTTGATTCTCTGTAGTGCCGAAGAATTTTTAGTATCGTTTTCAGCAGATAAGTTAAATGTTTACTAAACTATAAAATAGAAAAAATCTCTGACATAAATACTAGATAAATACAAAGCGTAAACTATAAATAGCTAAATACAAATTGTGTTCTAATTAAATTATAATTATATAATTAATAATTTTTATACATATAAATAAAAACTTTATTCAAATAAAACTACTATAAGATACACTAACGAAATTAAAGAAACTAAAGAAATTGTCTAATTAGTGATGAGGTTTAAAACGAACAGAAAAAACTCAATTCTATTTGGAAATGCAAATTCCAGGGAGACCTGGTTCTCTTTATTTTAAGACGAATAAAGAAGTAGGTTACAAGTTAACCCTGTTATACATGTCGCCTGTTGCCAGTTTATTTGTAACGATGAAACAATGGGTTTCGGTTTTCATCAAGATGTAAGAATCTTTAATTTGAAACTTTGGTATAAAGTTTGTTAAATTAATAATTTGTTTACGTTAAATAAGATCGCGAATATAGTATAGGTTTTCTTTTCTGTATAAACTGTTTTAGATTAAAATACAAGAGTTTTAAACATCTGTTAATAAGGATTCTGTATAACGTGAATGTTGTATTAGCTACACTCCCTGATGATGATATATTTGTTTTTAAAATAAGTATGAAGAATAAATTAGTCATTTCGTGTCTATATTCTGATCTTCATCCAAAAACTTATTTAAGTTTGTTCTAGCATCTAAAATACTTGCCTTCAATAAATGTAATGGGATATTTGAATGTTGACAATTTTATTAGCGTTCGTTATAATAATCATTAGTAGAAAAGTTTTAGTCATATCACAGACAAATATAACATTGAAAATTTATTGTAATGCTATTCGACATCGAAGCAATGTCCTCTTAAGGTAAATTAATGTAAGAAAATTGGAAGATTTAAAATACACTATTAAATAAATTTACACTTCAAATTATTATTTATTAAATTAACAAGATATTTACCTTAGAGGTAAAAAATGCAATTATTTTGTATGTTGTAGAATGCAAGAGTTTAGCTTCAAGTTCATATACTTCTACCCTAGCTGTACTATAATATTTAAAATGATTTACATTGGTTAAAAAGTATAAAATAATCAACATGTTGAAGGGACGATACGTTACTTGTTCCTTTACAAATGCCTATCTCGTACGTTCTAGCATGAAGGGTGGTATTTCATACGTGCTATATACGAGCCGACATTTATATAATGATGGCTTACGGCGAGAATGTAGGTACGCGATAGCATTTGTCAGATATTAAACACCTCAAGTCTTACTGAGGGAGTACGTAATCCAAATGTCAAGACGTGATAAATTAAAAATGTTGAAATGTGTATTTATTTTTTAAGTATGCATGTAATTAGAATTGTATATGATAATATATACAAATGATGTAACGTTCAGGTCGATTGTAGGATGTAATTTTATCGAACGTTTAAAATTCAGTAAAATATTATATACAAATTAAAAACATTTTATTACAAACTATTATGCAGTTTTTGTAATAGCATACTTTATGTTTTGGGTGAGATTTTTGTTTTAAAGTAAACGACACTTAACTTCAATACAAGACGGTATATAGGCCTGAGTTATTAGTTTTTAGAAGCAGAACGGTTTATTGGGGGTGTTGTAAATCTGAGGGTGGTAAATATTTTAAAAGTAAAATTAAAACTAAATGTATCATGGAATTATAATTTTGGAAATAACACAGTTTTTAGGCAACTGTTTCTTTATGCCAGTGTTTGCATAATTGTTTATTTCCATCCATAAATAAAGTTAATTTCGGAAAAATAAACAAAATTCGTTTCTTAAATATATTAAGAGGTATGTGCAAAATATTAATAATATTACTCTTTAAGTTATTTTTATGGTTAAAATACAGAATGTTAGCGGAAATATCTAAAATTATATATTTTACTGTTGAACATAATATGTTTAAGTGTTGTGTCTCGAAAGGAACCATATACCTTCCATCATATTCCGATTTCAATCCTCTGTTAACAAATAGGATGTTTTCAAAGATTTTGCAATCAGTTGTAGTGTAAGTTCTTTGTGGACTAACAGCGAATAGGTTTACAAATGTTCACTGTAAAAACTACACAGTTCCCTATTTGTTTTAAGCTAACGCATGACTTACTTCCTTTACGAGGAAGAAATATAATATTGTCTACATCAACATCAGTTCTCGATCGCTAAATAATATGTTGTTTAAGTTTATTTAGTTTATTGTATTAGGCCAGTGTCAATAATTTTAATGAATTGAAAGTATTTTACATTTTAGTGTCAATACAAGTACTGTAATAAAACTACAAGGTTTTTATGCTATTAAATGTTTTAAATTTTTTAAGGACATTTTTACTTGACCTTAATAAATACTTTAGTTTTCTTATAGTGAGAACCTCATAGGGTTAGAATGATATTATATTAACTTGAATAATATAACTTAATGAATAATATTAACTTAATTGTAATGGAATTACTGTCACAGTTTCAGATCTTGTTAACCAAATCCAAATACAATTTCATTACACTAAACATCGTTTGAAATTTTATTTTTGCGTTGCACTATTCAAGTATGCAATGATCGTTAACGTAAAATTGGCATTTTGACATTTTTCAATTGCAGAAGATGGCGCTCTCCATTAGGCTGGGTATAGTTTTATTTTCGTGATTTTTAGAGTACTGCAAAAATAGTCTAGGCTGGATGTTTAGAGATTGTTGTTGAGATCAGTGGGACAAAGTGCTCAAATGACCTGAAGACAACGGTGTGTGTGTGTGTGTGTGTGTGTGTGTATGTGTGTGAGTGTGTGTGTGTATTAGTGTATTTGTGTGTGTGTGTGCGTGCTTGTATGTGTGTGCGTGTGTGTGTGAGTGTTTGTGTTTGTGTGTGTGTGGGTGTGTGTGTGTGTGCGTGTCTGTGTATGTGTGTGTGTGTGTGTGTGTGTGTGTGTGTGTGTGTGTGTGTGTGTGTGTGTGTCTGTGTGTGAGTGTGTGTGTGTGTGTGTGCGTTGTGTGTTTGTATGGTTTGTATGGGTGCGTGCGTGTGTGTGTGTGCGTGCATGTGTGTGTGTGTGTGTGTGTGTGTGTGTGTGTGTGTTGCAACGTCCCCCCCGCTTCGCTTCGCTTTGTTGGCACAAATACATATTTATTATATATCTGCTGCACACACAGTTTTGTGTACCGTGTTAAGATCCATAAATTTTGTCTTGTGTTCCCGCGTAATGGACCACTCCCAAATGCAAGCCTATTCCCGCTGACTTCTACCTTAACGATTGTATGAGGTCATAGATTGTATGGGGAGGTCCCCTAAGATGGTTGGCAAGTTTGTTGGGTCTGTATATAGTCACATCTGTCAGTAAAATAGTCAGCTGGGAAGAAACATCATTTATATGAACACACACAATTTTCAAAGAAGCTTACCACTTCATGAGATCTGCAGGCACAGCAAGGGGACATGCAAACTATGATCATGTTTAAGATACCTTTTTTAAAAAGCTCCTGTGTTCTATAAACATGATCTGCCAGTAGACATCATCTCTGGGCTTCAATACAAAAAACCAACTAATTTTTAGAATAGCTCAATAAATTGGTTCTCAGAAGAGAACTCGTTTGAAGAAACATTAGGTTCTGAATTTTATATATTTATTAATTAATACAATTTAATTAAAACTGTACTTTGATTTTATAATCATTTTTTATCAGTTGGAAAAAACTAAAAGGTTTTATTGGTTGTTCAACACAGATAAATTCAAATACTGTAAGTTTTTATAATGCATTTAACTACTGATTTTAAACTAAAATAATTATCTTTTCAAATAAAATACATTTAACTCTCTCTTTATCTTCACAATTGACTAATTAAAAGTTCGTTATATTTCACATATTTAAATCCTTTATTTCATATTTGAAAATGATTGGCTTATAGCCAAAACCACTGTAAATTTAATATTTATTATTCATTATTTAAACATTTTTGTTATACTAATTAATTTTACTACTTTTTAGATTTATTTAATTTTTCAACATAGAGTGAAGTCATTGTTTAATTTTAATTGGTAATTTGAATTTAATAAATCTAACTGACTAAATTTGACTTTAATTTGTATATAATAGAGAAAATGACTTGCCAAGGATTTCCCTGCCCGTCCTAGAGTCCTCTCGTCTGGATTCCCTGTTCCCTGGACATCGGAATTTGCCATCCCTGGCCAGTCGATGGAAGTATTTTTCCATTTCCGCGTCCTAGAGGCTGAGTCTGGAGCCCTTGTCCATGGATGGTCTTAGACGGCGGAAGCGTGTTGGTTTTGTTCAATCTGGCTGATGGTGGTGGTCCTAGGCGCGATCCGACATTACGGCCGTTAGCACCTCGTATTAAAAATTTTTACAGACAGCCTTACAGGTCCCTGAGTTCCTGTATTTCTTGCGGCTATGTAACCCTTCCTCCCCGCTCTAAGCTTGCTATCTGTGTGCTTTTTTTCTTGTACAGGCGGGTTGGACAACGTATTAGTTTTAACCTGCATAATTTCGTTATCGTTTTTAGAACACTGAAAAATGTATATTATTTTAAAATAGATGCAACGTTTTTGTTATTCAAGTTTTTTAAATTTAGTTTTCACTATTGATCATTTTGGATTTTGCCGGTCATTTCAAAATGTCAGTGATAGTTCTACATGGCCTAGTTCTCAAGTTAGCATTTTTTGGCACTTAAAAATTTTCACTTCAATCTCGTTTGTCAAATTTAGTTAGTTATTACAGTTTCATGCTATCATAATTTTTAATTTCTCTTAATAATACTTATTCAAAATTTTACTGACTTTTTGACTCTTTACTATGTTTATTATACTATAAATTAAAACCTTATTATTTAAATATTAAAATTGTTATTTAAAAAATAGAAAACTATTAATTTCCCAATATGGAAATTTCCCAAATAAAACAAAGAAAAAGTTACAACTATTTTTTGTGAGTTTGAGTGAAAATTATTATGTCAATGTTTTGTTATTAAAAGTGGTAAAAAATAATATATGTTAAAACAAATTGGAATTTTACCCCGAAAACTAAAAAATTGACTAAGATAAAGTATTGTTTTAACACATACGTTTGCTAAAACTACTAGCCTAACTTACTAGAAGTAGCAGATTATGCTTAGTCAATGAAAATACGTTTTTTGAAACTCATCAGCATGGTAAGTTAATAGTTTGTATTTTGTTATTAAAATAATTACTTATGATTTAATCAGTGAAATCAAAATGATCTCAACTAAACAATATTACCAGTTATTTGTCGGTTAATAATCAAATATAAACTATTGAAATTGTAGCAATTAAAACTATTGTGTATTGTATTGAAACAAATAACATGTATTGTATAAATATTGAATAAAAACTATGTTAAAGCACAATGTCTACAAACCAGTTATGAAAAACATATTTGTCAGTAGAAATAAACAAATAATTTAAATATTTCTTGTTAAAATCATTTATTAATTTACAAAGTGTGAAAAATACAGTACAAATGCAAGAACTGAAGTTTTAAGAACAAACAAATCTAACATTGTAATAGTTATTACTAAAATTAAACCTACTACCTGGCAGTTTTACACTTTGTAGTCTGACTACTAAATTCCATAACTATTTTCGAAACATTGATCCATGAAATGTGTTATCTACATGTTTTTGTATAGCAATACAAATTAATGTTATAGGCCTACTGCTTTCAGTTATTATAAATTTTTCGAATATGTCTTTTGTATAATACTGAAAACAAAATTAGTTAACTATCATGTTTGCTGTCATGTTAATTCGGTACACGTTTGTAAATAAAGTCACAAATATTTTCTTATGAACATGTCCAGGATGCTTGGAACACAGGTATCAAAAAATATATTCTCTAGTTTGGTATTAAAACTTTTGGTGAAGTAAGAGTCACAATTCAGTACCACTTACAGGAACGTAATTTACCGTAATAAAAATTTTCGTATAAAATGCAACTGCTAATAAAAATGTTTTTATTTACAGAAAGTAAATGTAGCAGTGGTAACGCCACAGTAGATAAAGTTGTAATATAAAGGTAGGGATGGTTTAGTATTTACTTCATAGTATACCCAATAGGTAGCAGCAGCGCGGTTATTACCTTCGTTTCTAGTGGTCACTACTTTTAAGTTTATTATTTAAAACTAAGTTAAACATTTTTACTAATTTAAATAAAAAGACTGTAACAGTATATATTTACTTATAAGAAAATAAATATGCAGATATTTCCAAGTCGTTTTAGTGCTTGAGACTTTTGGTATTTAGTTTTCTGCTTATTGGAAGTCAGTTTTATTTGTACGATATAAATAATCTATGCTGTATGTTGGTATGAAACTAGTCAAACGGTTTAATTATTTATAAGACTTTGAATATATTATTATATGATTTATATTATTATTATAGATTTGAATATATATGTTCTACATAATCATTTTAAAACGTAACTTATTTGTATTTATATTATAAAGTGTATTTTTATTTAATTATTATAATAATATCTCAACATAATGCATACTCTCTTTTATAGGGTGCCACTATAATTTTCTAACGATGCGTTTACGTTTATAATTCTGAAACGATTTTTGAACTCTAATATCTGTGTAGTAATAACAGTCTCAAAAAAAAAGAAAAATGGAATTTGATGTGTACGGTAATTTGGTTGCTGGAGTGATAAAATAGAGTATATGGAGTATATGTATATATATATATATATATATATATATATATATATATATATATATGTATATAAATATATATATATATATATATATGTATATATAAATATATAATTATATTATATTATCTTGAGGGCCACCAAACCCACTCCTGTGACTGATTGACTGACGGTTGGTGTCCGTCTAGGCTTGTATTTGTTTGTCTTATAGATTGAAATTTTGTAATAAACCCTCTGATGATGATGATGACGGATATGTACGTAAGGCTTTTATCTGAGGTAACTTGTAATCTTGGTTATTTGTTATTATTTTGGTAAATTTGTAAACTTTTATAAATAAGATTATCTTTTAACGATAATGTATTAACTTACGCTAATTTCTAATTATGTAACCATGTTAAAACCGATGATTATTTTCTTAACATCAGTTCAACCCTCAAAGTTATACAATGTTTATACATTTCCGAACGTGGCTTGGCTTGGGTAAGTCACACGAAATATTACCTAAAATAAAAAGTATAATATGTTTATTACTTTAAATAAGTTTTTAATTTATAATGCTATTTAGTATTGTCAGTGTCAATGCTTAAATATTATTGCTTGTAATGTTTTGTTCTTGCATTAATACCACCGATCTTACATGTCGATTCTTACCATTACCTTTTTTTGCAAATATTTATATTACATAATTTCCTATAAAATGAATGTGCCATTACGTATTCTTATAAAATCTATACGAAATTATTTGTATATTAACTGAAATGTCTTGAGTTCAAATCAACTAGATAAAGTTATGGGGTTTATATATTTAAAAACTAATTATCAACGTTTATGAAGTGTATATATAGGACAATAGAATATAAGAAATTTGTTAAAAAAATAATACTGGTTATTATTCAATTAAAAAATCAGAGTTGCTCCAATATCATCACTGCGGTGATTTTCTCCGTCCTAGATGTTCCCGGTTAGGTCCATCGTTGTCGTTAGGATCCAGCCTTCCTGCACGCGCCAGTGATCGGTTTTACTGTTTCAATACTAAAATAAAAACTCACAAATTATTCATTTATTTACTCATATCATTTAAATATACATCAATATACAATATCATATTTTTACACAATATCACATAAAAAAGCAGCTTTCAATTCTATGGTCCATCGTTTAATTAATTTGCCTTTATCAGAGGAAAATTATAAAAATGTGCTGAATTACATTTATAGCGTAGAAAGGCTCAATGGATACAGTAATGTGTTTATAGATGCAATTCAAAAAAAGATGAAAAATAAGACAATAAAAAATCAGAGAAGCACGTTAATAAGGGATTTAAAAGTGAAAAAATGGGTAAAAATAACACACCATCCACCGCTGTCTAATAAAATTAGAAAATCTCTAGGAAAATATAGTAATTTGAATGTTACAATTGCCACTGCAAATAAAGTAAATAAGTTGCTAGGGAACCATAAAGATGCTATACCTAATGAAGAAAAGTCAGGAATCTACTGCCTGAAATGTAGCGAGTGTCTTCTGAAATATATAGGCCAAACAAAAAGAAATATTAAAACCAGGACTAAAGAACATTTTTCCCACATTAAATATAATAGACCAGAAAAATCTGCGATGGCGAAACATTATTTAAAGGAAGAGCACGAATTTAAATTAGACGATGTAACCCTGTTAAAAAACGTTGTTAAGTGTAGTGAATTGGATGCATGGGAAACTTTGTATATTAATAGGAATAAAAATAATATTGTAAACAACGAGTCAGGCCCTATTCCAAATTCTATATTGTTGTAATAAGCGTAACAAAAGGGGAACAAATAATTTATTGTAATTTTTAGGTTAAATATTTTGACATAATGATAATGTGTAATATTAATTATCTATTTTGTTTATATGTAATTATGTTGTGTGTTACAAAGTTTATTGTAATTATTGAGTTAGGTACAAAATTTCTGTTTGTTGTATCATGTTTAAAGTAGGGTTAGTAACTGTTGTTTTGACAAGTGGGCGTGGCAACTCCTACTGTATAAATACGGAAGTGTAACCTTACTTTCACCCTAGTTGTAAGTTAGAGTTTGTAGTAGGAACACTCACTGATAATGATGACTTGGTCATTGAAACGAGTATGAGTAAATAAATGAATAATTTGTGAGTTTTGTGTATGTTTTTATTGGTTTTTAACATAACCTCACAAGCTTAGCTCAAAGAATATTTGTTTGTTTTAATACTGTTTTAGTTATGTATATTTTTTTAATTTCAAATTCGAGTCCCCGCACCGCTAGCTTAGTAGCAATGATTGTAAGACCGACGATATACATATTTAGCTTAACATCTTTGCTACTGTTAGAATCTAGCCAGTATCTTCCCGTTTTCTGGAAGATGTTCAAGCAATGCTCTCTATGTTAGAAGTTCTTGATTTTTCCTAATTTTACTTTGGCCAAGCCTCCCTTTGCATTGGCTGGGCTAAAGGTGAGCTGCTTTCATTGGTTATGCTCTGTTGGTAGACTCTGGTTTCAACTTGCCTAGCTACCTTTGCATCTCTCACTTCGCAATTAATGTCTGTTTTTGACACACTGTCTTGATGTATGTTATTTACACTTTAAAAATTGTATTTTGCTTAGCGGCATTTTTTCTTCACACATGCTTGCGTCAGTAGGAATTAGAATGGTAATTATACGGCAAAAGTTATTGTTCATAGCTAGTCCCGCACTTCACACGTTTATATTTGGAGGCGAAATATAAAAACTATTTATTAATTACAATGTAAATTTAATTATTAATTATGTCGTATTGTTATTTTAAAATGGTTTAGGTTGTTGTAGAGTTTTTTTAATCTTATGACTTGGCTTGTTTAACTTCAGTTGGTTTATTATTACTATTTATATTTTTTATGGATTTTCTAGCTAATTAAGAATTTTGTTTGTTTTAAATATTTACTAAAAATATTATTTCCACTAATAGAAAGAGATTTGTTACGATTAAAGAAGGTAATTTTGACAAGATTGATGTTTACACGAGCCAGATATGAATCAGTTCATTCCCCTAGGCCACTCTGCTAGTTTAAATCTAACCCTTTTAAATAAATGTTCCCCATTGAAATTAAATTATTATACTATTTCGTCCTTTAATACGAAATGGAGAAAGGGGCAATAACATTGTTTTCAATGTGCGTTATTAAAAACACTTGTATGTGTTTGTGTAGCACTTTGAATATGATACGATTTAAAATTTAGCTTTGATATGTGTATGTAAACGTCACTTGAAACTGATAATGAGATGCAACCAAAATACCGTAGATAGTTCATGTATACTCATAAATATCTGTTCCTAGCTAGGATGAATATTAATACTATGAATCTCACAGCCATTCCAGAATTGCCAAACTGGATAGGCCAGCAATCCATTGGATGGGAGGATTTATACACTTTATTTAGTCACGTCTATTTGTCCCTACGCTCATACTGGCCTCAACTAATAACAGTTCGTTTTGCACATTTTATTTTAGTTTCATGTTATTATTATTATAATAGCTTTATTGGTTTCGCTTTTATGTTTATAAAATAGGGTTTATATTGTTTCTAAGCTTTAATAGGATTGAAAATGTTGTTTGTCACAAGGAATTTAAATTTTAGTCAGAAAGGATAAATCCTCCATAAAAAATCTTAATAAAATAAACACGTTAGGCTTAAGATAGCAATGGATAGGAAAAATGGCGTCACTCTTACCACCATATATGAACGGCATTATCTAGTAACTGCAAACATTAGAGTTGAGGATGCACTACGCATTGTTTCACGGAAATATATCGCTTCTCTGGGGCTTAGTATTTTTGGAAACCACTAAAAGTCGGAATACATTCCAAAAAAACTGCGTCAGAAATGAAATAAAATCAATAGGAAAACTGGGTAATTTACCATTTATGCTTATAAGTTCTAGTGGTTAAGTGAATGATACATTATTATATCTTAAACAACATTATAAATATATAAATAAATTATTGTAAATAATATAAACAAGGTAATAAGATATTTTTCTTAAGATATAGGGTAAGGATCAAGAAATTAGATCGGTACAGTAAAAAATTCAAAGCTGTTTAAAATGCCAATGGCAACTTCGTTGAACAAGTCTAGATTGTGTAACAGAATCGGGAATGAAATACTTGAGACAAACATCCGGTTAGGACATTTAGAATAACACATCAAAAAAATCTCTTATTGCAAGGTCAATATAATGCATTAATAAACAAACATCTGACTCTTCGGAATCTTTCGTGAATGCTTGGAGAGAAATATCTACGTGATTTAAATAGGACTTATAAATGAAGATATGTTCATTTTTGAATAAAAATAAACTCATAAAATAAATATAGGGATTAATTTAATTATAAACGCCTATTATTCTTGTGACTGTACAGTAAGTATATTATATAAGGTTTATAGTGAAACTCTTACATATATGGATTGGATTCTAACGTGGAAGGATTTCTTACGTCAGGTGTGGAATAATTCTATAACAGAAAGCAAAATGCATAATACCATGTATTATATCTATCGTTTTATTTAAATTAAGTTATAATATGAGTATGAATATACAACACGAAGAAAACCGTACATATACGATTCTTATAAAAACACAAACATACAAAATATAAGAATAATTTCCATTTCCCTATTGAAACACTGTTAAATGATACCTGATTTATGTTGGGATCTCAGTTGGTTGGGACGATGGTTGGCCCGGCGTTAACTAATATGTTGTTAAATTGCCTAAACAGCGCCGTTTTTTTTTGTGTAAGGTTTTTTTGAAACCATTTCTATTAGTAAACATGGTTATCATTATACACTGGCATAAAATGGTTTTCTAATTGTGTACATTTCTTTAAATATGTTAGAAAGTACATAAAATAATTGCGTATATAAATTTAAATATGAAGGTGAATAAGTATAAAATTGGATTGGACAATTTTTAAATTATTTTGTATAAATAATACTTTTCAGTACAATATTAGACATAAAACTATTTGCTTATAAGTATTTACTTAGATTGTTTGTAAGATTTGCAAAGCTGTCTCAAATAGTCTGTCCCTTTGTTTTGCTAAAATATCCTAAAATATACCTTACTTCAACATATTGTTTGCCTTTTACAATCATAATACAAATAAAACGAAGAGACCCTGGCGTGTTTGTTTTGTTCATTTAATATCATTGAACCGCAAAGTGTTTGCTCAAAACACAACACAAACACTTTACCCTTTAAAATTAGATTAACAAAGCTCGGTGGGTTTTGCCGTTTTGTACGTTATACATAATAGTAAATACATGTAACCTGTCATACCTTTCGTAAGTGGTAGGAAAAGTATTTGTAACTGAAGAAATGTTAATTAAAGAAAAAATAATAATAAAATTAAAGCTTAACCACGTATATATATATATATATATATATATATATATATATATATATATATATATATATATATATATATATATATATATATATATTATATATGGTGATATGTTTTCTTGTAATATAGTTATAAAAATATTTCAAAAACAAGAATACTTTTAATGAATATATTTATTCAAAGCTTTTCGCCGATAAAATAGTACCAGCATCTTCAGGAAAATAATTATGTATTCTATACTTACATCATTAGATAATTATTTTCCTGAAGATGCTGGTACTATTTTATCGGCGAAAAGCTTTGAATAAATATATTTAATAAACCTATTCTTGTTTTTGAAATAATTTTAATTTATTTATTATATACATATATATATATATATATATATATATATATATATAGAGAGAGAGAGAGAGAGAGAGAGAGAGAGAGAGAGGATTTGGACTAGTAAGTAAATGCATTAAAAATAAATTTATAAATAATATAAAATTAAATTTTTATTATTATTATTTTTGTTTAATACTATTAATAGTAACAGATTGAAACCATACATGCATGTTATAACTAAGAAATATGAGAGGAAAATTGGATAAAATTAAAGAGAAATAATAATACAAAAACTGATTATTGTAGAATCTCATTAACATTGTATATTAAGGTGTAAGGCTTGGCTAGTGGCCCAAAACCGCGGCCGAGATGGCGACAACTGTGATAGATTTCAGTTTTATGTAATATATCCCTCTTAAATTTAGAAAATTCCCAGTGGAATGAGGCTAATATTGTATCCTAAACGGTCGCGGAGAAAAATTAATTTGGAAAGTGCAGTCATGTCACCAACAGAAGACTGGACCGGCTGATCATCATCAATGGAGAAACAACTCCAGGAGGCCGGAAGATCAGATTGAAATCATTTATGAACAAACACTTTGAATAAAAACACATAAATTTAAACTCAAGAGCTATATGAGTAAATTCAACTCAAAAGCAAATTATATAAATATTATAATGGAAAATTACCTTTAGAACCTAAAATAGAAAATATGTGGGAATTAGAGAACCTGATTAACGTTTATTGTAAATTAGATTCTGCAAAAAATGTATACTTTATAAACTTATCTATTTTCGAAAACACTTATTTTAAATTGTATAAATATATTTCAATATCTACAAAATGAGAAGAAGTTTATGTTACAATAATTCCAAAAGCAAGGTACATGTTAGTAACTAATTCTGTAATTTTAGGTTTAGACTGTAATTGTAATGGTAAAATAGATCCCAAATACTTTTGCTTATTTGACTATTTAACGCACCACAAATTAGATTGTGAAACGTCCATCTTTAGAAATTATAACTCCAACTGCGAGTATAGTGCATTGGA
This sequence comes from Prosapia bicincta, assembly GCA_036971475.1. Classification (NCBI taxonomy): domain Eukaryota; kingdom Metazoa; phylum Arthropoda; class Insecta; order Hemiptera; family Cercopidae; genus Prosapia; species Prosapia bicincta. The sequence goes on along the minus strand of JBAIZL010000005.1, from coordinate 153,496,587 downwards.
GGTCACGGACAACATATTCAACTGCATCCCAGAAATCAACCATTTCCTAGTCACCTTCCCCAATAAAGAGGACTCCAACAGAGGAAGAAACATCACCCACCCCTCCGAAGTTTTATTTAAGGATGGAGGAATTATATAACTAAGTATTGCAGATTTAGCTACTATTAAGATGACCTATGTTTAATTTTGCTGATGCAGGTTATCTGTAATGTGCACCTGCAGACCATAGTCAAGTCATTGTGTAGCGAACTTTAGAAGAGAACAGTTGTCTCCACTCCAACTGAATGTATATCGGTTGTATTTGTACATCTTATTTATTGTAATAATTTCAAAATTAAATTGTTCTTAATTACGAAAAGGTTTTGTAAAAATAAAATTATTTTAAAAAACCTTTCCAGCTTAATAAAACACGTAACTGGGGCAGTCGGTAGGCAATCTCGGACAAATTAATGAATATAACGTTTTCGATATTAATCGTTAACCGAGATACTGCAACCGCGATAACAATGTAGAGTGTACATCTGCAACGATATCGGAAAAAACGTAGAGCGAATATCTACAAGAAGAACGAAGAAGTAGGCATCACTCAAAGTGAAAAGTGAAAGTGATATTTGTTCAGTGAAAAATACGCGTTGTATTCCAACTATAACAAATGAGCAAAGTATTTTGGATTTCTCTGTAAGTATATCTGTAATTCTAATAAGTATATATTGTTCAAATTGAATATTAAGAACAAAAGTGATATTTTTGTTAGTTTTGAAAAATAAAATATAATAACAAAGTTGTTAACAATATAATTGTAGAATTTACGTTTTATTGTATTTATTGATTTTTAATTTTGTTTTCAATATTTTCAATATATTATAATTAATTACAATGACTACCCTCGTATTAACAAAGGAATACAAGGATATGATTACAGAATATAGCGGTGAGCCTTCTACGCTTAGTAGATGTATTACAATTTGTGATAAGATAGTAAATAAATTCGTTGTAGTTACAAATCCAGACGATTTCCAAAATGAATTCTTCTTTTCATCCATTATTTCAATATTATAAGGACAGAAGAAATTGTAGTAAGCTCAAACACTTATACCTGGGAAGATATTAAAAACACTTTTATAACTAGCTATTCAGATAGGAGAGTTTTACTTTAAATTTGGAAATGGCCGAATTAAGACACGAACATAATGAATCACCCTTTAACTTCTATGAAAGAATTCAGACACTTCTAAATTTGCAAATAGCATTTTTTACTAATAAGGAACCAGCTGTTAGAGATATTCTGTGTACGTATACCCAAAAATTAGCACTAAGTGTTCTTTTAAGAAAACTCCAGGAACCATTAGGTTCATTGATGCAGACAACAAATCTCACCACGCAAAGTGAAGCTCTTAGTATATGAACTAATTATTCCCAATTCAAAAATAATAAACTAGTTCAAAACTATCGGCAAAACCCACCACCTAAATTCAACATTCACCGATTGGTAAACCTGTGATTAATAATCAACCATTTCAGCATTATTATAAAAAAATACCCCAAAATAACCTTAATAATTTATTAGGAATATACTGTGGTTGAATTTAATAATAAATACACAAAATTCTCTTAACCACAAACTTTCTTTATTTTACCCTTATGTACATTCCCCTTACGTACATGCAGTCTTTGTATGTTATCCCTATGAGGATGGTTACTTTGTAACTGAAATATACATAAGGGTAAAATAAAGAAAGTTTGTGGTTAAGAGGTTTTTGTGTATTTATTATTAACTTAATAAGTTTAAACGATCACATAAAAAAAACGCTAGTTGATTTATAAGACACAACTATGTACAAAACCCCACAGCTCCTAAATCGAATAAAAATTATCAACCCACAGCGATGAGCATATTAACTCGTCAAACCAGAAACAAGATAACGCAAAATAAATAGTATCAGTTTACAGAAGAAAGTCGATCGACAAAGAAAACGAGACGGATTCGATGTATCAGATCGAAGAACAAATGTCAAATATATCAATGACGGAACAGACGGGAAGTATTTGTAGCTAAGAGGATGATTGCGAAGAAACCCAAGACGAGTACGATTCTTTTAATAACTTTATCGACGAAGGCAGTGCATGAGGATTTTCGAGGGAAAATGAGCACGCACATAATTTTTTAGGACTTACGATACTAAAAAGAAATTTTTCATAATGCACATAGAAAATGACACAAATGATTTACCTTATGTTTACGACCCAAGAACTAACCTAAAAAGTTTGATTGACACAAGAAGCACTAGGTCATTTATTAAAAAATCAATGGAATTCAGCATTTCCAAAAACACATTAAAGCAAGAACCATTCGTAGTAAGTACAGCCCATGGAGTGTCAAAAGAAAATTTCAGCTGCAAATAATCAAGATTAGGAAAAAAATCGCCAAAAGATATTTATTCGATTTTCATAAAAACATTGACATGTTAATTGAACTCGATATTACAAGAGAAATTAAAATTATTTTGTAAACGATAAATTAATATTTTGTGACAAAAAGACCCCTGTACATTATTTTAACACAGAAAAACCAAACAATAATAGTTATAATAATAATAATACAATTGCTGTTCAAAATAAAACTACCTGGTGAAAATAAATAAAGCTGGAACTAAACAAACCATTAAGGTAAAATGACTTAATGTGAGCGACGGGGAAGGAATATTACCCTGTAATATATAAAACTGAATAGAAATACCGCAATGTATAGTAAAATCCGAAAATGGAATAGGTTATTGCCCAGTAGTTAATAACACAACGACTGATAAACGTTTTAGAGATCAAACCAATGAATGTAGAATAGCTAAGTGAATTTATTAAACTTTACAATCTAAACAGTAATCCAGTAGCTGCTACAAATTTTAACATGTTCAATCACAAATATAATAAATTGTAAGTATCAAAAATATATGTATTATGGAAGCCTAAACCCCTGAACAAAAGCTTATGAAATTTAGAGAATTTGTTTGACATATTCCCAGGATGGTTCGTTTGAGGTTTGGTGTAGATCCATCAACAGGGACCCATCCCAGAGGCTCAGGATGATTCATAAACAGATGTATATATGTATGTGTGTACGTATGTATCTTATGGAGTTGTAAACACCTCACCAGAAATTAATGAAATTTGAAGAGATTTATTAACATATTCCCTGGGTGGTTTGTGTGATATTTGGTTCTGATCGGTCCACAGGTTTCAAGCCCGAGAGCCCTAGGATGGTTCGAAAACTGATGTTTTTATGTGAGTATGTATGTATGTATCTTATTATGGATGCCTATGCCGCTGAATAGAAGTAAATGAAATTTGGAAATATGTTTTATTATATTCCCACGACGGTTCATGTTAGGTTTGGTGGAGATCCATCCACAGGACTCCACCCCAGAGGCTTAAGGCGGTTCAAAAACTGATGTTTGTTTGTGAGTATATATGCGTCTTTTTATGGTTTCCTAAGCCGCTAAACAGAAGTTAAAGAAATTTGTAAAGATTTTTTTAAACATATTCCCAGGACGGTTCGCGTGATGGTTGGTGCAGATCTATCCAAAGGTATCCGCCCCAGAGGCTTAAGGTGGTTCAAAAATTGATGTATGTATCTTATGGACGCCTAAACCCCTGAACAGAATTTCATGAAGTTTATAGGTTCTTCATCAAAACCTATATATGAAGTCATTTGTTTACACACACACACACACATATATATATATATATATATATATATATATATATATATATATATATATATATATATATATGAATATATATGTGTGTGTGTGTGTGTGTGTGTGTGTGTGTGTGTGTTTGCTGTAACGGCTTTCGTCGGAACACAAGAGCGGACGCCCCCATCTCCCGCACCTACCACGACCGCCGAGGGAAAAAATATTGAACAAGCATCGCCGACCAAAGTCAGCCCTATGCTAACACTAGCCAAAATCTGACAAGGAACCGGTCTCTTGACCTTATTTTAAAAATCCTAATTCGGGGAGATTTAACACTTTGCGTACTGTTTCCCGGGGAGTTAACTCTTTTTAGGCATCCCAGCATAATTACCGTGGTGTAAGATAGTATAAGAAAGTTGTTTATCAAATAAATTTAAACTCAATTTTTTAAGTTAGTAAAACACACTGTTTTTTTTTGTTATATATAATAATTTACTCTTTAGCACAGATAAATGAATTTTACAAAATTTATATTCTTACAAAAACCCGCTAACAGAATTTCTAAAACACAATAAATATTTTATGAATGAACTTATTGTTTCTTTCTGAATGTCTTCCTCTAGTTCAGTTGGTTATATATTTTAATGCATTTTAACCCTTCAAAATCTTTGGTTCCAAATGTAACCCTTTAAAGAATATACCTAATTTTACCACACATTTATATCCTGAAAACTTTCTATTTACAGTTAAATTTAAGTTATAGCAAAATACAACAAATTATCGCTGAAAAGAGAAACCTATAACACTTATAAAACCATAAGAAAAATCACCTGTATAAATGAATCACATCCTACCAGAAAGATACACATATTCGAAACTATACCTCATAAAACAACATATTGAAATTTACAGTTTATACAATGTCCATGCATGTTTAAATCTATACAATAAAAATCAACACCACATATTTAGAAAACAAATAAGCAAAAATTTACTTCTTGATTTTGAAAGAAATAATACAAAACTTTCCCCAGTATTTATAATAAACATTTTATAATAGAAAACCACAAATATTAACATATCAAAATTTATAAAGGCAATTCACCTAATCTCAATAAAACTCACTTCAAATAAATCTCGCCATAATAATAAATGAAACTTCTTACCCACAAATGAGTTTTTCTTTTATTTTAAACCTTTTGTACATTTAATTACCCTAAGCTTTTGGGACGGAGCCCTGTTGATGGATCTGCACCTAACGTCACTTAAACCATCTTAGGAATAATTTAAACAATCCTATAATAATAAATTAAACAATATAGTCTAGCGAGTTAGACGTCCACAGGACACATACTTACAAACATGTATATATACTGTAAATCGTTCTTGAACAATCTTAAGCCTCTGGGGACGGAGTCTGTTGAGTGGATGTATACCAACCTTAACATCAAGCATCCTGGGAATAAGTCAAACATTCCCTATAAATTTCATAAACGTAACGTAAGCTTCAAATGATAATAGTAAATTTCCGTTCGAAATGATCTGCTCAAATGTGTAATGAATTCGGGGTCGAAAGTTTTTACTCTGAACCTTGGAACGTATTTTAGACTAAAGTAACAACAGTGAAGGCAAATTTATATTGCATAGTTATATTATGTACTTTTTTTGTAAATAGTTCTGTGTATTGTTTTGTATTAATTTCCATATTTTCTTGTCGAACCAATTTGGATAAAATGCTCTATAAAGTTGTGTTCGGTAAAAACAATTTAAGGTTAAGTAAAAAAAACATATTGTGTCAGTCAACCACTCAATTGCTTTGATAAACTATAGCAGCCTAACAGGACCTCATACAATCTTTATATCCGTGTTACTAGTATACAAAATTTAATCGTTAATACAGGTAATATTGCATAATATAACTCCCGATACTAAGGCAAGGTTTTGGCAGGTCGAAAGGGATTTGACTACTTCACACTTAGAATTATTTTTAGCCGGATGACTTACTGTCTGTTGAACTTCCCTGCTTATACTTATACACATATATATAGGAGAAGCGTGGCCTCAAATGTCTATAGTCGGCGAACTGCACATTTTATGGCTTTTGTTATACACAATTTATTTGAAATAAACGAGAGATATTTAAAGTGATAATGTTTACTAATATATTTTTGGTTATTTTATGACTTTTCTAGTAAATTGCAAGTAAAGATGAAAAATAAATAATTTTTTGTCGTAGTAATAGAACGTAAAGCTAACAAAAGTATAAAACAAATATGGGGAAGTGAATAGGTTAATGTTGAAAAATGGTCTTATAATTATCCATCTAACTGATTATTGTACAATAAAATAATAAATAAAATATTTCTTTTGTTATGAGAACAATCTTTGAAATCTATATTCTTTAGCCAAAAATATTTCTTATCTAAACGCAATTATTAAAAAGAAATAGTATTTGGTTGAAAATAATAAACTCAATAAACTCAATAAAAGCATTCTTAAAATAAATTATAAGTATTTTAGAAACAGACAAATTTTTAGATGAGACCAAAGGCAGATATGAGCAGTTTATTGCAACTAAAATACTTCTTGTAACTCCTATAACCTGAAAGGTACAATTCGAAACGAATAATATGATACAGCGAAACACTTCTCTAAGTAGACCTATAGAAAAAAAAATCTCTTTCCTTCAGTATATTGGAAGAGTCAAATTATTATCATTGTTATATAACAAAGAATATTTTTCTATAGTGCAAAACGCAACAGGGAAAAGTATTTGAAGAATTACTCTATAACTTCCAAAGCAGTGAATATTGATCTAATGAAGAGACGGACATTCCCCTATTCGAAACAAATAGCATCGTAAAGCAGCAAAACCTTCATAAAACCTGTTTCAGTTAACAGCAGTTGATGGAAACATAAGAGTGGCATTACACCACTGCCATTACGAACCGCATCATTTAACCAAAGAACAAGTGTGTTCTAATGAACTACTAAAATAACCCTTAACGAAGGCACACTCTGCAACAATCGTAAAGAAAATAATGTATCAACAAATAAGATGTTGAGAAAGTGATTGTGGGAATTGGGTGGATCATAAAAACTAACAAGACAGTAAAAACATACATTAAATCAGTTTGATGGAAAATAACATAGAATAAACAGGTACATTCCATTAAATTCCGTCATAGGTTCAATAATAACGCACACACAATCTCAATAATTGTTTTTTAAAGTAGACAATTTTATAAATGTAAGTTTTACAAGAAAGTTAATTATATTAATCATGTTTTGAAAAAAAACATAATTGTAATAATTGTATTTTGACAGTGTTTTGTTAAATAAATTTAATATTAAAAAGAGTAATTTTGAGAATAGTGTAATTATAGATAGGCAAATTATTTTGAATAAAATGAAAACAAATGATATGTGTAAAAATATGTTAGGCTAGTAGAAAGGTAAAAATTCCCTATGCACTCATCATAGGTAATAATTCTCTATACACGGACATGAGTGAAAATAAATTAGACACTCGTCTAATTCAATTTCATAATTATTAGTCTATCTATACAAATTGGAAACTTGTGATTTTGAACAAACTTGTAAATGATAATGAAATATTTCAAAATATATGTTATTTTACAATTTGCAATTAGTATATCTATCTATATCTATATATATATATATATATATATATATATATATATATATATATATATATATATATAATTATATATATATATATATATATATATATGTATATATAATAAAATAAAAACATTTCACAAACAAGAATACTTTTAATGCATATGTTATTCAAAGCTTTTCGCCAATAAAAAACAGTACCAGCATCTTCAGGAAAATAATTATCTAACCAAATATTTTTACAAAAATTAATCATATTAACTTGGGACTTAGGAGAATCAGAGATATGATTAATTTTTGTACAAATATTTTGTTAGATAATTATTTTCCTGTAGATGCTGGTACTGTTTTATCGGCGAAAAGCTTTGAATAATATATACATAAAAGTATTCTTGTTTTTGAAATGTTTTTATTTTATTAACTATATTAAAAGGAAACATATCACCATATTTAATATATATATATATATATATATATATATATATATATATATATACGTATATATATATATATATATATATATATACGTATATATATATATATATATATATATATATATATATATACAGAAAGTTTTACTAGTGTATAACCCTAATATAGTGTTTTAGTCAGAGTGTCTCCTAATGAATCCGAGACCTCGGTAAAAGCCTAAAGGACTGATAGGTGACTAATTGGTTTTATTATAATTTTAGAGGTTGGATCTTTTAACGGATTTATTTCTTGGGATACAGTTTTTCAGAGTTCAAACTCGAGAGTTATATCATTACTTATCTATGGGCAAGGTGCGGTTTAACATAAAAGAGTGGGAGGTAGTGGTCGAAGGTAAACACAGAAAGAGGTATGAGGTAGGGGTAGAACGGTTTTTATGAAGACATAAACTCATTTCAACCATTCAACTGTTGAACCTCTTTTTTATTATTTACTATTCTATCCTTTCTCAAACTAAATGAATTAATTTTGAATGAAAATAATTTTTATAACTTTATTACCTATGGACATGTTCTAAACTCACATGTCGTACACAATCATATGAATCTATCCTATAGATTAATCATGCAAATAATATAATGCTTGTGAGGTAATGTTTGCTAAGCTACGTAAAGTATAATACTGTTCTTACACCTGAGGTGCTCTTGCTTTTACTCTTTATAATTTATTACGGAATGCTTTTTTTATCCTTTTGGAGGAATAAATTTATCACCGTCGGTGACGCCCTGTACAGACTTCGCTTTTTCTAAAAAGAAAATATCTATATCCGTTAAATTGATTCTACTGAATAAAACTATTAGAATCCCCATACAGAGTGTTCAGGCTTCAGTTTGTTATTTTACTATCAAAGTATCAATATGTTACATTGGTAAAAACTTTCGAGCAAACAGTTTTATAAATAATTTTTTTAATTAATGTATATACATAACCAATATACTAACATACGCCCAACACAAATATTTTTTCCTCAAGCTTCATCAAGCTGAAGACTATCATAATACATCATTAGGGACAATATCTTGTTTATTATTGAGAGTTTTATTTTAATTGTGACTGGGGGGTACCCTTGATACGTTCATAATAATTTTAAATTATTATTTTTGGTAATAATTGTTATTATTATCAAATAACTATTTAATTATGTTAAATGGATTGAAGGCTACAAATGACTATTTGTAAAAATATTTTTGTTTATGATGTTATAAGAGATATTTAATTACCTAGCTATTAACCGTGTCAGCATAACCCACAGTTTTAATCTGTAGCTGGTAAAAAGTATAGTAAGTTTTCAAAATTATAATTCTTTTTTATTTTAATGTATAATATTATATGAATTTTGGTTTTCGGCCAAAACGTATTGACGTTTACTACTCGGCAGTAAGTATTCTAGAACAGTCGACATATAACTAGGACTTAGGAGAATCAGAGAATTTAGAATTTCCGTGATACTTTTAACAACTGACCCTGCTATTTATTAAATGTCATGTAAAGGCCAGGTTTATCAAAACTGTAATCTTTTAAATTGGAAAAACATAGTTTGGGAATTAAGGGATGATTTTATATTGTTTTGTGCATTCATTTCACCTGCTGGATTGCCTCTCTTTGAATAAAAGGAAGGGTCTGGCTATTACCACCAGCAAGTAATAAAAAGCGTCGTGCAGCAAGAGATTAATGCGTATCTAGCTAAGTCTATGCGACCTCGTTCACCGATAGATAGCGTTACTGGTTGTATATTTATTGTCAACGTTATTGTTTAACAAAATATCCATTGAATAAAATTCATACATACAAAAATTTCTAAGAAATAGTCTGTCTTATCATTTTTGAAACAATCTAAGCAAAGTCTGGATTCAAATACTACGTTAACACATCATATATATATATATATATATATATATATATATATATATATTGCAATATGTATTCTTGTGTATTTATAAAGAACTACGTCAAAATACAAATACAAGAATGTTTAATATTCCTGATGATGTTGGTACTGTTAGCCAACGAAAAGCTTTAAATTGTAAATTCAATTATAATTCTTGTATTTGTATTTTGACTTATATCTTTATATATATATATATATATATATATATATATATATATATATTGCAATATGTATTCTTGTGTATTTATAAAGAACTAAGTCAAAATACAAATACAAGAATGTTTAATATTCCTGATGATGTTGGTACTGTTAGCCAACGAAAAGCTTTCAATTGTAAATTCAATTATAATTCTTGTATTTGTATTTTGACTTAGTTCTTTATATATATGTATGTATATATATATATATATATATATATATATATATATATATACATATATATATATATATATATATATATATATATATATATATATATATATAATTAATATGGTGATATGTTTTCTTGTAATATAGTTAATAAATTAAAAATATTTCATAAACAAGAAACTTTTAATGAATATATTTATTCAAAGCTTTTCGCAGATAAAGATGAAGATGCTGATACTATTTTATCGGCGAAAAGCTTTGAATAAATATATTCATTAAAAGTATTCTTTTTTATAAAATATTTTTAATTTATGATATACATATATATATATATATATATATATATATATATATATTCAACTATCATTATAATTATATCATCAAGAGGTGTAAAATAAAATAGAAATTGATATATATCTAAGAACTTATAAATAATTACACATTAAAAATTTATTACCTTATTATTTTTATAATAAATTTATTAATAACTCATTGAAAATTTCAAAACATTTATGACACAATATTTCATTTTGTAAATGTTTCTTACTTACTAAAATTCGGGACCAATACTTATATCATTCACACACAAAAATAAAAAAACATTTACATTATTTCATTTAAAAGTAGTAAACTCCTAATAGATAATTGCATCTAACAATAAGATTATTCTCAGTTGTAAAAAGTGAATTCACGAATACTAACCAAGTATTTACTGTCTCTGGAAAAGCACTGGAGCCACTTCCCTATATTTAAATGGGTTATTCATCAACATAGATAATCAATTATTAAATTAATAAACATACAATTTAAAGAAGTTTTCAGATCAGGAGCTTATAACTTAATATTGTTAAATAAATAAAGTACATTTATAATAATCCTGTTTATATTAGAGTACTATCAAATATATCCCTATGATTAATAATTTGGATGTAGCTAATAACAGAGACTGAGACTTTTTAAAACTAATAGGTCTATGTCAATTTGAGGTAACTAAAGCAGATTATATATATATATATATATGTATATATATATATATATATATATAAATATTTATATATATATATATATATATATAAATATTTATATATATATAAATATTTATATATATATATATATATATATATATATAAATATTTATGTATATATATATATATATATATATATATATATATATATATATATCTTTAGACATCCAACCATTCCAACCATCATTGGATTCAGTAAACGTATAAAATTATAAAAAGAATGTATTATTGGCCAAATAAAAAATAATCGTATTCGAAATTTGGTAAACCAGTGTGATACTTGAAAACTAAATATGAAAGAACAGCTCTAAGATTACAAATGAATTTAACACGAGACCCCTTCAAATAGTTCATGTAAATTGCATTACCCTTGAAAAGCAAATATTTATGAGTATAATAATAGTCTCTCCAGATATGCCGAAGTATATCGTATCCTAGAAGTGCACGCAACCGAAATATTTCAGAAACTCTGAACCTTCTTTTCCCACAATGGTGGAGTTAGAATAGCAGATAACAGCGAGGGTGTTGATCTTAATAATACATTAGCATAAGGCCTGCAATAATTAAAAACTCACCTCATTAGCACACAACACCTGTAATATAACGGATCGGGTGAAAGATTACATTCCACTTTTAAAGAGAGCAGATAATGTTGTTAAATAACCAACTTGAGTTAAAGAAAGACACTATTGGAAATAAGAAAATTCGAGAGGGACATAACAATTCGACATTGACATTGAACAACGGTAATTAATGATTATACCAACACTCAAATGAAAGAACGCAAAAATTATAAGAATTTATAAGAGAAACAAATCAAACACCTAAAGTGAATATCGAAGCAAAAAGGATTATATCATACCATATATTTGTACGTAATATTTGTTTGGAAGAAACATTTACTCTGCTAATAGCTTGGAATATTATTATAAAATCCTGTTAAACTATTTATCTTATACTGTCCCAATTGTATTTCAAGAAGTTAATTTTTAATGTATAAAACTTTAGAATGTCCTCTTGTCGTTTTAACTGTTTAACTGGTGTTTTGCTTAATGTTTTACAACTTGACTAAGACGCTGATTTCAATAGGCCTTAATGTAATAAACGATTATTAATGGTCCTCAATTTACTCGCTTTACTCAATTTACTCGCTTTAGATTCAATATCTTAGTAATTAGTTACTTTCACTGTTTTTGCCAAGAGACAATAAATCTGTAGACGCTCCGAAAAAGAAAACATTTGGCTTTACTCTCTAATGACGAGCGAAAGTTAAAATCTGACAACGAAGAAAAATAATCCTTGAAGTTTTTGTCGACATTTGTAACATAAGAAGGTTTATAAATTTACATGTCAAGTCACAAGAAGGAGTTTAGTAATCTGTATGCATTCGGGTTTAACAAAGAAAAAAAAAATTATCTAATTGCATGATAAACGTTTAATTCAGTGAATTTTATTGCTAAAACTTTTAAATATCCTAATCTAACTTAACGTATCCGAACCTAAATATACCTGACCTAACCTAATATGACCTATTTAACCAAACCTATTTTGAGTGTCTCATTTACCTTTTTTTTTCATTTTCATTTCTATTTTGACACATCACATTTACGTGTTTCGGAAAACCTTCATCAGTTCAGACCTGTCACTAAACTCATAAGAATGGCAGATAACTATGTCACTCAAAATATAATAATAGAAAACAATATACACCTAGAATGTTATTATAAATCTAATCTATTCTAACATAGGTTGAACATATTTGGTTAGTGTCTACAATTATCTTATTAGGATAAATTTTTCAAAACCAAATCATAAATTATAATTTAATTTGATATACTCACAGAATTAGTATGTCTACAAAATATATACAAATTTCTATTCTGTATTTCCTCACAGTGCATGATTTTTTAGAAATAACAGGAAAAATATTAGTTACTTATAAGTCAAATAACAGTAGAAAAATATTAAAACATTTTTTGACCATTTCCCACCCCCCAAAATATTAAAAAAAACTCGGTTACACCATGCATTCCATGTTACAATGATAAAAATCCATATTTTTTACTATTTTATATCTAATAATTCGGCCACTAATTTTATCACAGAAAATATATTAGTCTGAAATACTTTAATTAAAACACAACTACTTTAGATTTGATACATTATTTTTTAAAAAAATAAATCGAATTTGATTATAATTATATATTTCAAACCCGTTTCACAAAAAACATGTCGTATTTTAATATTTAATATCTATTACAAACACTTACTGTCTGTTAGGAAAGGTGTAGAAGCAATCATTTTTTTTATCAAGATAAAGTGCTACTTTGCACTTACTACACACAAACATCAAAAACCCAGTGCACTCAGTCATTTTACATCATTATTTACACGCCTTGTCCGTATGAGAAACCCATTAAGTCAACTAGTCGTATCTTATTTCTTCCGGTGGTGCAGAAATTGGTGCAGATTTTTTATTTAGGTAATTGGTGATGTACTCTTAGTTTCGCTACCTCTTTTACTTTATCGTATCTTCCCATACGACACATCATTTCACCCAACTCAAGTCTAAACTCTGATAGTTTCATATTTGTTTTTGACTCAATTCCATTCTCTTCTCTTGCTCACAATGTTACAACCAAGCATTAATAACATTCAAGTCAATGAGATGGTAGAATAAAGGAAAATGCCATTTTTTAGATCTCATTAAAATTTTATAACGCCTAATAAGACTGTCCATTAGATCAACTGCGCCTATGTGTTTATTGTATTGTAGGGTAGCATTGGGACAAGAAATTGTAACTTTATGTCTAGAGATTCGGTTGCACCTTTTTACACTACCAATTGGATTTGTAACAGCATATGTAGACATAAAGCGCACGCACTTATATCTACCCACAATAAAGATGAAATATCACATTCTTTACCATTTGCTACACAGATATTGAAACCTGTCTTCTTATGAACGGTTCTTATTGACAACTGGCCTGTCTAAGTCAAATCGTAAAATACAATAGGTAAGGAAAACAATAAACTTTAACTTTGAGTCTTTATAAAGTATGAAGAATAATTAATTCGTAATTAAAAGTATTGTTTAAAAGTTTGTGAATAAAGATGTTTATAAAATATAATAAAGCACATACACATTCTCAAATAACCGGGGAGTTACAATGTAAGGAACTCTTTATTAAACAATCGCTCCATGATATTCACCGATAATATCCGGAGTATCCTGTAGATAAACATTCCCCTCAGAAGTGTGATTTCCAGACATTTTAAAAAAACTAATGAATTCCGTTAGCAAATATTATATTCAAACTCTGCACGACGACTAGCTCTTATTGCAGGGCCCATGAAGTTTAATATTACTTGATCATTTCAAAAGCGATATATTGTTAAGAAGATCACTTTAAATTTGAATTTTTAGTAAATTTATGTAAGATAATTTAGTTAGAAAAGCTTCTAAAGGTAATACAAATAAATATTTGTATAATAATAAAATAAAAAATGTTGCCATAATATGTTTTAGAATGTTGAATATTAAAAAAAAACTACGTTTGGACTTCAAAAATTGTTTTAAACGTATGAAATTCTATAAAAGTATAATTGTATAGACACTCGTATCACTTTGTTACCATAAATTAAAAATGTAAAATAATGATGAAGGTATATAAAATTTGGTTTTACAAACATGCGGATATCATGATGGCATTTTTAAAAAAATCTGAAATCAAATAATGCAAGAAAACCTCATATATTATGTTTTATTAATCCTTTAAAAGTATTTTGACCGTGAATCATAACGAAGCAGTGAGTTTTATATTTAAAATAATGAAGCTCCAAACCATCCGGCGAAAACCCTAAGCAAATCATGATCGCATCCCTATAAAACGTAGAGCGTGTGATACTGCCTTTCTGTTTTCAATATTTTTCAGACCCAGTAAATGATCCGTTAAACCGAGTCTGCTTTTATGGAAATTGGGTAACATCCAATATCTTAAGAATTCCGGTCAATGTATAAAAAAGAGTCCGGGAAAGATTTTCATGAAGGAAGATGATAATAAAGAGCGGTTCTTCACTAAATATCTGAGGAAGATCCTGATGGCATTAGTGATAAGAGTAATACTTTGGTATATGTCATGAAAAATCTATTTAGTAACACACTTTCTTGTTTAAAGGTTTAGTGTCAAAATATTTTTTAAAAATATACCTATTCAAAATATGTACTTAAATATCTGACTTTGCGTTCTTCATGTCACATATGTTTGTAAATGTCCATTAGCATTCATCTTTCTCTCTAGGTTAATTTCTATATTTTATATCTCTTTCTTTATATGTCCCCATCTTCTATATTAGGGCTAGACAACAAGAAATTCTGTAAATTTATTGGCTTTATTTTCCCTTTATTTTTCTAAATAATTTCAAAAATGAAGCTGGTTTAGGCTGTTCAGTAAATTTTCCAAAATTTTAAATATTGGTAATTAAAGAATAAAAATATGGTAAAACTCACAAATATAAAAATTTTTATTTCATACTCGTTTCAACGACTAATTTGTCGTCATCCTCAGTGAAGATACACAAATCAAATTAACTAAAAAAAAGTATTAAACATAACCTATAAAGTTTTAACAAAAGTAAAAACTAAAGTAAAAATCAGATACTTTTGTTAAAACTTTATAGGTTATGTTTAATATTTTTTTAGTTAATTTGACTTGTGTATCTTCACTGAGGATGACGACAAATTAGTCGTTGAAACGCGTATGAAATAAAAAATTTTATATTTGTGAGTTGTACCATATTTTTATTCTTTAATTATAACTTTCATTCACAAGCCAGCTCGAATAATATTTTTAAATATTGGTGTCTATACGCAGAAATTTATGATGGTTAATTAATTTAAAACGAATTACAAAAACAATTATGATTTTTAGGTGTACTATATAGTTTTCTCGTCGGCCAATGATTTTGGAACAAAAATCAACCTCTATCAATTTATTTTCGAAGTATGAAAACTCAACATGTGGTTTGCAATTTTTACTTTATTCTCATACGATATTTCTCTAGTTGCCATTCCTATACATGCTTAACCCGTTGGAGCTGTTTTTTTTTTTTTTTGTTATCATAAATAGAACACAATTTATCCGGTAAAGCCAAATGGTTATAAAAACAAACTAACTATTGATTTCTTTCTGCAGGCGCCAAGTATAGAACCATAGGTTCCTGGTTATGGAATAAGCCGAATGTAGTTTGGGGGTATCGACCCTACGTTATGGAAAGTTTTCTTCCATATTATTATCTACTATTAGACAATCTACTATTAAACTATTATCTACTATTATCTACTATTATTATCTACTATTATCTACCTATTATTACTATTATACAATTATTTAAAATTTATTGTTGTATTTTATTAGTAGTTTTATAAAAATAATATTCCATTAGTATAAAACCAACATTTACACGAGTAGGGTAGTACTGGATATTTAACTAACAAATAATAATATTGTAATTGAACATCTCCCATACAGTTTCCAAAAAAATTATGTGTCTTACTCACTATCAAGTAAATAATTTGGCATTTTCAATGAAAATGTCAGTCCTTCAAATTATTGTGTAATAATAATAACTAATTAAATTTACAATTTATTGCGATATGTAAAAAGCTCAATACGCTTTATCGGAAACTCTATCATTCCCACTGAATTTATTGTAACAATAAAATTAGATAATATTATTCCAACGTTTAAATAGTCATGGAAAATAATAAAATGGTTAAATTTTTGCTGCTACATTTGAACAAATTATCACCTTGGAATGTCTAGCATTATGTTTTAAATTATATATACTTTTAGTAAATGCATTTTAGTATGTCTAAAATATTACAAAATATAACGATTAAATTTACTATGTTTTTATTAATAACTATATTGTGAAGCTTTATGTACTATTACACCTAATCGCGACAAATTAATACTATTCTCTTTCGATATCTTTTTTCGCTGATACTGGTTACTTTATTAACTGTTCCCGGTTCAGAGATGAATATTAAATTGTCTACACAGGATCGTATTTGTTTTGGTGATAGCATTCTACTTCTTGGAAAAAACACCTTCTGCAGTGTGCCTTTACGATCTTTTTTCGATTTATTTTCGAAATGCCATGCAGTGGTAAGGTTGCACATAAGTAGGTTTTAAATATAAAAATATGCAAATTTTCAATAATACACGTTACACCTTTTTTTTATCTAATGATTTGTTTGATGAATAAATCAAAAGGTGGTATGCCTATTTTATTTGTGTAAAAGGTTAAATTCGACATGTGGACATTTCAATATTTATTAAGGTATAGATCTATAAATTGTTTATTCTAAGTTCTAAATTTTAAGAGAAATAAGGACATGAACTTGTAGTTTTTCAAAAGAGTGAATAATAAGTTGAACGATAAGATCTATGTAAAAGTAGTATTCAAAATTTCATTTCAAAAATATATTATTTGTGTTGAACTGTGAAGGTCAGAAGGTGAAACCCAATGTTCATAGTACAGCTCTATCTTAAACCTGATGTATTAAATGCATTCACATAAATAGAAGCGCAACTCATGCACAAGAGAAAACAAACTCACCTAGCACTTCTGGAATGTAATAGGAACACATTAGTAAATTAAACGTTATTAAATTGTTGCGATCCTCGCCCAGTGACAGGAAGCAGGCAATAGGTGAAGGACGTTTCCAAGTTGGCTGAATCGGTTTGGGAATGAATGAATCTCGAGGTTTTATAGTTATTATCAATCTTCCTGCTCCGATTTTCTTACTGCGGTCACCATTTTGTTTGGTTTCGCTCGCAATTCAAGAAAATTAAGACGTTCGGACCTTATTTTTCATTTTGGTTGTTTAATATTTCAGTTCCGTTTTGCAAGAATGATTTTGGGACACATTGAACTCCAAAGATTTTTAGAGCTTTGTTAAGTATATCGGAGTTAATTTAGTGGTATTTGAGGTGCATGTCATGGTGTGTATTCATCATTGGTGGAATCAAATGTTTGACGGTGATATTCAAAAAACTATCTTAATACTTAAAGAAAAAAATAAAGTATTTGACAGACATAGCTAGATAGCCTTACAGGTCGACACTGACTCTAAGCACTCTTATAGCAATTTGAGTTTTAAATGTATTTTCAATTTTGAAAACATACACCATAATAGTGTTTTAAAGATACTCTTCGTCTACCTAGTACATGGGTGGACAAAGTACGGCCCTTCAGGGTAATCATCCCGGCCCACGACGATGTTTTCAGTAACCCCTACATTTATAAATAGGGTTCTAAGTACGGCCTAAATACGGCGATAAGTAGCGGTCTTATCGTAACAATTAACTACGTTTGCACGCATCCTTGCGTAGGCGTTGTGACGTAGTAGTTGTCTGTAGATAGGTGATGGGGAGTATAATGGGTGTGTTTACTGGGCTAAGTTCGGAAATGATTGGGATCTGTCTTCAATGTCAGTAGTTCGGATAGTCACAAGGTCATTGTCAAGACACTTCTTTAGCTGTATGTCTGGATTGTATTTCTATTATTGATGCTTTGTTCATAGTGTTTTTTGATATTTTGATCGTTACAATGATAAGTAAAAAACGTGAATTGGATTGAGAGTGTCGCTTTTTTTAAAAGATGAGTGGACTTGAAACGATTTTGTCACTTCTATTAAGGATAGTTCAGTGTGGCTTGTTTGGATTTTGATAAGAGGGATTTAGGAATTAGCTTGCGTGTGTTTATTAAAAGGAACGACAAAAGGATCAGACATTTTCAAGAATTTCAACAGACTATCACACCTTTAAAAGTACCTTTGTCCAATATTTTTAACAATACTACAGATGGAGCACCAAATATGACAGGGACCATTTTTGGTGTTGTAGGCGTTTAAGGAAGTATTTGATGAGAATGAACCTGTGTTTCTTCATGTGTGTAAATCTGCACTAGCAAAAAACACGTGCTTAATGTTGTTGCGAAGCATCCATCCACGAGACAATCATTCATTAGCACTTAAACATAGAGAGTTTAGAGAATATCTTGACTCATTGCAGTCTAAATATTATGGTGTACTTTATACACCAAGGTAAGATCTCTCAGTGTAGGACGGGTTTTTGAACGGTCTAAATGACGAAATAATCTTTTTCATGGAAGAGAAAAAGAATGTAGGAATGGGAATACTTGAAAGATACTATACATCTTCCCCACTTTTTTTACAAATCTTCTCAGTCACATAAATAAATTGTACCTTAAACTCCAGGGAAGAAACCAATTTATCCACGATAATTGGGGTCATATCAGGGGTTTCAATATAAAATTCAATCTATTTTCCAAACAACAAGTAACAAAAGACTTTACTCATTCTTCAAGACTGAAAACTATTCCAGTTAGGGAGGACAAACCTCTCATGGCTATGAAAAGAGCGGAAAATGTCATATTGAAGAATTTGAACGAAGATTTCAACAGGACCTGAACATTTTCAGTATGTAATTTAATAGTAATTGTGAATCTGTCAAACCAGAATAACTGCTGGAATTAATTGAGTTACTATTTAACACTGAATTGAAGCAAATATCTCTCAACGTTTCTAAAATTGAGTTATACAACCCCCTGGCTAATTCAAGATCCCCAAACCTCAAATCCGGTAAGAAGATAATTGGAATTTTTGGATTGTCCAATATCTGTGAACCTGTGTTTTCTACTTTGAAGTTTCACAAAACAGCGTTAAAACCTAATTACTGACCTCCATTTAGCTTCACAACTGGAAATCCATTCATGGTATTTTTTCAAAGTTTTTTTTACCATTGTAACATCAAAGTCATGTGTGATGTAAAATATAAAAATAAAGATTATCACAAATAGATATTTGTTCTGCTGCATTTTTTTCGGCACGCTTGGATAAATTTTTATTTTATCTGGTCCAACCCTAAAACGTATACCTATCATATACCTAGTAGATTGTATAGGCATTGATCTATATTATTCCATTCTGATGAACATAATGACACTTGAGCATTATAGGACTGCGGTAGAGATTGTAAACGTATTGAGATTCAAAGATGCCCTTGAAAATGTCAGAATGTCAATAGGTCAAGTATTTGAGAACTGCAGACAAATTTATAATACATTTACGGCATTCACAGAAAGGAAAATTACTTTCAGAGTAGAAGATATAAGTGTGCAAATTTTTCTTGATTCTAATAGCATTCTGGCAAGGGACGAAAACAGGATGATATACATTGTGTGGAATGTTTGCAATTTCATGAGTGATTTTATACTAGAAGTGACATTGTTGAACCTAAAATCTCAGCTAAGTAAATAATGTTATATATTCCTTATTAAATAATAATAAATGCAGTTGGTAATGTTTTTGTGTTGACTAATATAAATTTAAATTGTAACAAATGTTAAATTACTCAGGAGGTGCCACAACTGAAACGGACTCTAGAATACTGGCTAGGATACCATAAAATTAATTTTAATTTACCCGAAGTAAATTTAATAACCTTCCTCAGAATAATCAGAAGCTTGTGATAGAAACATTGTCCGCAAGATTTTCCACAGAGAAGCTAATGAGAGAGTTATAATGCTATAAAAATATAATAATTGTGTGTGTCAATCAATTCATGTCTGTTATAATTATAAGCAGTGACTAAAATTGGTTTTAGTGTTGAACAGTTGGTAATATTTCCCTATTCACTATTCACAATTCACAAAAAACGTTTTTTTAAAAATTACATCTATGTGAAGTGTGCTACAAGACAAGAGATATAAAAAACATTATGCAATGTAGCCTGTATATTGTCTGTAATATTTTTGCTAGTTATTATTCTTTAAATATAAAGCATTTAAACGATTTTAAAAATATAAATTTTCTTTTTAATATTTGTAAAATTGAATGTATTTATAATAATTTTTAGGAACGAATGAACCCATTAATAAATATTAAACTTATTATTTGAATGGAGTAAGTTTAACATCCATAATAAAGTTATTAAGGAATCTCTCAATATTGAGGAGCTACGAATAATTTAGGGTATAAAATATGGATGCACGTGAGTCTACGTCTGTCATGGTACTCATTTAGTCGCGACAGTGGCATTTGTAGATTCAAAATACGATTACATTTCGTAGATATTGTGATACAGTATTACGTATTTAAGAGCATTGATATTTATTTCGTGAGTTTTGGGGTATATTTTTATAAAGATTTGTAACATCCTTTTTATAGTTTATTAAAATCAATATGTTCATAAATATAAAATAATGTTTGTATATGTTCATAAAACATCTTTCATAAACTACAATAGCGTAAAACACTGTACTTATCATTGGCTTAATGAGTTGTTTTGAGTATTTAATATAGTTAGACAATAAATAATAAAACCCATTTCCAGATAAAGGACATGATAGTGGTTTAGGTCTAAATGTAGACTTAATTTGGTTTCTATCAAGTTTTGCTAACGTGTAACATTTAAATTTAAACATATGAGCTATGTGTCTTGCACATATTAAAAACAGTGGAGGTCTATACGATTTTTAAATATATGTTTTAGTGTTTAAATAATATCTTGATCTAGAAAAATAAAACATTTTATGTCGAATATATCTGACAATTCGTATTTACAATGACATTGTAGCCTATAGCGAGTCAGTGACAGGCTATTCCAACACGTGTTTACACGATCATGTTCTTTTGATATTTACTAGTGCTGGCAGCTTTAACCGAGTTTTTTTTTTAAATATTTTTCGTAGCCTGATTATAACTTTTCGACATTAACATACAATCGAACCTTATAATCATGACATTATCTTGGAATAATTATCAAGCGTCTGTATCTCTGTTGTAGTAATTTTCACTGCTTTTAGTTTCTGTTGTTAGTCATAAACCTATGGCACGTAATATCATATAATTTAAATAAAATGAGAATTATAAAAAATGGAATATTAATTGAATACAATTCTTTTGTATTATTATGTAAATTGCATTTTACAATTTGAAGCGAGTGGAAGAGTAAATGTATTTATAAATAACTGAACTGGTATTTAATTAATAGTAGTGCAATAGCTTGCTTCTGGATTTCATGGTAGTAAATGTATTAATGCACCCTTTCCTTGTGAACCTAAACAAGGCGCGTTTCCCTTAAAACTGTTTCTACCTGCCTAATTTTAATAGAATATATACTTTCATATATTCTTTTTCTTTCCTTAGATCAAGGGTTCCCAAACTGGGGGGCGCGCCCCCCTGGGGGGCGTGGAGGAAGTCCAGGGGGGCGTGACACCCAAATGAAATAAATAAAAAAATTACAAAAATAATTTCCTACAAAAAAAATAGAACTTATTGGTGTATGCACAGATGGTGCTCCGTCAATGCTGGGTTCTCCTTCAGGCTTTGTGCAGTTGGTCAAAGAGAAGAATGCTGATGTGGTTGGCATTCATTGTTTTATTCACTGCCAAGCCTTGGCAGCAAAAACGCTTCCATACGAACTCAATGCTGTTTTAAAGCTATGTATTAAAGTAGTCAACTACGTTAAGGACAGTGCATTAAATAATCGACTGCTTAAAGTTCTTTGTGAAGATTTAGGAAGTGGCCACAAAACGCTGCTATTTCATACAGAAGTACGATGGCTGTCAAAAGGCAATATGTTGGGAAGACTATTTGAGCTCCGTGATGAAGTGATTACGTTTTTGGCACAGCAGAAACAAAACAAGCTTAGTGCAGAGTTAAAAAAACCCAGTTACGAAGTGATTTTGGCCTATTTATCAGATTTTTTTGACACGTTAAACAACCTAAACTTGAGACTGCAAGGTGCAGACTCAAATATAGTAACACATCAGGATGCCATCAAGATGTACGTTGAGAAACTACAACTTTGGATACGTAAAGTGTCAATGAACCCCAGCAACTATTCAAGTTTCAGCAATGTAGTATCAGTCTCAGAAGAAACATGTTTTGAGGACGTTTTTGAAGGACCGATATTGAAAAAACTTGATAATTGACCATTTGAATAACCTCAAGGAGGAGTTCAGCAGGTACTTTTCTAAGTTGTCAGAGGAGTTTTACAAACTATCAACCGACCCGTTCCACATGGACATACAGTTGATGCCAGAAGAGTTGCAAGAGGAGGGAATAGAAATAAAAAATGACTCTGCTGCAAGATACGATTTTGAACGAATGGACAAGCCCTCATTTTGGTTAAAGTACTTAAACGTTTACCCCAGTGTTTCAGAGAAAGCTGTTCGGATGTACTTGCCTTTTTCAACAACATACATGTGCGAAAAAACGTTTTCAACTCTTGTGGCGATCTAAACAAAGTACCGCAGCAAACGTGATGTCGAAAGTGACCTACGCTGTGCTTTGTCTGAAACTCAACCAAGGATCTGTCAACATATTCAGAACATGCAAGCGCACCCATCTCACTAAATTACATTTTATGTTTTGTTTTTGTAAGTAGGTAGGCCTATTGTTTCACCTTCCTTAAATTGAAAATGTATCTGTGTTACAATGTTAAATTTTGTATCAGTAATTATATTCGTTTTTCATGTAATACTTGTTTTAATTTTCATCATACGTACAATTACCGAATCTTTCCATTCTGCGATACCGCATTCAACAGTGAACAAAAAATCTACCTACTCACCGTATCAAGTAAGTACATACTTGAACGAGTTCATGTACTTGTACAAGTAGGAGTTGCTATGTGCGGCACCGTGGAAATAGGGTATTGCAAAATGGAAAGCTGATATGTGTAGGGGGGGCGTGGTACAAAAACGTTTGGGAACCCCTGCCTTAGATAGTTTTTTTAAAGCCAGAATGAAATATAAAGCCTCTAAATTGACAATTTGAGCTCTATACATAAACATTTTAAACTCTCAATGGAATCACAGAGACAACCTATCATGCCTTCTAAATAAGGCACAATATTGATACCGTAAGATTGAGCATATGTATAAGGCTCAATTCTAAATATATTCCCGTCATAGAGAATCATCAACAAGAGTAATTTCGAAATTTTAAAATTAAATAGTTTAACTTCCTGAAACTAAATATCTTATAAATAATGTGCTTGGAAAAACACTCAATTTTATAAGTTTATTTTTTGTTATAATAAACTAAAAATATTAGTTTAGTCTTGAAAATAATAAATCAGAAATATCTAGCCTATTAATAACTCTCTATAATATGTTTTAAAATTAAACCAATAATTAGGTAATGTATCCCAAAGGATATTCTTAGTTTTTAACTTACTTTAAAATATTGATCATGTTTTTATACTCGTTTTTAAAAATTTTTACATCAATACGATTTAAACTTAGCATATGGGTGTAGATTCTACAAATGAATAACGTTTAACAAGTGGCACTTTTGCTATGTTTTGCTTGGATAAGTGCTAATTTTTAATAAATTAATAATGTTTTCTAGTAGAGTAGCTCATTTATCGTTGAAATAAGAAGAATACATCTGTATTCGTAGTTTTGGTAATAACTTTCTATTGAAAGTACTCTGGCATTATAAGTTTACAATAACTGTTACTTTTGTGATTTTTATAAAATCGTACAAAGTAATTTAGACGGGTGAATGGTATAGTGAGAAAATAGCCTAAAGATATCTCTTTAGTGCTTATGGCACTCTGTAGTACTAAAAATTATCTAGTTTCTCTTTCTACAGTTAATTCATAAAATTTAAATTTCAGCAGATGGTCATAAACTCAACAAATGAAAAATGTTTAAACAAGTGGCATTTATGTTTTTTTAATTTTACTTGCATAAGTGCTACATTTTTATCAAACAGTAAATGTTTTCTTATACAATCAGCTTATTGTTCCTTCAGAAGTAACAATGTCTCTGTATTCGCAGTTGAAGTAATAACTTTCTATAAAAAGTTACAAATTCTACATTTGGAATAAGAGATTTTTTTTGAATTTGTAAGTTCATAAAAACTATAAACAAGGTAAATTGAAGCATGTTAAATTTAATATAATTTAAACAGAAAAATGGTGTAGTGAGAAAATAATCTAATGATTTGACCTTCAGTAGCGCCAAAGAATGTCTAGTTTCGTTTTCAGCTCCTACGTATAACACTTTTCTAGCTATACAATTTTTAAAAATTTCTGAAATAAATACAAAGTGTAAGCCATAAATCACTGAATACAAATTGTGTTCTAAATAAAATATTAAATAATTTTCATATCTATGACTCAAAACTTTTTTAACAGCCACAAGTTGCAATCATAGGTTAGTATTTATTATATAAAATTAAAATAAGAGAGAACTCAACACTCTGTTTAATTAGTAATCAGATTTTAAACAAAGAAAAAATACAATTCTGTTTCGAAATGTAAATTTAAGTGTGACCCGGATGCTTTTAATTTAAAGCGAGTAAAGAAGTAGGTTACAAGTTAACCCTGTTATATATGTCCCCTTGTGCCTGTTCATTTATAAGGATGAAACAATGGTTTCAATTTGGTGGCGAATTGATCCATCAAGATGTAGGAAACTTTAATTAGAAACTTTGGTACAAAGTTTGTTAAAATTAACAGTTTGTTTACATTAAATAAGATGACGACAACAGTATCGGTTTTTTTTATAGTATTAACGGTTTTAGGGTACAAGAACATTAATAAACAGTATATAAGTTTCTTATATAAGTGGAATGTTGTACTAGTTGTACTTAATGATGATGATATATTTGTCAATAAAATGAGTGTAGGGAATAAATTATTGATTCCATGTTTATATTCCGATGCGACTTTGTTTACAAGTAAAATGATCGGTTGAATATTGTTTAGTCTTAAACTGTCAAAGAAACAACACCTACTCTAAAAATGTATGATCAAATGTTGGTCGTAAGTGCACCGTATAAATTCCTGTATCTGTCGCGAACAACAGCGCAGTAATCAAATAAATACAATATTGTACAGCCAGGAACACAGGAACACTAATTGAGAAAATAATGTGTCAGCGCTGAGATGTCAGTGGTTTGGGAGTACACAAAGCAGTACCAACGTGGGAGGAAGAAAACCGCAATGCGGGAGGAAGAACACCTGCAAACGGATATAATACCACAAAATTATCGTTGTGATAGATTAGCTTAAGTGTTAAGATCATTCCGTGTTTACTGGCACTTTTTCAAATTGAGTAAAGTTATATTGCAATTAAAACATTTTATTACAAATAAAATATAATTTTTATAATTGTATACTTTATGTTTTAGGTGGCATT
The DNA here is from genome assembly GCA_036971475.1 of Prosapia bicincta. Classification (NCBI taxonomy): domain Eukaryota; kingdom Metazoa; phylum Arthropoda; class Insecta; order Hemiptera; family Cercopidae; genus Prosapia; species Prosapia bicincta. The sequence continues at coordinate 153,470,233 of JBAIZL010000005.1, read as the reverse complement.
TTTGCTTATATATTATGACTTCAAGTCTAATGAATGTATCTGTCAAAAGTTAATAGATTTTAGAAACAAAGGTTTTGCTGGGAATATCATAAATCTAAGGGCAGTAAATAAATTAGAAGGAAAAATATCATAGAATTATAGTTTTGGTAAGAATGCAGTTTTAGGCGAACTTTATTGCAGAATTACAATTGAAGTCTTGCTTTATCAAAGTTTTATCACATTTATATCTTGATTAAAGTTAGAGGTAATAGATTAAAGTTTCAACAAAACCTATTACATATACAATAATGTTTATGAGAAACGCTAGTTCACATATTATTGATTTTAGTGGCAAAGCAATAAGGGGTCCTTCTAATGAGGAAAACACTGTCTCTCGGTTTTATTGGAAGATATTAATTGAAAAAGTTAATTGGTGACCTCTAGTTTTAGCCTCCAACTCTACTGGGTTAGTTACCGCTCTGTTTACTACAACCAATATCCTAAGTTTGTGTTTTGCGCTTTTATACAGAATACAATAGTATTGAGAATTACTTCTTTAAAAATATTGTAACGACACTGTAAAATATGTTACTGAAATAATAATTCTTTATTAAAATTTTATGAAACCGTAACAAAGACCACATCCCCTAAAATGTAAGTGTAAATTTAATATGAACGAGTAGCAAATCAATCATTTGGATAAATTATAATTAAATTAATTTTAAAATAATGAATTTAGATAATTTGAAAATGTGTGTGAAATTAATATTTTCTTGGAGATAACATTTTGTAGCTTACGCCTATAATATTTACAAGTAGCTTTTATTTCAAATGATTCTAAAAAACCAAGGCTTACAATAGTTTATACGAAAGATTATAAATACATTTTATATCGGTTATTGATTAATTTATGTAAGCAATTTGTTTAATGCAGCTGACCCGATCTTTTATTATAAATATAATTTTTATATTCACATTGCATAGGATAAGTAATCAAAAGTTACACCAAAGTGATCAAAACAAACCACGATTAGAGAAGCAGTATTCGAGTTAAGATTTTCTCAATAAGCCTATTTAACGTTATGTAATGTATGTTAACTACTGCTATTGTGCTGCTAATATTCTCCTCTTCAGACAATGTCTTCTCAGTGTAGTAGTAGGATGCTTTTCTATAACAGCATTATTCTTGATATTAGACAAAACAATATCAGTAGCAATAAACTACACGAGGGGAGGCCACGTTGCGATACTTCTCTACGCAGTTCCTACATTGGTAGGTGATTGTTGAAATATTGCTAACAAATAAAAACCAACAACACTGGGACCTTACCGTCAAACCACACAAGACAACCGCAGCATTAAACATAATAATGCGAGTCATTGAGCCTCAAACATACACATAAGATAAGATCATATATGTCACACTAGGTCTGTGGGAAACATTTTATGTTGGACGTCAGTTGGTTGTGACTATGGCTGGCCCGATGTTAACATATATAATGTTAAATTGGCTAAACAGCATCGTTATTTGTGAGTAAGGATTAAAAAATATATTTTTTTTAATTGTTACCTTTAAACAAGGGCAAATACTGGTTTTCTGATTGTGTATGTTTACTTTTAGTGCGTTAAAAAGTAAACAAAATAATTACGTATATAAGTTTAAAAATCTGTGTTTTAAAACATGAAAAACCAAATTTTATTGAAGCAATTTTAAATTATTTTGTATAAATGTTACTATTCAGTACGATCTGTATTTTGGATATAAGATAATTGGTTTGATTTAATAGTTTAGATTGTTTATAAGAATTGCAATGGTGGAGACATATGTCTCTCAGTTTGTTAGATACCCAAAGATATTCTTTACTTAACCATATTGTTTGTACCTTAAAGAGCACAATACATATACAACTATGCTCTTACTGTTTAGAACATTTAATATTGTTGGACTGTAAAGCGTTTACGCGACATAAAAAGAATCAATTTAGAATATTTTCAACCATTTTAAAGAATAATATCAAGTTAGAAAAAAGAATTCGAATAAATATTTATGTAATAGCAAATAATTATATTAATTTTAATATTGAAAAATATTAATAATGACCTTAAAATCTATCTAAATGAGCTTGAGCATTATGGTTGGTTTTATAAATGAAATCCAGGGATTTATCTATTGGCAGATCACGTTCGACTACGGTACGCACCTGGTACGCACATGTACCAGGATTTGGCAAAACGGGTGGGATCATATTTCGACCACAGGTGAACTGACGCGTTTTGGATCCGCAGCACCCATCATCAGTAAGTCAAAGTAGAGCGTAAACTATATGCGTTGTGTCAGGGGCTGGATGCGAGATTAGCGGCAAGCAGTGGTTTTTCGCGGCGCCAACACATTCACTCAAACACACACACACACACTCACACCCGACCACCAACCCACCCACACCCACACACACACACACACACCTCACACACACCCACACACCCACCCAAACACCCCCCCCCACACACACACACACCCCACACACACAAACACACACACATACGCATATACATAAATATATATATATATATATATATATATATATATATATATCTTATTTAGGAGAGCAAAGGAGTCTTGTAGTACTCAGCCCTTCGCTTCAACCACCTATTGTCACCTAATATACATTAGGTTTGGCAAATCTATTTATCTTCGGTCTTCATAGTTGAGTCTAAGTGCGAGCTGTAAGTCACAATTAAATTTTTAGGGCTTAAAGGTTCTATACATAGAGTCAAAGAACATAAACTACCATTTTTTTTAATTTAGGTGTAGCCAAGATTTTTGTCTTACCAAAATAAAATACAAACATTTCGGTGTACATGCTACATTTTAAACCAATAATATTCGCTTAAAAATTGGAACCAACAAATAAATGTACAATGGATGTGTAATGTCATTATGGCTTCGGTTTTAAAACGTTCCGATAAAAGAAAATTAGTAGACAGAACGTGACATAATAAAACAACTATTAAGAAAAACAAACTTTGTGGAGATTAAAGTCACGATGTAACGGCTTAGAAGAACATAAAACTTAAGCTTCAAATGACAATAGTAAATCTACGTTCGAATGTCTCCGGGCAAGTGAGTAAGGATATAGGAGGACAAAGATTTTTGTATTCAATTTTCAAACAAATATTAGACTAAATTAAAAGTTCTGAAAGAATTTTTATATTATTTCACAGTTATTTTATAGACTTTGTTTTGTAAAACATGTCTGTGTACTTTGTATGTTCATTTTCTAGTTAAACCCGATTTGGATAAAATCGTCTTTAGAAGTACATTATGTACGGGCAAAACATCTTAAATTAAAGTGAAAGAAATACTTTTTCAGTTACACAAGTTATTTGCTTTAAAAATACATCAACACAAACGTATATCATACGTTATATCTAACTGATATAATAATATTATTATGGTATAATGAAATTAATTAGGTTAGGGAAAATGTTAGTAAAATGTTTTAACTTGTGAGATCGTCTATCTAAAAGAGGGTAGTCTGTTGTAAATCGCTCGGCCAAAAACCGTTACTGCACCTGACGCACCTGTAAGCCATCAATATTTATATATGTCGAAAAGATTCATTGTAGGTAAATTAAAACGTAACTTGATCACTGGAGAGATTATTTATTGGACATCGAGGGACCATGCAGATTTATAGTGAAAAATCTCTAGTAATGCAGGAGAAGCACGTCCAGCGAACACCTGCTCGTGGGAAAGTTCTAGAGGAAACCAACCAACCAAAGGAAGGACTATGAAGAATGACGTTCTGATAGGGTGGACCAACTTTTAGCGCCATAAGAAAGCTAATCAAATCTGAGGTTGGGATGAAACCCTTACGGAAACGATCCAAATGGAAACACGTGTGTTAGTTAATTTTCAAGACAAAGGGGAGTCAAAATACAGGTCTCGAGGGAAAAATACGTTAAGTTTAGTAAGAAATGTTAAATTAGAATAAAGTAAAGTCGCAATGTGAAGTATCAAGTGAGATTAATAAGGAGAATAATAAAATAGAGAGTATAGTTAAAGGAAGGAGATAAAAGGGTAATAAGTAAGACTAAATAAGGGAGACTATTAAGTAATGAGTTATATTAAGTGAGGGAGATCAAAGTAGTGCGTGAGATTAGGTAAGGAAGATAATTGAATAGTAAGTGGAATTAATAAGGAAGATATTACAGAAATAAAGTCAGTTACACATAGAAACATTTCGAGTGATTAGAGGAAGTGAAATTTACGAGATCTCTTGAAAATGAAAGGTAGTGAAGTGAAACAAGGAATCAGTAATAGTAATAGAAACAAATAATAGGTAATAATTTATCTTAAATATAAATACAACTCTTTAAAGTTAAAAATATTAGGGACTTCATAAACGTTTTACTAACTCTTTAAAAAGTAATAATATAAAATTTATCAAACCAGGTGCAGTAACCTATACACCAATTTACATAGTCAAGAACATTTAAATAGAATTGTTATTATAATAATAAACATAACAGTTTTGAAGCCTACCGGCAAATTAGAGCTAATTAAAACTAATTATATGTAACTATTTATTAATGCTACCGTTTTGAACCAGGATTAAAATAAATCAGTCATAGTAAAAACAAGCAGCGTCGTGATAAATTGATATTTTTAGAGTCAATGATCCTGTTATTATCCTGGACAAATTGAGTAACGATACGTTATTATGTGTAACTAACATAAAAATATATAATCTTTAATGTATTACTGCATAATACAACTCCTGTGACATAGCCAGAGACTTGTCCGGCCGATACGCAATTCCCTACTTGATATTGTTATTGGGAGCCGCGTGACTCACTTTCTGTTGAGTCTTCGGATGTGTGCTTTAGGTATAAGAGAAGCGGCCCTCCAATTCCTCTAGTCAGTGAACTGAACATTTCATGGCCTTAGCTATGTCTAGGACGTTATATACAATTATTTCAATTAAATGAGAGATTAACAGTCGTAATGTTGACTTATATAATTTATGATATTTTATTACTTTTTTGGTAAATTCGCCTTAAGTAGAAATATAAAAAATAATTTGTTGTCCTAATAAACAAAATGTAAAGCAAACGAAACAATAAAATTATATTAATGTGGAAGTGAGTGATTCATGAGTTGAAATATGGTCACTTGTATATACAATTATTAGATTATAGAAAAATAAAATATGTTTTATTTTCTAATGTAGACAATCTATGTAATCAATGTCTTTTAGCCGAAAATATTACTAATCCTAATGCATATATTAAGGAAATGGTACTGCTTAATCAAGTCAATAAACGCATTGTAAAAACCTAAGACATTTCACATTTCGATAAAAACCGATCGTAAAACACCAAGGCCTCCATTAAAACTCTTTCAGTTAACAGCATTTGATGGAAACATAAAAGTAGCATTAAACATCACTGCCATTACGAACCGGATGTTAACCAATGAACAAGTGTGTTCTAATGAACTAATAAAATGGCCCTTAACTAAGACAGACTGGAAAGAGCGAAGAAAAATAAAGAACCAACGAATAAGGTGTCGAGAAACTGATTGTGACAATTGGGTGGATTTTAAACACTAATAATACTGTAAACATATACATTTGATCAGTTTATAGGAAAATGACGTAGAATTAACTGATACATTTGATGAAATACTGTAACATGATAATGAAATATCTGATCGTTGTGTAATGCAAATTTTTATATTTTACGTATTCAACAAATTTATAATTTAGCACATACACTTTAAAGCAAACACTTTTACATCTACTATACGCCCTTGGCCTGTCATTAAATCAAACATTAATTCAGGTAACTTTAGTTTTAACCTTCTGATGATGACTTTATTAAAACATTATTTCAGAATGAATATATAATTTAATTACTTTTTTTCAAGATGACTCATTTCATATTTTTTACGTTTCTCTACTCTATATGCGTTAAGAATTATTTAGTTTTCCTAATTTTGAATCCAAGTTTCATTAGAAAATAACTAAAGATTAAATACTTCTGTTAATGTCGTCCCAGTGAGCTTTCTCATGTTTAGAGATTTATTAATTATGTCAAGAGTATATTTAGTTTTAATTTTCATAATTCTTTGAATCTATAAAAATAGTGTTGGTCAACAACTGTTATAAGGCGTTCTCTGCCCTAGCTGTTGTTGCATAGAAGAAGTTACCGTGGATTGGTTTATAATACGATTTATATTAGTTTTATTTTAGATTTTAAAATGGTTAGTATATATAAAATATATAATTCCCAAAATTATTGAAACAAAAAAACTGTCTAGAAAACCTCAAGAACACGGATAAAATATAAAATCTGACTATCTGTTTTACAAACATTTTAAAAATTAGAAAAGTTGCACCAGTTAACAAATATACATGGATTTTAATACAGTCAAGGTTTCGTAATAAAAAAGACAACAATATAGTGACAATTAAACATAAAAATAACGTCGCCTTTTAGGTTGTGTTTGTTACCTAAAAAAGAGAATGGAATTTATTTGACGTAAGCTAACCCGTGGCTGCCCTGTGGAGTGAAGCGGTGAACTCCATCTCGTGAGGTAAACTGCAATTGTACATGACGTAAGCTAACCCGTGGTTGCCCTGTAGAGTGAAGCGGTGAAATCCATCTCGTGAGGTAAACTGCAATTGTACATGACGTAAGCTAACCCGTGGCTGCCCTGTAGAGTGAAGCGGTGAACTCCATCTCGTGAGGTAAACTGCAATTGTACATGGCATAAGCTAACCCGTGGTTTCCCTGTGGAGTGAAGCGGTGAACTCCATCTCGTGAGGTAAACTGCAATTTTACATGACGTAAGCTAACCCGTGGCTGCCCTGTGGAGTGAAGCGGTGAACTCCATCTCGTGAGGTAAACTGCAATTTTACATGACGTAAGCTAACCCGTGGCTGCCCTGTGGAGTGAAGCGGTGAACTCCATCTCGTGAGGTAAACTGCAATTGTACATGACGTAAGCTAACCCGTGGCTGCACTGTGGAGTGAAGCGGTGAACTCCATCTCGTGAGGTAAACTGCAATTGTACATGACATAAGCTAACCCGTGGTTGCCCTGTGGAGTGAAGCGGTGAACTCCATCTCGTGAGGTATACTGCAATTGTACATGACGCAAGAGCCTTAGTGCTTTATTTATAAAATTTCGTGTGAATTTATATTACGAGGTTTTTGTATTCAGTTTGTTACAATTTCTGAATTATTTTACAAAGTTATTGTTTCTATTTTTATTAATAATCAGTATTAGTTTCCATAAACGTTTATTATTTTAAAAATAATATTGAGTTCCGTAACAAGAAGAGAAAGGTATGGTTTACGTGGCGATTCCTTGCTTTCACAAAAACAGAAAATGGTTTATAATTACACTACCTATAATATTACTGACAATATATTATTGGACACAGATATTTCTGAACATTGCAACTCAATTTCACCTCGGCTCTTATAAAACAAATGTTAAAATGTTATTCAAATATTGTTTTCCACGATTTTGAAATGAACTTATATTTATTTACAATACTTCTTTTAAAAAATAAAATTTGTTTAGTTTTAACCTAATATTTTCTATTTCAACTCGGTTTTATCTATCTTGGTTGATATTTTTCTTCAAATCTAAAAGGCATTGCAAAACAAGAAATAATTTTCAAAATAAATGTTTGTCATTTAGGAAAATAATTATTAACTCTTTTTTATTAAATTACTGAGTAATTGGATTTTTATTAAAAACGCAATGCATAAAGAAATTATTAAAGCTCGTTTATAACTGGGATGTTGTCGGGTTTTATAATTTCCGAAAACCTAACCTGATTGCTCATAATTAAATTATAATTAAACATTAATTTCTGCGAAACTTTGATTACATTCGTGTTACGGCTTCCTGCTGCCATTTTAACGAGTTCAATATTATTTACATTAAAACCAATTAATCTATATACACTGGTGCGTCAAAATTATTTGAACCGGTATTGGCTTTTCTATTAGTGTATGGTCTAGTCGGCATCTCCTTCATGCTTCTCTTATGAAGTCTTCATTCAGTCTTATGACTATGCGGGTTATAAATTGGTAATATCTATGAATTATGCAGTACATTTTACAATAAAATTCTCTTAACTTTATACATTTATTTATTTTTCCTATTATATTTAAACAGGCATTCTTTCTAACCTAAACAACAATAATTCTTCCTTAATTCGACCTACCTCCTTTACCTATAACTGAACTTAGGCTTGACACCGTTTTATTACTCTAATTTGTCTACTTCTGTACTTTTTACTGAAATGCTTTTTAATAAATTCCCAATTATAGATACTTGATTTAACAAATCAAATTGATCTGGTTTCTTGAAAATTATCAGAAGCACCTGAATACTATTTCAGTTCATACGATAGATAAAATTACGTCATTAATTATCAACGGTATGTAATATATTCTGTAAAATGCCTTATTTAGTTTGTGGAAACAACCCAAAGAGGAATCTCATAAGAAGTAAACATGTATACAAGCTATGCTATGCAGATATAGAGATATCCCAAGATCTCATTCTATGGTCCGAAAGCTTAGAGAGAAATATATTAAAGTAAACCTAGACACAAAAAAGAGGATGAACATGAGAAGTAAAAAGTTAAAGAAAACAGTTTAACTATCTAGGTTTTATTTTAGTAGATAAAACTATTAGCATTGACGAAATAAAATAAAGATTGGTCAAACCAATGTCGTAATCAAGCCAAGTACTACAATAACTTGACTAAACAATCCAGTTATTAACAAAATATATGAAACGAGAGTAATAGTACGGAAATGAAGCTCTGTAGAAGTTTATTTAGCTCCACAATATCGGAAAAACTAGGTCATTAGTAAAACCATGAAAGCCAAAAAGTATAAACTATAAGAGGAGCTAGAATTAAATAATAGAAACAATTTGATAGAAGAAAGCAGGGGATAACGAAAGTAATACGTGCGAGTGAAGATCAAGATTTTGACGTTAATAACAGGAAGAAATGGAGCCATAAAGATTATTAGTAATGGGGGCAGAGTCTGGGACGACAGACGAAGACAGTCGTAATAATTGAGGCAAGACAGATGGCGTCAGCTGTAAATACACTTTTATAAATAAAACGAATATCTCAACTTTCGGCTGCAAACAGCGCTAGCTAACTGTCTGTGGATAATTACTTAAATCAACCGCATTTACCTATGGTTTTACGACAATAGATTTTTATTAACCTTGTGAACAACAAAACGCTTTTTCCCTGAAAGTGCAAGTATAGAAAAAACAAACAAGGATCTAATTTAGAAGGAAAGAGAATGCTCCGCGTGCTCAAGGGAAAACAAAGTGGAGTGAAAATGTGAGGAATAAAGTACCCCCGAAGCGGCGGGTATGCTTGCCTTTCTTTTTGTTTCAGCGTAAGAAGAGGAAATGAAAATAAATTTGTATATTTCTGTTGGAAAAATATGTGTAGGCATTTTCTTAAGACTATCTGCCGCACATTTACTGCAAAAGTAATGAAGCTAAATACAATTATAGCCTTAAAAAATCAAAAGCAATATAAAACAACTTATAGATCCTAATATAGAGAACTAATTTTATATTTAATTTACAGAATATTTTGATATATTTAAAATTATATCATGATGACACACTCGAAAGTAAATTAAATAAAAATTTCAATTTTAATTCATCCAAAGGACTAGCTTAAAAGTTTTTTTTTAAGAATAGTAAATGGTTGATAAGGGATTCAAGAGTTTATGTATTTTAGCAGCAACGCTTTGACGACTTATTGGTTGTTCTTATCAAGAGTGAAACAGTTAAAATTTAACAAAAAATTATCTTTCTAAATTAAGGTGAAAACGTTAAGGGATAAGAAATTTTAAATTATACGTTTCCTTTCGTCCTGTTCCCCGTAATTATATTTTATAAAAATTAATGATTAAATAAACTATTACTACTTATTCTGTTTATCTTACTAGAACTATAAGACATATTATACATATAGTATGAATAAATATATTCATATATAATAGAATTAGTTCTACAATTTCTATATAATAGTTGGATTAAGACTTCGTGGACATGAACAAGTGATTCCACGCCAACCAAAACTTGGCGACGGTTCAAATGTATTAGTTCCTTGGATGTGACCTTTTTTTTATTTCCGTCAAACAAGTATTAATTTAAAACAATGGAATAATTCTTTAACGTTCGAAGAGCTCTAAACATAGTTTCTTTAAATGTGAATGTCTAGTAAAAACATTATAAGGTTAGTTTGTGCAATAGAACATCCTAATGCTATTATTCAGGATGTGTATTACCTTACAAATACCTTGTTAGTGAGGCTATTGTAGAAGTTCTTCCCACCCAATACAGGGATTTTGTTTTGCTGCCCATGGAAACAAAATTAATACCTTCGTTAGGGTTAAATGCTACTCTTGGGACGTGACCATGCTTCGTTTATAACAGAAATGTGTCGCAGGTTGCTAGTGGCTTAGGAAGTGAGCTGGTCCGTACCAAGCTAAAATTGGTCAGTTAGTCAGACGAATAGTGTCAATACCAACCATAACGTGACCAACTGGTAGTGAGCAGGATCTAAGGAGGGGTTTCTGGTAATACATGACAGTTTTTATAATTAAGAGGATAGACAAAGGGGTTTACCAATAATTAAATTTTATATTCTTCAAACTTTAAATTTTAATTGTGACGCCTAAATTCTCAATTTATGCCCGTTACAGTGTGTGTGTGTGTGTGTGTGTGTGTGTGTGTGTGTGTGTGTGTGTGTGTGTGTGTGTGTCTGTGTGTGTGTGTCTCTCTCTGTGTGTGTGTGTGTGTGTGTGTGTGTGTGCGTGTGTGTGTGTGTGTGTGTGTGTTTGTGTATGTTTATGCTCTTCATTCTCAATTTTTATTGGGTTCTTTGTAGCAAGATTTCTCTCCGGTATGTGTATTAGATTCCTCGTATCAATTTAATTTCGATCTCCCCTTCATTATTTTCTGTACGTTTCCTTAGTAGCACAAAACCTAAGGCCTTTTCATGTCTCATAACTTGAACACAACCGTACAAAGTTAATTGTTTGTGTTGTATAGTATCTTTTGCGCTACTTTCGACTTTCATCCTCTCGTATTGGTTCTTGACTGCAGTAGAACGTAGTTTCCATTCAAAATTGTTCACTTTGTTGTTCGTTTTTGTTTCTATGTTTCCTAACTGTGTTATTATAATTCTAATATGTAGTGGAAAATAATTTCAGCCTTTATTAATAATAATATTATTTATGTTTATCAAATTAGTGAGTATATAGCTCCTTTATTTCCTAGTTAATTTTGCTGTTCTATTTGCTTCTTACTCCCTACGTTCCTTAATAGTAAGAGGGAATTAGTCTCATATATATGTTATATATTTTGCGTTTTGTAATCTGATAGTAGAGTCTTCAACATGCAGGTTATATTTTATGTAATCCAGGTAATGTAGACACAAATATAGTATACCCAAATAAAAACTTTGCTGACTTTAAAATTTTTATACTTTATTGCTATACTCCCATAACTCTTAATGAAAGATGGTTTATATCTTATGATACGTGAGTATTTTTAATGAAAGTTCTGACATAAAAGTGGATATTATTTTCATAAGAAAATTCCCACCCACTAAGATCACCTCATCGGCGGGTATTTTAATACTTCAACTTATTTCTGACATTTCCAATTTCACGCAAACTGGTAATCCTGGTGCATATTGAAACCCCACATCAGCTTTGTATACACAGTGTGCAATTTATTCAGGGTGCGTCTCCAAACAAACTGATGACAGCGTGTACAACAAAGCTACAGAGAGAGGACGCATTTGCCGGTGAAGTCGGGTAGAAAGAGCCGATGGGGTTGTCATTTAATTTGCACAGTGCACCCTAGTTAAAGAACGCAAGGAATGACGAAAATTTTTCCAGCAATTATATAACAGAAAATAAAATTGACAGACTATTAATTACTGCTTAAAAAACTGTATTTTGTATTAAAAAATAACTCGAAACTTATGAAAAATAAATTTAACTATGTTTACAAAACTTATAGTTATTTTTACTTTTGAGTTTCCTCTAACCTGGAGACAAAAACATTCTAAGTATTTTATTTGCAAAACCCAAATTAACTAGTAAACGATAAACAAAAACTATTAATGGAAAACATTTATTGCAAACTCTTTAATTAAACTTCTGTGAAGCTGTTTGATTGGGATTCATTCCACAATTTAAGAGAAGTATAAAATAAAAAAGTGTATGTATTTTTTTTTTGAAGGTTCACAAAAGGGGGGAATAATTTTATACTTTTACCTATTTTATTTCAACTATAAGGAGTCTCGTAAGCCTAATAGCTTTTTCATTAATTCTATACATTTGTAATTTTTAAAAAACTTAACCGTTAGTACAAAATAGGAGTTAAAATTCAATTGAAGATGTTTTTTATTGATCACACAGAAAACTAATTCCTAAAAAGCCTGTTTTCAAGATAATTTTCCAGAAAAAATAAAGATTTATACAAAAGACTAATAATCCGTAATGATTATTTTTTTTCAGAGCCACGAAAGGTTTTGCATATTTTTAAATCCTCAGAGTAAAATCAATTGTGTACCCTTCACTTCAGGCCACATCTCTTGAATAATTGGAGTTGGTCACATGTAAAGTTTACGTCTCTCAATCTATTAAAAACTTGAATATACACATTTTATGACTCGACAAAACTTGAAATTAATTTTAAATGATTTTAATAAACGAATGGAGTGTTATTTTCTTTTACATCGAACCAATTCCGGTGTTTAACAGACAGTGTGAGTTGATTTGTTCAAGGACGTTTTTCAGGAAAGTTCATTTTAGGGCGTTTTCGGTAATACAGTTTATTATTGTTTAGGCTTAGTTGTTCTGTTTTGTATTTATCTTTCTGTTACAAAATAGCAGTAAAGTTCGAATATTGATAGAAATGTTAAAAGCTATGGATTAATTAGTGTGGGAGAGAAAGAAAGAGAGATAGATAGATATAGAGAGAAAGTTCATTAAAGGGCGTTTTCAGTAATACAGTTTATTATTATTTTGGCTTAGTTGTTCTCTTTTGTATTTAACTTTCTGTTAAATAAATTGCAGTAAAGTTAGAATTTTGCTAGAAATGTCAAAAGCTATGGACATTAATTATTAGTCAAATAATGTAATATATAGTTGCAAATATAGTTATTTTGCATTATATTATACAGCAATGTTCAAATTTATAATTAGGTAATAGTATTAGAATTAAGTAATAGTATATAACAGAGATTTAGGCTAAAGGAAAATATATTCAAAAGGCCGTATATTTCAAGTAATAAAATATTAGACTAAACCAGAGTAAAAACAGAACAAGTAACTAAAATAAGAATAATTCAAATTTAAATTTAATGAAATACAATTTTGTCAAGTATTGAAATTTGAGAAAGTAACATACTTAAATTTGAAAAGAGAGGTCGAATAGTTTGCCTCGCTTACTCGGGACAAAAGATAGGACAAATAACAGCGTCACAACAGATTTCAAAATTTAAAAACTATATCGAATGTATTCAAACGCGAAACAAAAGTGTTTATACAATCTTGTGACATAGGACTAACAGCGCTGGTATCAGTAAGCTACAAAAGATCAGAAGATGGAAATAAGTAAATCTTGACATATACAAACGAGAAAATTGTTAAAACAAATCTTAAAAATCAAATAAATTCCACTCGTAAAATTATTTGATGTTATAAAGTTTCAGGAAACAACACCGAAGAAAAAATAATTAGAATAGCGTCGAAATTAAAAATAAACAAACTGGTTACTAGGACAATCTTACTGTAATTTTAAGAAATCGTTACAACAGAAGCCACAAGGCATTTTAAAAGAACCAACAACTTTTATAACCTTCCTGAATTTCCAAATTTCATTGGATCCTTGACTTTCAGATCTCGACTAATTCCTCCATTAACCATTTACCATCTTCGTCTTCAGATTCCAGAGCTACACTGTCTCTGCACTGTCATCTGCGCCCTGCAGAACTAAACTGTCATCTGCGCCCTGCAGAACTAAACTGTCATCTGCGCCCTGCAGAACTAAACTGTCATATGCGCCCTGCAGAACTAAACTGTCATCTCGGCCCTCCAGAACTAAACTGTCATCTCCGCCCTGCAGAAAGTTTAAATATTTTTCACGCAAATAAAGATTTTATTTTCGACCGTTTTCGAAAACATTTACTTTTCGAACTGTGCGTGGAAATCGTGACTTCGCAGCCCATCTGTGTCCTTCCTCCTAGTAAATTTACCACTGAACTATATTATACTTTTGGAATTTCAACCCTAATTTTTCAATTATTTTGAATGCTAGTTTTTAAATGAAGCTTCATTATTTTGATAAAGTAATCCTTTGCCTATACATTTACAACGCTTTACCCTTCTTCCTCTCTCATCTTACAAGAGAAACCTTCTCTTAGTTCCCTTACATAATTATTTATAACATTATCAATGCTTCACAATATATTTACCTGAAATAACTGATGCCATTACAGATTTAAAAGGCAGTTTTTATATTTTAAATAAAACTATCAAACTCATAGAGACATCGTTTAAAAATGTTATGTTACTCCTAATTAAACTTTACTTACATGGATAGTTTTCATAAAATTTAACAAACAAAAAAAAACACCCAAGGGATTTCATTAGGCTCCGAAGCGGGGTTTCAAGCGTATCCGGTTGGTCAGTATGAAATAATTTATTTCTACAGATTGGTATTTATATTACAATTACATTTAAATTATTTACTGATTTTTACACGCAAAAAGGAAGATGTACATTGAGGAAGATGACTTTCTGAGAAATAAAGTCACATTAGTGCGATTTTTTTATAAGGAATTTTACTGCTCAACGTAACATTACAAGGCGCTTCCGTAGTATGTAGCAATTAGAACTATTTTTTACTTCTTTATATTTTGTTTATTTCGCCATTTAGAAACACTAAATCTTTGTTTTAACGTTTTTTCTAAAAAACATTAAAATCCAGGCCTCATCATATTACAATACAGAATTTATTAGACAAAATGTCAACCAGAAAGTGGAAGAAAAATATTTTATGCAAATATGATCAAGTTTTTTTTTCATATTAAAAAATGAACATACTGATTTTCTATAAGGGCTGTCCTTGATAGGCAAAATATTTTCTAGACATTTTTTCCCACAGTTTGGTTAACATGTTTTTTGTTTTACATCAGCCACCTTCCTGTTAGCTGCCATTTTATTGCAATGAAAAACATTATGTTTTAACCTGTATCCATTATTCTTCAGCTACCATATCCAGTGCGCTCATGAAAATATTTACCTATATTGTAACACACCGGTATTTTGCAAATGGTAATAGTGTGATTAAATTTATTTAAGAAACTTTGGTTACCTTTATCCTCTAGCTTTATTATTTATACTTACAGAGACTCCACAGATTTTATTGTTTTCCTTAACAATTGTATCTTACAACTTACTCAGGCAGACCTACTGTCTGATATTTCGCACTAATAAAGACAGTTTAGATTAAAATTTTTGTTTGTGTTCATGAAAAAGATTTAATTTGGAAAAAATATAAAATAGTCATATTATTACATTTTAAAACGGTTTGCTTTTTACAAGTTTACATAGCTTCATAATTTGAAATACAAAAGCTTACATAATTCAAAAATACTTTGAGACCAAGCTAGGTAATTGCACGCTGGTATTATATATTTACTAATTTGATTGTATGTAAAAAAAATATCAAAATAATAAATTTAAAAACATACCTTAGCAATCACTTAAATTTACACGGGGTCACTTATAAAACGTATTTAAGTTTTGAAAACAATAAACTAAATTTAACAAAGCCACTAATAAAATTTTTTCCGTCGTTGATAAATTTTGAAAGTTTTATTATTATAACTTTAACAGAAATTTTAACGATTGCAAGCCCGTATCGATCCTCCGTCCACCGCTTGTCCTGGGAGAGAATGACGAAACTCTTTTCGCATAGTAGACCCTAAGCACAAGATTAGAAATATAACCACCCTTTTATATTCGGACAAACTCTTCATTGATTCACGAATTTTGTAACATGGCGTCATTTTGACTAGCGTAGTCACAAAACGTTTTTATGAACAACATTTCTTTTTAAACAAGGCCAATTTTGTATTAATTAAGGAACAAATATATATGCATCATACTGGATTGTAGCCAAACATTATACAGCAGGTTTCAATGTAATAATAGCTAATATTAACGTCATTGTTATCTTTCTTGAATTGCGAATGTCCAAAATAAGGAAGCTTTACATGTTTATTTTAAGCTACGATAGCGAGTATTAAACTATAAATAGATTATATATAACGGAATAACATAAAACAGCATAAACACATTAATCAAAACACATAAATATAGTTTAAATTTAACCCATTCATGTTTTTACAACAAAAACTGTCTTTTTCAGAGTAAAAGTATCACTCAAGATAACTCTTACAAATATACAAGATGCACTTACAAATATACTGTAAATACCACTCTACAATATTGTCCGCTGTCGAATAATAAATATTCGGTACAAAAGAAATCAGTATTATATTACAATAATAAATTTCCTCTCTTTTATATAGAGGCTTTTATATTGAATTCATAACAATGTCATTGTATACAAAAATTTGGAGACACATTGTGAGAAACATTTTCTGGCTACGAATTCAGTTTTGGGCCCAAAATGTGGAAACTGTTCATCATTTTTAGAACAAAGAACAAGGGCAATCAACCTTTTAGAGGCATTGCATTGTATTCCCTTTGAACAATTCCTACCTTTATAAAGTGGCTCAGAGGGTTGTTACCGTCCGTACAACTCAATTACCCCTTTTTGAAGGACAGGTATGACTACGTTAAGAAATCATTCTTATAATTAAAAGCAATAATTTAATATTACAAATAAAATATAGGAACAAAAACTTAAAATTTTACATAGTGACAAGATAGGGAAGATTTTGTGATACATTTATTACGGTGTAGTTAGCCATTTGTCATATACTTATTCTACCTTAGCTTTCCCATGACAAAAAAAAAGAATAAATAATAATTTCGATAAGTGCAAATCCATACCATCTGATTGTTGAATTTACCTTCACTGACACCCATGAGGTAACTAATGCTTAACAAAACTGGAGATCTGGGTGTCGGGCCCCCATTTTAATTCCAATAAAATTCCATTTTATCTTAAAATTATCGTATCCAAGTTACGCTTACATTGCAAAGTTGCGTAAGAAAAGTTGTTACTCTTGAAAATTATTAACATGGTGGAAAAGTACATCTAAACAACATTCTAACAAGTTCAAGTGAAACTGATTTACTTACAAAAGATTTAGAAAATAATTTATAATCCAGAGTGAACTAATACAGTCTAGTATGTATCTAGAGATAGAATGAAAAGGGATCCATCTTGTGTTTCAAGCTTGGTATCCACTTACCATTAACGTATGGGTACCCCCCTGTGGTTCAGGCTTGGTATCCCCTTACCCTTAACGTATTGGGCAGCCCCTCTTTGGTTCAGGCTTGGTATCCCCTTACCCTTAACGTATTGGGCAGCCCCCTTTGGTTCAGGTTGGTATCCCCTTACCCTTAACGTATTGGTTAACCCATATGGTTCAGGCTTGGTATCCCCTTACCCTTTACGTATTGGGTAGCCCCAATTTGGTTCAGGCTTGATATCCCTTTTCCCTTAACGTGTTTAGTACCCCCTCTTTGGTTCAGGCTCGGTATACCCTTACTCTTAACGTATTGGGTACCCCCTTTTGGTTTTGGCTTGGTATCCCCTTACCCTTAACGTATTGGTTAGCCCCCTTTGGTTCAGGTTTGGTATGCCCTTACCCTTAACGTATTGGGTACCCCTTTGGTTCAGGCTTGGTATCCCCTTACACTTAACGTATTGGGTACCCCCACTTTGGTTCAGGCTAGGTATCCACGTACCCTTAACGTATTGGGTACCCCACCCCTTTGGTTCAGGCTTGGTATCCACCTACCCTTAACGTATTGGGTAGCCCCCAATTTGTTCAGGCTTGGTATCCACTTACCCTTAACGTATTGGGTAGCCCCCCTTTGGTTCAGGCTTGGTATCCCCTTACCCTTTACGTATTGGGTAGCCCCCTTTGGTTCAGGCTTGGTATTCCCTTACCCTTAACGTATTGGGTAGCCCCCCTTTGGTTCAGGCTTGGTATCCCCTTACCCTTAACGTATTGGGTAGCCCCCCCTTGGTTTAGGCTTGGTATCTCTTTACCCTTAACGTATTGGGTACCCCCTTTGGTTCAGGCTTGGTATCCCCTTACCCTTAACGTATTGGGTAGCCACCTTTTGGTTCAGGCTTGGTATCCCCTTCCACGTAACGTATTGGGTACCGCCCCTTTGATTCAGGCTTGGTATCCCCTTACCTTTAACGTAATGGGTACCCCAACCCCTTTGGTTCAGGCTTGGTATCCCCTTACTCTTAACGTATTGGGTAGCCCCATTTTGGTTCAGGCTTGGTATCCCCTTACCCTTAACGTATTGGGTACCCCCCTTCGGTTCAGGCTAACCCACTTGAGGAGTACTTAATAAAACCAAAGTTAACTTTCATTTAATCTTTAAAATTTCTGAAGATCGTTGTCATTAAGGCTCCGTTACAAAGAACGCATTACTCTCAAAGCTTTCCAATCTGGCAGCGCTTACACCCGGAATTTGCATCGGACTTCCCCTCTCCATGAGTTCTAATTTATAAACAAGTATACTCTAAAACATTGTTGTTAAAAGTGTAACAAGGGAAGGGAACAATTTTTTGTTTGAAGGTAACTATATATAAAATTTAAAAAGACAAACGTAACAAATATTTTTATAATCAAAAATATTTTAATAACCTACCCGCTCAGTTAGTAAAATTCATATTTTATATAAAGAATTGAAGAATAATTATAATCTCATAATTTATTTCAATCATTAAACTAATAATTATTTATAAATTGATATTATGTGAGTTATTTAATAAAATAATCACATTGCGAAAATTCAGCTAGCTTATGCAACTTTAAAGAAATTAATAAATGGAAGTGGCATTAAAGTGCAAGTATTTTGACTCAGCAAGTGATGGTTCAAGTTATTAAAACATAGACATTAGTTAGGGACTCTTAGGCCTAAGTAAGTAAATTGCCATTGAAAGTAACTTGGGACGTAAACGTAAATTAAAACATCTTAATAAAAATATAACCTACTTTAAATTAAAATTTCTTTTATTCCCAACGTATAAAATGGTGGAATTGTATAGAAAGTTTCTACCTTTAATTTATTGCGTACAGGCAATAAAGAAATTATTTAAAAATTACAAGAATTTGTTACATCATTCAAGTTTAAAAGAAACAGCAGAAAAAAATTATAATTTTTAAAACAATAATTTTGCCCTGTTCACTATTTGAAGCAAAACTATAATGAATTTCTTAGAAATAAATTAGGACTGCATTCCCCTATAGCTATTTATTATTGATTTGTTTTACCTGAAATTTTGTTCCTTTAAGGATGGTTGCTTTTTGCAAACGAAAGATAAATATTATTTAGATAAATATTGTTAGAAGTTTATTACAAATTAAGAGTTTCAAAAACCTTCAACAAAAATAGCATTGAGAATAGAACGTTTAATGAATTTTTCGAAAATAAAACATTATCACTGCTATTTAAATGACGTGATTATAACGCAAAACAGTAGCGCCAAAGATATATTTGGTAGTGAAGAAAATATTACCAGATAAATGGGAAAAGGTTTATGCTAACGGCCTCATTGTATTAGTTAGAGAAAATACATCATCACAAATAAGAGGGATAAAATA
This sequence comes from Prosapia bicincta, assembly GCA_036971475.1. Classification (NCBI taxonomy): domain Eukaryota; kingdom Metazoa; phylum Arthropoda; class Insecta; order Hemiptera; family Cercopidae; genus Prosapia; species Prosapia bicincta. The sequence continues at coordinate 153,450,337 of JBAIZL010000005.1, read as the reverse complement.
TCTTGTGACAGATAGGAGGGAAACGGGTTTTACACTCTACGACAAAAATAAGCACTTAAATCTCCGAGAGAACTTTTTTATAAAGGCTAAATCTAAAAAACTGTTATATAAAATTTATTTTTATTGAATTATAATAATAAAATGAATTAATGTTTTTGCATTACATTTAGATTAGTAGCATTTAATCTTGACTAATAAACATTCTGTCTAATAAACATGTTTTTAAATACAAATTAACCTAAATAGGTGTACGAATAGATTAGTGGAGCCAGAAATACAATATGAAGAAATGATTCGTTGATTTTACTTCGAGCTTTACATTTAAAAAAACAAACATTAAATTTATTTATTGAGTAAAATAATGAAATATAAAATATAATGACTTTAACTACTTAACTTATATATAGTATTGTACAGTAGGTTTACAATAGAAAAAGTGTTAGAGTAGTTATTTATTGTTCTTCACTAAAAAAAATTAACAAATTGTTATCTTATATTACTTTGTATTCAAAAGCATTACAAAAATGAAAATTGTTATTGATGAAATAATTTTTGAGTTTTTTGACTAGGAGGCTCTGTAATGTGCGATGCTCTATTCGTGAGATTAATCTCAATCTGGAACCGTTCTGTATCTTTTACTACACAACACGAATTAGTACATGTATAGTAATTAAAAAGCTTCAACACCCCCTCTCCCATTAGGATTGGTTGCTACGACTGCATGGAGATTTAGGCGTCCTGTTAATAATGCATTGTTAGAGATAAGAGCAATGGCAATTAACATATTTACACCCAAGTCACGAGTTCCTTTGTAGACTAATTAAAAGCTGCCTTTGTACTTCCAGAATATAAATTAAATATAACCAATATTTCATAGGGCCGCATTTACAATCAAAGCAAATCGTTGTTGATTTTTATATATGGCATTCAGTATAGCATTCAAAATGAGGAAGGTTGAAGGAATGTCTTTAAATAAAATGTTTTAGTATTTAAATTGTGACAGTCGTCTATCTTTCAGAATAATTATTTGAATAACTTACTTTAAAAATTTTATTTATATGAATAGAATGTATTATTTATTTGCAAACTTTGTGTACTTTTCCCCATTTTCTCAATCATTTAGTTTTTTACACTCTCTCACCTCTTTATTGTAATTAAATTTAATCAAAAACAATATTATTCCGGAAAAGTATTTTAAGCAATTGGTTCAAATAATTTTGGATGTAAATTATATTAGGTAACAGCAAGTGAAAAATACAATAATAAAACATATGGTTTGAAGAGGTATTAATTTTATTTTAGAGGATAAGTTTTAATGTAATTAATATTTACTTTAAACCTAGGTTTTGCGAAAGTTAAAATCGAATGTAGTAAAACTTTTCTTAATTTTCAATTCGCTCAAGAGAGGTATAGTATATACATTTACTTAAGATTATAGATAATTAATTAGGTTTTATTTAGTGTTTATTATTTATCTATTGTATTATTTTCTCAATCTAGTTCTTCCTGAAAGTAATCTGAATGCTACTTTTACTACTTTCTCCTATATGTCAAAATTATTTTATTAGAAAATATTATTTGTAGGCTCTAAGTAACTTTAAAATAAATCATATTTTAAACAGAATCATTACAAATATATAACTTTTTTCTTTAAATTTATACTGAAGGGAAAGTCACGTAGTGAAAAAAATTATATTTAGTATAAAACACTTTTATACACTGATAAAGATTTATTTTTTTATAAATTACAATACATTCTTTACAGTTGCTCTTACAGCATGAAGTTGCTTTTCAATAAGTGATGTTATTTGATTTATACATTCAGAAAACAATGTAACTCCATTTAATATGTACAACTCAATTTTTAAAATTAAAACACAAAGAATCAAAAAAAAATGTGTTGAAAGAAGGAAAAAAATACAGAAAGTTGAAGTTTAATAATTAAACTGTCGATCTTGTCAAAACGGACTTTGTTAAACAATGTTACCAACTGAAATTATTACTACCTATATACCCGTAGTAGTAAGGAGACAAAGGATTACCAAAAAATGTGCTGGAAGGAGAGTAAAAGTATTTTGTACGATAAACGAATTGTTCGTAATATTAGGAAATCATAATTAATGAAATGTTCTGGTGAATGCCACTGTTATTAGTGAAGTTAGAAGCTGATATTATAAGACGGACGTTGTTAGACAGTGTTAACAATATGAATAGGTACTCAGGTAAAAAATTACGAACGACAGTAAACTAAATAAAGCAATTAGACAAAGAAACAAAAAAGTTAGAATAGCAATAGCAATGCTAAGTGTAATAAGTTAAGGCAAAATCATATAAAAAATGATAGAACATATAAAACAGTGTAACAACAACTGTTATAAAGTATGACGACGGCATTAGGGGGGGGGGGGAGATTTATGAAGAGAAGCAAACGGAAAAAGACGGGAGGCCCTTTTTGTTAAAGACCCACTATCTAACAATCTGTTAAGAGCGGAAGCTGGGGCAGAGCTTCGCTTGTGCACTGAACATGACTATCTTCAGGCTCACCTGCATCGCATAGGCTTTGCAGACACTGACACCTGCCCATTTTGTCTCGGTGGTCGGATTGATGGAGACCACCTGCGATTCTGTCAAGTTTTGCATGAGATCGACCATCACGTCTAGCCAGTACTGAGGTTCGTCGCCGGATGGCTTCATTGCCAAGCGCAGGCATTGGCAAAATGAAATCATGAAGAGATAAGCAGATATAGAAAATTGGTTCAGGAGCTTTAGAAGTGTATGGGATGAACACTAATATACAAACACACACATAGACACACATTTTACTTTTCAAAATAATTTTGTGTACTCAATAGCTACCATAAATGAGTGCAAAATATATTGTGTAACGACAAAAATAAGGTTTCCCTCTATCTCTAATAGCCCCACAATGCTTGGCATTATTTATATAAAACATTTCCTCTTTTAGTGTCACGAAAACATGAGTGATATATAATGTCTCTGCCATAACTCAGCTGTTACCCTATTCGTTGAGACATATCAATGCGCTTCGAGATTTCAGTCAGAGCTTCCACAACATGAGTGATTGTAGAAATCGTCGGCTACGTTTGCATTTTGCAATGACGTCATTACACCCAGAAGTTCCAATAGTTTTACTCAAGCTATTAAAAGTACCATCTTTGCTCTAGGAATTAATATTCAATTTCAACTGCAACGAGAGAAGAAGGGAGAACAGTAAAGGGGCCACTTTTATCACCTTCCCGATCTTATTTTTGTAATATTGTAATATTTACTATTTCAAGTACTTAATGATTCCAAACATTGACGTTATGATGCTTCAGCCATTTCTAGTAGTAGAGTCCAAAGTATGATCCGAGAATCCTTTGAGATCCAAAACAGAATGTGATCAGCAAATAACATATTCGATACATAAAAATGGGAAAACTGAACATATTAACAAGAATATATGTAGGCTAAGATATATATGTTTTAAAAATAAGCAGCAAAAGAATTTTCCCATTTAAATAAAACCACATTAAATTTTAACACATGGTCAAATTATCTCTTGTGGATTTTATTGTCCATGGCGACTGATAAATCTTTAACGTTATTAATACACTAAATACAAACTTGGCGAGCGCATAACTTTTAAAACAATCTATTGAGACAAAACGTTTTTTACCGAACTACGAAAAATCGTTTTTTACCGAACTACGATAGTCATTTCCTTTTGGTCTCAGTAGGTGTTTTATATAATTATATAATTCATTCGTTCGAAAGTAGTTAAATATTTTTTAACCTTAAAACTATTTCGTCAAGATATCGTCTGAAATAAACTATACATATGTTATATATGTCGTGTTTGTAAGCAGCAGATATATTTGTTACGCTACTGGACAAAAAGTACCAAAATTTACAAAGCATTAAGGGAGTGTTCTGAGAAATAAAAGTTTATAGTTTTAGCTAGATTTACGGTTGTCAGAGTCCTTCCAAGTAAACAACTCAAACTGTTGTTTGCAGGCCTTGTTTAAGTCAGGCCTACGTTTGAGTCATGTCCTCAAAGAACTTAAGGCCGCCAGCGTAACTTATTGTTACATTTTCTTAAGGAGTGAGATTAGTTACTGCAGAAGGCAACGTGTGATTATGTCTCTTAGCAAAAAGAGGTTTATATTATTAATTCCCATACCAAATCAAAACGCCAGTTGGTAACTTCATGTGATCCTAATGGGGTACACACATTACGAAACTCAACAAGAATTGAGTCTTGTACACTATCCAAGGAGAGTAATAGGATAAAAAATAGAAAGAGAATGAAAGAATTCTAGCCCAAACTGATGCAACATAGCAACATACTCTACTCCAAGGTAATCGATGCTGCTCGTCATATTCCTTCTCCTATCAGATTCAATAAAAACAAACTCCATTATTTAGCAATTACTGAAGTTGTGTAATTAAGCAACCACCCGGTCTCTGCTAATCACGTTCCAGCCCTATCTTCCCCAGCCAGCATATATATATATATATATATATATATATATATAATTATTAAATATATTATAATTAATTATTTAACATCAAGGACATGACTAGGTGAATAATAAAGTAAAACTAACCTACTACTATTTTAGTTCAATTTTCTTAGACATTTTTAAAAATATTTTAACGACCATAAAAGGTCATCCTATTCACACACTACAGTACATACTATAGCCCTATTCATTATTGGAGTAAAATTTTCAATTCGTACCCTTTCAATTTTTAGATACAAATTTTAAAATTTACCTGTACCATATTTATAAATTACACATTTTTATTAATTAGTCTTTAAAAAACCTAATACTTAAATTGGCACTCTAGAATAAAAAATATTAATTTTTTGACATTCTCAGAATTTGTATTGATTCTTATTCCTTGGAATATTAATTTGAAAATGATGTATAATGGACAAGGAGGCTACAGTTAAATTTCGATTATATAAAGCGATGTAAGTTATCTTGGATGAAAGAAAAATCAAGTTCCCTCACGACATCGTAAGTTCTCATCATTAAACACAACGCTTCTACTCATTTGTAAGGTATATTTCACTTTCAGGTTGGCTAACCTGAGTTCTCATCATTATACACAACGCTTCTACTCATTTGCAAGTTATATTTCACTTTCAGGTTGGCTAACCTAAGTTCTCGTCATTATACACAACGCTTCTACTCATTTGCAAGGTATATTTCACTTTCAGGTTGGCTAACCTGTCTATTACAAGCTTTTGTGTTTATTACCAAAACTGAAATCAACGAATAAAGGAAAACTATTAGATGGAAAACCATTATCCGGAAAAACCCGCCTCACTGACCTTGTAAATCAAAAGATTCAATTGTTTTATGGATTAGCAATGAGAAGAAATATAACAAGTGAGAAAGACATCCAGAAAGCTGTATGACTACCTCCTTCCTGAAGGTATGACACCGGACGTAATCTAAACAACGGGCGATGCAACCAACTGAACATCTGGAGACTTGGTGTGAGTACAAGAAAGCGATGGTTTCAGGTCTCACATATGATATTTCAAAACATTTCTACCTACCAGAAATGCTTGAAATAAACCCAATACTCCATTTTTTGTTTGATCCTGTTCTTCTACAGAAATGTTTGAAAGGAAAGTGTCAAAGCTCAAATGAATTGCTCAATAATTTGATATGCTCATGACTTTCGAAAAAATCGCTTGTAGAACTGTCCACTTCAAGTTTGGAGTGTCAGAAGCTGTATTATCTTTCAATCATGGATATATCTCCATGGCAAAGGTGTTGGAACATCTGGGGCTTCAAGCTGTAAACATCTTGTGAAGCCAATGGAAATCTTAGATCGTAAGCGAGTCTACGAAACAGACATGGCGATGATTGAACTCGAGAAGAAAATAAGTTTAAAGAGAACAATGGCTAAAGGAAACCTGGAAGACCAATGTGCTGAGACAGTAAACTCAGACAACCTCTCATACAGTACTGGGAGTCATTAAAACAGTAATGATTGTGCATTATAACCTCTATTTATCTTATTTTGATAATTCATCAAAATTAGATATTTGTTTTGATCATATGTTGTTCAATGTAAATATATTCAGAGCTGTGGTTGTAAATTTGGCAGTGCCCAGATCCTGCTCTTACTTTTGTTAAAATATTATAGGTTATGTTCAATTTTTGTAATTAAGTTTCTATTGTGTAGCGTCACTGAGGATGAAGACATAATTTCATTGAAACGCGGTGATATTAAGGTTTTTATAATTGTGAGTTGTAGAATATTTATTTCTTGTGTTTATAAGAGGTAAAATGGGTATTATATTTTTCCGTTTGTGTTGAAAAGTTGGTAAACGTGCTTTAAATTATAAAAAGGGTGAAAATGTAAACGCATATTCAAACTACTTCCACATGTCCACATCAAGTGTTATGAGCATGGGAGGAAGACTTTGGTAAGAATGGAGGTCAGAGAGAGAGAGAGAGAGAGAGCGTCAATTTTTCTACAAAATATTTCATCTATTAACCTTATGGATGAGCTTATGGCCATTGGTTTAAATCTTTTCACTTTGCTTGAGTAAATAATTTCTAGTCTGTAGCGAGAGAACAAATTGTACATGCTTTGTAAGTTTTTTAAAATAGATTTGACATAGTTTTAGCGCTGGATTTTATTATGATTAGGTAAATACAAAAGTACAAATTACCAACCATAAAATTTAATATTGCCCTGGTTTCCGTTAAAACTTCTAGTGAAGCCATTGGGTTTAGAATGGTTTTAAAATTTCCTTCAAAATTTAAGAAGACTACATAATGTATTTAAACATGGCAATTGAGTCTTGGGTCATTTTTGCATATGCAAAATTATGTATAAACTACTTGTTATAGTATATACTACCTCTAGTAAAGTCTGAGATATGCGCGTTAGGCAAGTTCCTTAGCCTTATTAGGAATGGTAACCATCTGAAGGAATGTCAAGCTCTACATGCTAACAGGAGTACAATGTATGATGCAAAAAGGCAAATGGAGTTGATCCAAGTTAATAAGTGATAAACCTCTACTATCGTTAAATTTAACTAAGAAGGTTTTGTATTATTAAATATTTAATTTGTTTTGGAAAATAGGTCTTAATGTAAGGAAAAATGTGGATATTGTTTGTATTTTTCAGACACATTTATAACTCGTGCGAGTCGACATCTTGAAAGTTTTAGAGGATACCTGCCACTTTTACTTAAAGGTTTTTCATGTCCCTTGTGCAAACCATAAACTCGGTAATCGTGTTGTTCGTCCTAAGCGTTCTGTTGTGTGATATACAGTCATTATTTATTACTTGTTTTCTGTAAATTGGAAGCAATCTTTTATCGAAACTAATTATTAGCATTTTCACTGCTTTTTCACGCAATGGTTACCGTATTTTGTCATAGTGAATAATTTGTTATTGAACTAGGTGTAGTAGTTGTGACAATATCTTATAATTGAATTAGCTGGTTTACATTCTTTATAAGGTTAGCAAATCATAAATAATTAATTAATAAAAGGTTAAATAGATAGTTTACAGTTTAGTTGGACAAAAAACCACAAATTTACTAATACTCTGTTAATTACGGTATCATATTTGCAAACTATTAACTGTAAAGTTTCCAACTTTCTGAATTAATTTGAAATAAATAATAATTAATAAAATTAATAAGAAAAAAGATAGAACATGACTGTACTATGATCGTAAAGAATTTGGTACAAAAGAAAACATTACAAAAAATATTTACTCTCGAATTATAATGACAATAGTATTATACTGGAGTAATTAAAATCTAATATTATTATCTGCCATCTTAAATCACCTGTACCCTACTGTATTTAATATTTTTCCAAATTCTTTCAGTTTTCTCTCTGCTTCACCCAATGTCTTCTAAATACTTTGTTGTAATTGTGTCTTCTATTTCAGCTCTCCAGCATCAACCCTATTTTCTCTAAATAAGCACGCATTTCAAAATGTTTCTATCTCTTCACAATGCGAAACCAAGCTAACTATGTTTTCCCACCACTTCGTCTACTCGTCTTTCCCAATACATTTCAGCTCCAATTACTTCGATTCTAATTATTTTCAATTTCGCCTAATTCCTTCATTTCTGCTGGGAAGAAACTACTTAGATAGGCACTAAAATCACCCTAAGTCTTCGATCAATATGAAGGGGCACAGTGATGTGTCTGCTTGTATCACTTAGTCTCTTCTGACGGTTTTATCCAAAATAGATTGCTTAAATCTTAATCACAGTTCTACCTGTATTAATTTAATCTCTCTCGAATCTCGCCTGGTACCTATAACTTTAGTATTATTAAGTAATTTAGTTGTAACAGGAATAGAACGAAGTGTTGTAACTTAAGGAAATTTCTAAACTTAATTGCATTATGTGAGAAGTTGGACCTAACTTTGTCGATGACTTGCATTCTTTCGTTTAGTTGTAACTGCAGGAAAGTTTCAGGTAACTTTGTCCTACTTTCTTATATTTAAACGTTAAGCAAATGGTGAATGTTCGTTCCATTCTCTGTTGAATGTTTTAGAAAAGAAATTTAATTATATGCTTTAAAAGATTAAATTCCTTTAAAGAATCTTGGGTTCTAATAAGCCCAATCTGTGACTTATAAGCTGAATCTACGTCTACTACTTTGCGATAGGATTCTGTGTCTACTAATTTCCAGACTCCTATTAACATTCGGAATAATTTAGCTGGTTGTTCAAGTTTCCTAAGCATTTCTTGACATCATCTACCACTATAAATAACAGCGAAAACAATAGAAGCATAAAGAATGTAAAATTTGTAAAACGTTTCGCTAGAGGAAAACGTTGTACGCACATTTCATTACACAGAAATATCAAAACACTATAACCGTGCTATAGCACTTTTTCTTTGCAAAATGCACATAAACACACCTTATTCATATTCTTCAATAGCTAGCGGTGGGATAAAGCTAATGAAGCAATGCTTCGGTTGTAGAATACGATGTTTTACATGTAATTTGTAGTCATAACTCAGAACAATTTGCTAACACTAGGTTCCAATACATCCCTAAACACTGGCCCGAGCACTCTAAACACTTGAGGTGCTGATTACGCCATTCATGAATGAATGATGCTGAAAGCTAAAGCTTGGCTAGGCAAGCTGCACAAGTAGTTAGTACATAGTTAAGGGACTAATGGGAGCGATAGGGAAGACCGAATAAACATGTGGTTAACGAAGCAAGCTTATGTTGATGTATTGACTAAGATGTATGAGTGAAGATAACGACTGCTGAATGCAAAAAAGGAAATAAGAAAGTGTCATGTGTCGTTATATAGCATCCTTTATATAGTATAGTACACACACGGAAACATATTAAACGTAAAAGAAACTTAAATCAATAAATTAGTTAGGATATAAATTATCACTATAAGCCGCTCTGTATTGTTACTTCGAACTCACTCAGTGTATTATTAAAAATCTTTTAAACACTTCACTTTCTTTTCGACCTTTTAAAGGAAAAAGTAAATAAAAACATTTAGTACACCTACTCCAACTTAGTGTGTGTGTTTGTGTGTTTGTAAGAGGGCACTTGTAGGGAGTTTCGTCTACAAAGCGAGCGCATTGTGGGGTCGGCAATTTTTTGTGGAGAGTTCCCAAAACGCCACCTATGGTTTTAATAGCTGAAACTAGTGTATCTATATGTCTTATCATCAGAAAACATGTTTAATTTAATTTTTGAAGATGATCCCACAACGTCATTATTTTGCATACGACTGTTTTTCGCACACCTCTGACAGCTTCCTAGTTTCAGCACTACAGAGCGCAAGCGTCGCCAAACGGTGTGTACAGTGTGTACTTTTACTTGTGGGCGAGCTTTTATGAGGAACTGGAATTTACACACACTTCTAATTCGTGGTACGTTTAGGGGTTTTTTCGTATGACACACTTCTTGTGGAGAGTGTCTTGTGACGACTTCAGACACATAGCCGACGCCAATATCTTTACATTAATTAGTTGTTTTAAAACCACAAATCGTATAGTGCCAAAGAGGCTATTCAATGTATTCTTTTTAAAATCACAAAACCCAGACTAAATAATTTAATATTTATTTATTATATATCTCTAAACAATTTTTCTTAATATATTTAATTATTTGAGTATATCATTATTAAAATATATTTTTCGTAGTTAAAGTTTAAAATTTTAATGTTGATTTGTAATCATTGCATGCAGGTTATGCTTATATTTTTCAAATAAAATTTTGTTTTTACATTACTTTGCATATATATATTTGCATTAAAGCTATTTGAAATGTGTTGAAAGGTGATATATCTTGGTTCTTCTCTTTCCATATTTGGAAATATTAAACATCTGCTTAGAAACAAAACTTCATAAACTTGAAAAAATATTTTAATGTATGAAACATGATTCATCTATTTACAAATAATATTGGTGGTTTTATTCACAATGTAACATTTTTTTTAAATTTAAAACTTGAATAACAATATTCATGTACATAATCCTTTATCTATTAGGTTTGAATGTTAACGGCCACAAATTCCGAAACGTAATCCACATTTTGGGCACTAAACAAAAAAAAGTGACAAATAAGTGTAGCCGGGCTTCGTGTATTTATTAAAGTAGTTGTCATTAATCTGACCTAAAAACGTTATAAGTAAACGTTAATAGCGCTGACCCTAACACGGAAATAAATTGATGAATTTGTTTGATTTTTAATAAGAGTAAGATATTACAAGCTGTAAGTTAGAGTTTGTACTAGCAACACCCACTGATGATGATGACTTTGTCATTGAGTAAATAAATGACTAGGTTCTGAGTTTAGTGTATGTCTTTTATTTGCTAATGTTTAAAGTAAACTAAACTACAGGATTGCAAGATAATTATTCATTGTACACGGGCTACACAATCTCGTTCCTTTTGATATTTAAAAGAGAGTTTTGGGTTTTTTAACAAGTCGAAATGATAGTAAGAATAGAATTTCAATAGAAATAATAATAAGTAAATAAATATTCTACAGATAATTGTAAGAAGAAATTTACGGTTTCTAAAAACGATAAAACTGGAAATTATAAGTAATGAAGATTTTCTAATTCCCAGTTGAAAATAGCATTTGAGAGTAGCAGGAATTAAACAACTGTAGTGATATAATAAATTAAGAAAAAAATATAGACAATTCCAAGATATAATTGTTTAATTTTAGCTAAAAGTAAACATTTGTGCATGCTAGAAACTTTTATTACAATTTATGGATGGTAAATATCTTATAACAATTTCAATCGTAAACATATAAATTGTACAAAATGTAGGCTACTTTTCGACTGCTAAGTCTAAATCCAACACTAGCTGGAAACCTGTCGGGCAAATAACTTCTAAATTCAGGTTTAAATCTCATTTTTCTCTATACATAGCGTATACACTATTTACAATGTAAGACTAAGACTAAGACTAAAATGTAAAAACTAGTAGCCAATTCTTGGAGGCGAGAGGTAGCCGGCTGGGAGAGGAAGTGCGAGTTGCAGAGGGTTATGGAGGATCGAGAAGGACTTTGGGACGAGGACGGAAAATAGGAGGGGGTCCAACTGAGTTTGCCAAAGCCCTAAGGTGTGGGTAATACGAGCTTTCGGCATTGCCGAAGAGCTTTGCTGAGAGGGATCTGACAAAAACAGCAAGCGATGAGGAGTGAAGGGAGTTTCGGATGGTGACATTTGACAGTGATACCAATCGTTCTTTGCGGACGCTATATATAGGCATGAGGTAAGCTCCGCCCTCGACCAACAAATAACGATCGGCCATCTTGAACTAAATAGGCTATGTCCAAAACTACACTATAATAATACATATGTAATACAAACTACAGCTAATAACAATAAATAAAATCAAAATCAATTACTTCAATGCGTCGTATTTGAAAAAAGGCTATTTAAGTAAAGTATATAATGGTGAGTTAGAGTTAGGCCATTTATCTGCATTAATTAATTTAATCCTTACTGCCGTAACACATTCCAGATTTCAACTTATTTTTTCTTTTATTTTTTTGTTGACTTTTTAAAATAACTAAACCTTTGCTTTGATTCCTTATACTAATGTTTTCATACATTTAACAATGTTATATATATATATATATATATATATATATATATATATATATATATATGTATATATATATATATATATATAGACTTGTTAAAATTTTGACTTTCTCCATTTTTGGGTATGAAAGGTGCTATTTGATGATCCCAATCTGTTGTTGGATCACACTTGGAATTAGACTACTAAATAATTTGTGTTAATAGCTACTACTTAAATCAGTAAGTATTGCGAAAATAATATTCAAAGTGGTTCCTCTTGTTTTCTCTTCTTCACCCGCTACAGTTCAAATTGAGTGCCATTGCCTTGAGCAAAAATCGGTACTTTTAATAATGAGAGTAAGACTAGTGGTGCTTCTGGCCGTAAGGATATCATTGGAAAATTCAAACTTAGCAGACGATCTCTATAACGGCTCAAGTTGTTGAAATAATATCTTGAAGCGTTTTGAAGTGCGTCAACAAATAGGGTAACGGCTGATGTATGTCGGAGACATATATCACTCATGTTGTCATGACAGTAAAAGCGGTCATGTGTTTTATATAAATAATTCCAAACACTGTTGGAGATATAGAGAATAGTGTCGTTAAAAATCTATTTGCACTCATCTATGGTAGATATTCAGTAAATACAGTTATTTTGGACAATTATGCTTAAAACATAATAGTGTGCTTGTGTGTGTTTATGTGTGTGTATGTGTGAGTGTGTGTAAATGTATGAATGTGTGTGTCTGTTTGTGTATTGGTTCCATACATTTCTACAGCTCTCGACCCTTATTCCATCTCTCCTTATCTTGTCATAAATTTCCCCTTTGCTACTCGCCCTCATACTTAATAACATTTGTAGTTATAGAGTTTTATAGTTTTTATAATTTTTATATCTTAAATTACTTCACTTAGCTTTGCTTGTTTGTATTTATGTCGTTCGTTGTTTTCAAGTACTCATTCATATTGTTAACAATGTCTAACTATATATATATATATATATATATATATATATATATATATATATATATATATATATATATATATATATATATAATAAATTATAAATATTTCAAAAACAAGAATACTTTTAATGAATATATATAAATATATATATATATATATATATATATATATATATATATATACTCGTTGTTTTCGACCTAAGTACTCATTCATATTGTTAACAATGTCTAACTATATATATATATATATATATATATATATATATATATATATATATAATAAATTTAAAAAAATTCAAAAACAAGAATATTTTAATGAATATATATATCTTATGGATATCTATTGTTCAAGGTTCTTAAGTCAATATATAAAACGAGCTTTTACCCTTGCGGTTATCAAATATTTCAAGCAGTTCATAAATCGAACAAGAATCCTCAGTACCTTTACTCTTCTTTTAGCAAAAATTTTTTATATCTTTTGTTCTCATATTACTACGAATATATTAGTAGTTCTAATTTAAATTGTTGGCATCGTCTAACCGAGGTCCATCTTAACACTATCAATTGTTCCAGATTCTAAAGTTATCATACATAACGACCATTTAACAATGATAGTCTTCAAATATTCTCAGCAGTTTATATATCGAACGAGAACTTTCGTACTGTCACTCTGTTTTCAGCAAATATTTTATTGTATTTTGATTCTTTATACTTTCATATTTAAAATTGAGTTTTACCCTATAAGTTGTATGATATAGCTTTATGATGTATTAAACAAATTAACATTACACGTTGAAAAGTTACCTTATATGTGTTCAAAGTGGAACAAATTACCTGTGTATAGTAAAATGGAAAGGTTGACTATTTATTAGGACGGAGTTTAAGCAAAACAACAATGAGGTACCGTCACCAATTACAAATCCATTCAGCAGCTAATTGCCGTGCTCAGTACTAATGTTTGTCCGTTGTGTGGGTTGTACAAATTCATTAAATTTGAATCCAATAAATGAGCAAAAACAAACTGGGTAAAAACAGAATGGATTAAATCAACCGCAAAACGTTGCTAACGAAATTACTTCAAACACTTAGAGTTTAACTCTCGCAAATCCTGTGTCAGTAGTAAATAATAATTACAAATAGTAGAACAAATTCACTAAAATAGCATAACTAAATTTTCAAACTCTATAATTTAATGTTATATTTATCACTTTATCGCATCTTATGTAATTAACATCCAAGATTGTTTTGAAACAATTTAAAAAAATATTTTTAGTAACTGTAATATTTTTGGGATCTTTATTTTAAAATTTTAAATTATTCCTGATTAAATTTTTCATATAGCATGAGTATGAAAAAACTGAAGTAAGAAGAAAGGGGGGGGAGGAGGATAGGTAGACTAACAGAGTTTGCAAATAAAACATACATTTTAAGGAAAACGTTTACTCTAAGTTATTCAAAACATTATTCAGAAAAATAAATCACTGCAAAATTTGAAAAATAAAGTTTTATTTTAAAGAAGTTATGTGAACCTTACTCATTTTACATGTTATTCCTCTGTCTTACTTTAACCGCGATCGGTCGCATCCTTAGGGCAGCCCTAACAAAAATATTTTATGTAAAGAAAACTGTTTAACTGTTTGCGCTACAGTGTTGCTTAGCCAGTTATGTGTCGTTGGTCTTATCTGACCCCTTTTTTTGGTGTTACTACTATGGCAAAGAGTTCTGAAGCTGTGGGGGGGGGTGCAGTTTTACACCACTGTTCAGTTAGGACTGTCCTATCGGTGCGACCATTTGTGTACCAAAACGGTAGGTGAAACACTTGTACTCATATTTTACTACAGATCATCATCAAAAGGGTGGAACTGTGCTTAAAGCAGTCGTTTCAGGATAAAGTAGGTAACGACAAACCACTCTGTACTCACTGCGTTCATATTCTTCAATGCCTAGCGGTTGGATGAAGCTAATGAAGCACTGCTTCGGTTGAAGGTTACAATGCTTTACATGCATTTTATAGTAACAACTGGTAATAACTGCTAACAATAGGTTTCGATGCATTCCTAAACACTGGCCAAAGCACTCTAAACACTGCAGGTGTTAATTGAATCAGTCATTTGAGAAACACCTCTTGTCCATAAAAAACAAACTTTCGGTTAATAAAAAAAAACTATTTAACTCCAATATTTAACGTAGTTTCCATTTCCAAATTTTTAACATGTTTATACGGAGGCATGGCAAGCTAATTGTATTAAAATATATACTTTATCTTTTATGTTGACATATTAAAAACGTTTTCGGAGATGTGTTGTTTCACAAATGACTGGCATAATGTTAAGGTTAAAGGCAAAAAAATTGTTAAATACATACAATATATGAATGAAAACTAGTATTATATTCTCTTTTTACAATATTTACATTTTAGAGTCTTTTTTTTTACAAAACTTCTAGGAGATGAGGTTTTTCTCAAAGGAGTGTTTCTCTTTTTTACAACTCATATCCAGGAGATGAGGTGTTTCTCAAATGATTCAATATTTGAACTGCTTGCATTACCATGGTTACTCGGTGAAGATGTGTTGCTATTGCGTATTGAATTTGCCTTGCCTTTACCTTCTTTTTCGTGGTCCTAACTCAATTTCGAAAAAAAATGGACATGAGATGTTTCTCAAAGGACTGATTCAATTATAACCTTGAGGTATGTATGATCCTGAAAGCTTAAGCTTGGCAAGGCAGGCTTCACAAGTAGATAGTACATAGCTGAGTGACAAATGGGAGTGATATGGAAGGCCGAATAAACAAGTGGCTGATGAAGCTAACTTATGTTGACTGAGAGATACGAGTGAACCTAACGACTGCTAAATGGATAAAAGGAAATAAGAAAGTGTCATGTGTCGTTATATAGCATCTATTATATAGTATAGTACACACACGTAAACATATTAAACGATATAAAGTAACACTACAGAGTGCACGTATTGTTACTTCGAACTGACTCAGTGTATCAATAAAAGTAGTATAAACACTCCATTTTTTTCGACCTTTTGAAGGAAAAAAGTAAATAGAGAAAATTTAGTAGACCTACTCCAACTTAATCAAACTTAGTGCAGAGAAAGAAAGTTTACCTTGCTATATCTGTCTAAGTCATACATAAAATGTGAACAGTTAGAGATTGTGTCCATGGTCCAGGATCAACACGATGACAGTGTAGCAGATAGTGATAGCGAGGGAAAAGATGCTTCTACGAATGCTGTTACTCATTCCGACGCAGCCGACGCTCTCGATATTGTGATGCGTTACGTAGAACAACATGCAGCCGCAACACCCAATAATTTTATGATAATGCGAACGGTGGCGCAACATCCCATCCTCGGGAAGGTTTAGGCCCCTTCATGAGATGAATATTACTGATTTTAAGTGACAATTATAGTTAAGTGTGTGTGCCTTTTCTTTTTGAGTGAAACATAATTATATATTAGTCTTTGTTTTTTTTATTTTTATTTTACGACAATATATTTTATGTTAATGAAGTGATGCAGTAATAGGCCCTACAGTATAGGCCTTCGTGTTATATTTTGTGTTTACATTGTCAATTCCAATGTATTACACATCTCAGTCCTGTTTTACGCAAGTGGCAAAATTTCAGTACATACTTCAATAAATTTTAGATACACTTTTGAAACTGGTTTTCACCAATTCATCTTCAGATTTTGGGGTTTGGGATGTCTGGAGTTCGGATTTGAGTGGTTATACTGTATTAATTTATTTGACATTTTAAAATTTTTATTGATTCCTATTCCTTAGAATATTAACTTTAAAATGATGTATAATACATGGAGGTTGCATTTTATATTTCGCAATATTCGAAATAATCGCAATATTCGATTTTTTGTCTGATCCTGTTCTTCTACAGGAATGTTTGAAAGGAAAGTGCCAGAGCCCAAATGAATCACTCAATAATTAGATATGGTCAGGGTCGAAAAAAACACATGTAGGACTGTCTACTTTCAGACATTCAGAAAACTGTATGACTACCTCCTTCTGGAAGGTATGACACCGGACGCAATAAACCCACTGGCGATGCAACCAACTGCCCATCTGGAGACTTGGTGTGAGTACAAGAAAGCGATGGTTTCGGGTCTCACATGTGATATTTCAAAACATTTCTATCTACATGAAATGCTTAAAATAAACCTAATACTATATGTTTTTGTCTGATCCTGTTCTTCTACAGAAATGTTTGAAAGGAAAGTGTCAGAGCTCAAATGAATTACTCAATAATTTGATATGCTCATGGCTTTCGAAAAAATCACTTGTAGGACTGTCCACAGAAGCTGTATTATCTTTCAATCACGGATATGCCTCCATCGCAAAAGTGTTGGAACATATAGGGCTTCAGGCTGCTAAACATCATGTAAAGGTAATGGAAATCTTAAATTGCAAGCAGAGAAGAATGAATTCGAGAAGAAAATAAGTATGAAGAGAACATTGGTTAAAAGAAACTTGGAGGATCAATTTGCAAACACAGAAAACCCCTCATAGAGTGCTGGTGACATTAAAACAGAGATGATTGTACATTAAAACTCTTATTTATCTTATTTTGATAGTTGCCGAAAGTTAACATTTTGTAACTTTCACTACACATATCTCAGAAACTGCTCAATATATATATTGTTGATGGTTTACTGTGGCTTTGTAATTTCCAAATAAATATCCTACCACAAGGATTAAATATGATATAAAAGTAAAATTTTTAAAAAAATGTTAAAAAATATATTGAAAATTATAAATACTATTAGGAATAATTTAATAAAACATTCCCATGAACATGTATAAAAACAATCTTGTGGTAGAAACTAGGCAAAATGCTAATCTTAAAACAAAAAGAAAATTAAAATCATATCTGAAATAGAAGGAAAAGTTATATGCATTATAGTTAACATTGAGTTAAAATGGAGTTCGGATTGTCTTTTAATAGTCAGTATATTAAACAAAAATATCATGTTTATTATAGCAATAGTCTAATATACAATTTTTTGCACATACCTTTTAACCTATTCCTAGTGCACAGTACAGAATACAACTAAACTAAGAGTATGTAAATCCCATTACATTGGAAATTATAGGTTATAATATTGTTTAATCAGAAATGAGCTATTTTTGTATTTATTGGCAATTGCATTTGAAAAGGGCTTGAACCTGGAAACAACCAAATAATAAAGGCAAATGAAGCAATTAACGTTAAAACTACGGTCTTTATCATCGGGATAATTTACTGATCTCAGGATTGTTACGCTTTTTTATACGAATTTCAAAGCTAAAACATCATATTTTACTGATTCACTCCCAAGGTTTGTGTTTTATATAGTACGCCATAAGAAGACTCACTTAAAAAATGTATTTATATTAAGAGGTATTATTACTAAAACTCAGAGGGAACTTATCGGTGTAGAACACTTATCTACAGCCTTTGCATTCTCTTCCCATACCTACTACAGGACTAGCTTAGTTGATACCTAACTCTTTGCAGAATCAAAGTACCCACCTGATGCTAAACCGTCTGATATCATTTGGTGTACATACCAGCCACCTAACCACTTTCTCCTCGCAGCTCCCAAAAAGGGCACTCACAGAGTACGTGGATTGGGCTTCCTTCTTGGTCCTCGTCGCATGTCTTGCACACAGGGGACCTGGATCCTAAAATTTTATATTGGGACCCACTTAGATTCCCATGGCCTGTGACCAGCTGTACAGTAACTCAGAGTTGAGGTTTACTTAAGGAGAGTAGTTCATTGCCCCACAAGTCTCCCAATTAACCCCATAGTACCTTGGATTTGTTGCAGCCCAAGATCGCATTCCATTCTTCCATGCACAACATTCCAAAACCACTGCCCTCAGCAAAGGTCCTTGAGTTATACACCCTTGTTTTGCTAAGGCGTCCGCTCTCTCATTCCCTATCCAGTTAGAATGTCTTAGAATCCAGGTTAGGTTGAGCGAATTATACTTACCTGCTAGAGCAGCTATAGTCTCAGCCACCAGCTTAGAGCTGGCATTAGCTTTACGCAAAACCTTCAGATCTGCCTGACTGTCCGAGCAAATCAAGATGGTTACTCCCCTCTTGCTATACCCTATTATTTCCTCAGCACATAGTTTGATCGTAAACACCTCCACAGAGTTGTAGTCTTCCAGGGGAAGACAGAATCTGTCTTGGTGTCTCGGTTCACTAAAGCTTGCTCCCACTTTTTCCTTCATCTTGGACCCATCCGTGAACCAGATTTCACCATGTTTAGGTTTACACTCTGTCCATGCCTCTCTTGCAGGAATATCGATTTTGTAATTTCTTTTTTCCCTCATAAGAGACAGTATCTTATCCTGAGATTCTATATAGTCAGTGAATCACCAAATAGCTGTTTATGTCGTTGTCTACTTGTCTTCCACAGCCCGGTACAACTAAGTCGGTAGCAGTTTTCATTGCCTTCATCCTGATTTGTGTGTGCTCTTCCTCGTAGCTGTTCTGCCTCTAAGGAAGAGCCCCTGAACGCTGTCCAGCAAGTTTTACATGTTTCTTTCTGTGCCCTGTCCCACCAGACGAGACCAACCTCGTTACCACAATGAATAAATCCAGCTCATCTGCATTGCCAGAACGTAGCTATGGCCTTTTTGCACTAGTCCTTGAGCCCCTTTTGCCCTTTTCCAAGAGCTCACGCCAGAGTAGCTTATTATATAGAAAAACCCCTAGATATTTAGAGCTCTCAACGTAGCTTATTTTGGTATTACCAATTTCCATCATCTCCAACGTTTTAGTTTTATATGCCTAGTAAAGATGAGTGCCACAGATTTCTCTCCTTGAATGCATAGTGCTTTTTCCCTGCACCATGCTTCTGTTACCTTAAGTGCCATTTGAAGCAGGTCTCTGAGGACCTCTTCAAATGGCCCCATAACAAGGATAGCTATGTCGTCCGCATATCCTACCACCTTAGCACTCATTTCACTGAGCGTCCATAGTAGACCGTCCACGACAAGGCTCCACAGCAGAGGGGATAACACTCCACCATGCGGGCAGCCCTCCGAGTCCATCCCACTTATCGTACACCCCATCTAGAATTCAGTACTTATACGGTTTTCCAAGAAACTCATAATCCATTTATGATTCCTTTAAAAATCCCGTGTTCCTTAGCTGCTCTCTTGATGGCCAATCTAGAGGTTCTATTAAAAGTCCCTTTCACATCAAGAATAGCCCTTATGCATATCCCCTTGTTGTTCACACATATCCTCTCAATGAGTCCACAACCAACAACAGCGCAGTCTCCACTGATCTACAAGTTCGGTAGGCATGTTGGTGCTGGTGAGGCGGATACCGCTTCAGAGGTCCCTCCGTTAAGTAATGGTCCACTAGGATTTTAGTGTCTTTAACAAGAAAGATGTAAGGCTGATAGTTCTGAAGTCCTTTTCCTTTGTATAACCTTTCCTCCTCGGTTTGGGGATATAGATAACTTTCGTTTTGACCTACTGCCCGGGCGTGTAACCCAGAGCAACACAGCACCTGATTATTACTGTCAGTGGCCCTATAATTTCCTCAAAGCAATTCTGCAGTAATGCTGGAGTAATATTATCCAATCCAGGCGCTTTAAAAAGCTCAAAAGAGGGAATCGCCTATCTAACCTTTTGCGCCGAGATCACCTGCCCAGCTATATCCCAGTCCGCCCTTATCCCAGTATGGCGAAGGTTTTGAGCACCGTCCCCTACCGGTTTAATATCGGGAAAACTGTTCCTCATCAGCAAACGCAGGGTTTCCTCCGTGGTGTCAATAAAGCTGCCATCAGCCTTCTTGACAAACTTAAGCTATCCCCTTTGTTCCTCCACTAACATCTTAAACAGCTTAGCAGTGTCACTCAATGTGCTAACCTCTGAGCACCACTTTTCCCAAGAAGCACATTTAACCTCTTTTATGAGATTTTTATAGACACTGACTGTCTTTATATGCTTGCTAGGTCTCCACCGTATTCCTCTTCCTTCCTCATTTAAAGAGCCTTCTAGTCTATTTCCATCTTGCCTCTAACTCGCAGTTCCATTTAAGGTTACCGTATCCAGTTTTTATCCGCACGAGAGGGCAATTTTCCTCAAACGACGTGGAAACTGTAGTCCTGATGATTTTCCAGTTCGTTTGATGTACCATACTTACCATACTGTGGTGCAAGTTTGCAGGGTCATTGCTTGAGGGTTAGCCATATAAAACTAACCCCTACGCCTTCTCCTGATTCTCCCTCTTGTCTTTCTCTTCCTGGTCCTTAGAGTTCCACCTAAAAGTGACCTCTCCAGGCCCCAGGAAAGCCGTCCTATCTCTTGACTTGAAGCATTTGGCTAATGTCTCATCCAAGGCTTGCGAGTCCCCGCTAAATGTACTGTAGCATTATCCACTTCGAAGTGTCAATCTCTGGGTTCTGCATCCCCATGAGCTTGACCAACTGAGCGGCCTCCCTTTATGGTGGTGGTGCGAGCACCGTCACTTTCATCCTTTTGATCAGTTTATCAAGCAGGACTAGCCTTGCCTGAATCCCATCCTCGAGTTTAACTGACGGTACCACTTATTTCAGCCATTGAGCCGATTCCCCCTCTGGACAAATAAATGATGCGGCTCCATCCGTCAAATAGGTGTACCCGAACCGCAGGACAAAACCCCCACTAGGAATGTCCATAATTTGGTCCTTGACAGTACCCTTGAGGTGGTCGAACACCGCCATCTTAATCCTCACGCCTACACTATGCCCAAAGATCAAGTACCCTTGGTAGGTTGATGGAGATCGACGAGAAAAACGGCCCTCCTGACGCCATTGGCCTATTCCTCTTGGCCTCCTACTGCGAAGTAGGATCAGAAGTACTTCTATCCTTTTTTTCTCTCATTCTCCTGTCGTATTAAGATGTCCTACCAGATCCTCTGGCTTCCGGGGCGCAGGTTGGGTTCTAGCCCCAGCCTCCCCAATACCTTTCCGCTTCCTGGACCGGCGTTTTCTCAAATGGGGGGCGGTGCTTTTCTGCCTTCTGCCTCCAACTTCTTTGCTTTATGGTAGGCAAGCCAGAGTGCTTTCCTTCTTTGTGCCCCTCTCATTCCTTCTGTTACCTTCACAACTAGTTTTTCATCTGTCTATACGGGTGCTGAAGCCACATTTATTGGGACAGATTTGTCGGTACATTCTAGGCATCGACCAGATAAATTGGTTTTATTATATTCTGCCATGTGTGTTCCCACGAGCAGCTAGGGAAGAAAGGACCGCTGCCACAGAGCCCCGCTTAAAAAGAAGCTACTTAAATACTCAGGGGTGGAGACAAGTGCCCCCGGGGCTCCGAAAAGCCACTTTTACCCTAAGATCTACGAATGTACATCCGCACGGATCACCTCACCAACCAGGATGAGGGGAGCTTCTTCCTTCCCTCGCAAGGAAAGGGTGAGAGCCGGGCAGGTAAAAACCTTTCAAATGCAAGTACTGCCCTCTTATTTTTGAAGGCTCTCCACCACGTTAAGGATAATGCAGCTCATAGGAGAGGATTTTTTCCATAAAGAACATTTTCCCATTTTAAATATAATAGTCCTGAAAAGTCAGCTATGGCGAAACATATTTAAAAGTGAAAATGTTATCATTTAAAGAATGTGATAAACTTTAATAAATTAGATGCATGAGAAACTTTATTTATCAATATAAATAAAAATTGCATTGTTAATAATGAATTTGGACCAATTCAAAATTCAATAATATTGTACATTAATTTAATGTCAAATATTATCATTTTTAAAATTATTTAAATAATTTGGTAATATTACATTTTATTATTATTATGGGTTCATAAAAATTAAACATTTATTGTTGTCATATGTTGTTCAATGTAAATAAATTAGTAGCCGTGGTTGTAAATTTGACCATGCCCTAATCCTGTTCTTACTT
Organism: Prosapia bicincta; assembly: GCA_036971475.1. NCBI lineage: Eukaryota > Metazoa > Arthropoda > Insecta > Hemiptera > Cercopidae > Prosapia > Prosapia bicincta. Next base: position 153,427,356 of record JBAIZL010000005.1, on the reverse strand, counting down.
TTATTAAAATAATAGCTTATATTAAATGCGTGTAATTAAGTTTCGATTGTGTAGCATCACTGAGGATGATGACATAATGTCAGTGAAACGCGTCTGTGATTCAAATTGATATAAGTCTGAGTTTAACCTATTTATTTCTTGTGTTTATAAGAGGTAATATAGTTATTCTATTTTTCCGATTTAGTTGAAAAGTTGGTAAAAGGGCATTAGGATATAAAAAGACCCAAAATGTAAACGTTTATTCAAATCAATTTCACAGTAAAATGTTCAAATCATGTACTACGAGTAAGGGAGGAAGAAATTAGTAAGGGGGTGGTCAGTGAAAGAGCATCAATTTTTCTACAAGATATTTCATCTATTAATCGTACGCAGGAGCTAATGGACATGTGTTTAAACCTTTTTACTTTTATTGAGTAATAATTTCTAGTCTGTAGCGAGAGAAAAAGCTGTACATGCTTTGAAAATTTTTTAAAATTGTGTAACGGATGTTATAAAATGAAACTAGCAGAGTCGCGCAAATTGTGTAACGGTTTATAATTTTACAAATTGGAATTTATTTAGTTATAACTCTTAAAACATTTAATATTCACTTCTAGCTTACAGTTGAGGCGTAAAGATACGTCTGTCTGTAACGCAATAGAAGTTATAAATCCGTTACAGTTAAAGTATTTTAAATTACCAAGTTAAACAATTAAATTTAGCAGAATATTCTTGAATTAATACTTAAGGTTTATTACTTGAAATGCAAGGTATTTGTGCGGTGGTAAAATAATGACATTTAAATTCAATTAAAGCAAATCATAAACTTTATTTTAAAATAGACAGATGAAATAAATTAAAATCATGACACATAAATTTCTTTAACACTCAGTTACAGATTATGAAACCTTTTTTTTTACATTACTTATAAATTTTTAAGGATAGCAATCCTTCAATTAATAAAATTTATCAATGGCTGAAAATGAACATATATTCGAGTTTACTTGCTTTTCTTGTATAATCAAGTTTAATAATTTAATGTGAACATATTAGCACCAAAAGGTGCGTAATTATAATTATGCTTATTAATTAAAAAGTTCAATGTTCATAATTTAGAAATTCTGCTTCGAAATGTTTTAAATTTTGAAATTAAGTTTTAAAAGTTTTAAAATCGCCCACTTAGCTGTGTTAACTTGTCGCAACTTCCCTTCCATCTCGGGGTAAATCTCGGTAAAGCCTGGTCTCATCTTCGTGAATAAACGTCGGGAAAACCATGAATAAGTCTGCAACCCATCTTGTATCTGGTATTGTAAGCCGCCTTCTATGCCATGATTTAAAAAAAGAAATACTTTATATTAATTAAAATAAAAGGAAACTAAATACATCTTCTTGCCATTTGGAGACGTCCTTCCCTGGTTACATCCTGGCCTAATGAGACAGATAAATTAAAAGCAAGCAGCCTTCCTACTTACCGCGCATCCACGGGGCGCATGCATAGCTAGGTTACTTATTATTTTAAATTTTTCTCGATAGATGTCACTATCAGCCAGAGATCTCATTAAAAATATTTATCATACATAACAATTTTTTTTACATAGTTATACATTATTACAATTTGGAATTTATTCTCGTTTGTTTTCTGAATTTTACTATTTTAATATGTAACACCGTCTAAAGTGTGTTACATATTTTTCCCCCCTTTTGAAAAAAAAATTGTGTGTTTTCACATTTCATTTCTCCTTTTTAATTATTTTTATTAAATGTAACGATTTACGAACAACTCTTAAGTTAACAATTAAATTATTTTCTTTGGGAAAACATATCATAAACCTATTTGATTCTATTATTAGAACAAACTTAACTCGACATGAAACATAACATAAACAATATTAATTCTGGCATTTAATCCTTTCCAAACAAAAAAAATAATAAAATTTTTAAATAAACTTATATTCAATCTTCCTTTTATATTCATAAAAGATTTTATATAGTCACATACTCTTTAAACCATTACATAATGTTCTATATTTGTTTAATTACTTTTATCTTTAATTTATTTTGTTTTTAAAAAAAATGTGTCTTTTAATTTCAATTTAAATCTCATAACTTGTTACATTATTTATTAATCCTTTAATTTACATGATTAAGTTTTAAAATAATTACATACACTTATCAGTTGCTTTGAAATTTTAACTTCTTTATAAACTTTTCATTTCTCAAACTTTATGATTATATATTTACATCTCTTCAAATTTTTAAAACTCATTACTATATTTCTTATACATTTTTACTCACAATTAAATTTTTCTTCAATTTTTTTTCTTATTAAAATTCTTCAATTTATTTATTAATTAAATTTTCTTCAAAATTGTCTCTTTTTGTGTCAACAAACCTAACCTACTAGCTGTATTTATCGCAGTCCACTACCTGGGATCTGCAAAACTGCTTACTCCCTGTAAGCCACAAATTACCACATTTAAACGACGATATATATATATTTTCAAAAATTCTCTCTCTCTATTTACCACTAAGAATGTACCATTGCCTAATAACCTCTCTTGTTATTCTTACAATACTCGTACATCTTAAAACCATTGGATTTCAAATCCCACACTTTGAATCCAAATACTTTTTTCTTAAATCAAATCCCATACTTTGATTTAAAAAACATACCGCCAGTTGTTGACTCAAAAAGGACTTTATTCAATTCATCATTCTTAAATTTTCTTACAAACATTACTATGACAATTTGATATTAAAATTCGTTTAAGCTCTTGCATTAATAAAATAAGAATTAAATCAAACAGAAATTAGGATCGTACATTCACATGCAATTTTTGGTCAAGTGTTTTAGTCTCTTCGTGTAGTATTATGTATTTTGAGATTTTGTCAGTGTCTACCTCGTGTATAAGTAAGATTGCATGCCATTTGGGCCCTTTGACACACAATATGCAAAGTGTCGTCATGAGTTTCTAAAATTGCATATCAAGGCACTTACCACTTCCTTGTTAATCAATTACTATTTTAAAAATGAAAAAAAGGCTTTAAATTTCTTCCAACAATAACTTTTCTAAATTTTAACCATTTTTGAAGTTATAAATTTGTTTGTAAACCTTACACAACTTATACATATATTTAATTTTATTAAACTTGTTTTAGATCCATTTACAAAAATTTCTTTTTATTATTATAATTCATCAGATTATAATTCATCAATAATATTACTTTTGTTAAATTGTTTATCAGACAGTATTACATTTACTTTCAAATTATTTTATTATTAAATCATTTTGATTCTACTTTTTATACAAGTTTAATAACCTCTTTTATCGTCTGATAAATTGATTTACTACAGGGGTTCAGAAAACAAACGGAACGTTGATGGCATAGCAAAGCAAGCAAACTCGATACACTTTATGTAAACATTGTGCTTCAGGCACAAACATTCTAACTTGTGTAAACATCCTTGATAAACTAGACATCCTGCATTAGGCTATGCAGAAACTTTTAAAAATCTAAACTTACTACGCATATACATGACTCATACTTTAAACAATGATTCTCATGGCCTTGAAACTCTACACTACACAAGTAAAAACTGGTTATAACTGGTTTTCTCCCTTAACTTTACCAAACTGCTTACACAAGCTACGTCCTTTTACTTTCAATTTATACATTTTACAAAATTTTACACAGTGAATTTACGTTTTGAATATATTTAATGAAATCGCTCATTTTCAACCATTTTTAAATTTTCTTTTTGCCAACACACAAATTTACATTTCAAATTTATATAAGCAGAGTTGCGCAATATGTAACGGATGTTATAAAATGAAACTAGCAGAGTCGCGCAAATTGTGTAACGGTTTATAATTTTACAAATTGGATTTTATTTAGTTATAACTCTTAAAACATTTAATATTCACTTCTAGCTTACAGTTGAGGCGTAAAGATACGTCTGTCTGTAACGCAATAGAAGTTATAAATCCGTTACAGTTAAAGTATTTTAAATTACCAAGTTAAACAATTAAATTTAGCAGAATATTCTTGAATTAATACTTAAGGTTTATTACTTGAAATGCAAGGTATTTGTGCGGTGGTAAAATAATGACATTTAAATTCAATTAAAGCAAATCATAAACTTTATTTTAAAATAGACAGATGAAATAAATTAAAATCATGACACATAAATTTCTTTAACACTCAGTTACAGATTATGAAACCTTTTTTTTTACATTACTTATAAATTTTTAAGGATAGCAATCCTTCAATTAATAAAATTTATCAATGGCTGAAAATGAACATATATTCGAGTTTACTTGCTTTTCTTGTATAATCAAGTTTAATAATTTAATGTGAACATATTAGCACCAAAAGGTGCGTAATTATAATTATGCTTATTAATTAAAAAGTTCAATGTTCATAATTTAGAAATTCTGCTTCGAAATGTTTTAAATTTTGAAATTAAGTTTTAAAAGTTTTAAAATCGCCCACTTAGCTGTGTTAACTTGTCGCAACTTCCCTTCCATCTCGGGGTAAATCTCGGTAAAGCCTGGTCTCATCTTCGTGAATAAACGTCGGGAAAACCATGAATAAGTCTGCAACCCATCTTGTATCTGGTATTGTAAGCCGCCTTCTATGCCATGATTTAAAAAAAGAAATACTTTATATTAATTAAAATAAAAGGAAACTAAATACATCTTCTTGCCATTTGGAGACGTCCTTCCCTGGTTACATCCTGGCCTAATGAGACAGATAAATTAAAAGCAAGCAGCCTTCCTACTTACCGCGCATCCACGGGGCGCATGCATAGCTAGGTTACTTATTATTTTAAATTTTTCTCGATAGATGTCACTATCAGCCAGAGATCTCATTAAAAATATTTATCATACATAACAATTTTTTTTACATAGTTATACATTATTACAATTTGGAATTTATTCTCGTTTGTTTTCTGAATTTTACTATTTTAATATGTAACACCGTCTAAAGTGTGTTACAATTGATATGACATCGTTGTAAATAACTGATAGCGCTGTTGTTTATTCAAGCTAAATACATAAGTAAAAATTTCCAACCATAACGTTTATTGCTGCCCAGGTTTCTGTTAAAATTTCTAGTGAAACCATTGGGATTAGAATGGTTTTAACATTATCCAAAAGTATATATATATATATACACTACTAGTTGTAGCATACAACTACTTCTAGTAAAGTCTGAGATATGCGAGCTAGGCAAGTTCCTTGGCTGTATTAGAAATGGTAACCACCTGAAAGAATGCGAACATCTACAGGCCGTCAGGAGTACAGTGTATGATGCACAAAGACAAATGGAGTTGATCCAAGTTAGTAAGTTAGTTGTTAAACCTCTACTACCGTTAAATTTAACCAAGAAGCTTTTATATTATTAAATATTTAATTTCTTTTAGAAAATTGTTCTTAATGTAAGGAAAAATATGAACAATGTTTGTATTTTCCAGACACATTTTTAACTCGTGCGAATCGACACTTTGAGAGTTTTAGAGGTTAACTGCCTTTTTAATATAAAGATTTTTCATGTCCATTGTGTAAACCATAAACTGGGTAATCGTGTTGTTCGTCCTAAACGATCTCGTGCGCGATGTGCAGTCATTGTTCATTTCTTTTTGTGTAAATTGGAAGCAGTATTTTATAGGAACTAATACGATTACTAACATTTTTACTGCCCTTTTTCACAATAATTGCCATATTTTGTCATAGTGAATCATTTTTTATTGAGCTACGTGTAGCAGACAACATCTTAAATTTGAATCAGCTGGTTTACATTCTTTATAAGTTTTTCAAATCATATATAATTCATTGATAAAAGGTTGTTTAGATAGTTTACAATTTAGTTGGACAAAAAAAAACCAAAAAATGTACTAATACTCCTTTAATTATGATATCATATTTGCAAAATATTAACCGTAAATTTTGAACTTTTCTGAATATATTTGAAGTAATTTATAATGAGAAAAAAATATGTTTAATTAGGAAAAACAGGACTGTACTATAATGGTAAATAATATTGTATAGAAGAAAACAAATTTTAAAAAATAATTACTCTCGAATTTTAATGACAATAGTATTAAACTGAAGTTATTAGAATTTAATATTATAATCTGCCATCTTCAATTACTACTGTATTTATTATTTTGCATACTATTACAGTTTCTTCTCTGGCTTATGTCGTCTATTTCACCTCTCCATCACCCCTTTGTTCTCTAAATGAGCACGCATTTCAAAATGTTTCATTCTCTTCACAATGCGAAACCAAGCTAACTACGTTTTTCTACCACTTCGTCTACTAGTCTTTCCCAAATCATTTCAGCGCTAATTATGTAACGGTATATTTTAGGAACAAACAAAACTAGCAGAGTTACGCAATTTATGTAACGTGTTAAGTTTGTTGTTACATTAGTTCTGAGGAATTAAGTAATGTTAAAGATTGCAGTCATTCGTTACATTATTAAAGATTGACCTGCAATATCAAATGTTCAGTTGAAACCAAGGTGATGTATATCACAAATAATTTCGACACAAATTTTAGTTCAAGCTAATCAATTTTTTCTTTTGCAAATTAAAATAAAATTACAAATAAATACACATTGGAAATGCTGGCTCACCCTTGTTACATACATATTTAATTCAAGAGATTTATAACATATAAATCTATGGCAGAGCCAAGACATTCATTTGAAATTGCTTTGCATATATTTAAGACGCATTAAAGATTGTACATTGCATTTAAATAAATTTTTACATTGCACTATTACTTTTAATACTTTTATTTCACTGAAAACTGGCTTGTAAAGCCGTGAAAGATGAAAGTCAGGTTTTTAAAAGTTATTCCTTTCTAAACACATAATTTTTATAGTACAAGTTAGCTACTTTTTTTGAAAATGGTGATGCGACAAGACTTATTTTGAAATGAAATCCCCCATTCAGAGTTTCGGCAATGATCTTTCCTCTCAAGGTATTTTTCAAGGCAGCAACATTAATTCTAATGAAAAACAAAAAAATTAATTAAAATACTGTATAAAAAATAAAGGCGTTCTTTGCTCCTGCATCTCGAAAGAGGTCCTTCCCGTTTAAATTTCGAAATTAAGAGATAGCTAGCATGACTTGCGTATGTCTATCAAGGTTTCGGCGCATCTTCAACTGCGCAGCTCGGATTTATCAGTTCATTATCAGCTCTCACTTAGTTTTCAGTCCAAATACAATTTGTTTTTCAATGATTTATACCTACGATTCACATTTTAAAATTTTTGACGTCACGTTTGTATTCTGAATCTTTTTTAATATGCAACATCACCTAAATGATGTTACAGTTACTTCGTTTCTAATTTTTTCAATTTTGTTCATATTCTTAATTGTTCTGCTTCGGTTGTAGGCTACGTTTTTTTACATGTATTTACTGGAAACACTGGCCCGAGCACTCAAAACACTTTATTTTTTGATTGCCTGGCTGGCCAGGCTGCTCAAGTAGATAGCACATAGCTGAGGGACAAATGGGAGCGATAGGGAAGGCCGAATAAATAAGTGGTCGATGAAGCTAGCTTATGTTGACTGAGATATACGAGTGAACCTAACGACTGATGAATGCAAAAAAAGGAAATAAATAGTTCTCATGTGTCGTTATATAGTATATTACACACACGTAAAAATATTAAACATTAAACATACTCAATACCTTAGTGAGGATAAAGTAATATAGTGTTCCTCTGTATTGTTTCTTCGAACTAACTCAATGTATTATTGAAAATGTTATAAAAAACTCTTTTTCTTGGCTAGACTTTGAAGAGAAATAGGAAAAAAAAATTAGTAGACCTACTCCATCTTCGTCAAACTTATTGCAGAGATAGAAAGTTTACCTGGCCATTTTCAATCTAGCTCCCATGTGAATAGTAAGAGGGTAGCACAGAGTTAGAGGCCGTTTATTTGTTGAAACTGTTTTCTTTTATAAAAAGATACTAGGTAAAGGAAATTTATTTACTTACTTTTCAATGTTAACATAACATATAAGGTAATAATAAATTGTTAATCAATACTACCAATAAAATAAATACATAAAGGTCAAGTTTCTACCTCCTGATTTCCCTTTTAACCCCTCCTTCGTAGTTAGCATTGCTTTACATAGTAAATATACAACGTCACTAATATTCTTTGTAGTTCAATTGTTTTTTTTTTGCTATATCATTCCATCTATGACACACTAGTTCTTTGTCACTAAAAAAGCTATTAATAGTTTGTTTAAAAATAAAACAATAAAAAAATATTAAGATAACTTTTAATAATATTTATTGTGTTAATAGCTATTTACCTGTTTATTAATTTAAATAAATGTATTTGTTGGGCCTCAAATCCGTATTTTGAAAAATTATTAGTGAAAGATTTTCCTAATTTCTAAACTTACAAAAATACTCATTGATTTCTTATCTAGTTGAATTTTAATGACACGAAAAATTTACTAATAACTTACATATTCTTAAAAATATTTGTGGCATCGCACTGTTTGCCTAATTTTATCTGTTCACCTGTTTGCTAGATTATTTTCGGAAAACCAATTCAATTATTATATGAATTCTAATGCTCATTTTTAATAATAACCTTACTCAGTATTCTGTAGCCTACATAATTAAAATCGTGCTACTACTTACGCTAAATTGCCTCAGAAAAGTAGGTTTACACAATGCTTATTACCTACTAGCTATGAGTGAATATACGTTTTCATACATGCATATATTAAATTATCTGCCTTCAAGATATAACAAAATGATTTATTAATGCTTAAATTCATGATCATCGTAATATTCAATAACATTAAATTTTTAATGTGTGTTAATCCTTAATATAATTAAATGGATGATTATAAATTTATGTATTAGAAATGTAACCAAAGTACTTTCTAATTAACATTAGACGTTCTATTATGTATATACCTTTGGGACATAGTTAATTCTTTCTGATATTGAAAGGTGACCAGGGTTCTTGTCTAAAACATCAATAAAGTTAACAGCTCAATTCCAGGGTGTTATTTAATAGTTAAATTTGTACTGCCAACTTTATAGCAATGGAAAATCCGGGTGAACCGTTAAGAAAACGTTTATTAGGGAGCTAAGTGTTATGTGCGAATGGGGAGGAAGCGGTGAGGTCATTAAAACCGAAATTAAATTTAATTGTCTCTAGAGAGATAAATTTAGAGTTATATTAAATTTGTTTAATAGCGTTGTTTTAGCTTTGTATTAATCTTTGGTAATATATTTCAAAATATTACACAAAACGTTTCGTAAACAGACTTAAATTACATTAAAAAGTCCTACTTTTATAAAATAACAAAAATAATAGACTTTTCCAAATGATATATTAAGAAGAAATATAAAGAAGTGTAGATGAAGTGAGTAAGTCCAAAGAAAGAATATATTGATCTCTGTTAATGGTAGTAGGGCGACATTATATGATCACTTGGGCACAACCGCTCATCATACACTGATATGAATAGAGCCTACGTACTGCCTGTCATCTTCACCTATCTAGGCTTCTGAAACTGTCAGTAAATAAAGTACAAACCAAATTATTCTGTAAAATTAGTGGATACACTAGCTCACCTTCACGCATTGCTGCAACATTAGAAAAAAGGAAATTAGAGTGGTCTTTTATGAAAAATTCAATTTAAATAGTTTCATATTTATTGAAAATAGATAATTGTAGGTAAGAAAACTATTTCAACGTGTGTTTTGCATGAATTTACTTCTTTTATTATTTTTTGATTAAATACGTAATTCAATTTAATTTCTTTGCATACACCCTATTGTAGGATAGATGTACTATGGAAGACATTTTTGAGGTGGTGAACTCAATAACTTCCTAATGCTACTTACCGATCTGAGTAATTAGATGACAGGCAGACATACATAAGTCTACCGAACACACACACACACACATACATACACACATAAATATATATATATATATAGATAGATCAATTGAACTATATATATTCATAAAAAACTATATATTTACCTTCTATAGATAAATAATAAGCTGTACTATAATAACTATTATATTATAATAATATGAAAGGAGCAGTTTTACAACAGACATAGGGTGATAATAACAATGATAATGATAAGAACACACGGTAAATCGCTGTTAAAGTCTAAATAAATAATCATTTAAGTATTTTAAATTACTTTCTGCGTTCAAAGGATTCACGTACTTTCCTTGAAGCATATAACGTCTTTTATCGGGACCAATTTGCTGCGTCAAAGAAAGCGTAACGGTTTGGAATATTTTAAGATAAAAACCCTTTTCCGCTAAATTATTTTACAAGTATTTCTAACTTTATCATACGGAAATCTATTACAAAGCTGTAAGTTGATATTAAATAGATTTTAAGTAAGAAAAATCAATTACATTACAACTGTACTAATCTTAACCTTTTGCCATTTAACGATTATTGGAAATTTCTAAGAGGTTAACATTAAATATGTTAATATCCAACCGTTTCTCTATAAAGAAATTTTATTTCACTATATGCATAACAAATACCCCTAAAAAAAATGTCACTTCACTACTTAGGGTCTGCTAGTAATCCGGCAAATTTCAGGATATAACTCCGCCTCGGCAGTCGACCCTGCAATAATTTATAACATTAGAAAAACTGTGATAAGCTCAAATATTTCTTAAAAGCAATATAAGTGGGGGTGAACCTTTAAAGAATGTTTTGTATACATATATACCATAAAATAAAAGTAAAAGAATAAATTATAAAAAAAACCTCATAGTTCAAGTCAGTTGACAACTATTTTACCAACCCAATGTTATTCCAAGCCCAACTTTTTTTTACCAAAAATGCATTCATATCCACAGTTTTATTAACCAACATACCACTTTTGCATGTTTTTATCTCTTTTTCAACGTTGATATACAGCTCTTGTCCTTTAACGTAATGAATTGAGTGAATATTAAGTCAAGATACATATAGGCCTACATCGTCGTAAGATATCATAACTAGTATTTTCATAATAAATCACTTTTCCCATTCGAACTAAAATATCCTTTTTCTAATTTTGTCATTGTTTGTAACATCTTTAATTACAGATCGTAAGGGTCACCCATTTACGTTAGTATAACAACAACATAAACAATGGCAGCGCCCGAGTCGATGAGAGTATGTATTTGTACCGAGGACTAACAAAAATACCTCTGAGTGAATCCAAATGTATAGGAGTTATTTACATTGACCAAGGAATCGATTTGTGTAAACTACAGTAAAATACGTTTAACAGATACCTAACTATGCAACGGTGAATAGATCACAATTTAGATATACATAAAAAGATGGTATTTTGCTGCTCATATTAGTTCTGTAGTTAATCTTCTAGTAATCCGGATTTTTAAGTTATTCGGAATATCTTGGTCAAGGATAATTGACGGGCTGCTTTACTTGCAGTGGTTTTGTTTTGATTATCATTGTCCACAAAAAATGGAATAAATAATTAGTAAATGTAGTATAGAATGTGTATAATTATAACTTACATTCGATGTATTTTAATTTGACTATCTCTTAGTATGATAAATAACACAATGAGTGATTGTTTTGTTCTTACCTTGCGTTTTCTAAGTGAAAAAAAGATGTTGGTTTTTTAAAGGCTTCCATTTAGGGGAGTAACAAGTTTTCATTATCTTCCCTAGTTACTGAGAGCTTTCTATAAGGAAGGGTAGTAATTTATAGGTTGAGGCCAATACACTGGTAAAGTATTTAGATCTATGTAACACGTTTAACTGCCGTAATAAATTAGGAGATAATTGACCTTTATTGCTTTATATCTTAGTATAATTAAATCATAAAAACGATAAAATTCATATTTTCTTTTCTTTAGTAGGGTAATGATAGACGTGATTGAAAAGTGACTTAACGATTTGATAATGGCAAACTCGGGTCCAGAAATAAGTTATTTAGTGGTTAATAAAGCAATATAGCAAGGTTTTTTAAAAATCTTAGATATTTATGTATAGACGAGCCTGTCAATTTTATGGAGATAATTCACTAACAATTAATATTGTTTTTATTTCAGTCAGGGAAAAGAAATACTATCTTTAGAAATACAAAGACTTTTTTTGATATGTAGTTTCATTAAAGTTTATACATAAAACATACATGTCATTGGTTGTTGTGAAAATATATTTTTTTAATAAAACATGTTTATAGAGCTACAAATAAGTTCTTTTGTAGGTATAAGTGTTATGTTTTTCCTGCAATTAAAAATAATAGTAATACAATAAATTTAAAAAGAAAACAGCGAAAATGTGGTGAAAACAAGAAGTATCACTACTTAATGACATTCTGTTTAGTTGAGTAACTTAACTTTTCTGAGCGATTTTACTAGTAGAGTAAAGTATAAGTTTGCTTTAAAAGGTTTCAACATTGAGTGTGTAAGGAACAGGGTTTTATTACCTCCTTGTGTTTCGGAGGACTTTCTATTTGCGAAGAAGAATTATTGCTTTATAGTTTAGGGTTGAGGTCAATACTCAGTAACTTCAGTGTAAGTATTTAGATATATTTAAAAATTTTAGTTACCGTAATAAATTTGGGAGATAACTGACAATTGAATTGTAAAACGTCTGCGAATAAATAAGTCATAAAGATATTAAGACTGTAAAACTGACTTTACGATTTGATGAGGGTAAACTCGACTACAGACATATTAGGGGTAAATAAAATAATAAAGCAAGCCTATTTTGAATAACCAATTTAATAATTTAGAGATTCAGATATGAAAGATCTTGTTACTTTAATAAAGGTTATTCATTTAAAAATAAAGGTGTTTACATTTTTTTCAAGGATTTGAAATTAAAAAAGTAGACGCTCCAAGAGTTATTGGAATGTAATTTGATAAAGTTTATACACTAAACAGACAACAAATCGGCAGTTTTAGGCAAATTTTTAAAACTAATTCTGCAAAAGTATTAGTGTACATTTATATTCCAGTAAGTATAAACGTTAATAAAATTAGTAAGAGTTCCAAAGCTAGAAAAACGTCTATTTATATTTTTCGAGATTTATGTCTCTACATTTAATAAAACCTTACTATCATTAGTTTTACCTTGTTAGACTTAATATGCCAGAATAAACTGGCCGGACAGCAATATAACCCCTATTCATCTCTAGTGGATGCAGGAGGAAGGAAATATCGGTTAACGAGTAAAAGAGTAACAATGTGTAACGGGCAAAACAACAAAATGTAAAATAGCAAACCAGTGAAAATGTGTGAATGAAAATCAAATATTTATGTGAAGAGCAAATCAGCAAAAATACGTAGAAATCCAAAAGCAAAAATGTATATAGGGTAAATCAGCCGAGGTAAACATAAATAAAAATTTTATATTCTGACTATTAAAATGTGTAGAAAAATCATTTAATACTATAATTATACAACCTTTGTACTGAAGAAATGCGACCGAAACGCACTACTTTACAATATAGTAACATGATCTTTCTCTTTGTGTACATAATCTTCTTTCTTGAAGATTTACTTACTGGGATTATTACTAATGATGAGTCGAAAAAAATATTCCTATCTCGGAATGCTTTGGTGCGGAAAAGTTGAATATTCTAATAAGAAGAAAAACCGTATACGAGATATAAATATCTTTTAATATCTTCTGGTTGCGCAACGTAACGAAATTCACATTTCTGTATTAAATTTTGATATTAGTTAAAATGTTTCTAATACAGACGCTTTAGTTGTTGATGCTTGATATGGTTTAAATAACACAAAAATATTACATTCTGATCAATGATATATTTTTTCGGTCGCTCAACGTCCTAGAACAAATAAAATTTAAAAATATTTCTCAAATCTTGCTGTGCGTTGAACCTTTCAATTGTTTTCTTCTGAACGAACCACAACTTAATTGAAATAGATTGAAAACAAACACAATGGAAAAATATTTCGTAGGAATGATAAAGAAGAACAATATTCAATAATCCAGGAACCTGGGTCAGCTTATATTGGACATGTATGTTCTTCATTTAGTTCATCAGCAGAGTTCAACAGAAGAGTATTATGATAGGAACACACAAAAAGTACAGTTAGAGAGTATTTACAGTTTGTCTGAACTGTCTATATCACTAGAAAAACTAGAAGTAATAGAGTGTGGTGATAATGTAACATTGGTAACGTACTGGATGGAAGAACGACACTATCCAAAAACTAGAAAATCTTGTAGGGCGCCCTCTACAAAAGAGCATAATTCTCCTGCATTTTAATTATATCCCTTTTCACCGCATTTTTCATTGATGGCCTAAGTTACAGCTCCTCAGTCGAACTGGCCTATAAGTGAAAACACCAGGAAATGACCCACTCACAACCAATCATTGACATAAGAACATAAATATTAACGGTCAGTAAGGAAGTAAAAGAAGAAGCCTAATGTTACAATCGAGACAGTTAACGTCGTTTGAGACACTTTCTTCAAGTACGCCGACTAATGGGTTCTTATAAGCGAAAACATATTTACTTTTCCCGACTCACCCTAAACATAAGTAAACTAAATGATAAGACTCTGGTGATATATTATTAAGATTTCCGCCATACTTTCTACACTTTTTATTACAGACTAATACAAATTAATTCCTTCAGTAAGTTAAAAGTAACAAAAAGAGAGAATCTGTTTAGGCAAACTTTTATTCCTCTGCAGGAAATATCCTGTAAGTAAACCCGTGTTGTAATGTAAGATGAAAAACTCTGAAAATAGAGCACAGAACTGAGGCTTAAATAGAAGACTCATTTCATTTTGTTTTTTTTTTATTGTGATGGCCTTACTTTGGTATGAAACTCTTGCAAATTTAATCACTGAACCACAGATACATTTGCATTTAACTATAAAAACAGAAATTTACTACTAATGGAAGAGTGATACACTGCTCTATACAACAGTCGAAATTACCCCTTATCAGAAACAACCAAAAGAATTTCTTAAGTCCAAAAATAGCATAACCCATAGTTTAAACAATAGTAAAACAATACGATTCTAGAAATAAAATATCTTTTGCAATATGTAGCCTATATTTTTGGTTCAGTGTAGAACTTTTATGAGGAAATTGAAAAGTGTTTGAGCTCTAATATATGAAAAATAAAAAAAATATTAGCTTTAAAGAAAAACGAAAACTTTTAAATAGATTTACACTTCGTATTTTTCCGTTATCGATACACTTTGACGGAATGGACGACTAAGGATTTTATTATAGGCCTACAAACGGACACAAATGTTCTAATGTATACCATTTTATGCATTAAATATAAAGAACACAATATTTCAACTGATTTAAGAACTGGATTTCAAAAATATATTTTTAGATTATCGATAAAGCATATTTAGAAACGAAAAACATAATTTGATTTGGATATTCTATATTAATAGTAAATACAATGATTGTATTACTGCATTAAGCTGTTGTTCAATTGGTAACTGAAATGTACATAAGGGTAAAATAAAGAAAGTTTGTGGATAAGATGCTTTTGTGTATTTATTGCTTTACAGAAATTGGCACGACACATTTATGCATATTGGAAAATGGAAGTGACACAGAAGATATAAATTCAAAAATATAACGTTTCGAAATGTTGACTTTGTGATTTTCCAAAGAAATAAATTTTCCAACAATATTTTGGTAGAGTAAACAAAACTCATTAAAATTTAATGGCAGTATGAATAATTTGTTTGTAATAAACATAATGAGAGCATGAAAAACGTTTAGTGAGAAGGAAATTGTTTCGAAAAAATAAGAATAGTTTGTAAACGCAGCAAAATGTTCTTTTATTTATATACCATTTTCTCCCATAACACATAATGCAGTCAAAAACTGGTTGAAATAATGAATGAGAATATCACATTAAAACAAATAACAAATAAAGTAATTTCGTTTCAAGGGAGCTTCTTGCCAGGACATGAAATACTATTGTATGTGTAAGTCATTTACACCTTTACCTAAGAGAAGATCCGGGTAAATAACGGATCCATTAACTACGAATGGGGAGACATGATTCTCCTACATTAAAACACAAAACCCTGGAATAAAATCATATTACTCTTTACGAGAGGGCAGCACTTTTATTTCAAACTGTCCTAGATGCAATTTTATCTAAGCAAAATCCTAATTCTGTTATATAATCTAAGAGGTACAGTACAACTATATTATGCGAACTAAGACATTCAAATCACTGACTATTCGAATCGCTGAGAATTTCAGAACAAAAATTAAGATGGAAAGGTACAGCGATTTCCAAAATGCAATTTATTTGCGAGTGTATGCTCAGCGCAAAAATTATTTGGATGCTGATTCACCGTTAGTGACTGTCGTCCGTCGCCAGGATGCAGGCCCCAACCGACTGTAGGTATTCGTTTTGACTAGCCAGTCAGTGTGCCTTTGATTAGAATCCGTCCACTGTTTTATTCGTCATTCAAAACTGCTTCTAAAAAAATAGCTGTCTTATCGTTAATAAATAGGCTAATTATAGACCAATCAGATAAAGGAGTTACAGGTAAACAATAGGCTAAGATGGACGGCGTTGGACAATCAATGATTTCAGACATTAAGAGAATATACCTAGACTTTAAAACTTCCTGTCAGAGCTTGAAAATGAACATGAAAGTTCTCTAGAAAATCAATAAAAGCAGCAAAAACAATGAGTTAGAGGATGGTCTTTTCCAGTTGTTTTTTCAACAACGTTCTTAGCTCAGAAGATTATACGAAAGTTTAAAACTATTAACAAGTATAGCTTATTAATAAAAGTATTAATTAAGTATAGTAAATAATTAAAATTTACAAATTTTACCATTTTATTGAAACATCTAAATATTCTAACGGAGTCCGAACCCAATTGATTCGGATGGTCGGAGTGCTACTGTAGTAGGATGTCCTATTTTACTCTTTAGTTACCGCTAAAGACTTCTATTGAATTTTAAAATACTTAGCGTTTAGCTATACCATTTATATATCTACGAGTATAAACTTTTATCGCCAATTCACAAATTATTCTATGTTGAATGTATGCGAATCTTATATTTAAGGATTTAAGTTATGTCAGAGGTTACCCTGGCAAAGCCTAAATTATAACCAAAGAAAATATTCCTAGTGCTTTGTAAATGTAGGCCATCACTATACAAACACTATCGATTTTTATTATTTATTTGAAAATAACTGATTAAGTATTAAAGTAATGTTTTAATATTAATAAATTTATTATTGACTTTTTATTATTATTTATTTATTACTGTTAACAATTAGGAGTTAACGTATTATTTAATGAAGAAACTATTGTGTTATTATGTTTGGATAACACTGTTCTTAGAAGATTTTGGAAGCATTTATATTAGCAGGAAAAGTTATTTCCTTATACAAAATATTAGATTTACCAAAACTCAATAATGATTGTAGAATAAAAAAGGCATAGAACTGATACGGAAAAAAATTTCTCTCAGACAATGAAACTGAACAAAAAGTAAGTCTATGTGAAACCACTCAGGTCCCTCGTATCACATTCTGATGATCTGGATTTGATACGTTTATGGCTGCGTCAGGATTTGAACCAAACGACGTCTACTAAACATGGATTAGGCAGGAAATCATTGGTTTGACTCTTGTCAGGGTTGAGCTGTTGAGATATAGGAAAGCTTTGTCAGCATAAACAGAATTCAGTAGGACAGGCAGTGAATTATTTATTCTCTCAACCAGTTCGCATACATTTGTATAGATCTGTTACTATTCCAGAACAAATTATGGTGAATTTATAATAAATACAACAAACCTTGATTTTGGCAGAATAATGATTCAATAAACTTATTTACACTTCAGTTGCAAAGGAACAATCTCCAACGGGGACCAAAACAAAATATGGTCAACATGACACAACTGTTTTAGTTTTATGTTGCCTTTGAGGAGGCTGCTTTACAACTGAAATATACATAAGGCCAATAGTCTAACTATAATCATTTGAACAATCATCAATACTTGGTATGAAGGACAAAAAGCATTTTGAACAATGCTGCATATATTGGGCTATGCACGTTAAATGTTTAAAAATAAATCATTAAAGAATATTTTATACTGATTTATTAAAAAAATATTCAAAAAGTCTAAGAATAATTAGGGTGATTTTGTTTTTAAAGTGCGTCTAACATTTCGGTAAATCATTTCTGACATGTGATTGAGCACACCTGCTTAGGATGAATACAAACGTACGTGCAAATACACCTGAAATCAGACTAAAAACTGCTGTAAATTGGTGGCGTTTTAAACATATTGTTTTTTGCATTACATCATCGCCATATTTTTAGATATGGTAAAAAATGCAAACAAAAACAATTAGAATAATACATCATTCTTAGGGTTAAAAAAACTAATACCAAAATGTAAGGAATAAAATAAATTCCTATTAGAAAATGGAAAAATAAAAATAAAATATTGGAATTAAAGTCTATATTTTAATAGACTAGAACAAAATCATAAAACTAAGTTACAACATGTACAACGATTTTACACCTATAAAACGTTTATAGAAATCCACGAATAAAATCTTTCCCAATAATATTCCGTACACTTGCGAGAGGGTCAAATTGAGGGATCGTAAATCTTTATAACTTTTTAATATCTGGGTAAAGACTGAGTCGAGCCCGAAAGAATACTTTAGGAAGATATTTTATGTTTCAAGGAGCGTCTGATTCGAGATGAAATAATATAATATAACAAACTTTACGATAAATCCATCTAAGGATTACGAACCAAGTAGATCATTATACTTTATATCATTATTTTCACTAACACACAAACTTTGGTTAACTTGAAGTCATCTAAATTTGTAGACTAAATTGACTGTATATATATATATATATATATATATATATATATATATATATATATACATATAAACCACATCGAAAAATTGATTAAAATTGAGTACACACAAAGTCCATAAATTCATATTTTTGTTTATTACAAACAAACAATTGTATTATAAATATTTCAAAACCGTCAAGTAAAATCGTTGAATGGTGTCGCAAGTGAATGTCCTCTGCAAAGGGAGTTTGTTATGTCTCTTCAAACAAACTGCACACACACACACACGCTCACACACACACACACACATGCACGCACACAAGTATTTGCTCCAATAACAAACACGTTACACTTTGTATTGCTTAAAGTATGCATATTTCTTGACCAATGGTCCAGAGAGAGAGGCATTTTTTAAAATGTTTGCTAAGTAATAAAGCAAAAATATTAGGCTTACTTATTAAGCATAGACTATACTTTTTAAAGTTAGGCAATTTTAAAAAAAACAAATATTTTCTCTTGTACATTTTAAATTTTAAACATTACAATGTCGTTTAGAAAGGACACACAATTAATTTACTATTTTTTAAAAATGACGATTTTGTTATTGATATTTCCATTTCCTCTAAAGTACTTCTGAATACCATATGAAAGATGTTATTGTGAAGGTATATTTAAGACAGATTGTTAAGTCACTGTTTTAAACAATATATTCTTTAAAACAAAATGCAGGTTTAGGGTCTAAAATAATACGTCAATAAATGATGAAATAGTTGTTTTTAATAATATAACTGATTTTCGTATTTACTAACTTTTTCGTTAACAAAACGTTCGATGAAAACTGGGTTTTCCATGAAGACACAGTGTAAAAGGATGGTTATTTAAAAATATTACTATTAGTTGTTGAAAAATCATTTTAGAGAGATTTTGGATTTTTAGTTAACATGGGGACTGCATATTTTCTACTCTTTCGAAAGATTTCGAACAATTTATTTCATTGTTTTCAACATTATTCTACGCTTGTTTTACCGGTCAGTTTAGTAATGGTGAACTCAGACATTCCAGACATAGCTGACGTTCCCAAAAAGCTTCCCCATTTGTATGTTTTCGTAACGAAGTAGTGACGTTTCGGATGTCTTGACGTGTATTTATGAAAACAGTAGCTCTGCATTCAGAGCAAGCAGTTGTAACGCAAATATAACAAATATCTCAAGCATAGTTTGTGAGAGTTGTTTTTTGTACTACTCGACGCACTTATTTCAAGATAGTAAAAGTGTGATGACGTATTAGCCTACACTTTGTAGCCATGTGAGTTTAACATATAGCGTTTAATATACGCATTCAAATCATTTAAGAAGGTTCAATGGTAAATCTTTCGTAGTTTATAAATGAATGGAAGTAATTGTAGTAACAAATATTATTCCCTAATATAAAGTAATGGTTTGTAATAGGATATGTAAAGACCAATAATGATAGAATATGATAATAATTAGAATTGGGGTAGAGGTAAATATTTGAAAATATTGATATAGCAGAATGAAACATTACAGCAAATTGGGCTAATCATGAGCACACAACTGTACTCATTTTTTCAATAAAAACAACTTCAAGGGAGCTAAATTTGGAATAGTAGTTCTGAGTATGTAGTAATTCATAGTTGTAAACGTAATTATGATTGTAAGAGTTCTAGAGCAGGAGCCGGTATTGTATGCCCAGTTGTAGGAAATTTGTTATTTTAAGGTTTAAAAAATTTGTATGTATAAAGTTAGAAAAAATATAAAGTTAATGGCTGAAGAAGTGGTAAATATTGTAACTATATTTTACATAAGTTAATGAATAAATGTTTCAAAAAATGTACTAATTAATGTTCTTCGAGGCGAATGGTCAATTTTTATTTAAATAAATGGATCGCGAATCAATTAAACTCATTAGGCCCTATGAATGTTTTTTCTAAAAGAAATATTCTATTTTATTGAGAATATTGAGTATTCATAACTTAATATTTATCAAAATCTTGTTGCTGTTCATGACGGGCTAGTTGATACTTACATATTACGCTTTTGCTATTACTTGCGACCAGACGTTTTGTTAACTAAAGGTTGTTAAATTGTTAACTTACACTTGGAGGAAACGTTTTCGTCGTACGACTTCTTCAGCCTCGTATTTTTGCCGCTAGAAATGCTGCTGTTGTGCTTCCTCGATACCATTACTTTGAAAGTTAGAAGTGATGTGATCGAAGAGTATGTGTAATCTGTGCCGTGTTTGTTCATTTAGGATGTCATTTTTATGTGTGTTGCTATGTCTATATATTTCATACTGTTCTAATGTATGAAACAGTATGTTTTATAATTGAACAGTATGTTTTTAATAAAATGTATGAAACAGTAAATAATTTATGCCCTTTGTTGCATGTGTGGAGGATGCTCGTGTTATTTTCCATACTTATCACATGAGTGTTTAGTGTCCATGAGGTGATTTGCGAAGGTGGATTCGATAGTAGTGTGCAGTGCGCTTTTGAGTTCTTTATATCTTTTGGCGAATGATCTGAGTGTCTCCTATATCGTGCCTCCTATTTACATGTAAAATTACAATAAATGAATACAGTTAACAGTATATCCAAGTCCAGAATACAAGATAATATTTAAATTATAACTAACATACATATTTGTATGGATTCAACTATTACGTGCACTTAGATAGTCATGTCATCAAGGACGTAAAACCACAATAAATTTACAAAACAAACTGAAGTATGTACAATCTAGAACTGTGTTAGAGCAGACCGAAGTCCTGTCCACTGAAACCTGTAACGCATCAATCAGTGGCGTTTTTATATCATCTTGACAACTACTAAACCACAGATCACATCAAAAACCTATTTTAAACGAAACTAAATCTAGTCCTGAAAATAAAGGTAAATATTATAAAAGGTAAGATGACTCAATTGTAATAAATAACACAGATACGTTACACTAAATAGTAGGCCTATAAAGGTTATTGTTATTATTTAATTTAAAAGTAGTTTTGTAACCAAATATTGTTTTTAAAATTAGGTAATATTTGTTTTACTAATTAATTGCTTTTAATATCTTAAATATTTTGGCTGTAGAGAATATTTTTGATTACATGTACTTTTCAAACAAGTCTTTTTAATATTTGCAAAATGTTCCCGAGAATAGATTTTCATTTTCGTTTGGCCCGAAATTACTGTCCATTTATTAAAAAATCTTTTAAATCTAAATACACTTTGCCAATACTTTGTCTTTACAATAACATGAAATTGCTAACTTGAATTGTTGCTAAATTTATTGTAGGACTACCTTTGTATGGCCTTGATAGAGGGTAGGACAAGGTTTGGTAAGGTGCTCTATAGACATTACGTAATGATATTTCCTTATTTGCTTTACCAGGGGGATTTTATGTCT
Source organism: Prosapia bicincta (assembly GCA_036971475.1). Taxonomy (NCBI): domain Eukaryota; kingdom Metazoa; phylum Arthropoda; class Insecta; order Hemiptera; family Cercopidae; genus Prosapia; species Prosapia bicincta. Next base: position 153,405,094 of record JBAIZL010000005.1, on the reverse strand, counting down.
CTATCTTTACAATTTCTATATATTTCACAATTGCATCCTTGAATTCGTTAACAATGATATTCATTGGGATTGATTACATTGAAACTACAAATCTATGTCTAACGTATGATAAAAGAGATGACGTAATAAATATGTTTCGGAATATAAAAATTAAAATAAGTACAACAAATGTAATTTTCGACGTTACTGTGCTGTGGTAAAATAACTGTTACTCTTCTAAAATAAAAGACAGAACTATTATTTACACTTTCGTATGGAGGCCACCTACAATAACACTAGACGTTTACTTTACTAACACATTGCCCGAGAAAGCAGCTTTTAACCTGAATAAGGTTAATAAGCATTGTGACAAGGGTAGAGGAAAACGCAGCCTTTCTTATAATCGGATCAATAAACTATTTGAAGTAGTGTTTTCAGAAGGTAGAAATAAAATTCTTGACTTGATAATTCTAGAAAGATTTGTCGTTTCGTAACTACATATTTTTTGTAAAAAGTATTTATTTATTGCATAAATCTTAAGAGTTATGCGCAGTCAAGGATATATATCAAAATTTTTAAATGAAAAATATACCGGTTCACTGCTTGGTCTTTGACCTTTTCTGTGCCTGTAGTTGTGATGTAGATCTTATGTTGAAATGTATTTAATATTGATCAATAACATAATTTTAGTTATTGTTCTAAATGTTGTTAAACATAATAGAGTCTGTATTATTTAACGTTTTAAGAATATCCATAGCCACTGGTAATTTCCAAAGGATGAAGGATAAAGTCTGCTTATAAGAGAAATTTATAAGCTTATAAGAGAGCTTATTAGAAAGATTATTGTGATCAGCACAATGATCAACTTTTCCTTTATCGTTCTCTTCTTTTTCGTCTTCCTCAATGATTTGTTATTTTTTGTGTTGCTCTTTATCTTCTCCATTTGCTTACTTTTTTACTTATTACTGTCCATATGTAACTTTTCTCAATCTTTCCTGTTTTCATATTAGTTTTTCTCGTTCCCTCCTCATTATTTTAATGTTTTTATATAATTTTTTTCTGTTTTGTTACTTCGTCTATTTTTTTTGTCATTAACAATAATCTTTTCCACTAAACATTGCCATAGCTTAAGAGAAGTAGGTTAAAGTTTCCATACGAGATATGTAGTATGGAGATGTAATAAAGGTAATGTCTCTCTATTTGGTTAAATGTTATGTTTTCCAACCTTGCATTCATTTTTCACATACCTTTCACAGGCTGAGTCTACCTAGGCCTGCACACGTACTCTCGGTATGACAAGCTTTTCCCACTTCAAGAACCCAGAGTTTCTTTGAGGGATCACGAAATTCTTTCCCTAGTCACAATAATTTCAAGTCCTTTCCTTAGGTTTTATCTTTATCCTCCCTCTTGTAGGATAGTGTTACGTCGAGACTAATGTCTCTCAATGACTAACTCTCTTAATGTAAGCAAAAGAGAGTTTGTGTGCTTGAAGCTTTTGAGCCTGCATAATGGATGCCACACCCATTACAAGATGGGTTATATAACTCTATGCAATTCTTACGCATGCATCAATTAGGTATCTCCAGAAACCCTAATGTTCTAGTAGCATGCACCTAAATTTGAGGAAAGTAATTTTAATTACGAATACATATGCAAAATTTGTTTAATATTATGATAATTTTTAAAAAATACAAGCAGAAAATCCCAATTAATTAAAGGTTGTGAACAGGAACTGTGATTATTGGCGCTTGTAATCGTTTGGGTAAAAGATTAGATAACGTCCACTATGAATGAATCTCATCAATCATTCAGTCTGGTTGGTTTGGAATATCGTCTCACATGTGAACGCTTTAAAAGTTATTTAACGAATAAAAAGCAGATCAAAGGAGGCTATTTATATCCTAACAACTTTTTTAATAATACTATTGTAATCTTAATAAATAACATGAAAAAGTACTCTCATTTTATAAAATGTCATTTTTAAAGGTTATTTTTAGATTACATACATCCATATACGTATTTATGTTGTAAATTGTGTACTATGGAATAAGTAATGAAAACCTATAGCTTGAAGATAAATACACTTTTGCTCGCCCCAAAAAATTGAATCCTTCCTTCAAATTAAAAAAAAAAACAAAAATAGTTAGTAGAACTAATACACATATTTTGTAACTTAGAGCAATAACATTTTGTAACTCTAAGCGTTTGTTCCTTTTGAGTATACTTAAACTTTAAAGTAATTCTTGCTTTAAACTTAAACGGGGGTGGGGTGTAGAGCACAATTCTGTATTTTGAAGATAAGTCGGTGGTGGGTAGATGTATGAAATATTTATCTTTTGTGATTGCCTTACAAAGGTACTTCCTTTGCATTACAAATGTAGCATCTAGGAAACCTTCAGTCGTTCGAAGTTCATTCACGTTAATAACCAATTTCTGAAAGTTAAATTTTTCGAAAGTTTTTTCCAAATGTATAGCTCTGTATTAAACCCCATATTAAAATTATTCTTCTAGGACATACAATATGAAAAAAATTTAACTTTGTTTTATACAAATGTAAGACAGGCATTTGGTTAATATTTATTAGGAATATGCTGTGGTTTAAATTAATAATGAATACACAAAAATCTCTTAACCACAATCTTTTATATTTTACCCTTATGTACATTTCTGTTACCAAGTAACCATCCTCAGAGGGATTATTTATATATATATATATATTGTAATCCTTAGATGAATTTTTTTTCTTGTTGAATATGTATGGTAAATAAAATAACTTTCACAAACAAGAATATACAAGTATTACTTCATTTTATTGTTGATTGAAGCTTTTCGCTAATTTAAATTATTAGTATTTTCAAAATTTATAAATCAGTGTCCAGTTATGTGACTAGAGTAAGACTCCATATATTTAAGCTAGTTAAACTTAAGGGGACCACAAACAATATTTCCTAACGTTTATGTTTTTCTCTTTGTTTTTGGTTTTTATGTAACTTGTAGGTTAGGTTAGATTAAGGGAAACATACAACGTATTTCTAATGGTAAACTTTTTGCTCTTTGGTTTTTACGTAGCTTCTAAGTTAGGTTAGCTTAAGGAGGACACACAAAGTACTACCTTAGCTTTGTATTTCACTCGAATGATTTATTACTTGCTCTTTGGTGTATATATATATATATATATATATATATATATATATATATATATGCTGATACGTATTCCTTCACGGATGGAAAAATATGATGAATAGTTATTATCTGGAGTACATCCGTTCATTCTGCAGTCCATAAATTCGCAGTTCCTACGTTTCGCTAGAATCTCATCCAGCATTGACGAGGTTGAACCCAACAACAGTAGAAGAGCGAGTCTACTGTTGTTGGGTTCACCTCTTCAATGCTGGATGAGATTCTAGCGAAACGTCGGAACTGCGAATTTATGGACTGCAGAATGAACGGATGTACTCCAGATAATAACTATTCATCATCATCATATATATATATATATATATATATATATATATATATATATATAAAATATGGTGATATGTTTTCTTGTAATATAGTTTATAAATTAAACCTAATAGATAAATAATTATTTTCCTGAAGATGCTGGTACTGTTTTATCGGCGAAAAGCTTTCAATAATATACGCATTAAAAGTATTCTTGTTTTTCAAAAGTTTTTAATTTGTTATATATATAATAAAATATGTGTTCTTGTGTATCAATCAAAAAACCACAGACATACAATTACAAGGATAATTTATAGAATTATATAATTCAAAGCTTTTCAGTATCAATATCATCAGGAATAATAATCCGATGATTATCATCAGTTATTATTATTCCTGATGATATTAGTACTGTTTGGCTACGAAAAGCTTTGAATTGTATAGTTCAATAAATTATTTTTTTTTATATCTCTTTTTTTTCTAATATATACTTTTCTTCTTAAAACTGAAATCAATGAAAATGGTTTAATGGAAATATGTATTAACTAATTAATCATTAATGTATATCTTACTGTTCTTTTTAGTTTGTCCTTAGAAATTGGAAATATCTTTAAATATCTTTCGTTCAACATTTTATAGTTCAGTATTTATCAGGCATTCTAAAACAGTTCTCCAAAAACGCAGGTATATTACATGTTACATTTAAACCAGAGATAAAAAACCTTTTGAAAACAAAGGCAAGGATACTACAAATATGACAACCTTTATTTTTTCATGTCCGATGGATTTTATTAGAGCTGTGATAAATTCAATGTGCGGAAAGTTTTATGGATATTGCGTACGCGGAGAACCGTATTTTTAATTCTAATATTCTGAAAACATTGGTCCTTGTAAAGAAGAATTCAAAGTAAGGTCTAATGAAAAAATTTGGATTTATTAAAATCTGCCAATCACAACTTTTGAAAACGTCCATAAAGTTTGGAAAAATACTAAAATGTTTTTTTCTCTATCATGTTTCAGGTTACCGAACCCAGTATCTATGGAGAAAGTATTTGACGTTTTAAAAATAACTATTTTCAAATAGTTATTTAAAAAATAACTATGTATTATTTTATTTTTATAGAAAATGTTATTCGACTTTACGCAGAAATAAATTTGCTTTATCGTCATTAAGAATTATAAAATAAATTTTCATTGTTGAAACTACTTCATTGCTAAGAAATGTTTGAAAGTTTGACTTTGACGGCTCAACACATGTTCCGCAAACAATGTTGAACATTTGAACACTTTGACATGCGTTTGACAGCTGAACATAAAGTTACAATGCTTAGTCATGCGGAGGTCAGCTGTTGCTAATGTGATACTGTAATGACATCACTCCATAGCCTATTTCATTGCAATCTATTTAGAAATATTCCTGGTATCCAAATATTTTACAAATTTCACAGCTACACTAGAAGAAAAGCGAAACGTCATCACTCAAGGAGTGTAGGTAATATCCGTTTATCATTTAAATTAGAATTTATGTATTATTCAAGTAAAAGACAAATACGAATTTGTCTTTAACTTGAATAATAATTTACTTGAAATCATGAGATGCTAGTAAGAGGTTTATGTTTTTGTATTCAAATAATAACAAGAGAGTGAGATATATTTAGTTAATCTTTTATTTGTCTACGGCAAGCCTTCGGACAGTCAGGCAGCTCTGAAGGCTTTAGGTAAGGCTAGTACCAGCTCTAGGTTGGTGGCTGAGACTATAGCTTCTCTAGCAGAACTGAGTAAATATAATTCACTCAACCTAACCTGGAATCCAGGACATTCTGTCTGGATAGAGAATGAGAGAGCTGACGCCTTAGCAAAACAAGGGTGTATAATTCAAGGACCGTTGCTGAGGGCAGTGGGCATGCCGCCTCAGGAGGGGCGCAAGAGGATCACGGCACATATATACAGGTTGTGCAGGGAAGAATGGAATGTAACCTCGTGGTGTAACAAATCCAAGGTACTGTGGGGTTACTAATGAGATTTGTGGGGCAAAGAACTACTCTCCTTAAGTAGACATCATCTCAGAGCTACTGTAGTGCTGGTTACAGGCCATGAGAATCTGAGGGGGTTCCAATATAAAATTGAAAAATCTGGGTCCCCTGTGTGCAAGAGATGCGACGAGGAGCAAGAGGAAAGCCCAATCCACGTACTCTGTGAGTGTCCTGCTTTGGGAGCTGCAAGGAGAAAGTGGTTTGGCTGGCAGGTGTGTACACCAGAGGATATCAGAAGATTTAACATCAGGTGGGTACTTGATTTCTGCAAAGAGGTAGGTATCCACTAAGCTAGTCCTGTGGTAGGGATGGGAAGAGAGTACAAAGGCTGCAGCTAAGTGCTCTACACCGATAAGGTCCGTCCGAGTTTTAGTAATAATAATAATAATAATAATGGCAAGACTTTGAGTAACAGGTAGGTTCTACTTAGTATTATAACACATTGAAAGAAATATGATATTTTAGCAGAACTAGAAACGGTAATGCAATATCATCAGATCGAATACTTAAAGAAGGAGTGCTTATAATGAACGGTTTCTTAGGATAATGTGATTATTTATTAGACCTAGATTGAAAACGTTTTTAACTTGAGACCAGGATTCTCCAACATTTAAGAGACCCTGAAGGCTACAATGTTTGGAAATGTTGCTCATCCCCTTGAACGCCTTTTGTGAAGATTTCCAGTGAATTCTGGCGTTTAAAACTCATATATATTAAAGTATCCACCAGGGAATCTATTCCATTAATATTTTAAACACGGATATATAAAATAGTTATTTTTTTAATTAATTTTATAATTTTAAACTACTAAAGTACTTTTTATTAGTTGGTAATAGTCAGGAATTTGGATTAAATTGTTCTGATTTAAGCTACATGTTTAAGAATGCAATCAGTTTAGTTACGAAGCCATTATAGTAAACCGGTAGAACGGTAGAATCTGTAGACTAATGGGGATAACAACTGCAATCATCGTTTGCGATGTATTCAAATCTCTGTGATTTTATTTCAATAAAAAATAATAATTTTATTGAATAGCAAAATATCTTTGTAATGTACAATTCCATCTTATTCAGATTATTTATGGTAAAATAATTTTAAAATATTTGTATCATTGAAAATATAGTAGCACAAGGTAACTCAAAATAATAAAAAAATATATATTTTCCCTTATTATTATTTATGTATTTTATCATATAAAGTTGGAACAATTAAAGGAATTTGTTAATTACTTTTGAGTTAGTTTTTAATTACTAAGAAACTAACATGAGATTCAAAACCTTTTTGTAATTGGCTTAATTTTGTTACATCGGGAGTCAAAGCCTTCGATAAACACTTTAAAGATTATTAAAATAGTTTGATATTTCACCAGGAACCGGTATTTTTAATTTTGGAACTGGTATTAAAGCTACTCAAGCAATATATCTTTCAAGGTTAGGCGTTATCTAAAATGTCTAACGTAAAGAAAACACCACAATTCATCGTAGCTACGTATAACTAGTGTTATTTTACAACTTAAATGACCGAAAACCTTTACGAGTGATTGAACATCATTAACTGAACCAGTTTATAAACGAATGATTTTGCGAAAGAAAATTTTCTGTTCGTTTTATGTCCACTAAACACAAAAAGTATTTCTCTGCGATTTTGTAACATCGTTTTCATCAAAAAAATATTTTTTCTCTATAATTATTAAGGGTTAATTTAGTATTAGAGTCAATAAACATTTTAAGCATCTGGCAATCCTTTTTTTAATGTTATCATGTTTTTAAATCGTTTTAAGAGCGTCGACACTCACTCACACACACACACACACACACACACACACACACATACATATATATATATATACGTTTTCTTGTATTCTTAATTTAAAACAACATAAGTTATTCAAATACAAGAATAGTTATTAATTTATATCCAACGCTTGCCGTGTTAAATTAGAAATAGAATTGTTGCTGAATTTATACAAATTGCCAAATTATTTTATTGCTGTAACATTATAGACATTGAATATAGGATCAAATTTAGAATGTATTTGTTCTTTTATTAATTTGTTATTATTATTGTATTTATATATTTCGAATGTTTCATATGAATTCATTCTTAATTCCTTATTAATTTCTTTTATAAGTTTCATATTTTCAATATTTGGAAATCGGTGCTTAATACAAATCATTGTATTACTCATAACCATACATTGAAAATATGAAACTTATAAAAGAAATTAATAAGGAATTAAGAATGAATATATATGAAGCATTCGAAATATATAAATACAATAATAATAACAAATTTATAAAAGAACAAATACATATACATTCTAAATTTGATTCTATATTCAATGTCTATAATGATACAGCAACAAAATAAATTTGGCAATTTGTATAAATTTAGCAATAAATCTATTTCTAATTTAACATATGTTTTTGGCGTACAGCTTACATTTTTGTAATTTTCATTCCTGATGATATTGGTACTGTTTACCAACGAAAAGTTTGGATATAAATTAATATATTTTCTTGTATTTGAATAGCCTATGTTGTTTTCAAATATATATATGTATATATATATATATATACATATATATATATATATATATATATATATATATATATATATATATATATATATATATATATATTTATATACATATTATAATATGAACCTCACATATAACCACACAATATAACATGAATCTTTCGTTAGGTTTTTTTATGTTGTTTTTTTTAACTATAACAAATAATTATTTATATAATTTATACTTGTTCGTCACCAGTTTATCTATTGTTCGATTTATTCAAATATAATTATTTTCTCTCAGCTCACATTGTAACCTACCTTGAACATATTCGTCTTCACTCCTTTATTTATAAAATGGCAATATTATTATTATTAACTGTAATAAAGAAGCAAAAAACCAGGTTACAATGCCTCTAATACTGATTTATCATTATTTCAAATATATAAATGTAAAATAAAAACAGTTGAACTTATCAAATTACCAAAAAAATTGTTATAATTAATCGAACAGAGATCGCTTATTTAGGTAAACAATATATGATATATTTTTAGTAAAATGTTATCCAAGTTTCTATTACCTAAATTTCTGAAGGCGTTAATAAGTTCTTACCTCTCGAATTTGCATACTTGTAATAATTATTTATTGAGCCCTTCTTTTTTTATTTGTTTAAATTCAACTTTCCCTTACATTTATATGATTTATTTATTGAATTTATTAATAGAACTATTGAAATATATTCTTATTAACTAGAAGATTTAGTATTTTTTTATGAAATTGTCCTAAAGGGAAGTGACGTTATTCCTTCTAGTGTGGGTTTAGTTTTATCCTTGCTCTTTAGTTCGACTGGTTTCCGCTAAATTTTCTAGCAAATGAAGAGATTTGGCTTCTAGAAATCAAATTTGAAAATAGTACGTCTGTAGTTTCAAGCTAGCTCTTATTTTATGAAGGTTTGAAGTAATTGCCTCATACGTTATTATCTTTTAGGATCAAGGAATTACCACAACTGCCCAATTCACCTGCCCTTCTTAGTTTCTAAATTATAACAAAAAACTCTATTCTAGTCCATTACGTGTTTTTTACAAAATTTCTTACTGCCGTAACTAATTGCAGATTTCAACCTCTTTTATATTTTATAACTTTGTCGGCTTTTAAAAATAACTAAACTTTTGCTTTGCTTCATATTGATTGTTTTGGGTTTCATACATTTAGCATTATAATTTATCCCCAATAAAAAAACGTTTTCATTATACATTTAAAGGATCAAATTTTTTTCTCAAATTTAAATAAATAAAATATTTTTGTTTAAAACCTGATTTCATTATAATTCTAAAACAGTTTTTTTAAATCTTACACATGATTATTACCTAAACAATTTGATTTTCTAATCACTTATCTTAGTAACATTATCATAAATATGTGATACATGAAATTATATTACTAAATTTCTCCTTCTCTCCTATCTTTACACATAAAGTTTTTTCCATTGTCTCTTTTACGAAAGCTATTTCTTAGATACCCACAACAGTAATCCTTTCTTTAATTTTCTTCTACAAAAGGTCTTTGTACAGCGACCCTCAACCTGTCTCTCCATTTTTACAAATAACAACGTTATTGACTAACACTCTTATTTGAAAGACAATTTATTTTACAGTTCATTACTTTTAACAGATGTGACTTGAAAGTTTATTTATATCTAATCCACTATCACGGAATTAATATACCCTTTTAATTTCTAATATTAAATTTACCTTCAACAAGATTATTTTCTAGAGTGGCAATTATCAATTTTCCGTTCTTTGATTTATTAACTATAGGTTTAGTTTTAAACTAAATTTTTTTTTAATGAAATTTTAGTTATATATAAATAAATTTTATATCGACTATGGTTTATTTTATAGGCACTATCTTTATCAGCTGGCCAGAGCTAATGACATATAAATATATAAAGAATAAATTCAGCTAATATTCAAAAAGAAAAATAGTTGAAAGAAATATAAAGCCAAATCGACCAGAAAAATTCCTAAAATTACGGACAGTGTACATGACCATTGTTCTACTTTGAGTAGTCATAAAGGGGCTGGGGAATCATTAACAAAAGAAGGGTTTAACTATTTTAAGGTAGGACTTTCCAAATTATCTGGGTTATAACAATGTACCGTTAAGGAAAGCTCTTTGTATATAGTTATGGGAATAACCAAATTAACTGAAAATACCTGAAGGGGTGAGAGTCGATGCGAGGTTGAAAAAGAAAGTGATCAAGGATTCTTGGAAGAACTTCAGACGAGAGCAGACGTATTGGGAGGACCAAGTGTCAGTAATGTCAATAAGGGGTGAAATTTGTTAATAGAATTAAGGAAAATGTAATTTTTGTACTTGTGTAATTTAGAAAAGTGCGTCGTAAATAATTTAAGAAAGAATTTAGGAAAAATAAGTGAGTTATATGAAAGTGCAGCGAAGCAGTATCAACGGTCAAGATCTAAAGAAACCAACAAACAATAAATACTTTAATTTTTTTTTTCAATAAAACTAGACAACATAACTTTATAAACAGTAAATTCATAAACATTCTAAATTCTTACTATAAAATAATAATTTAATTTTTTTCACCACGTTATAATTAATAAGACGATTCATATAACGACCCCAGTGAAAAAAAAAATAACACTGTCATTTTTAAAAACTTTATTATAATAACCTAAGCCTCAAGAGTCCACCTTTGTTTTTGTAGTTGTAATATTAGTTAAGGAGTAAATCTTGTCACAAATAGTATTATAAATATGGGTGTAATGTGTATTAATTAAATGTCAAGAATAAAACTAAACTAAGTTTCAAATGATATTGGTGTTAATTAATCAGAAACTTAAAGGTGAGACAAAGGTGTGTGTGTGTGTGTGTGTGTGTGTGTGTGTGTAAGTGTGTAGAATACTTCTTATTAATTTGACAAAAGAATCTTAGCCCCAAAATAGAAGTTTTTAGTAGCCTACTAAATACACTTAAAGTAATAATCTAAAGTTTCGTCATAACGTGATTTATATAGTTATGCGGTACATAAATCTTGCAAGTAAAAAATATTAAATTAAAATGGATTATGAATTACAAATAATATTCAGGGTGTAAATAACGGTTATATATATGCAGAACAATTCGACTTCACTGAGTCGTTGCTATGACAGCAATATAAGATATTGCTTTATATTAAAATCTGTAGCTAACGCTTTGTAAAATCTAAATAAAAATGACGGCTTTTTTCCAGATTAATAATTTTTAGAATGTGTGTTTTTTATGAAATATAGTTAGATATTCTGTCAATTACATTTTAAAAAAGCAATAATTTTATAGTCTATTAGAAAATGTATGTTTATCTCTTGCGTTCTAACAGAAGTTGAGAACAATTTAACTTCAATAAAGTTCCCAATAAATATGTTTCATCTCTCTCCCTCTTTCTCTCTCATTCTCTTCCTCTTTCTCTCTCTATAATATATATATATATATATATATATATATATATATATATATATATATATAGCTGATGGTTAATATTGTAATTTGTAAACATTCTATTATTATATTTACGAAATGTTTCAATGTGTATTTTTTGTCTTAAATGTTGTGAAGCTATGTAACTTAACGTAAACTTGAAACTAATAATCATTAAATAGATTAATTTTTCAATCATCAGAAATTTCGCAGTATATATATATACAGAGAGAGAGAGAGAGAGAGAGAGAGAGTTTAAAATTAGGAATCTTTAAACAAATAAATAAATTATGACAGTATCTATTCCTTGTAAATAATTTCTTACCTTTATAATCGGAGATGATAAAGTGGTTTCAAACAAGTACATTTTATGTAAAAAGTGAAATGACAACCCCCCCCCCCATATTAATATTTCCCTATTTCCATTTCATGTTCATAAAGTATAAGAATCCAATAAAATGCGGATAGTTTGGAAGCACAAATTGAAACTTTGAAATTAGTTTTTTGTAAATGAAGTCAGTGTACCATAAATATATCTAGAGCTTTGAACTATTCGTGAAAATACAATCTGACGTCATCAAGTTCCTCGCTAGTTTTTTACAAGCTCAGGCTATCCTCTTGTAAATATCGATTATCACTATGTTTAAAAGTCCGAATTGATAAAGAACAATTCTATTCAAGACATACATAAGCTGTTAATTTGTAAGACAATCTGAGAACATGCAGTCTCTGTTCAAGAATTGATGTTTTTCTTTGAATTTGTATGTCGTACTTTTCATTCAACCTATGATAAGTAACCACCAGAACATTCAGCGTTATCAATGCCAAACCACGATTGCATTCCTTTAAAATGCTGCAAATATTTTCTGCTTTATAACATCTGTACAAATATTCAAAGAATACTGAGCTGACACAGCACGCAATTAGAACGAAAACCAAGGACCTGACAAATATATTCATGTTCGAGTTGTGTTGTATGTTAATAGACTAAAAAGCATGAAAAGCAACAGAGATAAAACATCTAAAATAAACACGAAGGGCTGAGGCCTAATCATTTCTAAACTGATTCCCTCAACAAATAAAATATGTAATGTCCCTACAATATCGTTTTCCCCTTCAGCCTCCTCACTGACACAGGGCATCAAATTAAAACATTATTGGCTAATGGGTGCCCACAACGTTTGCTGTATTATAGATGATTAAACACAACCACTGTCTCTTTTGGATTAAAATCATTTTAATGTAACCTAAGTTATTTATGTCTATAATGAACTCTTAACAAAGTATTTTACCTAAATTTAATTAAGAAAATCATATATATATATATATATTTCAATTACTGCAAGATTAAAACTATTTTCAGACTTTATTTTACTAGAAAAACTCTCTTACTTTCAGTTATATATATATATATATATATATATATATATATATATATATATATATATATATTATATACACATATACATACACACACACTCACACACACACACACACACACACACACACACACACACACACACACACACACACACACATATATATATATATATATATATATATATGTATATGTGTATATAATATATGTATATATTTATCATACAATTTCAGGAAATTCTTTTTATTAAACACAAATGTTCTATGTATGTCACCGGCCTCACAAGATCCGACGTATATATAAATATATATATTTGTACAATATATAGATACATAACCTTCTAATATATATTTATATAGAAACTATAATCACGCAAACAGTTATATTTCAGCCCCTAATAATCATTACGCAGTATTTTTAAAGTACATTTGGTAGATCAACTATCATAAACAATTTTTTCTTTGTTTTTTAAATGTATATAAAATAAAGGAGTATTGGTGAACTACTTAAGTCAAACAGCTATATTAAATTGTTTGAGTCGCCAATAATTGCGACGCCCATTAATACATTTAGTAACATTTTGTTTTCCATGTCACGTTTACAAACACAAATTTCCATATTCTACGTAATATCAGACTATGCTTCAAAGCCAAACATAAATACATTGGAATTGTTATTTGGTTTCTTAAAACATTTATTTTGATAGAATGAAACGATACACGAAAATCTACTACATATTTGATAGGAATGTTGCGCAAACACAATTAGAGCGAAAACACAAGCACGAAATCATAGAAATAGTAGAAAGTTTTGCATTAAGGCATTACTGCTAATCGTCGCGATTCCATCTGAAACGAACTTCTTTCTAACGATGGTGATTATTCGATTTTTTCAAACCGTTTGGTGTTTTTGGTTTCTTTCCGAATTATAGTAAGTCACGATTGTCATTGCCTCGACCAAGGAAATTCTTCTCTCCCCAATGTAAATTAAATATATATTTATTCTATGCATAATCTTAAGGAATTGACATAAAACTACGCTAGTGGTCCAACAACCTCTCTGTATAGGTAAGTGTAGGGAGGCATTGAATGAAAATGTATAGCTCTAGAGAAGGTCATGCGTTCCTGCAGCTATAGTCGCAGACAACTTTAATAGACCTTCCATTCTAATGATGGTTGCGTGAAGCGGCTGCAAAAACTGTTACTGTGAAAGGAAACACGTACTCTTGATTCATCACAGATATTCGAGACTCTACTGTAGGGCTATATTTTAAAATATATTTAGATGATAATAAATCAACCTTACATGCAAAACGGAACTACAGCAATGCTAATAGCTGAATAATAACAAAATTTAACCTATCCGATGTATGTGTCTCGTATTAGGACATTTTTGGGAATAGGAATTAAAATATAAACCGGCGTCGTTATTTGAAAGTAAATTTATTGAATAAAAAATGAATCAATTATGAAGTGATAAAAATATGTTATAATATTATTTTACCTAAATAACCTACAATAAACAAATTACCATAGCTTACATATTAAAACAACTGTTCTACAACTTAACTTACACCATGAAATCAACTCTTGTGCAAATTATATATTACCACTTAATTTAGGCGAAAATATTGGTAGAGAGCACAATGTGAAACAGCGTCACGATTAAAGCGTAACTACGACTCGAAGATTTTTAACCTGCAATATTTCTCTTCAGGTGCGCCAAAAGAAGTATTCCCTTCAACAACGGATGAATAAAACGTTTCGGAATGAGGAGCCAAACAAAAATTCATTCTAGTAAATTCTTGTCCACTACGATATATTCGTTACAAGAATATAGTTTGCAGTTCAGTAATTATTTAGGAACATAGTTTTTGGGGGGTTGTTGTTAAATAGGCGTAATTATAAGTGACAACTAGTAACACGTGGTGGTTTTGCTCCCACTCGTTTAAAACGGTCACTCTAAATGTTAATTTAATAAATTTTAAAACAACTAATAATTGATAATGATAATGGAACGGGGATAATAAGTTATAATAGCGTATTAATTATTAAATACAGCTGTAACTTTTTATTTTCTTGATACAGTAATGTCAGTTGTTTATAATGATATATAATATTACATTCTGTTGTTTTCATCATTCCCATTTATCATAATTGCCAGTACCCTTAAAACCAATACGAGTAATCCTTTTGTAGCATTTTCTAGGCTGCTGAAGTGTTTACCCCAACCTGAAATTCTATCCGGAGTTTGACGTAGAACTCTCAAAACTCTCCGAGTGTTCTTCTACTAGCGATCTTTTGGTTTCTGCGATGTTTACCATAATGACCCTATTGTTTCACTATTAGATTTTCAGCAGTGCATCCACGTGGGATTTTTTGACGATATTAAACTAAGCACACTCACCAACACCTCTAATGGTCATTTTCTAATTTAATTGGCTTTTGAAATCCCGGCATTCATCTCATTTCTACTCTGATAGAGCCTGCCACGTGCATCCCCGTTGACTATACATGATGACATTGGACTAAGGACTCTAAAAGCCCATCAAGTCATTCTTTACTAGCGATTGTTTTTCATGTCTTTTATATCCTGATTTATCCAGCAGAGGTACACCAGTGCATTATCGTTGGCTTTCATTAACGGCATTAGGCTCAGCACCCATAAAAACACCAGACTGAACATCTTTCCCCCCTCAATTCATTCCTGTTTGTTACTCCCGTAGAGCCACACAATTGCATCCTCTCGGACTTTTGTTGATGGTTTTTACTGAGCACTTTCGAACCGCCCCCCCCAGTTAATAATTTTTAGTGACTTTTATGCATCTGAACGTTTTACTCATATTCATTCTTTTGCTACTCCCGTATAGCCACACCTTGCACCCCGCTAGATTTCGATACCTGTCGCAAAAGTATTAAAACACCCACCTTTTAATGAAAATGATAGGTATCATGTTCTACTTGGACGTTCTCCTTAGATAAATTTATCAATAAGTGTATAGATAAAAAACTTATTGATATCTTATGCCTTGATAACTTATGCCTAAAAAACTTATGCCTTGATATCATTAATAAGTCATCTAAAACTTGAGTAAAACGCTTTCTTTTAAAAAAATTAATAATTTCGCTAAACTGGGTTTAGGCTAAAGATTAAAATGTAATATAGATTTGCGATTAGTAATAAAAATTTAGTCATCTCTCTCGAAATATCAGTCCTTTTAAACGTTAAATAATAAGTGCACAGAATATTATAGGGATAGATATTCTCCGTCTATTAATTTAAACGTGTTACAGTTTTAAGGTCTGTGTATATGATGTAACATATTTTCATAATTTTGTTCTGGTATATTATAATCTAAACTTTAATAGCAATCAAAAACGATTAATTTTTATTTTTTACTTTTAGTTGGTACTTTTTATTTTTTATTAAAAATTTATAATCACATTTCATAATTAATTTTAATATAGACCAATTTTGTGAATCATATAATCTTGTATTTTTAAAAAAATTATTTAATTGTCATTGAGTCATACGTAAACGTATGATGCAAAAGTATGATGAATAAATCACCAAAATCTTAATACATCTTTAAGTCTGTTTTTGCAACTACGTTAGTATTCACCCTGTGCGTGTTTGCCCAATCACATGTGATCGTCTTTTTTACTATAATTTCAGCCCTATTCAAAGACGAAAATCAACTAAGTATTTTAAGGTTTTTTGGGTAATTTTATTATAAATGATTGGACAATCTTCTTCAATGATTTTTATTTAAAGTTTTATAATGCATAGGCTAATATTAATAATATTGTTCAGAGCATGTTTGTCAGTTCTACCGACCTTTTAAACAATCTTCAAATTATTGTAGCCAGACTATTAACCTTATGTATATTCAGGTTTATTTGAGCGCTCGAGAAAATTATTGAATAAATAATGAGACGGTTCATCATCTAATCAAAACAACCGGCTAGTTATTTATTCAACGTTATGTATATTTTGGTTGCAACGATGGTTACCATCGTTAAAGGCAACAAGAATTAAACCAATTATTTCATGTGTAAAATATTTTGTTTTGTTACCCCCGAAGCGCATTGCTTTTTAATTGAAGCGTGTTTATAAGGTTATCAACTCATTATTGTGGTAAAACTCTGGTTTGTGTTATTCATTATAAATTCACCAGACTTAACATAGTGATATACATGTGTAAGCAAACTGGTTGAGATACTTAACTGACGAAAGCGTACGTCGTTGGCTGTCCTACTAAGTTCTGTTTATGCTGACAAAGATTTCTTATGTCTCAACAGCTTAACCCTGACAACAGTCAAACCAATGATTCCTTGCTTAATCCGTGTTTAGTAGATTTCGTTTGGTTCAAATCCTGCCTCAACCATAAACGTAGCAAATTCATGACTTAGGAATGTATTACCAGCGATATGAGTTGTTTAAAATATGCCTATTCCTCGTATGCAAGGATTACAGGAAAGAAATTTTAGCTTTTTTCGTTCGATTTCAAGCTCTAAAGAAAGTATTTTTCGTGTGAGTTCAATGTCTCATATTTTTTTACAAAAATAATTTATTTTTCATAAACCTATCTTTTT
The DNA here is from genome assembly GCA_036971475.1 of Prosapia bicincta. Taxonomy (NCBI): domain Eukaryota; kingdom Metazoa; phylum Arthropoda; class Insecta; order Hemiptera; family Cercopidae; genus Prosapia; species Prosapia bicincta. The sequence continues at coordinate 153,387,667 of JBAIZL010000005.1, read as the reverse complement.
AGAATAATAAATAACTGTTACCTCAAAAGTCCCCCATAAACCATTGTTATCGAAAAACATTACAATCATGATTTTTGTAACAATTAGTATGTCAACTGGTTTCTTTCAACACTTATTACCATCAATAAATAATAACGTATACATGTCTATTATTTGTTTTAAACAGAATTTTAAAAGAGTTACTGCTTTAAAAAGTTACTCCATGTAATTTATTTACAAATATCTAAACTTTTTGTTCGTCATTAAATTTAATACACATTTAATATTTATGTTTATAAATTACTTTAATTTAATACCCACTAAAGGCTTTATTTTTAGGTAGATATAGATGTTTCTACGTAGAAATATGAATGTTTATATAATATGACGAATTATTTGATTTTAACAACAGTTTGATAAAATAATTAAACACTATTACGTTATTATTTTTTAAAAATTTCTCTACAACTTGAACACACAAAGTATAATATCGTTTTATCAAACATATCCAAATAACTACGTCATCAAATGATTTAAAATAGCTTTATTTGCAACAAACCTAAGTATCTAAATACTTAAAGCAACTGGTTTCTCTCTGGAACTATTTGTGTTCTTTTTCCTTTTGCACTTTATTATAATATCTATTTTAGTTTAATTAATTTTCTAAATTTTATGCTTTAGTTTTACTTCATTTTGTAAAACCAATACTCCCAGAGATTTGAGCGCTTATTCTTGTAGAGTGTACAAAAATGATCCTTCTCAGCGCTCGAGATACTTTATCCCCCTTACTTGTCTTATTTGTTCAAGTGAATAGAGTGAGGCCATTAGCACAAACATTTTCCAATTTATCTGTTAGTATTTTCTTCGCCACCACTTATATCTGTCGCGCAACTGTGATTTTTTCAAAGCTCTTTTCATTCAAGGTTGTTTAACCTTTTTTTTAAACTTATAATTTATTATGAACTTCTAACAAAAAATACCTATGAGTTTCCGTTTTAAAGCAACCTTCTTCTTCGGTACAGCACCTTACGTATAATAAGCCAATAAATAATAGTGGTAACGGGAGTTCTTATTTATTTGTTAGGAATTCGCTAAGTTTTTCTTCAAATAGTGAATAGTTCGAAGTTAATGTTAAGAAATAAATGTTAATATTTTGTAACGCACGTATTTCATTTTTTTAGCTGCTGTATTTTCAATCTTCCTTGTTTAATTAATTTAAATTATCTTTTTAAATGTAGATTTTAGCATTATTAATGAAGTAAATAGAGACACTGTCCATGAAATTAACCCGTGTGGTAAGTTGCTAATAATGGGAATTTTAATTTGAATTCAGTTTTAATTTGAAACAATTGTTCTAATACTATTTTGTAACAAGTAACTTTTAATGACTATTTACTTCATAGTCCTAATCGCTCATTATCACAATGCTGTCATATTTTCATTGCTTCAACCATGGTGTTATAATGGCGCTTCCATTTATCCCTTTCTTAAAAATTATATAAAATAGCGAAATTATTAATATGTGAGAATTCAATAGCATAAACCGTTATTATTGTAGTAATTGTACAAACATGTAAGGAGATCATTAGCTGCCATTTAAAGAAAAGTGCGGTTAGGATTTTAAAACGTGTAGCATTAAAATATATTTTATAGTATTTTACATTTGTTTTATTTTATTTATATATATAGTCAACATCAAAATTAAAATAAATTGGTTTCGTTTTGTTGTATTTTAAATATTGTATTAGAGTGTATTTGTTAGACGTAGAGCTCATGTAAAGGAGAAAATCTGATTCAACTTCAAGGTTTAAGTGTTTGCCAAAATAGGCAAGACGAGATCAGATTCTAAAGCGTTCTTTGTAATGAATCTTGTAGAACGGCAACACTGTTTTAAAGTTTTAGAAGTTCAGTTAGAGCTAACTTCAGTAGTGTTTTGTGCAAATCAGGTGGTTAGCCTGAACCAATCACGGATCTCCACGCAATACGTTAAGGGTAAATACATACCAAACTTTAAAGACGCGAAAGTGATTTCTTTTTATTCGACTTCTAGTTACAATCTAGACATTCATTTCCGGTTACTAAAGTATGAGTTTATTTTAATTTTGGTATGTAATGTAGTTTTTACTTGAATAATTGGCTAAAAATATTGTTTTACTAGTACATCATGTTAATTCTCAAGTGAAACAATTTTTCTTACGTAATGTTTCATTTCAGGCATGATTTGCATTCGATAAATTTTATGATGAAGAGCAATGGAATGAAAATTGCCGCCAGAAGCTAATTTCCAGTTATAATTTAATTAGAATAACTCATACGCGTGAACAATTCCTTCCCACTTTCTCTATTCTGATATGATGTAAAGATATGCAATGTTTTTGAAAACCTTAAATTAATGTTTTGTTCTAAAAATTGTTTTGTAATATTAAAATTTGTTTTTAACTCTAAGAATTATTTTCCTATACAACCCTATCTGCCCTTAAAGAGTGGGTAGTGGAAACGTACAGACGGTAACAGAGCCCAGAACCACTTTATAAGAGTAGGAATTGTTCAGAGGGAACAATACACTGTAGGTAGATAATACTTTTTCTTAGTAAAGAGATATTCGTTATTTAGTTTTTGTTTATCAGGTAGGTAGAACAGTTAGATTTAAATGTTAATATCCTAGGCACAATGCCTCTAAAACCGAGGTTCCCAAACTTTTTGGGTCCACGCTCCTCCTCTTGCGATGAAATCCTCCCCCACCCTCCACTTTATATTATAAATAAATGGTATGGGCATATGAAAAATAATCAAATATTATACATATTGAAACCAATTTATTTATTCATACATACTTTTGCAAGAAGTATGATATAAGACTTAAAGTTTTAATTTGTAAGGTAAATGTTAAATGATAAGGGAAACATCAGTTTGTGAGATGCTTGAGCTTGCATTTTTTACACTAGCATGCATATTTGTAGTTCTATTTTATTAAAGCCTCTATCTAAGCCATTAGCAATATTAAACTTATTTCTATAATATTAAATACATTTAATTTATCTTATTATTTTTCTCAAGTCCCGTGCCCCCCATACGTGCTTTCACGCCTCCCAGTGTTTTGGGAACCAATGCTCTAAAAAATATTTTTGCTTGTTTTTGGTTCTACATTTATGCAAAGTTTCCACATTTTGGGCATACAACTTAACCTCCAGCCAGTAAACGTTTTTCACAATGTGATTTAATACTGAGACATTGCTATGGTTGTTCCATAACAATAACTGTATTAAGGGAAAAAAATATTTATTCTAATTAAAAAATGACGTTTTTAATAGACATTTATATAAATTGGAATATACTTTGAAGATAAAATTTACAAACTATTTGTAAGTGCAACCTATAAAAGATATCTTGAGTCCATCTTTTACTCTGAGAGGACAAGTTTCGCCGACAAAATGAAATGTGTAAGAAATAAAATATATCACTTACTAGGGAGTATGACTTTGTGCTATTTATATAATATACTTATAAATAATCCATTTAAAAAATAATAAACATTGCCATGACCTAAAATAAACATGATAATACTGCCTTACTTTGAATGTTCGGTATTCAAGGAAGATTAAGAAATCGGTATTTTTTGTAACACTCTTAAGTAATTAGGTGTTACATATAAATTCATTTATATGTATAATTTTTATTTAATAATAAGATCGGCCTAATATAAAAAAAAAATTTGTGTGTCCTTGGTGAAAACTTGGTAATCTAACGTAGGGAATAAGGCGCTCCTAGCGGGCAAAATTGTAAAATATCGTACGAGGTAGTCAGTTAAGGAAATTGGCCAAGATCACGCCATAGGACGTAAGCATGGGGTGATATTCAGGAACCAATGATATACGAATGTAAAGTGGGAGTTGCATGAGAACTGAGCTTCGTGCGTCCATCCAACTGCTCCACTTCACAAAAGGTCTTTGGGCGAGACATATGAGAGAGTAATTTCGGACATGATTTAGAAAATTTGCAAGCATTCATTATTCAAAATTTTAAATGTCAAGGCCGGTACCTATTTATTAATGCAACGTACAGAAGAAGCTAGATCCTATTTTTTCATGAGTTCCATATAGTAAAAGTTCGTCCTTTTTTTGTTTAAGTGCGTCTATTGCAAGAGTGATGTGCAGTGATAAATAAAATGTTACGTGTTAAAATGTAAGAGGTGTGCATAGCCAGATACGTTTTTTAGTATAATGAAGAAGATGTATTATAATTTTAACTAACTTAAATTCTGACAGATAAATAATTAACACATAAAAGGTAGAAATCGTCTTTGGATATTCACTTCTAAAGTAAATTTGAACACATAACTTACTACCTTCTCGATACATTCATTTGAACACTTACCATGTAATTGCTGTATATAAAGAATGGTTGGATATAAATCACTTGATACATTGGTTATCATTTGTTCAATTTGTAATTTGTGCTTCATAAAAGTTACGTGTTATATTAAGCTGGAGAGGTTTTTAAAAATGATTTTTATTTTTATAAACCTTTATTGAATTTAATAAACAATTAATTAGGAAAACTGTTACATAAATTACTTAATAAAACAATTCAATTCATATGCACTCATTTGGAGTGGAAGACCTCTGTTCGATACAGAGGCGAGTTACACACTGCCGGGGCTCTGTTCTCACCACCTATTTAATACAAAAGCTGCGTAAGCAGGAAATTTCCTAGCATCCATTTTATTATGAAAGATTCACATAAATCGTTTACATAATTTAAATAAATTGTTTATTATTGTATTTTTAAACATTCAATGACTATTTCGTACGTAACCTAGTTCTATCTTCAAGACTGGAAGGCCGTCACAGACAAACAGTTTCTGCTGAGCTGTGACGTAGGACTAGAAGCCCTGGTAAGTAAAAATAAAACTTTTGAAATAAGCAAAATAACATATTTGAAAAAAATAAATTCCATGGTAAAAGGGTGAAACTTTACAACTTAGCTATTATTACCTAGAGAGATATTTTCACATATTGAGGCAAACTTGAAAAGTAATGAATACCTTTAAAAAAAAATTTAACAATAATATGTCTTTCATTCAATAAAATGGCAGTTAGGACCATGTTGCCTAATGCAAAACAAGAAACAGTTTGGCTAAACTGTAAGAAAATTTTTTTGCTCATCTAGGCCTTTAGGTCTACTTATTATCTTAGCCATTATCTCATTTTTTCAACTCATTATCATACCCTTAAGGACATTAAGTATATTTTTTGTTACCGATTCATATAGAATTGTAATATATGTATTTTAAATACATGATTTCTCGAAGATATTTACATAACATAACTATCTTTCATTGTCTGTTTAATAACCTATTTTGCCTAATAATTTAATACAAATAATTATTACATAAATAAATTAAATAATTCTATATTCTTACAAGATCAGTTTTAAAACAATATTTGGTGGAAAAATCATCAAAAGTTATTTTTAAATTTTCTAAATAAAAAGTAAAAATAGTTTAAAAACGAAAAAATAGCTTTGATTACAAAATATTGTGAAAGAGCTAAAGATCAATGTTTAATATTAATTTGATCAGTAAAATGCGTTAGAAAACAATTACAATGATATTTTCCTAATACTGAAGATCGTACACCTTCCTCTTTGAATAATATAGTAACTAAACCTTTAAACATCGCAATATTTAAAGGTAATAAAAATACAAAACTGTAAAAATAAAATATATCATAAAGTACTGTTCAACCAATACGTTTGAAACTCCGCCTCGGAACGTAATGACATCCCTTAAGTGTAATACAGTTATACGATTTCTTTTACTATATTTTATTAAAACTATGCATGTAAGTGAAATTTAATTACGCATAACGTAGCATTTTCAAGAGGTAACGATGTGGGCATATTTATGTTTTATATCTAATAAAAAAAATCTCTTTTCAATCTTTTAAATCCTTTAATTATTAGTGAAATGATAATATTACAGGTAAATATATTATGAAGTAATATGTTATCATTATTAACAGAACTGAATGGAAATTTTCAAAAAATTCTATATTCCACCCTAACGTTTTTTTAGTGTTGTTCCACGATAACTTTCGAAGTATTGAACCGGTTAAGAGTTATTTCCCTTGCAAATGAAAGGAACCTCTTCTGGTGGTCGAACTATTCCCAATTCACCTGATTAGGAGAATATGATGCCCTATTTTAACCTTGAGCTATTTTTGTTTATTAATGATTATAATCTATTAAATAAATAGTAAGCAAAATAGCGAACCACTACATTTATTTTATGTATTATTCTACTATAAACACAAATAATAAGATAAAAGTAAGAATAAAAAGATTAGATTTTTTATATATTGTTAGAGAAAGCAGCTTAGAACTAGCTTCATTGTATTCTAATATAGTTAATTTAGCATTAACCAGATAGTTAATAATCTTCAGACAAAACTTCATTAATCTAATAAATATCAACTTTAATATTTATATTTAAATTATTAAAATACATCTTTACTACCAATTTTCACTTTATTGTTTTAATAATACTATTTGTGTAAAAAAAGGTTTTCATAATTAGTAATGAAGACAGCATTACTATAGCCTACATTTACTAAAGATTTTCCCATACATGATTGAAAACAGGTTTTTAACCTGAAATGAAAGAGATTAATTCCAAGGTAAGAAATAATATAGGATTTTAAGAACATTCGTAAAGGTACTTTCCACCATAACCTATTTAGGACTTAGGACTATATATTACCAAAACTAATTTTCACTATGTATAAATTATTGGTTATAATTAAAATTCACTGGAGTATATAATGCCAGTATATACGAAAGCAAGCATATAACAGTATGCAACTTGATCTAACGTAGATCTGGATCAACATAATGTAGATTTGGATCTATAATTTGTAAAGTTAAGAATTGATATTGTTAGTAACGAAATTAAGTGTCCTTCCTACAAATGTTTTTTCAATTTAAACGTTTTTGAAAGTTCGAATAAGAACTTTAATGTAGCCTATCATGCTTCAGAACCATTTGGATAGCCAGTGAGACAGCCTGAGTGAAATCGTTAGATACAATAATTGTTTATGTAAACAATTTATGCCCTGATATTTTGTAAAGTTTAAATAATAATTTATGTGTCAACAAAAATTTCACCAAAGCGTTACGAACAACCCCGGGGATGGGCTACAATTTATTCACTCGTTTATTAAGAATTATCTACTTGAAGATTTATTAAGTTTATGTATGCAATTATTTGATGTTACACTTCTATTGCTAATCGCTGATTGTCATTAGATTTTTTATATTGTAACTGTCGATGATGAAAATTCTAAACTTTCTCTCTGTGTATTTCTAAATTAAAGCATATTAGGTCTTGTTTTTTATAATAATTATTAAAATCTTTAAGAGCAATATTTCAAAACAGTTTTAAATGTAAAGAACTAAAACAAGGTAATTTCAGGAAACCTTCATTTTACTGAAAAATGTTTGTTTGCAAATAAACTACTATTCTTTAAAATGCATTTACATATAAAACTTTATATAAAGATATATTTTACAATAATTGTTAAACAAATATTTGAAATCTATAAATAAATAAAAACTAAAACTATTATGCAAAGTTTATAACATATTATGTACAGTATATTAAGCGAGATATAGCCAGATATTTGAACTGCGCACAAGCGGAGCTCACGGACCGTTTAAGACCAACACTCTATCTACCATTCTTTCATTATTCTTTGACTTTATTAGACCTATACTTCAACTGCGCACAAAGGGATTTCACGGACCGTGAAGACCATCCATCTATCTACCCATATTTTATTCTTTTAATTTATTAAACCTATACTTCAACACCCCACAAGAACTCATTACTTGTCGCAATGATGAACACAGATTGTCATTTTATAAGTAGTTTTATTAAACCTAATGTTTTCTTAGACTGACACCTTAAGCAAAATTCTTATTAAATTATTCTGTGCCCACTTTGAACAAATGTGATAAGACTATTATAACTTTGTGCTTGATGTCATACTGACAAAAGATTACCATTTTATAAGTAAAGGTCTTACGTTCTATTGAAGTATCAAGGATAAATATAATAAGAAAATGTATGATTAGAGAAATAATTAACGTCAAACGTAATGTAAAAGATACCCTAAAACATTCGACCCTAAACAGACAAAATCATATATACATATATATATATATATATATATATATATATATATATATATATATGTGTGTGTGTGTGTGTGTGTGTGTGTGTGTGTGTGTGTGTGTGTGTGTGTGTGTGTGTGTGTGTGTGTGTTGTAACAAATAATACAAAACTAAATAATTTTCTTACAGCGAAAACATAATTTTTCATAACTTACCAACAAATTTTGAATTCTGAGCAGAATTTCATACTTTGAATTTAACATAATGAACGAGACAAATGGAGTGATTTTACATGATATTGGAGCTCCTTGCCATTTAGTATAACAAATTAGGATATTCACACAGGCTGTTCAATTATTTCTTCCATGCTCTTATTTTATAGATACAGTATAGTATTTTTTTTAAATTTATGATATCAAAGGATTTAGAAGATATGAACATTTACATTTAAAAACACCTACAACAATCACATCCCGTGTGAATCATTCAAAGAACGTAGATTTGTCCTCAATCTGTATATCTGAATAAAAAATAGGTATTCACTTATTTTTTTATCGGGCAAAATCAATCAACGGTAAATTGTCAGATGAAATTTTTGTTTCGTAAGAAGACTCTATGGTTTGCTATAGTTATCCATGGGAAATCAAGCAATTAATATGGTGAGTGTTTTGGAAATGTTTGGAATAGATTTTATTGAGTAGTCAACAGAAGGCATGATTGCGACTTCAAAATTATGTAGGTAATAAGCTTATGGATAATTTATGTTTTGTTAGTGGAAAATTTTTTTTTACTTTTTATTACGTAAAAATTATATGTTGGGGTATTTATTTTGAAAATCAGACGGATTTGGATGTAAGTATGATGAGATCGCCGGAAGATTTCATCTTTCATTTCCAAGCAAAATCACTCCAATCGGTTAAATACTTCCAAAGTTTTCGTGGAGAAAACAGAAAAAAATATATGGGTTGAATACAGAATTTTTTTTTAAATTCAGTTTAAAGTAGTAATCCAAAACCATATACTGTATAAAGAAGAAAATGAAACATTACAAAGAAATGCATTCTGTATTTTGCCATTTAATATTGTGATTCTGTTATATGTATATAAATATATTTTTATTGTAATTTAAAAATAAAAAAATTTAATAAATTTTTTTTTATCTACCTCAGTAGGGATTGACTCTAGAAATTTATTTTTTTATATTACTTGCTTTACTCATTTTGTGTGGGTAATTTTTACGACTTATGTTTCTAAGGGTAGTTTTGGCTTGTTCTATTTCTAGTTTAATAGACAAGAGTATAACTGGTTTATACTGCTTGCAATAGATATGATTCAATTAGTCTGCAATACATTATCGCCTAGGAAGGGTAGAAAAGCATTGTAAACATATTTAGCATTAAATTAGGTACGTAATCACGCAGGTATAGGATGTAGCGCCCTTAATGTGGTATCATATGTACAGGCTTGCTCCTAAACGTAATCCGTACCAAGAAATGCTGATCAGAATGTTTTCAATACCCTATTTAAGCCTATACGTTAAGGACACCTTGTGAGGAAATTTCAAATACAGTACATACTTGGTGTGACTAAGATAATGTCATAATGATAACCGTTAAAAAGGAAAATGGGAAAACATGCCATCAAATGGGGTGGTTGGCATACCTGAAGTAGATTAGTAATATGATTTTATATCCTGGTGTAATAGTTAGTTATCAATATTATAAGTTTTAATTGGTTTATTCATCCCCATTTCTTTAATAAATCCTTAAATCCTAAACATTTCCTAAATTTCTTCTTTTACAAAACATGGGGCTAGCCCATTGTTACCATTGTAACATTTTAAAGTAAAAGTAATTTACAAGTGTAATATCACATTTTGTTTAAAGTTTTTATATCACTCCACCACTTCTACGACTGTTTTAAATCACATTACATTCAGTATTGTATTCCCGAGTGTAACCCAACCTTGATTTAAACCTTTGGGATACGTGGCACTTTATTCCCGTATTATTTATTACCTTTATGTAAGATATTGATATCCTATCTTCTCACTGGCTTCTCATTCTTACTCTCGCTTACACACTTCTCCGATTCTACAAATAATTTTCATACATTTACTAGCGTTCCCTAGCCCACGTTGTTACACCCGAAATCATAATTTTATACTGGAAATTGGACACCTAAAGATTATTTTTCCAATAGGAAAGAAAGTAAAACATCTAGATAAATATATTTCATGTACTGCAATGCAAGAAGATAGACAATGTTTTCGTCATTTCACTAGGCGTATAAACATAAAAATTTTAGGTGTCGCAACACATAGGCACACATCATACAATGAGAAAAGCACGAATGTTAGAAATAAATTCCAGCAATTGTCAATGGTTGTTCTTGTGGTTTGTTTATGGTTTTAGTGAATACAAGACACAAAGGACATTTTAGTCGAAGCGTAAATCGGATGAAATCATCGGTATTCGTGAAATTAAGACCATCTCTCTTTTGAAATCGCTTCTGCCTCGATCTAGTTGTGCTTCAGTTCTTTTGTGGTCAGTCTGGTTCTATTCCACAGCTTTCTTGGATTCAAGAGTATAACCCAACTTTTATTCTCAATCCTACTTGTAATATCAATAAGTGTGGTGGCAATAACTGTACACAGAATTTAGGAATTTTATACAAATTAAAATAATAATAATATAGTATTCTTGTTTTTACATTATGTTTATAATTTTTGAACTAGGTATGTATGACTAATATGGACATACATTTTAACATTAGACGTATGGAAGGGTGTAGACTGAACCATCCTAAGCCTCTGCGACGGAGCCCTACGGATGCATCTACACCAAGCCTTACACGAACCGTTCTGGGAATATGTTATACAATCTCTCCAAATATCATTAACTACTGTTCCGCGATTTAGGCGTTCATGACATACAAACATACATCGGTTTTCATACATCGAAGATAAGTATATTTCTTTAAATTAGGGTAAGTATAATATTATAACAAAAGTATTAAAACCAGGGTCATATAATTATCTATAATAAGGATTAATAGGATATTATAGGTATTTATAAGTATGCATAAAAGTATAATATAAGTATAAATAATTGAATATGACTGTATTATTAGTATAAGTAAAAAAAAATATGTTTACCCTATTTATGATTATATATATATATATATATATATATATAGATTATATATTTATTATACTTATATAAGTATAAAACAAGTAAACTATTAAAGTATCAATAGCTTATAATAATAAGTGTAACAGTATATATATATATATTTATTTACATAAGTAGAAGTTTTTGCTGCTAGGTTTCCGGTAGAACCCATTATACAGGTATCACAAACAATTAAAATAAACAATTTAGGGATAGAGAGTATCCTTAAAATATTTTATTAGTTTGGTCCATTTATTATAAAAATATCAAAAATTAAAACAATAACCATTTGATTATAACATTTGATTTTCTATGATTACTTTTCAATGAAACAAGAATTATTACTATAATATATTACATATTCCATTTTCCTTATGATAAAAAATCGACAAAGAGTTGTAATGGTATCAGAAAGACCAATGGCTTAGTTCATGATATAATTCTGCCTTGGAAAAATTACCTCAAGTACTGTTCCAGTTTCTTCAAGTATTTTCCATTACATTGAACACAATATTTACTAACCTCATTTAGAGTAGAATCTGCTTTCTTGTGTAATGTGTTGGAAAATGAACTACCGGTGTGGTTTAGATACTGAAGTAAAATAAACTTTTTATCGCTTCTAAATGTTTACTTCGGCTCCTGATTTTCTGATTTCATTACTCGTCTCTTTTATATCTCCCTTTCCTAGCATCTATATTTATATATATATATATATATATATATATATATATATATATATATATATATATATATATCCCTATAACTTTCTAAAAAATTTTCTACCTTTTCTTTTCTCTCCCTCTCTAAACAACACTAAGTAGTACAATTTTCGGGAAGTTAAATCCTCTGAAATTTAGAAAGGTACTTTCTTGGCAAATGCAATTTGCATATAATAATATTGCATTATGTTAAAACAAAATAGATATTACTCAAATTACTCTCAATAGTATGATTTAAAAATATTCTGTTTATATCATTCAACGTGTAGGCCTATTTTGTTTATGGCAATTTCTCTCTTACTTTCCAAATACTCTCTAATTTTCCTTCCCAACTGTCTCTCTTTCTCTACTACGTTATATCAGTTTTGAAATTAACAACTTTAATATCTTTTATTTTTGATCATCTCTTGTTTCTAAATGTGTTTTTCAGATTAAATAATATTAAAATTTGTTTAAAAGAAAGTAAATAAATAAATACTAAATCGTTACACATTTCTTGCAATATGATTTTTCCTAAATCCATCTTCTATATTGCCACCTTTAGCCGTACCGTAAATACAACTCAAATATATAAAGCGTCAGTTCAATAAACCTATTCTTAGTGAATAATAATTAACTTTTTGTGCAATTATAATTTTATTATTAGTAATTGCTTATAGTACGAGAAAGTTTTAATCCCTAGCTCTTTGTAGGTCTAACATGAAGTGACTAAAATTCAGATAACTGATGAAATGTAATCCTTACGACAAAACGATAATAAGTTCGTGTTCAATTTTATTGATTTGGATTTCTTAAAATCAGATGTTACCAGGTATCCTATTGTTTAATCAATATTCGTGGATGTCTATGTAGCATAAACTAAACAAGAAATAAACAGATTATTCAAAACTTCCGAATTCGAAGGATTATACAAGTTGAATATAAGCAACAAGTTACAGCACTGTTTATTTTTACAGACTGTACAAGTATTTCGATAGTCAGTGTGGGCGTATAACTGATAGATTTACTTATTACTGTAATATTTAATTATTTTCTAAGCAGCTGTTTGTCTCAACAAGTACACCGTTACTAACATTATTCCAAAGCTAGAGAAATTAGTATTTCGACTGTAGCTAGGCGCAATACTAACAAATGTCTATCCCTCATAAGTTCCAAAGTTTTAATTTAAAAGTCGTAAAGAGACGAAATATTAAACACACTTTTAACTACTATTTGTTATGTAGAATTTATTACAGGTATTTGAATTATAAAAAGTACTACGCCCTAATAATGTTTCTACGTCAGATATAGATATTGGCACATGTACGTTGTCTAACATTTAGATTATTAGCGAGATGTTGGAAACGATTCTATCATACCCTTGGTTAACAGAGAGTTAATACGGACAATGATCAAACATTTTGATGTTGTACACTACAGAAACACTGTAAATATCACTCATGTGCCAGCAATGTTATACTCTTGGCTACACTGACGTAAACAAGAATAATTTGTGATAACAAAACTTAAAAGTAGGTAGAAAATGTAGGATTCAGTTTAACTACATTCTTCGAATAACTCATTTATAGCTTATGACGTTTACAGTAAAATATGATATTTACTGCAATTTTGTGACAAGAGATAAATACAAAAAGAAAACTATGCCCAAACGATATAAACTGTATTAATAAAAACGTCGTTAAATGAGTTTTCTAGCTTCTATTTTAAAGTTTTATGTATGGATATATTTTTGGGTGTTGTTTTATATGTGTTTATTGTTGTTTTCTCACTTTAATTGCTGCTTTTAATAATAGTTTAGAGGAATTATGACTTTTACCATGTACGTGGGTTTATTGTATCTTGAACAAAAAAAATCTGTAAATTTATCTGTATGACATTATATATATATATATATATATATATATATATATATATATATATATATATATATATATATGTATATATATATATATATATATATATATATATATATATATATATATATCACAATATGTGTTCTTGTGTATTTATATAGAAATAAGACAAAATAGAAATACAGGAATAATTATTGAGTTTACAATTCAATAAACTCAGAAGTAGGTGTTTTATTATACAAAACAATAATTATTCTTGTATTTGTATTTTGTTTTATTTCTTATATATATATATATATATATATATATATATATATATATATATATATATTACTGCTATTTATAATCAATAATCATCAGTAATCTGCTATTGGTAGAATTTATTGATGGAGATAATTTATTTTTGAATATTATTTAGGTTATAAACCGAAGTTATTTTGGTTAATATTATAAGTTCCTTATGGGTTCATATAAATTTAATTCTTAAAATTAGAATGATAGAAAAGGAGATATATAGTATTTATTTAAGGCTGATTCAGTATAAGGGTATATAAGTAAGCGGGGGAAAGCGGGGGAAGTCCTGTACATTCTGAGATATTACGTGAACGTAGACTTGCCGCTTTTATAACGCTCACATGGTAAAGAATAAATGTCAAAACAAATATAAAGTATGCACAAAGCCAGCCAAAACACAGTTTCATTTTGCAAAGACTTACAAAACCCACCGCATTATGTTTAAAGCAAGACAAACTTCCGCAAAACTAACTAACGGTTTACTCAAAAAAAAATCGAACTAAAACCATTAAGTTATCAATAAAGAACTGATTAAAGGCCTGACTTAAAGAGACACAAGAACGGCCCGGCCCGCCTTCTTCCTAAATTCAGAATAAACACAAAAGAAACATGAATTCCCAAAATATACATTGAACAAGATAAGAAATATAAATAGATATATTTGTCATATCTATAAATAAACATGTATTTATGTATATATATATATATATATATATATATATATATATATATATATATATATATATATATATATATTCTGCAAAATAAACTTAAATACTTATTTATATTCTCCCAAGTGTATGTAGATGACATTTAAAAAAAAGGAAAAATAATTAACCATTTCGTATTGGGTTTATTTGAAGAATTTACTAATGAAGAATATCTGTCTAAATATACTGAAATTTTTAGTCCGCAAAAATACGTTTTCCAACTTTTGAAATAGTCTAATCAGT
This sequence comes from Prosapia bicincta, assembly GCA_036971475.1. NCBI lineage: Eukaryota > Metazoa > Arthropoda > Insecta > Hemiptera > Cercopidae > Prosapia > Prosapia bicincta. The sequence continues at coordinate 153,372,524 of JBAIZL010000005.1, read as the reverse complement.
GTCTTGGAACAAGAAAGTATCATGTGCTATACTGAACTTAATCCGTGTAAAAATCAATGCTATTGAGCAAATGTCTATATAAGGCGTTGCCCATGTCTAATGTTACAGTGTCTTGTTTACGGTTGGAAAGCTTCGACAAAATGGAGTCGTGGAACGTAATCTACGAAATGCATTCAAGGGAATGCTTAGCCTGTCCGTAAACCTATAAAGGGAATTGTTATCAGTTTAGATGTTCTGCAAAATTGTTGTACGCCTTGCAAAGGTACACGCCAGACGTAGAAACCGTTTTGCCATTTTGATATCCTTTAACTGCAATAACAAATTTCCCTAAGGCATGTAATTTAGTGCGGAAGGGATTGCTTTCGTATTCGGCAGCAGATAATGGAGAGTATTGCTTTAAATCCAATTCCGCGCATTCCAAATGAAAGCTTGACTCTAGCTATCCTTTATTGTGGGAGTAAATTCTTTGAATAACTTTCGCAGACACATTACGCAATGCTTTCGGTTATGCCAAGTTAACATTCTAATGGTACGTAATAGGTATTACAATGAAATTCCTTCAGCAGAAAGATAGAAATGGATTATGTAACTAAAAACTCATAAGTGTGATACTGTGGCTTTTGCGCTCATTTCAAGCGGTAAAAGGTTCGGTTTTATAATATTGAAAAATTAGTAACATAAATTCACATTCTATTAATTTTACTTTCTATGATTCAATTTAAAAGAACCAATTAAAATTATTTATGAATATTCCATAGTTTTATTTTATTTCAAAAAGATTATTTCATTTTTGTACTTACGAGTTATAAGGTTTCGAAAACAAACGTTTTACAGGAAGATACAAAAGAAAGTAAACTTTAAGTTCATTATTATATACGTTTAGTGTTCTATAAGATGCCACTATTACTATTTCATTTTGAATAACATTAATATGAGAAATATTAATAATATACTTCCTATTTATTTCTTATAATAATAGTAATACTACCTTATTAATCATTCAATTACTTATAATACTGGTAAGAAAAGAAGCGACAAATTATAGTTACTAATACTCCATGGTGGTGATGTAAGGATCAAGGAATGTCCTATCTTTAGACCTTCTTCACATAATTACCAATAAAACACCTGGACTGAAGCATTACGGAAGTTAGGAACCTTGCGATAGTTATATGTAGTCCTGTGATCTCAACTTCCCAAATAAAGGGACTGAAGTTATTCTAACACTGCTTTATAATGGCGGTTACATGTCCAATAAGTCACCGCAATCGAGTTGGTTCGAGGATTTTCCAATCTAGGCAGGCAATAGTGGGTTTTACTTCGAATGGATTACGCTACAGTAAATTCTGACAAGAGTATGAAATAGTGTGAACTTCATTTAATCAATGTTTTAAATGTATTAATTTTTTTATAACACACATATTACCTCATTTAAAAATATCTAGTCAGAAAAACAATAGCTGAAGAAAAGGGCAACGTTAATATTGCAAAAATGGAAGTATAATCTTTTCTTCTTTTATAATATTTATAACACCAATAGTTATGTAACATACTCTAGAGTTTTAGCGAACACTTACTGTCAGCATTATCAAGAGCAGCATAAAGGAGTGATAACACATCGTGGTGAAGTATAGGATTAAGAAAAATATTTATCCAACAAAAACACAATTATATTTGACAGGGTCTTTTATAATCTTAGCGTTTATAATAAAAGTAATATCAGCCCCAATTCATTTGGTCAGCTGGATCGATGATATTAAAAGGTCAGCTGTTTCGAAGAAAAACGTTCATAGATACAACATTAGAGAAATATGCTGTATCTAAAGCCCATTTGCTAAAACTACTCGATGCAAGTTGGTGATGACAAATAAAACACGTGAACTTTGTCCTCAGTATAAACGATACTTCTGTAGACAACAGTTGTTGAATTAATTTTTTTTTTTTAATAATGCTGTTCAAACTAAAAAAACTATTATTTTACAGAATAGAAATATTCCGCGAGAGTTATAGTTTTATTACTAGAGCAAACAGAATATTTCCTTAGTAAAATGAAAGCTACTTTTATTACTTTTTATCTCCTTGAATACGTAAAGAAGAATTCTTTGAAAAAAATGATGTGAATTTCAGAAACAGTTTTATTATTTTAAAATATGATAGATTGAAATCAGCGTCCTTTAAATAACGTGAAATTCAAGCAGAACCGAAAACATTTTATTCCTAAAAGGAAAACGTATTTTATCAATATTTTGCCACAATGTTTTACTCATAATATATCTTTTAATTCTAAGTCAACACAAGAAACCTTGATTTATTATTTATAACTAAACGTTAAATTTAAAAAAAAAATACCTACTGTACTTAAACGTAGAAAAGTAACTTACAAATGTTTGAAAGCTAATAGATTTTTAATTATATTTCTGTCTGTATATTTACCAGTGGTTTTGTGTAGCGTAAGTTTGATGTTTACCCTATTTCTTGCTGTTTTTGTCATTTATTTTCACCATATCAAGCTTACTCACTACAATTTTACCATCGCTATAACTACTTGGTTATTCCATTCCAATCTAGGACACCCCCTTTTTCTACTTCCATTTTTTTTCAATTTCCAAGCTCTTAGTGGTATTCGTGTATTATTTATCCATATGCCAACACCAAAATATTTCTTTTCTTTTTATTCCTTGATTTAGTCGCTCTTTTATATTCATATTTTTTTAATATTTTCATTTCATATTTTTTCTGTATATCTATGTCTATTAAACAGTAATATTTTATTGTATATTTAAGTCTTGTTATAGTTTTACGATTACAATTTACTACTTTGTCTGAAAATGAAACATTTAATTAAATGTTAACTTGATGAGTCGTTTATAAAAGGGTTACAAAGTAAATATTCATTTTCAAGATTATAAAATATAACAATAACATAAATGTTTTATAATAATTAACAATGTAAACATAACATGTGAGACTAAGCTCAAATTAAAATTGAGGTTTTATATTTAGTTTTGCTGACTTAGGTTCGTCCATTCTGAAATAGGTCATAGAACTTTTACCATTTTATAATAATAACATTACAAGGTTTATATATTTTGAGGTTAGTTTCACACTTAAAATTTATATTGTTAATTATTATATAATATCCATATTGTTGTTATATTTTAAATCTCTGGAATAAAAAGGATCGTTTGGTTTTGAGCCCTTGAGGCACTGAAACGTTGCAATAGTTAGTTACACACAGTCTAAGAAATATAACGTTTTGAGTTTTGTTAAACCCTAAAAAGAATTTGCCCTCATTTATAAACATTTGAAGTTTATTTTGTAGGAGTTGCGAGATATATTTAACATGAGGCTAAGTATGCTTCAGAGAAGAGACCGTTTCACAACAACAACCCTCATTTTCAGAGATATAAATTTTTAGTTGATCCAAACCTACCAATAATAATTTCCTCAAGTACATTACATAGGTTACTGGTACCCAAATTTATATGGTTCGATAGTTTAATCCAGAGAAGCTACCCTACCTTAAGTACCACATTTTATCAGGGGAGGGATGTATGTCAGTTGTAAAATTTACCAAAACTATCTAATGCGTCAAGTTTTCTTCTTTGAAGAAATGTCTAATTTCATCATATAGTCTAATTGTTAATATATCAATACAAATTAATAATATAAAGATAAGGATAATAAATAGGACATCATACAGTACTTGAATCATCTCACATTAGTGTAGTTCAATCTAAGTTTATAATTGTGTTATTTCCATAAAAGGTGAACGATAAAAGATTAAAAAATTTCTGAAATAAAAATAAAATATACACGAAAGACTTGCTATAAAGTAAGAGGGTTAGGATTCAGTCCTGAGGATATAAGATTCTATAAACCTAACTAATTTGAAAATTTATTCATTTATTCAAGGGATGTGCCTGCGGTGAAGGGTAAACACCTGGTTCCACTCTGAGGATTTGAAATTTTAGTAAATCTTTCATGGATGTGAAAAGGTATAATCATAACGGATTATTAGTCTTCTGTATGAACGAAAGTATATCCTTTTTATTTCAACTCTGCTTTATGTATTTACAATTTACATTTTATAAAACTAATTATTGAGATTTTGTAAAGTACTTCATATAAAACATTAAAATTTGTTGATGCTTTCTTGTATTTCTTATGATAAAATAATGAAAAATTTATAACGAGGTATCTGAATAGTGAAAACAAAGGTAAAGGTTTAAAAATATTCACCCCACCAAAAATCTTCTAAAACAAAATATAGACGACTTTTACTTTTTACCTTTCCCTAAATGGTCGAATGAATTTTAATTAAAGAGTTTCACTTAAGTTTAATCACAGAGACATCGTTCACCATTCCTTGTGTCCTTCAACTAGGGTGCATTGTGTAACTTACATGATAACCCCATTGGCCCTTTCTATCCGACTGAGCCGGCAAATATATCCTCTCTATGCCGCTTTCCTGTACACTCTGTCAGCTCTTTGTTTAGAGACGAACCCTGCATAAATTGCTCAGTGTGTATACAGTGTTACTGTGGTGTCTTAATTCGCATCAGGATTACCGGTTTGCTTAGAGTTGGAAATGTTAGAAATATATTAAAGCAATAAAATTCCCGCTCGATTAGTTGATCGTAGTTTTATCAGTGGGAGAAAATTTTGTTATGAAAATAATATCCAAGATCGTCAGAGATCTTTCTTTTTAAATATTCAAGGATCGTAAGCTATAAACCATTTTTCATAAAGAGATATTTAAAGTGAACAAGAAATGAAAATCACACTGTTTAGATCTATATTTCTTCAAAATAGTTAGTTGTTATAGGGACAAAATAATATACCAGTTTTAAAATTAGCAAAACTTATATTTGGGTATAATATAGTTTTAGCTCTTTTTATATCCTGATTACTTGTTTACATTAATTATCACCTGCAATTTAATGATTTTAATACAATAATTAGAATACGCAAGAAATAAAATATAAAAGATAAAATAACGTCATTCTAATGAGGAATGAAAGATAGAGTAAAATAGAACAATATATTAAACGGAAGAAAGGGGCTACAAATTCTGTAAATTGGCATTCCCACATACACACACACACACACACACACACACACACACACACACACACACACACATATATATATATATATATATTTCACGTTCTCCAAAAATAAAGAATATATACAACAAAGAATACTACACTCCAACATACAAACCAAACAACAAAATAATAAAATACCCTAATCACACAAACCACAAGACAAATACTGAAGAAAATACAGAAAAACATAACCTATCAGGAATTTACAAAATTACATGTAACGACTGCAACGCATTTTACATAGGAAAACAACTAGATTATTTAAAATAAGATATGAAGAACATTACAGAGCATTCAAAAATAAAAATACAAAAGCATTAAATGTTGCAGCACACCTAATATCACGTTAAACAAGAAATAACAAATTACGAAAATAACCTAACCCTACTTGAAATAAATAATAACCCAATAGAACTAAACTCAATAGAAAAATACCATATTTATAAAAACATACACAACTATTTAATGAACCTACAGACAACATATGCAGACGACGTACTATTCAAAAACATTATACACGCGGTTCAAGAAGAAACATGTATGACGCCAACAAATACCAACATCACGTACCGAACATCCACACCAGATAAATAGAGGAAATAATTCTGTGATTCGACAATGGTCAAGTGACAGAAAGGTGCCTCATCACATAAGGTAATATAATAAATACACAAAAACCTCTTAACCACAAACTTTCTTTAATTTACCCTAATGTACATTTCAGCTACAAAGTAACCATCCTCAGAGGGATAACATACAAAGACTGATTAACGCTAGAAAAATACCTTATTTATAATCTACAGAACTAGTCACTCCCACACCGACTGCCGCGGCCCCACCTGTTAAACAAGGCGTAGCCACGCCCATCGCGTGGAAGCAAGATATCTAACGTCAACTTACTAAAAAATAAATTAAAAATACAATAAAAACATCATTAAAATTGTTTTTTGAAATTATAACCAACACAAAATTTAATATAAAAATCATAATCCTATTTAACAAATGAATATAAAATTGAATTAGGAATAGGACCTCTATCAGAATTTAATAAATCCTCAGGTTTATGTTTACTAATTTTTAAACTTTCAAAACTATTTATTAACTTATTAGTTCTAACATTCTTAATTGACTTGACATTATTAACATTTAGATTGTGATTGGTTTCTAAAATATTGGCAGCAATACTAGACTTATCAGATCTTTGGTATTTAATATCCCTAATATGTTCCTTAAATTTAGTTATTACTTTTCGTCTTGTCTGCCCAATATACATTTTATCACAATCCTTACAATTAACTTGGTAAATCCCTGATTTATCAAGTGTTTCTACTTTATCTTTTGCATTACCTAATACATTTTTAAGGTTGGTATGATTTTTATACGCAACTCTCAATTTAACATTCTTAAAAATTCCCTCCAGCCCTTTGGTTAAAACTTTATCAAAAGGTAAACTAATAAAACGGCTTCCTTCTTTAGTTTCCAAAGTTAATGTTGTTAATTTCTTCCGAAAAATCCTAATCTTTTGCTTCCTAAGGATATTATCAATAATTTTACGTTCATAACCATTAAATTCAGCTGTACTTTTAATATGTTCTAATTCAATATCAAAACGTCTTTTACTCAAAGGAATATTAATCTACCTATTAACTAAAGAATTGAAAGCTGCAAATTTGTGTTGGTTACAATGGTTAGATTCGTTTGGAATAAATCTATCATTGGATGTTGGCTTTCTATAAATATCAAAAACTATTTTATCTCTCTATCTAAAAGAGATAAGTTATTAAAATTTTTGTTTTTATTGCAAAAATTATGTTTTTATTGTATTTTTAATTTATATTTTAGTAAGTTGACGTTAGATATCTTGCTTCCACGCGATGGGCGTGGCTACGCTTTGTTTAACAGGTGGGGCCGCGGCGGTCGGAGTGGGAGTGACTAGTTCTGTAGATTATAAATAAGGTATTTTTCTAGCGTTAATCAGTCTTTGTATGTTATCCCTCTGAGGATGGTTACTTTGTAACTGAAATGTACATAAGAGTAAATTAAAGAAAGTTTGTGGTTAAGAGGTTTTTGTGTATTTATCATTAAATTCAACCACAGTATATTCCTAATAAATAGTAATAAAATTACACCTACTTGTTTGATTTTAAGTAAATCATTTTCGTTATTTTATCAGCGGTAGCATAAATGATTTGCCAATGAGTCTAAATTTAAAAACGTGTATTTATCATTAAATTCAACCACAGTATATTCCTAATAAATAGTAATAAAATTACACCTACTTGTTTGATTTTAAGTAAATCATTTTCGTTATTTTATCAGCGGTAGCATAAATGATTTACCAATGAGTCTAAATTTAAAAACAGTTATCTACATTAGTGATCTTAAACTTATAAAGTAGTATATATAGCCCTTTAACCATTTACATACAGCTACCATGGGAAGTGGTAGCAAGCTGGCTTTCTGTAACCCTTTACTGAATGTCATGAGAACAGGTTGTCTTCAGCTGGAGAAGAGTATTCAAGGTCTGGGTATTAGATTTGAGAAAAGCCGACCTGTATGGTTTCTGCTTTATGTTTTACTATCTATATACTTCTAACTATTTCACAGGTACTTTGATAATTCCTAATAGATAGTAATAGGGTATAATGTTTGCACTTAGTGGTGGAAAAAACTATTTACAAGTAAAACAATAACTTTATATATATATATATATATATATATATATATATATATATATATATGACAAATTATGATATATTAACGGGAATTTATATTATAATTTGTAAATCCATATGCCAAGGTGATTCAACATCAAGTAAAAACCCTTTATATACACAAAACTCACAAATTAATCATTTATTGACTCCTAACGGGTATGAGTCAATAGATGATTAATTTGTGCATTTTCTGTATGTCTTTTATTTGTTATAGAAACCTTCTATTTTTCACGTTCACTCAGACTCACGTCAGGCAAAGCCAACGTTCATTTTTATTGGCCTCAGAATGCTAAATATGAGTTCAAGTATGAACGTAGGCACCGAATTTAAAATTTTGTGGGTAAGGTGATTGGAAAATTATATTTACTTTTTAGTAAATAAAACATATATTCGGATTTGTTTGAAGTTGATGGTCAATAATGGAGATAATATCAATCTTTGAAAGTTAATTCTAATAAATACCAAGTAAGATACTTGTTTAAGTACATATAGTGAAAGTGATAAGTGAACACAAGAAAACAGTGTTGCAAAGTTATACACACACACACACACATATGTATATATATATATATATATATATATATATATATATATATATAAATATATACATTATATATATTATTCATGTAGGTAAATTAAATTATATTTTAAATTTATTTGCTATTCTCATAAACAAATATAATAACAGATAATTACAAATTTCTACCTTAAAAGTTTTTAAAATTTTTACATTTTACAACCATAAATTGTATGTATAGTATTCATAGCTACGGGAGTATTTTTATAGTGACGTCAAATATTAAATTAATGAAATTAGATAAAGACCTTGTTGCCAGTTCATTTTTACAAATTTTAATGTAATATTAATAATTAGGGATATTAATTTTTGTTATTAGACGTGTTTGCTACATTGATTGAAGTGTGTTTTTTTTTTTTTAATTTCATGAATGTATTAAGCTAATTATAACAAGTTTTAGTAATTGACTTAGCCTTTATTAGTTGCTATTATAGACGACTGACGAGATCCCGCTGATTAGTCGGTGGCTTCTGGCCTACATTATTATAGTTTTTGTTTATCCTCTTTGTCTACTCTCCTAATTATAGAAACTGTTATGCATTTCCAGAAACCCTTAGATCTAGCCACTCACAAACAGTCAAGTTATGGTAAGTGTTGACACCACCCCTTCACTTGGATGGGGTGGGGTTGATATTTCACGTCCCATAGTTATTTTAGAATTTCGTCCCTTTGTCTACTCTTATAATTATAAAATTGGAGAAACCGTTAATACAAGTTATGGTAAGTGTTGACACCACTCCTTCACTTGGATGGTAAGGGTTTGATCTTTCACGTCCCATAGTTATATTAGAATTTCGTCCCTTTGTCTACTCTTATAATTATAAAATTGGAGAAACCGTTAATACCTACTAATTAATTATCATGCTTTTCCAGAAATCTCATTTTAGATCTAGTATAGAATATAGAACCAAAAATCAAGTTCTCAATCCCCCCCCCTGTAGCCAGTGTCGTTATTGACACCTTCTCTGACTGATTTAGTTGTAGCTTAGTATGGACCGGCTTACTCCCTTACCGTAAGTACCCTCACCTAAATCGCTCGTCAGTACCCCCTGTAACAAACTGCTGTGGAGTTCTGTTACAAAAGACGCATAATCACACCCTAAGGGTAGCACTTAGCCCCAACGAAGATAATAATTTTGTTTTTCATGCCCATCCCAGCTTCATGTGGGCAGCACGATAGGTGCATCTCACTTCTACAATAGCATCACTAACAAAGTGTTTGTAAACTAATACAGCTACTTAATATTAGTATTAGGATGTCCCTTCGCACAAACTAACCTAAAAATGTATTTACAAGACATTTACATCTAAAGAAACAGGCGTTTGAGCACTTCAAACGTTAAAGAATTATTCTTTTTATTAATTAAAACTTGTTTAACGAAAATTTAAAAAAAAGATCACTTCCAAGTAACTAATAGATTTGAACCTTTGCCAAGTTTTGGTTGGCAAAGTGTCACTGTTCATGTTCAAGAAGTATTGAGTGACTATTAGGGAATTACAGGACTAATATCCTTTCTTATGACGTATATTTATATATTTACTTTGTCGTACAGCTTTAGGAGGATAAAATAAAGAACAAATATCTATTTAATCATTAGATTTTATAAAACAAAATTACGGGAAACCACACGAAAGGAAAACATAATTTAATAATACTTAATACTCGACGGTTTAACTTCAATTTGCAAAGATGTACTTCTATAAATATTATACAAAACAGTTTCATTAGTGATAAGGACAACAAATTAGTTCTCGAAATGTTGTAGGTAAAATAAATTCATTTGAATCGTTTATAAAACATTTATTATCCGTCACAAACACTTTAATCCTAGTTTCTTCAATCAACATAAACTGAAAGTGGTATAAATTTATTTTCTATTGATTTTATATGATAAAATCAACTATTTCAAAATATTGTGTAAATTAATATAAAATTAGTTTTCTATATTCGTATCTATAAATTTTAATCTGATTACTTTTTTTAGGCTAAAATTGTATTCCTAACTTTACTGTATTATACGTTATAAACTTGACAGATTATTTAAAATAACTTTACACATATTGTTCCAACAGAAATATAGAACTTTGTCTTCATTTCCCCTTCTTACGCTGAAACAAAAAGAAAGGCAATCATAGCTGCCGCTTTAAAGGTACTTTATTCCTTACGTTTTCACTCCCCTTTGTTTTCCTTGGAGCACGCCGATTATTCTCTTTGCTTCTAAATGAGATCATTGTAGGTTTCTACTGCACTTCCACTTTCAGGGAAAACGCGTTTCGTTGTTCACTATTTATTAAAAGTTTGTTTTAGGAGGAAGAGTGAATATGGTTGGTTTAAGTGATAGTGCAGAGATAGTTAGCTAGGGCTGTCTGCAGTCGAAAGTTGAGATATTCGTATTATTTTAAAAATGTATTTACAGCTGACGACGTCTGTATTGGCTCAATTACTACCACCGTAATTATCTGTCTACCATTCTCCATTCCCCTTTCTGATAATCTTTATGGCTACATTTCCTCCCGTTATTAACGTAGAAACCTTGTTCTTTAATCGCACATATTACTCTCCTTATCCCCTGCTTTCTTCTCTCAAATAGTTTCTATTGTTATAATTTAGTTTTTCTTCTGTAAACTACATAATAAATCATACATTTAAAGAATACAATTTAAAAAGGTACTGTATAGTCTATATCTATTTTTCTTTTTTTATTAATGGGACAGTTTTAAAAAAATATTCACTAATGTTGAAATATTAAATGTCACTTTTTTTAACTTTACTCTTAACCCATCGCAATTAAGGTACAAAAAAATCAACAAAATCAAATTATGAGTATAATATTGTTACTATTTACAGAATATGTAGCACTAAAAGTATTCGCAGATACAAGATTGTTTGACCATATTCTAAGAAAGCAATTTTCATTTATCGAAAAATTTACAAATTGTGTTCGACTACCGTCAGGTTTATTTAGTTCGTAAAATTTAATATATTCAACAACATATATTTAATCGAGGTATATATTATAAACTATTTTCACAAAGAAATCTGTTTTTGTAAAATATTTCATGTCCATGGGTAATTTTGAAATACAAATTTGTGACGTGACTTAAACTACATAATCTACTATTAGGATTTAGTGATACACATGTTTTTCGCGATAAATCAATTTTTATTGAGGTCGATTGATATAAAACCCTTCAATGTCTTTCAATAGTCGAAGGAGCTTTTACGGTCTCAATAGACCACTTTCGTCATAAGTATATTTGGTTTTCCTTTTCTGATATATAGAGAAATATTCGAGTAAAGCAACGTGTGACTGGCGTTTATATTAAGATGCTTCAAGTGAAGGTGTCATCTGTCACAAGAATGCGTGCAAGAAATGCGTCGTTAATTTACTTGTTTTGAGTAAGAATCGATCAATACTGAGCTGTCAATCCGTATTTACTTCGTTTCCTGCGCGACAGTCTCGAATTACACAAGGCACACATTTATTGTGATAAAGATGACATGAATCTTTTTCATGTAAGAGAGATCTTGGTATTCTTAGAAGATGATTGGAACTTTAAACACTTGCTCTCATCAAGTTCTTTCTTTATTAATTTTTATTTCGCTGGTCTCTTACGAGCTGTTTTCCTCCGATGCTAGTATCACCGTACGCATTATTGAGGCGTTGAATGCGAATATCTTAATTAATAGAACAATAACCCATTCAAACGTACATTGAATGGTTATAATTATAACCAATAGTTCTAGTTACTCACTTTTACATATTATCCTACAATAACTTTACATTTAATTGAGTAGATAGTTTTTACAACGATCAAATACTAAAGAAAGTATATGACAACGTTATGGTAGGATTATTGCAATAATTACAATATTGTATTCCAAACAAATATGATTTGAAATTGAATATTTTTGTTAATTTCATAACAGAAACAATTGTTCTTGTACATCCCAAGGTTCAAACGTACCTTTTATCCAATTCTCGAACATTCCAAGGATTCGTTAACATTTTTTGAAGAACGAGCCGTTTATTTATGAATCCATTTAAAGCAATTTCACTGTTTTTTAAATTTTCTAGTTACTCTCAAACAAATCCTCCCAATATTGAGGTTACGTTTTAATTAAACTAAGCCATCCTTTTTCCAGTCTATTTGTTTCCACCACATTTTAAGAGCAACATCTTCCCTCCCTCTCTCAAAGTAACAGATATCGTGAACAATAAATGAAATGTGCCATTCTCACATTAAACGTAAGGCAATTGTTTTAATAATAATGCGTTATCAAAAATTTGTTATGGATTATAAATCTTCTCATAAATATTATGAGGAACAATAATAATTCAGAAATAATAACAGTAGGCACATTGATAACGTAATTATGTACGCTATTAGGAAATGAGGATCATGCCTAGACTTAATGTAATAATTTTCTCATTAAATTTCCAAAGACGTTGAAGAACGTAAAGCTTAGTTATGTGTCCGTAAAAAAATAAGGAATACATGATTTACCTTATCTTTGGGAAAAGTTCGTAAAAATAAACGGTTTCTGCATTTAGTATCACGCACGTCTAAGTTTAACTCCGAATATAAAGTTAGGCAGTGGTAAACCCTCCGTTTTCATTATGAATTCAGCCAAGTTTTGTAAAGTTTATTTCTGTCTAAAAATACAATTTGCTTTCGTCCTTTGAAACATCACTATATCAATAATGTTGTTTACGATAAAACTCAGATATAGTATATAAAAGATAATAGACAAATATAGAGGGTACATTTAGGTATTATTTTAAAAAACCTTAAGTTGTCACAATTTTGATCTCATTAATAGGACAAAGGCTGGTAATTAGTTATTACGGAAGTTATTTACGGAAAATTAGTTAAAATAAATGTAATGGATTAACGAAAGAAATAGTATTAGGGAGATGTGGTTATTATCATCAAGTTATTCATATAAATAATATTTAAAATCGTTGTCTTCTAAGTATGACATTTTAAATTAAATATGTTTTAAGGACATAGTATATATTTATTTTTGACCCTTTTCCTGCCTTCGGCAATGATTCTCTCCGTTTTTGTCCTCTTGTTCATTCCTTGAGTTTCAAAAATTATAATTAATCTGATATCTTACGGTAGTTTAGCGCTTGTTTGATTCTTATAATTGTCAATTACTGATAGTGCTCAAAAAATATATTTATTAATATTAATTGTTGTTCATATGCAGGACTAGTTCAACCTATATATGTAGGTAACCTGTACTATTAAACATGCATGAGTTTTTTTTTGTTTTCAGTGACGCAATTATTTTAAAACTTATAGTTTTTGGTATACTTGATATATACTAACCGACCATTCACAACGAACATATCATAATACTAAAGAAATTAAATACCTACAACGAAAACATACAACTCACCGTCGAAACAGAAACACAGAGAACCAATAACTTTCTTGACATTACATAAAATAGAAACTATAGTACACTACAAATCTTACCACCTGGACATACAAATTTAACACTTACAGTAACATGATAAATAAAGAAATAAAATACACACAAGATAACAAACAGAAATTATATGATGAATTAGATAACATTACAAAAATAGCAATAGAAAATGGATACAACAAACACCTTATAAAAAACTTATACAATAAATTACAAAAAAACCTAACCTTAACACAACACTACAACCTGAACACAAAAAAAATAAAAATGAAAAAATCTACCCTAAATATAATACACCAATAACAAAATAGAAAAACTAACGAATATATACAACAAGGAATAGTACACTTCAGCATACAAACAAATAACAAAATAATAAAATATCTCAATACCACAAACAACAAAACAAATACAGAAAAACATAACCTATCAGGAATTTATAAAATTACATGTAACAGGTGCAACGCATTTTACATAAGGAAAACAACCAGATCTTTTAAAATAAGATTTGAAGAACATTACAGAGCATTCAAAATGAAAATACAAAAACATCAAATGTTGCAGCACACCTAATATCACATAAACATGGAATAACAAATTACAAAAATAAACTAACCATACTCGAAATAAATATTAACGCAGTAGAACTAAACTCACTATACAAATACCACATTTATAAAAACATTCACACAATTTAATGAACCTACAGACCACATATGCAGACGATGTACTATTTAAAAACATTATACACGAGGTTCAAGAAGAAACATGTGTGACGTCAACAAATAACAACATCACAGACCGAACATTCACATAAAAAAAATAGAGATAAATAATCAGTGATTCGACAAAGGTCAAGTGACCGAAAGGTACCTCATCACACAAGGTAACATTGTTACACTTATTGTTGGAAATAATTATTTACAAGTAATAATATTAAGTTCATAAAATCAGTGAAACGGAAAAATAATTCACAACCTGAAATATATATATAGTAAACTCCCGATTATCCATGGAATAGGGTGGCCCGGCAACGCCGGAAAACAAATTCCCCGGATAATCCGCTATGAACAAAGAATACGCAAAACGATCGATAATCGATTATTATACCATAAGTTACACAAATAATGACCCCGTTTAATGCAATTCACAAATAATCTTCAGAGGACAAAATAAATACAGAATATAATTTAAAATGCGATGTATTATAACATGTACATTTATATGTTCAGACATGGATAATACATATGTCACGTCCTACACTATTTATAGCCGAGATTAGCTGACATTTGTTCACAATCTTATGATACGCATTAGGTTTTCGGGCGTGCAAGCATTTTGTCATTGTCTTTTATATACAGTAGTCTGCTCGCCCTTTTATTTCGCTGGCCCGCGTCGGGATGCTTCCCGTTCAATGTAAAAATTAGTAATTACATATTTACATATCTATTCCCTTCATCTTAACTTCTATTAAGCCTTATATGTATTTACGCCGCAATTCACCGTTTGGAAATTTAAACACATGAATCTGATTGGAATAAATAATGGATATATGTAAAACAATGGCAGACCCCGGATAATCCGCAAACCGGTTAAACCGATCAAGGAAAATCGGGAGTTTACTGTATATATATATATATATATATATATATATATATATATGTTAGATGACAAATAAGTACTTTTTACCTACAGATTATGTGATGTCCATAGCGCAAGTAATAAAGCTTGAAAAATATTTTGCATGTTCTTACTAACCAAACCTAATAGTCAAGTAAAAACCAAAGCGCAAACAATAAGTCTAAGGAAATACTTTGTATGTTCTTCTTAAGCTAACTTAATCTACAAGTTGAGTAAAAGCCAAAGTGTGAGAACTTATGTTCAAGACATAAAGAACTGCCAAGCACTAGATACAATATGACGCAAGGAACATACTGTACTTGTAATTTTACAACATTAATCTCATACGTTTTCAACTAAATGTAGTTTAAAAGTTAAAAGATTTTTTTCATTTTTCAGGTCTTTAAATCGTCTTTAACCTAAAACTTACTGTATATTTATTTTATTAATTTATACTGTAAACATTTTATAAAACTGTAAGAACTCAGGAATATAAGACATTTTTGTACAATTTTTTTTTCATACGTTCGAGTTTTTCATGTTAAACCTATCTGTCTTTGCCCATATACAAACCAACTCCTCACCAGGAATACATTATAATTGCTTAGTCATATGATCATCTCTTTTCTTGGATAAATATAGAGTATTACCAGTACCCTATAATTACAGGATATAGAGTCATGTCATAGAGTCAAAGTCACGTAAACATCTAGACAGACGTAAACGGCACAAAGCTGTAAAGATCTGTTTATTTAAAAATACTGAAATAGTAAAATTCTTTAAGCAGATGAAATCAATATGAATCACTTTCAATACACAGTAAAATTTAAAATGTATTCAATAAAACGTATACTAACTACAGAGAAAAGGTGATTTAAATATTTTTCAAAGGTGGACCTAAGACAAAATTTAAAAAATCAAGATATTAGTAAGAACTTTGCAAGAGTGGAAAACATACTTCTTAGTTGCGTTTAAGATCCGTAAATGACAGATATTTTCTAAAATTTTCTAAATCTGAGTTTAATTAAAAGGGCTAAGGAATAACCTTCCCTGATCCTTCTTAACAAGACATAACCACGCAGAGAGGGTTTCAATCTATTCCTGCACGTTTTCTAATCAAGTTGGTTCACAGCAAAGAAGGTATTGGATATTTTCACAGAGAATGTTTTCCCATTATATTGAGAAAAACTTTTCTTAGTTGAACCCAGTTATGTATGTAGTAGACGCGTTTCGACCTTCTTAAACTTCTCGGTAATGTTATTGATTATATGGTAAATTATGTATTCATTTTTGAATTTTATGGCTTGATTTTTTTTTAAAATACAATACTTAGTGCAAACGATTTCTTTTAGTTTAGTCTGATCATTATTTCAAAACGGGTTTTCTATGTTATTAATGAAAAAACTATAGATAAAAATGTTTTGTGTTTAAATTACAGATTTATACATCACATAAAACGTTCATTTTAACACTTTTAATATTTTTATTTGGATAATATTGGCATTTGTTCCAATAAAATTCTTGAATAATAAGTTTAATTTACAATAAAAAATCAGAAATAAGTGAAAAATAAAAAGCAGGCATTTTTACAGATTTACTAATGGAAGGAATATGTAAAGGTTATTGCTATTAAAAAATGAAATATTACAAACTTAATTATTTTTACATCATTTAAAAAAAATAACTAATATTGAACTATTGATTATTAATTAGTACAATTTTTCATACATCTACCTAACAAATACCGGCACTGAAAAATTAAAAATTAAATCAAAGCCTCGATAGATTTTTCGTTTAAAATCGTTGATATTCACAATATGCATAGCTCTCAAGATATATTCAACAACCTAATTTATTTTTCAAATGCAAGTAATGAGAAAATGTTTTAGAGTTATGAAATCTAGAATTTCAATTCTGCTATCTGAAAATAATACTGCAAATAGTTTATTGATCCGATTGTGTAATAACTGCTTCATTTTCCTTTACAATGAATACAATGTTTATTAACCTTAATAAAGTTAAAAGCTGCTTTCTCGAGCAATAGGTTAGTGAAGTAAACTAAGTGGCCTCAATACGGAGGGGTATATGATAGTTCTTTCTTTTATTTTAGAAGTATAGCAGACATTTTACCTTTACACACTTACTCGGAAAATTATATGTTGTCTACCTAATTTTATTTTTATTTTAACTAACAACATATTTATTACTTTATTTTCTGTCATATGTTAGTTATAGTTTTGTAGTTTCCAGGTGATTGAACCCTATGAATATTATTTCCAACATATTAATGCATGGAGTTGTAAAGTATAGAGAAAATGTAATGATGGACATAAACCCCGCTAAAACATATACAGAAAGATCATTACGTAGTGTCTGTAGATGCACTTACTAGCACTTGACCTACCCTCAATGGGGGTGATACGTATTACATCCCATGTTGAAATGGGAAATGCAGGATAGATGGAACTAGGTAGGGAAAGAAAAACAAAATAGTCGACTAGTACGGGACAATTGGTAGGGTAAAATCTGAATTACATGTTCTCGGCTCGGGTAAAAAAGCTTGTCAATCTCGACCAGGCCTTTATAATAAATATAATTCCTTAATATTAACTAAAAGTACCTAAGGGATATCTCAGTCTTCCGTTTCAAACAAACATAAATTCTCGTAAGACTTTATTAATTTTATTTACGTGTCTACTAAAAATTTATTTTTTCTAGAATTTTACTGACAATAAAAGATGTAAACAAATCTCGCTCCTTTAGACTAAAAAGTAGTGTATTTTTAAAGAGTATTACGGGTTAATCTAGTTAACATCATAACAATACCAACCAAATAGTCCTACAACTAATCTAGCAATTAAAGGTAGTAATTTTATCTGAATGTAAATACAGAATGTTAGCAAAGGGCACTTAGATTTAAAAGAGCTTGGAATAAACGTGAAGAAATTTCAGGCAAAAGTAAAATGTAAATATATATTCGGGAACAATTTGCAAACATTAAATACGCCTGGTCTAAAGCGTAAAGTATATTTGCAAATTTTCTCTACTATAAAAATATTTAAGTTATAAAAGCTTAAGGTTAAACAAATATATAACCAAATATATATGTATATATATTATAACGAAATTCATTAGGTTAAGGAAACTGTTGGTTAAATATTTGAACTTGTGAGATCATAGTACACGGTTGCTATCTAGCAAGCGGTAGTCTATTGTTATATCTTTCGGCCAAAAACGGTTACTGCACGAATCTGGTGAGCCATAAATATTAATAAAAGTCGAAAAGTTTTATTGTAAGTAAACCAAGACGTGACTCGTTTATGGGAGAGAAGATTTACCTAGACATCCACGGACCAGGGAGATTTATGACTAGGAATCCCTGAGAATACATAAAAAACACCTGCACCTGTAGGAAAGTTAGACAAATTCCCACGAAGCCCAAAAGAAAGTGAGGGAAGCGTCAAAATTTCATAGGCTAGCCACAGTTTGAGCGTCATAAGAGAGCCAATAAAATTTGAAGAGGGGATGAAACCCATACGGATACGATCCAAGAGACAGCCAATTTTCAGGACTCAAGGAGAGAATTTTCACTACTCGAAAGGGTCAAGTTGTAGGACTCGATGAGTCATAAATGCAGGACTTGATGGAGAAGTAATGTTCAGTTTTAGTAAGAAATTTTAAATTCAAACAAAGTAACGTGGCAATTTAAAGTAAGGGAGATTAATAAGGGAGATTATTAAATAGAAAGTGAAGTAATAGAGGGAGATTAAAGGGTAATAAGTGAATGAGTTATAAGAAGTGAGGGAGATAAGAAATTAGTACGAGAAATTGAATAAGGGATATAACTAAATAGTAAGTGGAATTATTAAGGGAGTGATGAATAAAGTCACTTACGGCATAGAAGCATTTCGAGAGATTAAGAAAAGTGAAATTTATAGGAAATATTAATAAGTGAATTTGTGTCAAGTGAAGTGAAACAAGGAACTAGGCAAATACTATTTATTAATTTATTTTCATTGTAAAGCCAACTCTTTAAAACCAAAACATTTAAGAACATTTAAACTTTTATAAATTCCTTAAAAAGTCATAATTAATTGAAATATACAATTTATCAAACCAAGTGCAGTAAATTATAGATGCCCTTAGATCGCTAAAGGAAACTAAAATTAGAATTGTTTAAAAATTAATAGCCAAAAAAGAGTCTTGATGCCTATCTGCAAATATTAGAGTTAGTAAAACGAATTATATGAACTACCTATAAATGATCTCAGGATAAAATAAATCTATTATTATAAAAGCAAGTAGCTGGGTTATTAATTTAATTTCCTCAGAGTCAAAATGATCCTGTAGGCAATCATAAGTGAAGGTACGTTACAATATATATATATATATATATATATATATATATATATAAATATATATACATTTAAATATATATTTTCACTAGAGTCTATCCTTTCAAAACTTCATTCGATTCATTCTTCAAAGTTATTTGGTTTTCCTTGTCTTCGCTTTTCCATTGATCCTGTGCTTCTAGATATTTAGTTCTTTTTGTTCTCATAATCCTATTATCTTTTTCTTTATACATACTATTTCACACTATCGATAGTTTATTTGTTGCTTTTGTATCTTATTTCCTGCAGAAGGTAACCTATCTTTGTGTTGTGTTTTTGTTTCGTAAATAATTTCGATGTTAATAGAGGCCAACTGTACAAATTGTATTTCCTTTGCCGTTTTTGTTTTAAGGAAACCTTAATTCAGTTGTAATCTCGTGATTAGTTCAATTTCATGTGATATTTCGTAATACTATTTTAATTTTTACAAATATATACATTTTCCCAAATGTAACTAATTTCATATTCTGTCGTTATTGGTCTTCACATACTCTATTTCTAGAGCTAAATATTCTAAGTTTTGTTAATCTTAGGATAAATATAACCTTGATCAACGTGAAAAGACATAAATATTACTAAAACATTTTTGTATTTAGATACAAATATTATTGTAATATAGTAACAGGTATACAATAATACGTATAGCATAAGTAGCGTTGTTTTTAAAGATATTTAATCATTTCTTATGTCTGAAAATTTACTTTCTGACAATTCAAAGATGATATAAACCAATTACGGAAAGGCACAAGTAAGTACGCCACTCTCCAAGATACATCCCACCTGTTTGGACAGTGATTATCTCCTTCGAACATAGCTTAAAGTCACATCTCTTCCAATATAATATCAAGTGTTTTTCAAGAGGGTATCTTTGGAAATTACTCAAATCAAAATCAGCTTAACTATTCTTTGAATTTTCGAATATTTTACACTAAATCGGTGAAAAATGATCTTCAATTATTTGTTTCTTGAAACATTTACAGAGCTTTGCTAGTTATTGGCAGTGTGCTTCATAGCATGTTTGTCTGTTCTACACAACCTATGAATGAATCTTCGAGTTATTACATTGGTATGGATTAAAAAAAAGCTTCGGGAGTGAAAACAACTGATTTTTAGTCAATTGAGATACCCTGAATTCAGATCTGTTTTTAGGTTTTCTCTATCAAGTCATTTTTTATTTTAATAATAAGAATAAATTTTTTCAAATTCATACTTTTATGAAAAAATCTGAAGGACTCTCTATTATTGATCTACACTATAAACATATATTTATTTCGGTTCTATTTACACAAACTATGTGTTGCTAGACTTCATAGACATGCAGTTCTTAGGTAATAAATATTTCCCCACTTTATCGAAAATAAACGGAAATGATTACCCTTCAGTATTCCTATTTTGTGGCGCGAACTTCAAGATCATGTAAGTGACTGTTACTTTTGTTTGACAAATATTCATGGCATACATACTAAAAACAAACATTCAGTAAAATATCGTAAATTGAAATCAGCCATTCGACCAATTCTCCATAGTGTTCAAGTGCCGATTCCATCTTCTCCTCAAAATATGGGTAGTACAGACTCCTCCGAATCTGAATCTGAGCCATTGTCAAATCCTGATCCCACTTTTGAAACAGGTAAGTCTTCTCATTTGCCCGAACAGTTCACACAGAGTGAGCTCAACTATTTAGTCAGAGACTTAAACCTCCCCAAGATTACTGCAGAACTTTTAGGATCATGATTAAAAGAAAAGGATTTACTATCCCCCGGCACAACATTTTCATGGTTCAGGCATAGAGAGAGAGAATTCATACCTTCCTTTGCTAAAACAGATAAACTTGTATACTGCAAAAATATAGAAGGTTTATTTATGACACTTGGTGTTCAATAAAATCCTGCTGACCTTAAACTGATGCTAGATAAAATTGATTATCGTATGCATGCCTGGACAGTGTGTAGGGTAAAATACTTCTTGGCCAACAACCCGGTTTCACTAAGTATCCCTGTTTTCTCTGTGAGTGGGATAGTAGAGCACGATCTGATCACTGGGAAAGAAAAAACTGGACCCTAAGAAGGAAACTTGCACCAGGAGAAAAAATGTACTGTATGAACCCCTAATTTCTAGAGAGAAAGTTCTGTTGCCCCCTCTTCATATAAAACTTGGACTTATGAAGCGTTTCGTGATAATCTTAAGTAATGAAAGCAATATCCATTTGTACCTTCAAACAAAACTTCCAAAGAAAAGTGACGCGAAACTAAGAGCTGGTGTTTTTGATGGACCACAAATTCGAGAATTCATGAGAGACCATGCTTTCACTTTCTCGATGAATGAACTCGAAGCTTCTGCATGGTTGGAGTTTAAGAGGGTTTATTGTTCTTGGGAACAATAAAGCCGAAAATTATAGGAAAATTGTTGAGGAATGTTTAGGACATTTCAAAGCCTTGGACTGTAAAATGAGTGTGAAAGTACATTTTCTATATAGCCATATCGACTATTTCCCCGAAAATCTGGATGCGGTGAGTGAGGAACAGGATGAAAGATTCTACCAGGACATTAAAACCATACAAACAAGGTCCCAGGAGAATTGGAATGAAACAATGAAGGCAGATTACTGCTGGGGGCTAAAGAATAATTCCCGAAGGGAAAACAATGTCAAAACGGCAAAAGTTCTCAAGTGTAGTGTAAACACTAGGTACGTTTTTAAATTATCACTTATAATTACATTGAATTATAACATCCTTGTTTATTTATAAAATATATTCCGGTAAACAAATAAACATATATAGAGGTTTGAATTTATTATAGGTACCCACATGTGCAGTAATTGTGTACATTATCATTATAATTTTTTTTTTAAATTACGTAAAAACCTGACGTGATAGAAAAAAACTAACAACAGATCTGAATTCAGGGCATTGCAATTGACTAAAATCAGTGGTTTTCATTCTTGAAGCAAATTTGATGCATACCAGTGTTATAGACAGACTCTTGACATTATGTATATTTCAGTTGCAAATCATCCATAGTCAAAGAAAATAGTTGTAAGTCATATTATAAAATTGATTTTATGACTACTATATTTTGATTTCGTCTTCTCTGGCGATAGTTGTTTTGCAACTGAAATGTAAATGTGTTGTTAAATTATTATTCTGTAAATGCATTATTTGTGGTATTTATTAATAATCAAGCAGAGTTTGCTCTGTATATCAAGCAGAGTTGATATACAAATGTATGCGAACTGAATGAGGGAATAGTTGATTGAAGAAAGCGTACTTCCCTCTAAACTAAAAAACTAAAATTCTAACATCACGCGACTCATTTGAATCACTTTGAAAGTAACACACAAAATTAGAAATTTCACTATTCGATCGGCGAAACTGTTAATTACATAAAAGTGTATTTATATGAATTCATTTTGAAGAAGATTGTAACAAATTATTGTATAACTCATCTGAAAAATTTATTTGGAGGTAATAATTTTTGCCTGTTCTTTCCGCCATCTTCATGTTTAGATCTGCTTAGATATTGCGTTTAGATATGTAATAATTCAATTAATTCAGAAATAAAAGGATTACGTACGGAACTCATTTTACAAATTTATATACAAAAAACTTAACGAAGTATTACTTCTGTTTGTTTTAAAAATAAACCTCTAAGGAACAATTTTGCATTATCCCCTCTCTCTTGAATCTATTTAATTTTAAAAAAGAACATCTCTCTTCAAAGATTGAAAGCCAAGTAATGACGACAATTTCGTTATATAGCAATTACCAATCTACCGCGCATCCTTCTGCCCTTTCACTTAGAACGCTTTCATACAGTTCTTTAAGCTTGTAGAAATCTTAATCTTTACTATTTTGTTTATATATATATATAATGATTAAACAAATTTATAAGTTATTATTATTATTATTATTGAATGCCTCTTCCTTTTTTGAATGCTGTCTCACTAACATTATTACAGTTTTATAGAAAAAAATAATGATATAAATTATAATAACAGATAATAAATAGTTTCGGTTATAGTTAATAAATGCAGGCGGTTGTGGCCACAGAGTTATATTCATAACCATAGAGACAAATAAAAGCGAATACATAATTATCCGAGCTCCCAGATGGAATTTTAAAGCAGACTGGAGTAAATATCAAAGGGTTACAGATGAGGCTAGGTAATTTAGCGCTTCCAAAAATACCCGAGAAAGCTACCCGCCTTATTTATCAAATAACTATCGAATGCGCTCTTAAGTGTGTACCCAGAGGGCAAGTAAAAACGTTTAGACACTACTGGAATGCAACGCTAACCTCGCTAAAGAAGAAACGCAATCGATCACGTAAAATAGCCGAAAGAACAAAAACTCAACAAGATTTGAGATGCCTTAGAAAACACCGAGCTGAATTACACCACGAAGTAAAGACATCCAAACGATTGGCCTTCAAATCTTTTATTGCTAATTTAGACTACCAGAATAATGGCACCAAAGCCCATCGCTATATATCTCGGCTAAATAACCATGCCCCCAAAAAATTCGACAGCCTATACAGTACTCAGGTAAATCCTTCGCAGACCCATACGAAGTTGCAGATGCACTAAGTAAGCATTACGCCAAAATCAGCCGCATAAGTGTTAATAAAACCGTCACTAAGGCCCTGCGTAAAACGCCAATACCATCTTGCCTCGAAGAGAAGACACACGAACTCTTCACATCACCTTTTACAATCACGGAACTGGAATTGGCTTTAGCACAAACCAAACTTTAAAAAGCTGCAGGTATTGATGAGATATATCCGGAATTCATTGTCAACTTGGGAGACGAAGCCAGGAAAACCTTTCAAACCTTGGTGAACCTGACCTGGAAACATTATGTACCTCAGCATTGGAGAAAAGCCGAAATATTACCTGTTCTGTAAAAGGATAAACCCCCTGATCAACCCGAAAGTTACAGGCTTATATCCCTAACCAGCGCCAGCTGTAAAGTGGCAGAAAAGATGGTGGTTCACTGATTTAATCAGTACATCGAACAAAAAGGCGTGCTAGAGGATGCTCAAGCCGGGTTTCGAAGACACCGTAGTACTATGGATCATGTAATGAATTTTACACAACACGTCAAAGATGGATACCACAAAAGGATGTCTACTCTGGCGGTACTAGTGGATTTCAAGGCCGCGTACGGCTTGCTTTTACACGTATTGGCAATGCGTGGAGGCCGATGCTTTTACACAAATTGGCAACAAATGGCATATCCGGAAACCTTTTTAGGTGGATCAAATCGTCGCTGTCACAAAGAATATTTCGAGTGCAATACAGCAACTGAAAGTCGAGATATCGTATTCAAAAACAAAGCCTCGCTCAAGAAGCTGTGCTTAGCTGCACGCTGTTTAACAACATGATTGATGATGTACTTGACGCTGTTAAGGAAGTGACATGAATCAAGGGACTATTATATTCGGATGACTTACTTATGTGGGAAACGAGCAGCAGTATCCTAGCGCTTGAAACAGCATTAAATGACGCTCTCAGAAAGTTGGAAATGTGGACCAGTTATAATTCGATAACGGTTAGCTCCACAAAACCACTTTTCACGCTTTCCACCAAAGTACCTCGCATCTCTTTGTATTACAAAAGCGATCCGTTGGAAGAAAGTAGTCTCTCCAAATATCTGGTTGTAGTACTTGATAGACGTCAGACATGGGGTCTTCATGTCGAACAGTGGGCGGAAAAAGCAACAAAAAGAACTAAAATATTAAAAAGACTGACAGCTACAACATGGAGTGCCAGTCAGGATGTCCTAATAACTACCTATAAGTCATATATCAGACCTGTCCTTGACTACGGAAGTGAAGTGACCATCCCAAGCAACCGTAACACTCTCAGTAAATTGGACATCGTGCAGAACACAGCGTTAAGGATCATAACGGGTGCACCTAAATCCACATCCATTGCAGCAATGGAGGCACAAACGAAGTGTAGTTCAATGGAAAGAAATAGAGAGAAAATAGCTCTCCGATTCTGGCAGAGACAAAGAGGAGTACACACTCATTGGACAAGCTACAAACAAGCCACGGCCCGACTGAAGACTCAAATAACCCCATTGGCGTCCTATGAGAGAGTGGCCTTGAAGTATGGAATAGCCTTAGAGAAGCCAGCACTGCTTACAGATTACCGCGAGTTTTCTCACAATTTACCAAAAGCTAATTGTGGATTGAAGAATCACAGTCAGTCGAAATCAGCATCCCTAGGCGTAGAAACGAGGCAAGCAGCCCTGCATACAATCAATTAAGAGTACTCACAACCAGAATGGTTACATATATACGCGGATGGATCTTCAATACCGGAAACAGGTGCAACAGGAGCTGCCTACTACAGTCGCAATTTTGAGGGATATCTAGCAGTGGAAACTCCCCAGACCAACTACGATGGAGAAATAGCAGCAGTACAAGCAGCAGCCGCAGAACTAAACAAAATAGCCCCTACATAGGCAGTTTTCTTCGTCGATTCAAGCGGCTATCCGTAACCTATCGCGCAATACAGATACAGACTGCAAAAGAACAATGGAGACAAGAAAAGCCCTGGAACACCTGGTGAATGGGGGTTGGCTTATAGCTTTACAATGGATCCCAAGCCATGTTGGCATCTATGGAAATGAGAGGGCAGACGTTCTGGCCAAGAAAGGCACATCCATGGCACAACCAATTTGCATGCCTTCGCTGCAAAGCACGAAAGCCCTCATCAATGCAACTATCGACCGGGCCAGCAAATTGCACCTCACATAGAAATCAGTAGGAAGAAAATGGGAAAACCTAGTTAGCACAGGGCCCATCGACCACAGACTTCCACGAGCTGTAGGCGTTGCCAAGTTCAGAATGCAAACCGGCCATGACTACCTGGCCGCCCATCTACATCGCATCGGTGTGCTCCCAACACCGGAATGCCCTCTCTGTTTACACGATACGATGGATGCGGATCATCTGATGAAGTGCAGTGCTCTCGACTATTCCGGAGATGATGATGACCCATTGGTTCGACTATACTGGTCAGCGCGTCACCAAGTGGCTCAACAGCCGAGGGTGGGCGTTGGCTAGTAAGTAAGTATTTATTATACTACACTACATTATTATTATTTATTGACATATTAATTTATTCATTAATAATATTATATCCTTGCTTGAGTGGATGTGTGTTGGTAAATCCAAATAACAAAATCTCGACATAGAACTCAGAAAAATATAACATCATTAGACTTGCCATACTTTGAAAGAACAACTTAATAACCGACTATTTTTGTTTTGTGTTTGAATTCTTAGAATTGTGTCAATCATTTATAGATACATATCGCTATCCTTATATTAATAGAATTGTGGAAGGAAGATGCAACATTCTCACTCACCACGGACTAAATATTGTGCCAAGTACTCAAAATGTCATTTAGCAAGGCTTAAAACATGGCGCCATCTTAAAACAGATTTATATCAAAGAAGAAAATAAACAAATAGTTTTATTTATGTTAAAAACAAGTTCGCCATTTTGATTTCCTTTAACTATAATAACAAGTTTTCCAAAGGCATGTAATTTAGTGCGGGAGGGATTGGTTTGGTATTCGACAGCAGATAATGGAAAGTATTGCTTTGAATCCGATTCCACACATTCCAAAACAAAGCTTGACACGAGCTATCCTTTATTACTGAAGTGAGTAAATTCTTTTAATCACTTCCGCAGACACATTACGCAATGTTTTCGGGTAAGCCAAGTAAAACAATCCAACTGGTGACGTAATAGGTATTGCGACGAAATTACGTCAACAGAACGATGGTACGAAGTGAATGGATTCTGTAGCTAAAAACTCATATAAAAGTGTTATTGTTGCGTTCATTTAAAATGGTAAAAGGTTTGGTTTTATAATATAGGAAATTATATTAATCTTTCTTTCTAAGATACAATTAGAAGAGAGTGACTTATAGTTCTTGATGCATAATTAGAGTCCAACGAAATTCTATAGTTTCATTTTATGTAAAAAAGATTATTTTAGTTTTGTACTTATGAGTTATAAAGTTTTGAAAATTAACGTTTTGAATATATCAAAGAAACTAAACTTTGAGTCCATTATTGTATGAACTCAAACTTAATTCTGAAAGATGATGCTATTACTATTCAATTCTGAATAATAATAATAACATGCGAAATATTAATAATAATTTCCCATCCATTACTTATAATACTAATAAAAACAGAACCAAAATACCATTGTTATTATTACTCCATGTTGATAGTGGTGCGAGGATCAAAGAACGGCGTTGGTTTAGGCCTTCAACAATAAAACCGCTGAACTGAAGCCTTACTGGAGTCAGGAATCTTGCGTTAGTTACATGTAGAGCCTCCGCACACGGGTCGATTGTTGACTTGTCGAGCCCTCGTCTTGTGCGGGATCTGTGGCTCGTGTGTCTCCCATCCGCACACGGGTCGATTGTTGACTCGTCGAGCCCTCGTCTTGTGCGGGATCTGTGGCTCGTGTGTCTGCCATCCGCACACGGGTCGATTGTTGACTCGTCGAGCCCTTGTCTTGTGCGGGATCTGTGGCTAGTGTGTCTGCCATCCGCACACGGGTCGATTGTTGACTCGTCGAGCCCTCGTCTTGTGCGGGATCTGCGGCTCGTGTGTCTGCCATCCGCACACGGGTCGAATGTTGACTCGTCGAGAGGTTCGCGCGTCACTCTCGTCTTGTGCGATATCTCGTGTGTATGCCATCCGCACATTGGTCGACTTCAATTTGTTTGCGTCTCGCGATTAGAACTGACTTCCTCCGCATTTTAAACCCAGAATGAATGTAATAAAATTGAGCGCTTCAAGTAGTGATGAGGAAGACTTTGTGGTACCGACGCTTGAAAAGAAATAACCGTAGATTATGGGTGCATCCTTATATTGAACGTAATTTTAATATTCGGTTATTTGTTGGTGCAAAAGAACTGGAACAGAGTGACACTAAATTTTTAGCATTTTATAGAATGTCGAAAGATTCATACATCACTCTAGTGAGAATTGTGAATATAAAGTTCAGCTAATTTTTAAAAATACTTAACTAAGTGAATGCTTATCCTATGTAAAAGGAACGAATGTTTTGAAACGCGTCAGCAAGTAAGCAATTCACTTAGTTAGGTATTTTTAAAATTAGTTTCATCAGTGAATTCAAAATGATTACATCAAGCAACTTCATAAAGTTCAGGGTATTTTTCGATTTCCCCAAGTTCAATGTTTTCAGAGTTTTATATTATATATAATTATTACAACTAATAAAACATTAACCTACTATAATTTAAACTACGAGTATTACAATCAACGAACATAACATTCACCGATCATTTAAAATATCTGTCAATGTTAATAAAGCACAAACAAGAAGAAAGTAAATGAAACTGTAATCACTTCCATGACGTATAA
The DNA here is from genome assembly GCA_036971475.1 of Prosapia bicincta. Classification (NCBI taxonomy): domain Eukaryota; kingdom Metazoa; phylum Arthropoda; class Insecta; order Hemiptera; family Cercopidae; genus Prosapia; species Prosapia bicincta. The sequence goes on along the minus strand of JBAIZL010000005.1, from coordinate 153,343,238 downwards.
TCACGCGATCCGCTCTATAAATCCCGTGCACTACCTATCGTAAGAGACGAGGAACTGCTCTGTTTTTGACGTGTACAAAATGACCCATCTGCGGACGCCAATGCCACGACGTAGGAAGTTGAGTGGAGGGGAGAGACGAACGAGATTTTTCTCGAGTCGACCAGTTCGAGCGTCAAAATGTAAAAGGAAATAAACGATAATTAATCATGTAGCTTGGGAGCACCTAGTTGTTCGACTCTTATCTCCCTTGGCAAATAGCACATTTTTAGCCATACAGTTTGGATTTCTACTATACAGTTAATGAGACCTCTGCCCCCAAACCTCAAACTCATGACTTCCGTCCGGGTGACTAGCGTCAAGCCTGAGTCTTGTGAAACAGCTATGCCAAATAAACGGGCTGATTATACTTACACTGCTTTACAGTGGCGGTTCCATGTCGAAATAAGATCAAACGATTGCCCGCCACTGAGGTGGAACGGAGATTTTTAAAACTAGTCAAGCATGGATGGCACTAACTTTGAATTGATGAAATAATTATAATAAAATATCTGTAGTTATTATAATTAAAATGAATAGAAATAAAAAGAATAGAATTGTGTAGACGAAATAATCCGGAAAGACGTTTTATTGCTAGGGCAAACAGAATAATTCCTTACTTTTATTCTCTAGTATTCCTGAATATTCCTAGTAAAATCGCAATGGAAATATTCCTAGAATCAGGAAACAATGTTAATTCTTGGAACAATTTTATTACCTTAATATTTGAAGTAATAAAAAAAGTCTTAGAAATAACGACAAATTGAGGTTGAAAGCATTTATTTCTAGAAGGAAACATTATTATATTTCAATGTTTTATAACATTTTTTAAATTATATTTTTTTGTTTCAAGGTAAAAGTCAAAATAATTAACAACCGTTGAATTATTTTTTATAATGCGACTCCAAAGCAAAAAGATGAAACAAAATATTTTAGGAATTTATAAAATTGTAACTTATAATTGTTTAAGAGATTTATTTATAATTATTTGTGTTTGTATGCTTCCCAGTTTTCCTGCACAGCATATGTTTGCCTTTTTACTACATCCTTATCTCCATTTACATTTGTCTCTCTAATATTTTTATTTGTTTGTTCCATTGCAATCTAGGACACTTCCTTTTTGTTCTTCCATTTGGTTTTAGTTTTCATGCTGTCATTCTCATTCGTGTCTCACCAGTATTCCAATATGCATATATGGAGTTATGCATATATGCATATGCAGTTTTCCTCTTCTATTTTAATATATGGCGTCTCTTTTACATTTAGGTTTTTTTATCTTTTAATTTCCTGTTTATGCTTGTATACTTAAACCTACTAGATAATATTATTTCCCCTATACTGATCAGGTGGAGTCTCTTGTCCCAAGAAAATTTTATTTTTTTATGGTGTTAGATGAAGCAGTCTTACAGCTTTGACTTCGCCAGTAGCTAATAATCAGTCATTGCCGACGTGTTTGAAGACTATGTTGACCAGAAACGTGTTTAGTACTGTCAGTTATTAAAAATAAAAATTTTGGGTTTCCCTGACCCCACCTCACTGGTAGTGTTATGCAATGTTACTGGCCCAAATTTATCTGATAATGTTAATGTTTGGTGAAATTGAAAGTGAGTTGGAGATTAATATACCGATGCACATGAGGACTACAACCAACTGTTCATGATTCTGAAACTCTGAGGAGAATTTGGATGGGAATGAAGAAACTGCATAAGCTATCCAGGAAGATGTTTTGTCACATGAAGATCAAGAAGTGAACGATGTAAGTGAATCCAGGACCAGCAGTCATCAATTCAATTACTATAGAAACAGAGGAAGAGAAAACTTTAAATGTTTAAGTAGAACCTCAGAGAAGAGTTTAAACTGCGACAAAGAACATCATTGAAAGATTTCTCTTGGGGGAGCACAAAGATCCTGCAAAAGGTTACCCAAATATTTGTTTTGAGTCTGGTAATTGGACTTATGTTTGGAAAAGCGTTTTGTTTGGACATCCTTGGGGAAAAGCGTTCCACAACAGAAGGTTCAAAGAGGGTGTGGTTTGTGGAAGAGCGAAATGCGATACATTTAATAATGAGAGTAAAACAAGTGGAGCTTCTGGGCGTAATGATATCATTGCAAAATACAAACGTAACAGACGATTTCTACAATGGCCTATGTTGTGGAACAGAAAAAACTGCATTGAAATGGGCCAACAAATAGAGTAACAGCTGTCGTATGGCAGAGACATATATCACTCATATTGTTGTGACAGTAAAAACGGATGTCTGTTATATAAATAATGCCAAGCACTGTGGGGCCGTGAGGATAGAGAGACACATTAAATGAGTCGTTACACAATCCATTGTGCACTCATATGAGGTAACCTTTCACTAAATGAAGTTCATTTGAAAATACTGCCTTGCAACAAAATAATGTGTGTGTGTGTGTGTGTGTGTGTGTGTGTGTGTGTGTGTGTGTGTGTGTGTTCGTTCCATACATGTAACAGCTTCCGACCCAAATTTCCATGTCTACTTATCTTCTCATAAATCTCTGCTCTGTGCGGTCCTGCTCGCCTTTATATTTTATTACACTTATGGTTACGATGAAAGTTTTAATTATTTTCTGTATGGTTTTGTCTCTAATTTTTACACTTAGTATTGCTATTAAAATTCTATGGTTATTGTTTCTTTCTCCAATTACATTATTTAATTTCCTGTCATTCGTTATTTTGGACACAAGTACCTATTCATATTTCTAAAACTCTATAACAACTTTCGTTTTCTATTACCAGTTTCCAACTTCACTATATTGTTAACATTGTGTAGCTATGTATATCTAAAAAATATCGATTGTTCCTAGTTCTAAATTCAATTTATAAAGCGACCTCTTAACATTTATAGCTTTAAAAATATTCGGAGAAGTTTATGTATGTATATACATATCGAACTAGAACTTTCGGTACTCTTACTGTTCTATATACTTTCCTTTTAGAAATTATATTGTTTTGTGAATATATAACTCAAAATAACACTAAACATAGAAGCATAACCTAATTTGGGTTCATAATGGAACAATTATTTGAACTCGTAAAATAAGATGGGAAGGCTGCATTTCTATTAGCACGGAGCCTATACAAAACGACAAAGTGGTAGCATCACCAATTGCTCCGTACAAATGTTTGTGTACATTGTGTGGGTTGCACAATTCCTAGATTGGAGTCCAATAAATGGGGATAAAGAAACTGTATTACGTAGGAAAAACACAATAGATTAAAATCAACTTGCAAACAGTCTGGCATAGCAACCTCAAAAACAAATATTGTAAAAATACTGAAAGTAGTATATAATAAAAAATATAACATATATCAGTGTAAATTAGTGTTTACACTAAATACTATTTCTTTCACTGAGATAATTATACTACAGTATTTATTTAAAATGAAGTAATAAATGTTTGCAGTGAAATTGTTTAAAATATTACCTATAATTTTTTGTAAAACACATTACATGGAAGAGTAGGTAGTGAGTTATCATTGAGATCACTATAGGAAGAACAAGATGAATATAAAGAATAAAAACGATAAATATAAAACGTAATATACAAAATAAAATATAATTCAATATAAATAATCTAAACGAAACTTTACCTCTCATGAAAGAATGGAATATTTAGAACTTACCATATTATTTCTCACAAATCTAATGATTTAAGTAAATAATAGGTGCAATAAAACAAATTCACTAAAAAAAAATAAACTGTTTTTTAAACAATATTTATTATTATTATATTTTTGAATTGTTGTCAACAAAGAATTTGATATCCAAGATTGCTTTGAATTAATGTTTATGTTTTTTTACTTAACAATGTATTGAAAAACATTATTTTTCAACACGTTTTCTAGCTTCTTTATTTTAAAATGTTCATTTATTTACAATAAATATGTTGAGAGTGTAAAGATATCTGAAAACATAAGAAATGAGAAAAAGTAAACTAACAAAGTTTGCAAACAAGTAATATAGTCCATCGAAAATGTTTACACTATGTTATTCAAATAATTATTCTGAAATATAAAAGACTGCCACTAGGTTTTTATTTTAGAGATATTACGTCAATATTACTCATTATCAGTGATACGTAGGTTGCTGTACATAGAAATCAAAAATGTTCTTACATTAGAATCGTAAAAACAATGCAGCCTTATGAAATATTGCTTCTAATCAATTTATATCAAGGAAGTACACGGACAGTTGAACTTGTTCTAGAAGGGAAACTCGTGACTTGTGTTTATATCTTTCTATTTCGTTCTTATTAAGTTCAACATGGCCTTCTTGAGAAGATATCTGAATCTCTATAACAGTTCATAGCAAACAATTTAAATTTGGGGGGCTATTGAAGCTTTTTACTTACTAAACTTTATAATGATTTCTTAGCTCCTTTATAAAGGTTTTAGGTAGAGCTGTTTACAACAATAGATAAGTATAAAAATGTAGCTCTTACAAATAAAAACTTTTAGTTCTTTTTTTTTGGAGCCTAGTTATCTGAGTTAACTTTATGTAGATTTTGAGGTTAGCTGAAAGTTGTCATTTAAAAAAGTGTAATGTAATTTACAAATCTTTATATTATAGGAATTTAAAAAAAAAATATGTCAAGAAGATAATTTGAAAATATGCAATTTTGACTGTCTCAAATTTTTAATTGTAAAATCTTAGAATCTACATCGTTTGATCAGAAAATACCACTTTTGTAAAGAGTAGACAACAATTTTTTTTAGCTTGAGTTTAGTGTAAAATACAATATAAATAATTAAAATTTATTGATAACGTTTTAGATATAATCCTGTTTTATTATTTAATGTATTAAATAGAACACAACATATGGTGTAGTATTTCACGTCAATATATCTCATGGTATAAAGGAACAGGTCTCATTGTGGAGCACCCCTACAGCGTCACTGCACTAAAAGAGATATTCAGTGATGACTTGCTAAACTACTGAAAAGGACCAACGATGGTCCCGGCATTCTTTTCTGGAATGCTTGCGGTCTGAATATTTCAAAAGTGTGAATTTAAAAATGTATCATCTAATGTTGACGCCGAAGTTTATATCATAGTTGAAGCTGAAGCGTCTTCTATGTTTTATAATGTGACTAATTACACAAACTTCATGTTACCAAGATTGAGACAAGCTGTAGCCGGTATCATGGTCGGAGTAAAAAATTAATTAGCTGCCAGCTATACTAAATTGCATGATATGATTGACAATGACAAGCACGAGGCAATACTCTTGGTCATTTGGAAAAGTGTCCAACATTTCAAAATTATAGAGGTGTACAATCCTCATAATGGTAGGCTTACTACATTTCAATCAAATAACGGTCAAGACATCAAAATTCAGTGATTGGTGATTCCAACTTTCATTCCCTTCGCTGGGGCTGTAGTACCGCAAATGCTCCTGGTCAAGCAATTAAAGATCTGATGGATACGACAAGCGTAATTCGGTTCCTGTCTGACCATACTTTTCTATTCGTTGCCGGTCGTAGATCTGGCTTTGGTTCAGGCTGGTCCTTCCTACACAGGTCCTCCCTACACTTTAAGGATGCTATGGAGGGATGTGGACATCGATCTTTCTTCCTCAGAGTAAATTCAAAACACCTAACTGTTCCTAAAGCCCAACTAACAAATTGGAATTTCAAAAAAACTTACTGGGAAACGTTCAAAGCGGTTACTAACGAAATGGTCCCACCTTACCTAATAACAGATAAATCAGATCTCTCCACATCAGTCTTTGTTAAAAACGTGTATTTAATATTGTTGAATATGTTAAAAGAAATTTAAATGCATCCATCTACTTTCCACTCTTACCAATACTTCTAATCTTAAACAAAGACATTTTGAAATACATGTTATAATATTACCTTAATTATTTAGATGTATAGAGATATATGCTCCGCATAGGGAAGCTCGTTAACAGAGTAAGACCATGCACTTTTCTATACTTCTCCGACTATTACCTCTATACTTTAAACAAAATATAATTCTTGGCTTAATTTTATTGATTTGATAAATAATGACGTGAGCAAATATTCAAACTCATCGATTATTTATTGCTGAGTCTTTTATCAAACGCTCACTGACAATAGCAGTTTAGATATTGGTCGCTACTACATCTGTCACCTGATATTTATTACTAATAAAGTTTTTTTGCTTATGTTATTAATAATTTTTGTTTAAATGCGTCTCAGTGTCAAATAATCATGATTAGTGAGTAGAGCTAATACCACACACACACCCACACACTATAACTTATAATTAAAGCTTACAAATGTAGTTATAGTCCTGTAAATTATTTTCCTATATTGATTGAGGATTTTTAAAATAACTAAAATCAGTTAATTATCTTAACGTGGGGAGTTAACTAATCATTTAGATTTATCAAAATTCATAAACCTTACTTCTTTTATAACATATCTATGACGTAGGAGATGCTAGACTATTTTTTCTATATAAAACCTATATGGTAACTTCAAAAACCAATTATTCTTTTAATAATAAAAGAGGGACATTTTCTTAATGAGGATTGTTATATTTATTGGTCTCCTAAGAACTGTAATTTTCTTAAAACCTTTTATACATATGTACATTCTTCAAATTTTGATATTTGTAAATATAACTTTCATAGTATTTCTACAATGAACCAAACACGGTTTCCGCTATTCAACCTAAAACTGAAATTTACATTTGAAACTAAGGAAAATGTATATAAGTGTCCGATGTACTGAATCTCAATATATAACTCATATTTATAAGGTATTGATATTTATTATATGGAATGATAATGCTTTGTTATTTGCTTTTGTTGATTATAACTACTCGTTTAGGGTTTGCTATTTTGTGCGAAGAGGCACTGTCGTTTATTTACGTTAGCGTAAATGTTTTCAGCCCAACTGATTATGGTGATATCGTCGCCGAAAGTAGTCTTTAAATAGGTAATCAATGGTAGTTCAGAGATATATTGTTAGTGTATAGTACCGACCTTTGTATTACAAATGAATATATACTTATTTTTAGGCCTGGGAAACAAATTATATAAAGTTAGTTTTAGTAGAGTAAAGCTTAAAGGTGACTTATATGTCTAGATTTATGACTATCTGCTTTCAACGGAGGGATGGTTCCAAGTAATAATGTCGGAAACCACTAAAAACCCAAACATTTTTCACAATATACATTTTAATAGTACTCAATGGTCAAGAAAAAAACCTGATACTTCATTTCAAATTTGAGTTTGTTAATTAAAATATTTGAATAGTACGTAATTGATATTCTTACTCTTGTTTCATTTCTTGTAATACTCCCCACATATATAATTTTACACACTATCCCCCCCCACTATACACTATCAAAACGACTACATTTCTGAGAACTTAAAAAAAAACTTTAAAAAAGTCTCATTCAGAATACGTAACCAACGTATATTCATCTACAATATCGAAAACTGTTCGCGAGAATAATGTAAAAATATCTACAATGGTGTTGCACACACCGTCAACATAATATTTTTGTAGAAAGTGTTACAAAAATATATATTATTTTTCATCTATTTAATGTAAACGTTTTTATTTACATACGACGAACTAATTATATTACTGTCCATAACAAACAATAATACAAAACACAACCCAATTACACATTGACATTATTTTTGTATCTTAGCATTAAATTTAATTCTGTGAAATGAGGTTGATTATTTAAAAATACCAATCAAACAAATTATGGTTAATGTAGGTAACCAAATCATCTTCTGTGACGAATAAGGGTTGTGGTACAACAACTACCTGAGAAAGACCGCCTAATCGTTAAGATGAATAAAGATGTTGACAAAACCTTTAAGGTGGTAACTAGGTCACACCAAGATAAATAAAATAATATTAGCGTCTACGACGAAGAATGCCCTTTTATATAGATATATTTTATTGTGATGAATGCAGTATTTCTTCTACTTAGTTTTATTTTATTCTGCTAGGTTTAATCTTCATTAAACATTACATTGGATTTAATAATGTTTGTACTTTATCTACCTCAGTCTGTAGATATCAGGTGGATTTAAACAAATATCTAGCAATAGGCGTAATATGTTTTAAACTACGCATTGACAAAAGACACAGTTTTTATTTTCAATTTTTAAATAGTTAAAAACAAAATATTTTATTGATACATGAAACAAAGTGTGTCAAAATTAAAGAGTTTTAATTTTAGTGCTATGTAACTACTTGGTTTTTTGAGGAGTTATTTAATTAATTATAGAGCGGTATCGACTTATAAATTATTATTTACCATTTAAAAAGACTTACCTGGTCAATTACTTACATAAACAATTTTATCTTTTAAATTATTCTGGAAATAAAATCAGGTTGCATTTCTTATCTCATTTTCAATTTTCTTTAAAAATATTTGATTTGAAAGTTTTCGTTTAATTACATTTTAAAACTTCCTTAAAGTATTTAACAATATGAATTACAAAGAGGAAGCTATTTACTAGATCTTAAAGAAGTATTTTGCGACCAAAAACTAAAAATTAATGTTTCCTAAATGGTTTTTTTCTACTTATGCGCTTTCGAACTACTGTTTCAATTACTTAGGCGTAATTTTATAATTTAAAGCAAATTCATTTTTCGATTTCCTTAGACTTACTATTTAAAGCCCTTATTAAAAAAAAATCATGCTCTAATATTTATTTAATCTCTGGTCCTAAAATACCTTGAAAACGTAATGGCAACTTATTGACAAACTAAATATTTTTTAAAATAAAATCACAAAATATTCCCTTTGAAACTTTTCTTATTTGAAATATTTCCTTTGAATACTTTAGATAGATTAAAAATATTAAATGTCTATAATGACTAATAGCTACATTTTTTCAACCTCACAATTTCGTTTAATTTCTACAAAACAATTTTGCATGGTTAATGTTAGATACCACTTTCAAGAACTCGGTAGTTAAGAAAAAATGCAAAATAGCTATCAAAATCCTACTCTTTCATCAATGACGGTCCATTCGTTTTGTTATTTTGTTTTGTTTAAACACTTCGCCTTTGGAAACAGGAACCTTGAAGATAATTAACTGTTTCCGCAACAATAATTCTGATAATTGCCTTTAGATGTCGTTCCGCAACGTTAGCACTTCCCGAATTATAGATCAAACATTTTAATTTTCAATTTAAATTGTATCTTGAATAATATAAAACTGTTATATTGTGTTTTTGCAGTAATAATTGTTTGTACCATACAAAAAAAATTATAACTATGAATTCTACCTTATAGTTAACAATAAATTAATTTGTGAGGGGTGTATATTATGTGTAATAATGTTTGCAAGTGTGGGGTTGGTCCCCAAGAACTATTTTACATAGAACCAAAATAAAGATTGGCTTGGTAATCCCAAATTGTTACACTCCTCTCAGTGAAGACATCACCACTTTATGACCATAACTTAGAATTATTTTGGAAATGTATATTATGCAAAGACATTTTATTCAATGTTGATTACTGAAATACTCTCTAGCAATGTTGCCTATTAACTTATTTAGCTATTGCATGCAAAGAACTCTTTAGCAAAAATTTAGTTATAGATTCATATTTATTGCTTAGGCTATTTCCGTCCTAGGACATATTTGTTTTACTTAAAATGTTAATGAGAAACTGTATTTTGAAAATGATCTTTTATTTATTTAGGTATCATATAAAAAAAAATTGTATTTAAACCAATTAATTTAACCATATGCGATAGTGAAGTTTAATGTAACTTAATTTTTACTCCTGTCTATATTTAAATTATTTCTCTAAACTCTGAAATTTTTTTCAGTACCAATTTCATAGTTTGTTTAATCTACAATATTTTAATTATTTACAAAACTAATTATCTCAATATAAATTCATAGTTACTCGTTTTAAGTATTAAAACACTATATAACAGCACGCATAACAGTAATATTAGAAAATCCAAATAAAACTGTAGACCTCTTCTGATAGTTTCCTATATTTGAGTATCTAAATTACTCATTGATCGGCTACATACTTTTGCAAGTATACCCCACTAAATACAACTAAAAAATGTCTCCAATATAGACTATATATTTATTATTTATATAATGTGCTATTTTCGAAAGGTTATTTTCATCGTTATTGATATTTGTTAACAGCAAATAATATTAAACTAGTATTCTATCTCCAAACTGTAACTCTTTTATGAGAACTTCTTCTAATTTGTAACATTACTGAATTAAACCTGCATAATTCTGTTATCGGTTTTGAATACTGAAAATGTCTATTTCTTTAAAATGGCTGTAACTTTTTCGTTATTTAAGTCTTTTAGATTGGGGTTTCACGATTGTTCTTTTTGGATTTTTCTGGTCATTTCAAAATGTCAGTGATAGTTCTACGTGGCCTAGTTTTTAAGTTAGCATTTTTCGGCAATTGGAAACTTTTCACTGCACTCCCGTTTGTCAAATTTAGTTAGTTATTACAGTTTTATTTTATTTTAATTTTTAATTTGTCTTATTAATAATTATTCAAGATTTTACTGATTTCTTTACTCTTTACTACGTTTCATTATACAATAAATTAAAACTTCTTTGTTTAATTATTAAATTTGTTAATTAAAAGTTTGAAATTATTAATTTCTCAATTTGAATGGTCATTTTGACCGTTAAAACACACACATACACAGACAAACTGACACACACACACACACACTCTCACACACACACACACACACAAAACCATATTCAGTGTAATAACTCAAACACATTAAATTTACCAAATACTTGACACAAAGATGCAATAGAATTACTACTAAACTCTCTAGGATACTTACCATAATAGTGGAAAATGTCGGAAGAACCATAAGGAACTAAAACTTAATCACTAGTAGAAAGCAATACACATAATGAAATACAGTTAGAAGTTGTTCGTATTAACTTAAATGTAACAAATGTATTTTGTATGTTATTCTTGTAGCAGAGTGAAATTCAGTAGCAAAAAAAGGCTCTAGAATTTAAAATTATTTGAATAATGGAGTTATATTTAATCTATCGAGAGGATATGTTTGCGTAGGCATATTGTTTTACAAAGTGTGCATTTGATTTAGGCAAGGATTCATCGAAAATACAGTGTTATATGACGGTGGCTAGAGTAAACACCGCTACTTTATCACTGGCAAACAGTGTTTGTGTTGCTTGTGCAACATTGATGAGTGACGTGGCAATCGGGCAATATTTACTTATGGCCCTCAGCGCTTCGTATTAACTAGAAATGTAAATGCAAGGTAGAATTATGATTCTAAGGTATTGCCGTTTTGTATAAACTGGTTGTGTAAAGTGAATAGTCACTAACAGTTACTGAAGTAAGTAGCTAGAAAAATATGTTTAGTTATTATTTTTGTTGTTTATCGCTGGCATGTGAAGGTTAAGTAAAGTATAGAAATTGAACGAGGTTGTGTTAAACATATTTTGACTTGTTGTTGGATGTAAATAGTTTTTTTTCAGTATATGTGGACCTCTGACCGTGTATTTTATTTTTAATCTTAGTTACCCTAAAAGCTTCTATTCACATCGCAGCCTCTATATCCATACAAGCTATGTTACATGATTACATATTTTTGTATGCCACAGCCTCTGTCTTTTCACATTTAAGTAGTTTCTTCAATCCACCGTGACCTTTTATGAGAAACGAAATACACGCGGAATACTAATTTATAAACCAATATTCCAATACGTTTACATCTTTGGCTTGTTTACACGCGTGTTTATCTATAGTTCCACATATATAGTCATTTACTATGCTAGAACACTGGCGGCTCCAAATCCTGAAGGTAGGATTTTAGAACTGGATTAGGAATGCTATTGTAACAAGAAAATAATTTAAAAACTAGGTTATTCAGCCCCTATAATCAATTTTGTCTTTTATTTCTTGCTATCAGTGGAAAGAACTTATATCCTCCAGCATATACATTTATGGAGGTACTATTTTGTCTTCAATTAGGCGATGCTACTACATCGTGGTCTTCACAATGACTACGTATACTATGTTATTCTTTCTCTCTCTATGTATATAATTAGATTAGTTTGGGTGATTATTATTAAGCAATTATAAACCCTTAGCTTAAAGTAAGATAGTTATACAATCTTACAAAACAGTAATGCATCACAACTCTGAGGTCAGTTTAGGTTAGGCTTCATTATTATTTTGCAATGTATCAATGTTTCACAACTATGAGGTCATGTTCTTTTACGTTAGGTTAGTTAAGGTTACATTCTTATTCTGGAATAAATCAATGTAGCATAACTATGAGGTTAGGCTAGTTTAGGTTAGGCTTCATTATTATTTTGCAGTGTATCAATGCTTCACAACTATGAGGTCATGTTCTTTTAGGTTAGGTTAGGTTAGTTGAAGTTTCATTTTTATTCTGGAATAAATCAATCTACCACAATTATAAGGTTAGGTTAGTATAGGTTAGGCTTCATTATTATTTTGCAGTGTATCAATGTTTCACAACTATGAGGTCATGTTCTTTTAGGTTAGGTTAGTTAAGGTTACATTCTTATTCTGAAATATATATATATATATATATATATATATATATATATATATATATATATATATATGTATCGCAACTATGAGGTCAGGTTAGGTTAGGATTTCTTATTATTCTGCAGTGTATCAATGTTTCACAATTACGAGGTCATGTTCTTTTAGGTTAGGTTAGGTCAGTTAAAGTTTAATTCTTATTCTGGAATAAATCAATGTACCACAATTATGAGGATAGTTTAGGTTAGATTAGGCGTCATGTTATTCTTCTATACTTCGAGGTCAGGTTAAATAAAAGTTGTATGAATTGTATATTGGATTTTTAAATACTCCTTCATCATTAACTTGCTTTGTAGGATTCTCACTGTAATATTTTATTTGTGAAAAATACCTTATTTAATAAAATGAATATGTACATGATCTCAAACATATACTCAGTGAATATACTTTATATAACATTAGGACAAAATGTCACACACAAGAATATAAAAACGGAGAATTGAAAGTTATGCTAAGGTTGAAGTGACTGTAAAGGAGGTATACAGATTTAAAGCGGTTAAAACAATGTTTTTTCTGGAATTTATGGAGTTTATTACTTGAATTTTTTTCGAACATAATTAGTGTGAACCAATAATATCAGTTTCTTTAATATTGTTAAAACAATTCTTGTAGAATGTGTAGGCACATGATAAAGATTACAAAATATCATTTATTTTTCTGACTTTTGTTTCCTGTTTACTCTGTTTTTATACAACAAAAAATTGTTTTGTTGTATTAAAATGTATTGAATTACCAAGTAACAGGTGACACCTTTCTTGAATAAGAGCAAGCCCACTTCCGGAAAATGACCCTGCCATCGGGATACCATAATTTTTCAATACTACTCTTAAGGGTAATGTTTTCTCCTTATTCCTACTTAATTCTGTCTACCCTTCTTAAAAATTAAATGGGGTGAAGCTTATGCCCCAGTAGAGTGTATGCCTGTTTTATGACCCCATTGTGTCTATTTTAGGTGAGTGTCCCTGCACACATATAGATTATCCTATGTCCTATATTAAGAGGATTTATGTTTCTATATTATTCCTACCATAATTAACAATCCTTCCTATTCATCGTAGGCGATAATAGTTACACTGGCAGAACACCTTAATAGTAAAAAAATGTAATGTATCATTCTTAGAGTTCTTCTTAGTAGAGTATATAAGAATATATTATTATTTTACTAAAATAAAACTGTTGACTTATCTCTCTTTTTATAAGTTATATGTAGTAAAAATAAATATAATAAACGTTGGAAAAAGAAAAGGTGATGCATGCAGTAAAAAGTTTTAAAACTCATACTCTGTTTGCGCATTTTCAGAAAAGCAAAATATATTGTTGGAAAACTTTAAATCCTTCCACATCTATCTATGACACGGTAAATATGTGACGTCTTAAGGAACCTTGGGAAATACCAGAGGTATGTCAGAAAATTTTAATTAATATGCAACAAAATAAATAGAAGGCTGTAATAATGGAAAAAATAGCAGATACACGTTTAAGCCGCTTGGAGGAGAGGATATGAGGAAGATGTTTGAGCGAGGAAACAAATTTTCGCCTGAATTCTACAGTAAATCCGGCTTACCTTGAGACATTGCATTACACGTCATTATAAATGGTCCCCTTCTAAAAAAGAAAACTTGGGTGTAGAATATATTTATATTCATCTTTTGATATATTAAGCTGGAACCTAAGCCGATGCCAATGCAAGTGAAATCTCGGCCTTATGTTTTCAAATATTAGAAAGGAGAAAATCTACGTAAAAGAGAACATTGAAACTCATTTTATTCTCTTTTCTAGTGAAAATAATGTCCTCAATCACTGAATAGACTATATTAGGACATGTTTTGCAGAAATTTGAATAATCACTTTCTGGGTATTAAAAAGTAGCGGATTTTTTAAAGAGATCCCACGGATATAGAAAGCAATTCTTTAAACGGAAGAGATCCCACACCAATGTTAAATGTAATAATAACAACGATAAGGTTTATGATGATCTTATTATTTTTACCAAGTCCGGAAAATAAGTTCATCTTAACTTTAGAAATGCGATCCATGATAGTCCCCAATTTTCTAATCCCATAAATCAAAACTTATAATGATCCTTTCTCAAATCGGGGTTAATTTAACATTTAAACCCAGATAGGGAGTAAATCCCTTATATTATAAAATTATGGGTAATATTACTCTAATGATATTGCTGACTAATTGTTTGCAATTGCGATTTATAATGGCAAATACCAATATGATGTTTATAAAAAAAAACAAAAATAAGGAAAAAGAATAAAAATATCATTAGGAGTTGTCCACATATAAAACATGAGTTAAAGTTCACAAACCCGATTTAATTGGATATATATATATATATATATATATATATATATATATATATATATACATACATATATATATATATATATATATATATACATATATGATTTAATTTTGTAAAAGTATTTTATTAGATAATTATATTCCTGAAGACGCTGATAGTCTACTATTTTATCGGCGAAAAGCTTTGCATAAATATATTCATTAAAAGTATTCTTGTTTTTGAAATATTTTTATTTATTATATATATATATATATATATATATATATATATATATATATATATATATATATATATATATATATATATGTATATAGTGTGCGTGTTAGAGAGAAGCTCATTATCTCAGTAAAACTTACAACTAGGATGAATACTATTTTAAAGAGATATTGGATAATTAGAGACGAAATGTTTTCTTAGTTACTAGTGTAGTTACTAGTTATAGGTTACTAGTGCCTCGTTGTGGCTTCGTCTGTTCCAATTTAAAAATTAAGGATCCACCCTCATCTGTTCATTTGTTAATAATTAGCTAATTTATTTATTATTTTTTGGAAAAGGGATTTTGCAAATAAAATATCTTCTACGAACATTGAATAAAAAAAGAATATATTATTCAAAGTTCAAAATGGCGAAAAATGTTCATGTTAGAAATATTAAATAAAAATTTTTTGTAACCTACTTGAATAAAATTTACATTTTTCTTTGGCATTTTATTGTGAAATTACAAAATAATTAGCACATAAGTATTATTGAAATAATACTAACAATCATTTTATACTTAAATTAACAATTTTACGTTAATTTTAAAAACGAAAATTTAATACAAATATTAGTTATATTAGTAAGTTAAATTATTGCGATATACCGTTAACTTTGACGGTAAATGGAAAAGTTACATTTTCGAAAATAAATGTCCAATATAATCAATGAGTTAGAATTTTGTAAAAAAGAACAAAGATAAAAAGTTAGAGAGGTTTAAGTTGTATGAGCTCGAAATACTGTAACTTACATTAATGTAAAAAATAACTGTAAACATAAATTATTTAAAAACTTAATGCGTTCAACAACATATTTTCATTTTCTAATTAACAGTTCTACGATATATTCATGTATGCAAATATATATCTAATTGCCTAGTGAATTAATTTATGTTTACCGTTTCACTTTTTTAAATATATCAAATATTCGAGTCTAAAAACGTCTAATTTTAAATTGTTTTAGAAGTGAACTGCATTTTGTTGTTATTTCATACCTGACAAAGACTAAACTATAAATATAGAATACAAAACTTAGTTGATTATTTTTAAAATTTGAGTGTTTTATTGGTCTATTTAAAGCAAGACTACTTTTCCAAATAATGTTTTCGATATTTCCAGCCTTTAATGCGAAACATCGAAAGCAAAACATTTTATTCAGTAACTTTCGTAAGTTTTTACATGCAAATGCATTATTCCCAAAACGTTCCGTTTTTGTGGAGAGCCAAGCAAATTATTATTATCTTCATTATTAGATTTAGAGTAGCCAATATGGCCCAGCCACAATTACAAGGCGTATTGTCTTGATTTATCATGAAACATATTGTGGCTCATCAATTTTTAAAAAGTATTATTTAACTTTGGGTGGGTTTATTGTACATTTTTCTTTTCAGAACTAAACCGTCTGTGCGTTTGGTTTAAAAACTAGTAGATTTCGTTATTACTTTTAGAAAAATAATGTTTTTCATCTAAACATAACATGTTTTTCATACCTAGGTTTGCAACCTTCGTTATATAATTTGAAAATTGCTGTAAGTAGAAGTATGAAACCTCGTTTATTCAACTTGTCAGTGAAACGCCACTATACAATCCAATTGACAGTACATAAAATCCAATAACGCCTCAATCAAAGGCCTTAAATTTTGAGTACAGTTTCATTGTAATGAGGGAACTGAAATCTTCCCGTTTCTAGTTCACTAATAAGTATTTCCTGTTACTAATCATTTCCAAAGTAAGTCCTAAATACAATTTTGTTACAAGTGACATCAGCTGCTAGCTTAGAATGAAATGCAGGGTGTTTCACTTGGAGAATGATTATATTTATTACAAAAAAATATAGTATACACAAATATATTGACATCGAAACACAAAATAAAATTGGTTAAAACAATATATCACAAATGTTCTATATGTCCTTCATTAGGTGCGCGAATGAAGTCTAGTCTGAAACTGAATTTATCTCCAACGATACTCAGGGTGTTCTTCCCCTGAAGCTACTGCTTCTGATATTCTAGATTTTTAACCAACCAATATGGCCAGCTAAGGGAGGAACATAAATAAATAAGTCCTACTTCAGCGTTGTTTTCTGTTCACCCTTCCAACGTCGAGCTAAGTTGTTACTCAGGTAACGTCGCATGGCCTTGTCCCAATGTGGCGATGCTCTATCCTGTTGAAAGATGTAGTAGTCACACCTAATGAATGACGTTATACTACTAGAAATTGACCTATAGGTAGCGCTAGTATTAGACATCAACTAGGAATTTCAACAAAATTTGGACAACGCCTATTATAGCTAGCAATGCTGCTAGCTTGATGACATTTGTTTCAACAATATAACAGGGTGAAAATCATTTCATTATTTTTGAAATACCATTTATAACCAGTTATCCATGTTATGACACTTTAACAATATAAATCATTGGTCTATAAAGTTTTAATCTTTTAAAAATATTTCTTTGTTAAATGTCATTTTGTAGTTTTAAAGATCATTTTAGTAAAATATGTTTTACGGGGTGCCTCTATGATAAGAAATTCAAGTTATTACATTCTTATTCAATGCAACGGAATGCTGCCTTTAACGCTTACAACAAATTGGAAACGCAATAAAAGGCTTTACACATCATTGGACACTGGATTCTTCTCGTGTCAAAAGGTTATGCTACGATATACTGTCTTATTGCTACGTTTTTGATGTCGACACAGAGCTCTTGACATTATGCGCTGGTTACTTCGGTAAAGAGAATAGAAATTCATTTAATAATTTAAGATATATGAACACCTAATATAACAGTAATAAAATTAGAAAACATATTATACATCTGTATTATAACGTATAAATAAATTCTGAATTAGAAATACATGTTTGTTTACACTTGAAAGGAACCGGAAAATGTAGCTGAATATCATTGGGTTGCAAGTTCTGATTTTGAGCCATCGTGCCGACTCGATATAAATAAGTTATCTGATATGCATTCATATTTAAAAGATTTAGTTTTAATGCAGTATGGTATTTCATGTTATTTATTTGATGAATTCAATTTAAAGTTACATTCACAAAATATAAGATGAGATAAAAAGACAGTTGATCAGCAAAGTCAATGTTTAAAAATCTTTGACGACGTTTCGGAAACTAGTTTCTTTTCACCTCCAGGCCTCAGTGCACAATAAAATAATCAGATTATGAATATAGTTATACTTAATTATTACTAAACAACCACCAAGTAGTACTAATTATAGCTAAAGTATTACTTTACCTATAAATGGCACCAAAAATTACACAAAAATGAATACTAATTATAGCTAAAGTATTACTTTACCTATAAATGGCACTAAAAATTACACAAAAATGAATACAAACACTGAGTGTTTTGGTATTATTCGTTACTAAAAATCAGTTAATTATTATAACTTACAAGGGACTGGTTTGTAAAAATGTTAGACTAATAGTTTATAGTTTTAGTTATATTAATTTGTTTTTATATATAATTATTCCTTCTACCAAAGAATTGCATTCGCCTTTAGTGGGTAACTTTAGCGCCAGTTATAGTAGGTAATGTGATTGTTATAACTTTGTATAACTTCATGTAAAATAAATCTTGTTCATTAAGTACAAAGGCGTGAAGCTGGAAACAAAATAGTTTTCGTATTGCGATAAATATGGTAAATTAATGATTTATCTTCACAAATCAATATTCTTTTCATTTG
This sequence comes from Prosapia bicincta, assembly GCA_036971475.1. Lineage (NCBI taxonomy): Eukaryota > Metazoa > Arthropoda > Insecta > Hemiptera > Cercopidae > Prosapia > Prosapia bicincta. The sequence continues at coordinate 153,324,318 of JBAIZL010000005.1, read as the reverse complement.
GTCATATACTTCTGAAAGTATAAACAAGATTTAAAAAAAATATTTTTATTTGCGGACGTCTGACGCATAAAACGGTTGATTGTATGATTACTCTCTTAGACAAATATGAAATAAAGTTATTCACAGAACGATGAGCTCTAGTTTTAAAGAGTAATAAAACTGAAGACTAGGACAAATTAAGATCCTTCGTTCAGGATAAATTCGGATCATTTACAATTCTTTCATGTACCTTTCTTTTACAAAAATGTTATTCTTGAAGAAATCAAATTTAAGCCGCACATTTATCACATTTTCTGTAAGTAGTTCAGATCATATATAAACTCAGCTAATGGCAACGTTACTGGGTTTGAATAAATTTCTAGTATTTATCTTGTAAGTTCCTTAACTTCTTTTGAATATCTTAAACCTTAGAATTTAATTAAAATGATTTAAATAGTTACAATATATAATTTTGATTTTTTCAGAGACTATACTGTTTTCTACAGAAATAAGTACACCGAAACTACAATTTTGAATTATTTATTGTATGTTTATAATTTAGTATAGTAAAACATACAAAACGAATTGCATGTATTTAACCTTAAAAGCGATGACTTTACTTTTAAAATGTATGTTTGTTACCATCCTAAGATATTTTATTATACTACCATACCGAGTTTTTTTTTTTGAAGTAATAACATAAAGAGGGAAAATTAGGCATTTATACAATGTCAACACTAGTATCAGCAGCGACGGGATTTTGTACTAGGACACCAAGCGAGTTGAACTAGAAGTGTTTTGATACAAAATAACACTTTTGCACTACAGGTAAAAACATTTCAAATTTACCTGTTAAATTAATAAAAACTTTTAAATGACATGAAAAGAAAACATAGTCCAATAGAAAAGTAATATGCATTCATATTATAGTACACTACATTGCAAACTGAATTCTCAGAGATAAAACATGTTTTATAAGTTATTTCGCTAATTAATATGGAAGAACATTTATATGAACTACATCGCATATGTTCTGCAGTTTTGATTTATAAGTACAATATGGTGTACTATTACATGGGTTCAACAAGGAAACCCATTATGTTTTTCATTTCCCTAAAAACATGAAATCTTTCCGGTTAATCTGTGTAAATGCTCTAGTTTCGTACAATGGGTTTAATGTGTAATAGTTACTGAATCGGAGTAATGGTCTCTTTTAATCCACATTAATGTGCTGGAACACGTTTTGAATCTTTCTAAAAAAAAATGACAGTTTGCGAAAAGCACTTCACTAACTTGGGTAAAGTGTGGATAAAATTTTAATTACATTAAACAGTTCAATTTAATTACATATTAAATTTTTCGTTCTGTTTCAGTATGTTACTTCAAGCAGATTTACATCCTTTATTATTCTTTTCCCTTTAGGCTTCACCATGTTTTATTGGCCAATGAAAAACAAAATAATTATTTCATTTTATTATTTAATTTATATTTTATTATATTTGAGGGAAGCCGCTGAGGAGTCGCTTTCTTTATAAAAGGCCCCTGGGGTTTACCTTTTCTTGACCCATGAGGTGCCACGTTCTTTGAAAAGAACCCCTGGGTTGTAACTTTCCTTGAGGAGGACTCCTGAGGAGCTCCTTCCTTAAGAAGGCCAAAAGGGGCGCGCTTCCCTTGAAGAGGACTCCTGTTGTGTCGGTTTTCTGAAAGAGGACCATTGGGGATCAGCTTTCCTCTGGATGGGCCCTTGGGTTGCGCAAAGTTTGCTTGATTTTGAAAATATGGCACCAGTCCCTCCCTCTATAATCCAGTTCCTCACTCTTCCGCTACCTCCAGTATTCCGGCGACTCTCAGGACCTAACCGCATTCCTTCAGTTAGCCGCGTCACAATTTAAAAGATAAACAAATTGAATTAAAATTAATCTTGCTTAAGACATCAATGAAAAATTTCAAACTCTACGTAAAAGTTTGTAATTTTATGGTATGTATAAAATTAAACATAAACTAGAAAAGCCTTATGTGAAAAACAACAAAACTGTTTACAAGTCAATTTTAGGTGATCTCGTTAATCCGAGTCACTTTCAGACCTTCATTTCTTTGTAACCCCCGGTCTGTCTGTCTGCTTTTACTTCTTACCTAACTTCTACATCAGTGGTTCTCAAATTGTGGTACGCGTACCCCTTGGGGGTACGCGAAAGGTTTTAGGGGGTACGCGGGACCAACAAAATAAAACAAATCTTGTGTCAGTATATATGGATGGTGCAAAAGCTATGAGCGGTCAGATCACAAGGTCTGGTAGGCCATATTAAAACGGTAACAACTGAGTGTAAGTTCACTCATTGTGTCCTTCACCGAGATGCTTTGCTTCTAAGCACCTCCCTGAGGAACTTCAAGAGGTCCTTGATCAGAGTGTACAAGTTGTGAATTTCATCAAAACTAGGCCACAAAAATCTCGCTACTTTAAAATTCAATGCCAGGATATGGGGAGCCTGTATGAGAACTTGTTGCTTCATACTGATGTACGATGGCTTTCACGGGGAAATGTTTTGTCTCTTGTGTTTGAACTCCACAGAGAATTGCATATTTTTTTTATGGAACACAAATCGCATTTGTCTTCAGTACATATTTAAGTGATATTTTTGAAAAACAACATCTGGAATTTGTCCATGCCAGGTAGTATTTCTGATATTTTTTATGTAGCAAAGAAAACTGATGCAATGGTAAAAAGATCAATCTCTGGGAAAAAGAAATACAAAGAAACAACTGTGAGCCTTTTGAAAGATTGCACAAAAATATTTGCAAGATAATGAGATAAACCTATCTGATTTTACTAAACTCAAGACTCAAATGGGCCAGCACTAAAATGCACTGCAGATCCGGATAAGAGAGTACTTTCCGCCCTTGGAGAAACAGTATGACTGGATACGTGACCCCTTTGCTGTTGATGCTACGAACACTAACCTGACTATTGTTGAAAAGGAACAGCTCATTGAAGTTTCGTCTGATCCCACATTGAAAAACAAATATTTGAGTTCTGGTAATACATTGTTGAATTTCTGGATGGGTGTTGGAAAGGAACACAAAGAACTGTCTAGCACTGCTGGTTAATTTCTCGTTTGATTTTCCACAACTTATTTATGTGAATGAGGTTTTTCAAGTTTAACATATCTAGAGAGTAACTATAGAAACAAATTAAATGTTGAAGATGATTTAAGATTATATTTAACCAAGTTGGAACCTAATATTGATGAACTGTGCAAACAGAAACAAGCTCACCCTTCTCACTAATTTCTTTTAAAGTAAGAGCTTTTTGTTTTTTAAGGTTTGTGTGTTTTTAATGTAGTAAGATGTATGCAATAAAATGTAATAATGTAATAACATGTATGTAAGCAATATATCTTTGTTGTTATTTGAACATGACAATTAATTGAGTTACACGTGTTAAAACTATACAAAATAAAAGGCTGACAACTAGGATCATTCTCCGACATGTAGGTATTTTAGTTATTTTACTGAAGGGGTATTGTGATTTTATTGTGAAGGGGTACCAAGATTTTTGTGTAAAAAGGAGTACATTCTCTAAACAAGTTTGAGAACTATACCCCTGTTCTACATGACATCAAAGTTTTGGAATTAATAAATCAAGGTACATACAGCATGCTAGGATAACATATGAATCGCCTCCAAATAACCTCCGTAATCTAATCTAAAAAAAAAACACCTCAACTTATTTCCTTGTCAAATGTCATAAGATCGCCAAATATAGGTTGGTGTTGTTATAATATACAATAACAGGAGCAGAGAAGATGACGATGAATGCGAGTGTGTTGTATGATTGTATAGTAGTCAGTACTGTATTGTGTATCCGGTTGTAGAAATGGTTTATGTTGACCAAAGTATAAAGAATTTATAAATGACGTAATGAACGTTTAGCGAGTTCAAACAAATAGAAAAAGAAATAAATCATGACTTAATCAGTGATGGGATAAAATAACTCATTTGTTACTACTCGTAATACTTCTGGGATTCAGTTCCCAGTAACCCGGCGTTAGATTTATGGAGCACTGTAAATATTAATTAAAAACAAAATTAACATGGCAATCATATAGACATAAAATGTAAATGGTTTAGATTGTGATATCGAAATGCCTTAGAAACCGATAAATATTAAACCTTGTCTGTGATACCCCACGGTCTAATTATAAATTATAAACCAAAATAACCTCTCTTTAAAGACAAATAAACTGTATACACTACAGTTATTTTATAAAACACAGCACTATGTTGTACCATATTAAAATATATCTATATTACAACCTAGTGAATATTGTTAAGTTTAGAGGTATATGTTTTGTTATGAAATAAATAATTGAAGGTTACAAAAAAGAAACTGATAGAAAACTTTCTTTCACAAAAAATGGGGTAAAGTTAAGTAACTTTGTATAAAGTAAAGAAGCTTAGACTTGTAATACCATTAGAAGCAATGTGTTCTTTGCGGTAAAGGGTTGGTTACTTCTACGTCTTCAGCTCTTTTAAAAGAGGGATTTTTTCTCTTGCATCTTACGTTTTTGTAGTTAAAGTTACAAGCTCTGTGCATCATTCTAAAATACATAGTATTTTCAGCTAATTAAATAAATATTTAATTTGTTTGCATTTAATGGCATTATAATATATTCATTATTAAATTTTTATTATTATGTGAATAATTGATGTTAAAACCAAATCGCTGTTTGTCTCTCCTCTTCTTTTCTTCTAGCCCTCTCTTTCACTCTCTCTCTCTTCCTCTCTCCCTGTATATATATCCATCCATCGATCTACCTCACTTTCTACCTACCTACCTACCAATCCATCCATCCATCTATCTATCCATCCATCTATCCATTCATCTGTCTATCTATCTATCTATTTAGATTTCAATTTATCTATCTAGCTATCTACCTACCGATCTATCTTTCTGTCCATTTACCTATTTATTTATATATCTACTTAAATTTGTATTTTTGGTAGACGATATTAAAGGACAAGTAGACTTTCACAATTTTTCCACATTGCTTAAGAAACAGCAAAGTATTCTCAGTTTTTTAATTATTAATAAGTTACAGAATTAATTACACTCAAACTTAGAGACAAAAATAGAATATTATTGAATTTTTACCGTGGTCTTACAGTCGATTGTGAAACTATAAATGAGGATACAACTGTTGTAAAAACACGAAAAATGTTTTTGGACGCCACAGACATCTGTAAAATATTACAACGTATGATTGACCCTAGTGCAATATTAATAATGAGTGCATGGTCATATTATTTATTTTATATTTATGGAAACCTATCATGTCATGACTTATTTAAACGAAAAAGAATTTATTTATTATGCCTTGTTTCATATGTTGATTTGTATAAATTATTATTCAATATATAATTAAACTTTTATTGAAAAATATCAGCACATTGTTTATCAGGTAAGCGTCATATATTGATCATTGTGACTATATAGCGTCAATGCATCAATTTTAAAGCACATATAGATTCATTTTCGCTGACTGTAGGCCTATAGTATCAATAAACAGCCCAATAATTTTAAGACACCTGTCATTAAGTTCGAGTTTTCTGACTGTATAGTATCAATAAACAGCCCAATAAATTTAAGACACATTTCATTATGTTCGTGTTTTTAGACTGTATAGTATCAACAAACTGGCCAATAATTTTCTGCCACATGTGTCAATACGTTCATCTGCTGTGTAACTGTATAAAGTCCATTGTATATATATATAGCTATTTAGATAGAAATAACTAGAATTCAATTAATACTGTTACCCTATAATATCCTGAGACGATTCGAAACCGTCGTCTCATTGACTAAGCCTAATCTATCGAACCGCATTTTAGGCTTCATAAATGAAACGATGAGTTGGAAAAGCGACAGCATTATAGTTTTCACTATGTTCTTTAAACAATTACTTATGATTTATTATCTGAAAAGAAGATTACTCCAACAATCAACTTTGCATAGCGTCACTCTTATTCCAGGTCCTAACGCTTTGGAGATAAAAATGTTAGTTTCAGGAAACCAGTGTAATTTTCTTAGAGCTTAATTCTTACTGGATAGAATAATAAAGAACTAACTAAAATAACTGAAGTTGGGGAAAAAATAACACTTGATATTATTTTAATTATTGTTTCATAAAGATAAATGTTTAATTATTATTTTAACGATATGACTGGCTTAACACAATTTTATTCAAATTGATATAAAGATCAGGTTTCATAATGTTTGAAATATTATTCAAAGAATGTTCTATAACTTTTTTCTTTTCATTAGGATACAGTCTTAAAAAGGAAAAAAATATACACGCTAGGTTTATAATAGGAATACTTAAATGGTTTTAAACATACCAGTTATTCAATTTCCAGAGATAAATTAAAATTTAAAGGGAGTTTATATCTTGAAACGAGTGTAAAACGAGTGATTGATGATTCTGATTGAAGAACAGATGATTTCTAGCATCCATTAGTAAAATTTACTGTGAGTAAATCAATACCATAGTGAAACAAAAGGGAGAGCACAAATTATTAATAAACATATTAAACTTTAAAAATAATTATTTCAAGACGCTACTCAATAAATAAATAAATATATATATATATATGTATATATATATATATATATATATATATATATGTGTGTGTGTGTGTGTGTGTGTGTGCGCGCGCGCGCGCGCAAACTGTATCAGTTTGTGTGAATGTATATATCAATTATTATGTTAATCTAACAGAGATATGATCTACAAAACTCAGGTAAAGCAATTTAAAATATTGTGTAGAATGTTGACAGTTTTATAGAATTAATCGCCTTCAACGACCTGTTTATACTTGCTGGATACCGATTAGCTTTTTTAAATAAAATTGTAATGAAGATCTGTAATTAGTTATATATTTGTTATTTATTTCCAACAGCAAATCAGAGTCAAAATTACGGACCGAGAGAAGGACAGTAAAAATCCTACATCTGGAGCCAAAATTATTAACCAGACAATTCTAAACAATCGTGTCTGCTTGTTTCTGGCATTTATAGTATCGTATTCTTTGTATATAAACATATATATATATATATATATATATATATATATATATATATATATATATATATACAACTGCAGAAACAAAATGGTCAATATACCAATGAACTAACCAATGAACTATTTGAAATTTTAAATATATCTGAAAAATCATATTAATACATATCTCTTGTGTTGTAACATATCTTTTCAACTCAAAGAGACATTCTAGTATATTAAAGTCAATGTAATGTACTTGTATTACTTTGTTAACCATGAAATATATTTGTATTACAATATAACATATTGTAATGTAATATATCTTTAGTTCAACTCAACGAGACATAATTGTATATTAAAGTCAATGTAATATACTTGTATTGTTAACTTTGAAATATATTTATATTACAATATAACATATTGTAATGTAATATATCTTTAGTTCAACTTAAAGAGACATTATTTTATATTAAAGTCAATGTAATATACTTGTATTGTAAACCTTGAAATATATTTATATTACAATATAACATATTGTAATGTAAAATATCTTTAGTTCAACTTAAAGAGACATTATTGTATATTAAAGTCAATGTAATATACTTGTATTGTTAACCTTGAAATATATTTATATTACAATATAACATATTGTAATGTAATATATCTTTATTCAACTCAACGAGACATTATTTTATATTAAAGTCAATGTAATGTACTTGTATTACTTTGTTAACCATGAAATATATTTGTATTACAATACAACATATTGTAATGTAATATATCTTTAGTTCAACTTAAAGAGACATTATTGTATATCAAAGTCAATGTAATATACTTGTATTGTTAACCTTGAAATATATTTATATTACAATATAACATATTGTAATGTAATATGTCTTTAGTTCAACTCAACGAGACATTATTAGTATATTAAAGTCAGTGCAATGTACTTCTATTACTTTGTTAACGAAGAAATATTTTTGTATGACACTATAACATATTGTACTGTAATATACCTTTAGTTCGTCAAAGAGACATTATTAGTATATTAAAGTCAATGTAATGTACTTGTATTGGTTACCCAGAAATATATTTGTATTACAATAAAATATATATTACTGTAATATACCTTTAGTTCGTCAAAGAGACATTATTAGTATATTAAAGTCAATGTAATGTACTTGTATTGTTAACCCAGAATTATATTTGTAATACAATATAATATATTGTACTGTAATATACCTGTTGTTCGTCAAAGAGACATTATTAGTATATTAAAGTCATTGTAATATACTTGTATTGTTAACCCAGAAATATATTTGTATTACAATATAATATATTGTACTGTAATATACCTTTATTCGTCAAAGAGACATTATTAGTATATTAAAGTCAATATAACGTACTTGTATTGTTAACCCTACCTAGATGGGTTCACCTAGATGGTTCAATGCTAGATGAGATTCTAGGGAAACGTCGGAACTTCGATTCTATGCACTGCAGAATAAACGGATGTACTGCAGATAATAACTATCCATCAAATTTTTCCATTCGTGAAATAATATGTATCAGCATATATATATATATATATATATATATATATATATATATATATATATATATATATATATATATATATAAGGTTTGTTCTATTAGAGCGTAATGCTTATTTAGGAATTGTTCACTAGAAGGCTGACTGACTTACCTAGTGGCAAAAGTCCAGAACTGTAATATCTTGGAAATAAATAAATAGACGCACATAAAAACACATTGCACTAATAAATATTTCGATAATACAAAGACCTTTATCAATAAAAAAAGAGGAAGAAACCTCAATAGTGCAATGTGTTTTCATGCGTGTCATTTATTTGTTTTCAAGAGATTGCAGTTTTGGACTATTGCCACTAGGTAAGTCTGTCAGTGTCCCATCTAGTCATAAAATTCCTGTATGCATCTACTCACACAAAGGACTCTTAAATTTCAATATTAGATTTACTTAATTATTATTATTTCTCATTTGTCTATAGCTTTTGATTTTATACAGTCTGTCTATATACATTATATAAAACAGTTATTAAATTTTCAAGAATTTTCGTCTAATTATATTTCTCTTAGAGCAGTTATTTAGTCCGCTTACTGTGTGGTCGGTGTTCCAATTAAGTTCCTAGTGAATACTCTTCGCTCTATTCAATGGCTATACAATCAAATTGTATGGCACGTGTCGCACGACGCCTCACGCACAATATACGGAATCAAATTTCGCATAACAATTGTGGAGACAGACACTCAGACAGAGCAGTTTCTAAAGCAATTTGATCTCATTTGCACAGCAGTTATAAATACGTCTTGTTTTACGAGTTAAACACTTTTAGAAGGTAAGGTAAGGTAAATTAATTTAGCCTTTAATTACTGCATAATTACCCTTTAGAATTCGGAGACCCTATAGTGGTGGTTTAGAATACAAACAATAGATATTAGGTAAATATAAAACAAGATCCTATGGTGCCAACTTTTAAACTATGAAACTATTAATTACTAATCGTACTATTGTACTACTAATTTTGTAAATTAATTACTAATGTACTATTACTATTGAAATACTTGTTTTGTAGAAGGATTATCATTTACTAGGTAAAACAATCAGCCTACTGTATATTGGACAAGTGGAGAAAACTTGTGAAAGAAACAGACATTAGCAGTTGGGTAAAACATTAACAGAAAAAAAACAATAAGACAATTACTATTCCGTTTAAAACTTCTCATTGTATTTGAAATAACAATGAAAATAAATTCTTACATTTGTGTACCCTTTGTTATGTGTATGTACATATTTGCATTTGTTTATGTTTATCCTAACAAGCTAGGATTCTCATTTGAATTTTTAGAAATAATTCCA
>JBAIZL010000005.1:152871885-153309385 GCA_036971475.1 Prosapia bicincta | reverse complement strand
AGCATGGCTTAATATATGTCGCTGCAAGTTTTGAACAACCATAAAAGTCAAAAAAAACTTCAAGACCACCTATACCAAACTTTTCCACGTGAGAAGAATTGGAAATGATTTGATTAAACCTACTTTAGTAATAGACCCAGTTATAGTTCTTGACTAGTTTTCGCTTTATTATTAATTAATTTGTGTTATCCCTTTTGTAGTCCTTTGAAATATTAAAAAACGTTAAAAATAATTCGGATATTTTAAAAAAATGGTTAAAGCATATTTTTTCAAATTTAACTGAATGAAAATTTTTGCTAAATAAAAATCACCATTAATTATACTATTTAGTAATAGTCAAATTTATTTCAATTACTTTTTTTTTTAAACATCTATTAATTTTAATAAAATCCTAATAATTAGTGCCATTTTTAATAAGACTTTTAGATTAATTTTAATCAATTTATCTATTTTTCTATCGATCTATTTATCTACACACACACACACACACACACACATATATATATATATATATATATATATATATATATATATATATATATATTTATAAATTTATTGGCGATATTTATTTACACATGTTGTATTTCAAGTGTTCAAGTACTTACTTGTACAAAGGCAACACATTTATACGGGAGTAATATTTTAATATGGACGAGATAAAAATATAAAATGTATAAGTAGATAATTAAAAACAATGTTAGGAATAATAAAGCTTTGTAAAGCTGGTAAAACGTGGTAACTTGAAATTCAAAATTAGTTAAGGTGGAAATAAATATTCGTTAACCTCAGGAAGTCGAAATATGCCATTTGAATGTAACCTTAAGATATAGTACTCCAAGATTGTAAAATAGTATTCATAGTAACACGTTATGTTTTCTTATCATTAAGACTGATTAGGAATGACAAATATTTATCCTTTGCAAGTCTCAATAATGATAGTAACCTTTGCCTTTATAGTTAATTCCAGATATAGTTGAGATTTCGTTATTTAGTTTCAATATATTTATATTGAATAAAATCAATATTAATATTTTTTTTGTATGTAAAATAAAATTATTGCTAAATATTTGCCTTACCATTTTTTTAAAATTTTCTGACTATCGAACATTGGAAGTAATACTGGCTATAATGACTTTTGGAGAAGGTTTTACAATATGGTTTTCAGCCATTTTGCTCTAAGGAGAAACCTACATTTCCATTGTGTTATATCATTTACGAAGTACTGGGATTTGAAATATTTGGTTCTAGTTATTTATAATCTATTTGTCTTTAAGATTATACAATTTCGTTTTTTGTTCTGTATATACAACGGATCAGTAGATATTATGCTATATATACACATCTATAGGTTCTGGTCTTTCTAAAATTGTTTCTGTCATCTCTGTAGTGTATTTGGGAATCAACGTAAAAATATAATTATAGATTTTATCGTGACGTTAAGAACAAACGATTTTTCTAATTTTGAAGTCAGTTTTTAATCCCTTATCCTAAATCTTTACAATCCTCTGAAATATGCAATTATCTCTTTGGAATGTAAAGTTGTAATTGCTTGGGATCGTATTAAATACAGCCAGTAATTGCACAGTGTCCAGTTCTGGATTATCTTTAACATCTTCATCCTATTAAAGGAGGATTTAAAGGTTTAGATTTTTTCCAAGCCATTACCCAGGTAGTTAAAATCTCTCATAAGACAGTGTGTTAAAAAGTGAAAGTTCCAATCACCTATAGTAAATCTTATAATGTGTTGAGAAAATTTCCAAAATATTATCTATTGGCTCTTACAAAAATGATCTTCTTTTTAGAATATTGAAGAGAATTGTAGCAATAAAACCTAATAATATATAGGCCCATGTAAAATATTTTTATACTTCTAGTTTTCAAATTGACCTGTTTCTTTCCAGTGTCCAAATGTTGACCGTTTCTAGTTAGAGGTCACAATTTAAAAACATGTTTTAACTTTGTATCTCACCTTTTTATATTACTATGTAATATAACATTTTAAAATAAAAGTATTAACATGCTGTTACTATTGCCCAATAATTATTACGCCTAACCCAAACAGAGTGTGAACTTTTAAATAGTTATGTTGTTCTGCTCATCGTGACCTTTATTTTTGGATTAAACATTAACTATTGAGATGTAAATAGATATGAATCGCAGAGATAAGAGTTGAGATAGAATAAAGAAACAGTTTGTATATTCACGTTTGACATATATATATATATATATATATATATATATATATATATATATATATATATATATATATTCCACAAATTAAGTTCACAGTCTGAACACAAGTAGCTGGATATTAATCTGACCTTATTACATTGGAATAAGATTTGAAATATTTGTAATTAATTAAAATAAACAAACTTTAAATATTTAATTTTAAATACACATAATCTAAATATTACTAAAAAATAAATTATTAAAATGTAATTCTATTACGTGTAACATGTGAAACTCATGTAAAGAGTTAAGATATAAAGTTTTATTTTTCAAATGTAAGAATTAAGAGTTTTAAAAATTATTAATTATAAAACTTTGAAAATGGATTAATATTAAAGCTTGCACAATATCAAACCTCTTTATAAAGTTAGTATTATAAATAATTAAATAAGGGTTTGAAAATATTTTTCTATCTATTACAAAATTAGTAATGTTTAAAAAACATTATGGATTTCTCAAACGTTTTTAATTTGCTAATTAAAAGGTTTTCGAGAAACGGTTAGTGCTTGATAAGTGGAAATATTTCACCAAATTATTTGAGAAACCAAATTAATCATATTGCCGTGCAATATAATATGATATCCTACTGTATAAGTTGATGCATTACTTGAAAGACCTGTAGGCGTCTTAAATAGGATTTTATAAATAAAGCCAAACAGCACACGTTTGTTTTGGCCATTTAATATCTTTCAACCGCAAAGTGTTTGAAAAACATGGGAACTAATTGACCCTGTTTATAGATTGATGAAGCTCAGTGGGCTTTACACCTTGTATCATAAATTTGTTCTAGTAATAATAATCGTGCCTTTCACAGTTTTATTAATATTAGAAACATTATTTGTAACTGGAGGAATATATTTCGCGTTAAAATCGTATGTTAATCTTATCTGATGACTAAGTATGTCATAACATTTGTTATGAAACGCCTGTTATGTTATATAGTTTTAAATTTTGTATTAAAAGTTAAATTACTATTAACAAAGAAAACTGTTTACGAGGTATCATAAACAAATTCATTATTTCTAAAAAAAAATATACTTAATTTAGAGCTGTGGATAAATTTGGGAACGTTTTTTATCAGTTTTGTTTTTGTCAAACTTATTATATGTGTATAAATGACAATAAAACTAAGTTCAAGTGACAAATGACAAGTACAATAGATAACAAAATTGGAAATTGTAATTTACAACATAATACTTTTAATATGATTGTGGTGTTATGATTCACATTAAAAATATTATACATTTCAAACTTAATCTTCTTCAAACATAATTTTAAAATGTTTAAACATTGATAAAACTTTTAGTAATGAAAATATCAAAATAATCGCAAGAACTGTATCCAGAAAATGCTTTTAAAAAGGAAACTAATGAGGTTTCTTACATAAAATTTATAATCAACAATTTTTGAAGTAACTAAACAACTTCGTTAGTCATTTCAAAAGTCAAATACGTAGAGGGTAGTCTACTTAATAGTATAGTAATTTATTTTTTTTACAATATATATGCGATAAATATTATTGTAATAATTAATATCTTGCATTATTGTATTATATTTTCACTGATGTTGTTTTTTACTGTTTATCAACGAAAAGCTTTGAATATAAATTATTCAATCATGCTTGTATTTGAATAAGCTTAGATTTTTTTGATTACTATACAAGAAAACCTATTTTATATTGAAAATAAATAAGTAAATAAATAAATAAATAAATATATATATATATATATATATATATATATATATATATACTATAATATGTATTCTTGTGTATTAATAAAATAAAACAATTTACAAATACCAGAATAATTTATTGAATTTACAATTCAAAGCTTTTCGTTGGAAAACAGTACCAACATCCTCAGGAATACTAGAAATTTAACATCAAACATGGTGAACAAAATCCTGAGGATGTTGGTACTGTTTGCCAACGAAAAGCTTTGAATTGTAAATTTAATATATTATTCTTGTATTTGTAAAGTGTTATATATATATATATATATATATATATATCAAATATTTTATATAAATAATATATTGTTGTGTACTAAACATATAATTCATGACGCGTTTTATATTATTTTATTTTATAATCCTGATTTAATACTCAGAATAATATTGTTTTAATGTTACTAAATCAAGGAGCAAATTCAATATAAAAAATACATAAAAAAAAAAATCATAAACACAATTACCGTAATTTCTCGGAGTTATTGATTAAATTGATTTATTTACAATATTTGAGTAATCATAAATCTTCTTGTTATCTTACATACTTCTATTACTTAAATAATTAATAATATAATAGAGCAAAACTGGAACTGTTTTGATTTAGTTAATGAAACTACAAAATCATACTTGTTTAAATCATTTGGATTAATTTCTATTGTTATAGTAGCACTACTAAAGTTTTACTTACACAAACGTTATACGTTACGCTTTTTATATAGCTTTTCAAAACATATAATGCAACATTTGGTCTATTCTTATCGTAAACTGCATGCCTTCTTTTTATTATAATTTTGCAAAAGTCTGTGTCAACAAGTATGATTAATCGTTCGTAAAGAATAAGTTTTGGAAGGTTTGTTTTTTGACCTACATTACATGGTAATCTATTGTTGTGTTCAAGGAGAATAACTTGATATTAAAGTACTCAACTTTTCAAACTTGATTTATGGTGTAAATGCTGTTAATATTCTAATAAAAGTTTAGTGTAAAATAAAGCTACTGATCGTTGGAGTAAAATGCAAAAACAATGTTTTTATTTTGATGAAAAATGAAAGCAAAAACGTTTATTTCATACATATTTCATTCATTATACCTTAATTCACTTCACACAACCTTACTTTAGTTTCATCTCTGTCTAACTACAACATCAGTTCATTATGTACTTCTATATTTTGGTGAAGTATACTAATTTGGACTAGCACTTGGTAATCTTGTTTTACTTCTATTTAGAATTTTAACATATAAGTAAAAGCTTTTATGGTGTTAAAAATCTAGTGTTAGTAATTGCTAAATGATTCTATATTCAGTTTTTGTTGTCTGATTTCAATCTACTAGTGTATATTTATAGCAACATTTACGTCTAGACTCTAAAAGGAAGCCTAATCAAGCCTTCATGTTTCTTAGTGATTAATACATACTTTAAATCACAATACAAAAGAAATCTTACCTACTGCTTCTAAAGTATTACATTTGAAAGTAGCAAATTACTAGGAAACAAATGTAGCAAAATTATAATTTTTCTTGTTATAGGAGAAATAAATAGGTTTTTAAATAACATTAGGTGTAGTTTGAAAAATTCTGTGAGATTTTTTTTTAAAGTGAAATACGGAATGAAGCCTTCTCTACCTTTGGGTGGTAATGTGGTAGGCCTTATTATGAGTAGGGTAGGATGATCCACAAGTATTCCTTTATTGGGGAAATGGATTAGCGTCTTGCTTCATTAAGCATGTGCAGAGTCACTACCCTGAATGTTTATTCGCTGTGTAATATTGTACTCTGACAGATATGCTTATGCAGAGTCACTACCCTGAATGTTTGCTCGTTGTGTAATATTGTACTTTGACAGATATGCATATGCAGAGTCACTGCCCTGAATGTTTACTTGCTGTGTAATATTGTACTCTGACAGATATGCATGTGCAGACTCACTACCCTGAATGATTACTCGCTGTGTAGTATTGTACTCTGACAGATATGCATATGTAAACAATATTGAATAAGACATAGTAACTGAAGGTAACGTTGAAAGATTCTAAATGTGTGAAATTTATTAAAAGTAAAAGATTTTATAAACATAAGAGAACAAACCTATTTCAACGCATCGTTTCTAACAAACGATAAATCAATATAACATCCGATGTGTTATCTTTCTTGGTTATTGATCTTAAAAGTGGTGTAGCTGTTTGACACTTCTTTATGTGCCAGTACACCAAGAACAATATCGTAGATGCGTTTGCTATGGACCCCGATGTATCCTTTAACATCGGGTTTATGTTCCTACTCCAACCTGATCTACATTCACAACCCTCTCCTCTCCTTCATAAGCAATATTAGCCAAACCTATCACCTTAAAACTACACAAAATCAACTTAATGCAATTATAAATAAACAGTGATATTTTTGTTTACTTCTTTGAGCGTTGTTTCACTATTATTAATCACATATTACTTTTTTTATTCTCTCTAGCGACTATTTCCCATTTTCTAATATTATTCAATTCTATAGTCAATATTCTTCTAACTTCTTTTCAGCATAAACTCGAAATAGAAACACCCTGCTCCACAAGAACGTGATCATTGACGATGCTCAATATATTTCCAATAAACAATATAAAAATGCAATGAACTAACTAGTAACCAACTAAATGTTTTGCTTTGATATTTTTTGGAAATTATGAAAAAGGTATTTTAATCTCTGTTAAGTACTGTTACGTTAGGTTTGTTTTATTACACTTTTCAATACCTATTTATGTTTTGCTTGTTTAGATTTCCCAGTCTATATTATTTCTTTCTTATATACATTGTGCGTCCTCCGCAACTGAGATCAAGTACATCGGAAAATCGGAAAGATGCCGGTACGAAATGAATCTCAAACCTTAAAACTCTACCCAGCCTAATAGGTCTATGCGTGACCATCCGCAAAGCCCATCGTCACACAGATATCACTAATAATCATTTCAACTCTATTCTCTAGACGTCCATCTTAGAGAGTCCCTAGAGAGCCCTTTTAGTCATAAACATAAAACTCTACCCAGCATAATAGGTCTATGCGTGACCATCCATAAAGCCCATCGTCACACAGATATCACTAATAATCATTTCAACTCTATTCACTAGACGTTCATCTTAGAGAGTTCCTAGAGATCCCTTTTAGTCATAAACATAAAACTCTACCCAGCCTAATAGGTCTATGCGTGACCATCCGCAAAACACCTCGTCACACAGATATCACTAATAATCATTTCAACGCGATTCTCTAGACGTCCATCTTAGAGAGTTCCTAAAGAGCCCCTTTAAACATAAACATAAAACTCTACCCAACCTAATAGGTCTATGCGTGACCATCCGCAAAGCCCATCGTCACACATATATCACTAATAATCATTTCAACTCTATTCTCTAGACGCCCATCTTAGAGAGTTCCTAGAGAGCCCCTTTAGTCATAAACATAAAACTCTACCCAGCCTAATAGGTCTATGCGTGACCATCCGCAAAGCCCATCGTCACACAGGTATCACTAATAATCATTTCAACTCTATTCTCTAGACGTCCATCTTAGAGAGTTCCTAGAGAGCCCCTTTAGTCATAAACATAAAACTCTACACAGATTAATAGGTCTATGCGTTACCATACGCAAAGCCCATCGTCACACAGATATCATTAATAATAATTTTAACGCGATTCTCTAGACGTCCATCTTTGAGAGTTCCTAGAGAGTCCCTTTAGTCATAAACATAAAACTCTACCCAGCCTAATAGGTATATGCGTGACCAACCGCAAAGCACCTCGTCACACAGATATCACTAATAATCATTTTAACGCGATTCTCTAGACGTCCATCTTTAAGAGTTCCAAGAGAGTCCCTTTAGTCATAAACATAAAACTCTACCCAGCCTAATAGGTATATGCGTGACCAACCGCAAAGCACCTCGTCACACAGATATCACTAATAATCATTTTAACGGGATACTTTAGACGTCCATCTTAAAAAGTTCCTAGAGAGCCAATTTAGTCATAAACATAAAACTGTACCCAACCTAATAGGTCTATGCGTGACCATCCGCAAAGCACCTCGTCACACAGCTATCACTAATAATCATTTTAACGCGATTCTTTAGACGTCCATCTTAAAAAGTTCCTAGAGAGCCCCTTTAGTCATAAACATAAAACACTACACAGATTAATAGGTCTATGCGTTACCATACGCAAAGCCCATCGTCACACAGATATCACTAATAATAATTTTAACGCGATTCTCTAGACGTCCATCTTTGAGAGTTCCTAGAGAGTCCCTTTAGTCATAAACATAAAACTCTACCCAGCCTAATAGGTATATGCGTGACCAACCGCAAAGCACCTCGTCTCACAGATATCACTAATAATCATTTTAACGCGATTCTTTAGACGTCCATCTTAAAAAGTTCCTAGAGAGCCAATTTACTCATAAACATAAAACTTTACCCAACCTAATAGGTCTATGCGTGACCATCCGCAAAGCCTATCGTCACACAGATATCACTAATAATCATTTTAACGCGATTCTCTAGACGTCCATCTTTAAGAGTTCCAAGAGAGTCCCTTTAGTCATAAACATAAAACTCTACCCAGCCTAATAGGTATATGCGTGACCAACCGCAAAGCACCTCGTCACACAGATATCACTAATAATCATTTTAACGCGATTCTTTAGACGTCCATCTTAAAAAATTCCTAGAGAGCCAATTTAATCATAAACATAAAACTTTACCCAACCTAATAGGTCTATGCGTGACCATCCGCAAAGCACCTCGTCACACAGATATCACTAATAATCATTTTAACGCGATTCTTTAGACGTCCATCTTAAAAAGTTCCTAGAGAGCCAATTTAATCATAAACATAAAACTTTACCCAACCTAATAGGTCTATGCGTGACCATCCGCAAAGCCTATCGTCACACAGATATCACTAATAATCATTTTAACGCGATTCTCTAGACGTCCATCTTTAAGAGTTCCAAGAGAGTCCCTTTAGTCATAAACATAAAACTTTACCCAGCCTAATAGGTCTATGCGTGACCATCCGCAAAGCAATTCGTCACACAGATATCACTAATAATCATTTCAACTCTATTCTCTAGACGTCCATCTTAGAAAGTTCCTAAAGAGCTCTTTTAGTCATAAACATAAAACTTTACCCAGCCTAATAGGTCTATGCGTGACCATCCGCAATAACCTCATCACACAGATATCACTAATAATCATTTCAATGCGATTCTCTAGACATCCATCTTAGAAAGTTCCTAAAGAGCTCATATATTCATAAACATAAAACTTTACCCTGCCTAATATGACTATGCGTGACCATCCGCAAAGCCCATCGTCACTCAGATATCACTAATACCCATTTCAACGCGATTCTCTAGACGTCCATCTTAGAGAGTTCCTAGAGAGCCCCTTTAGTCATAAACATAAAACTCTACCCATCCTAATAGGTCGTGTGTGACCATCCGCAAAGCCCATCGTCACACAGATATCACTAATAATCATTTCAATGCGATTCTCTA
Source organism: Prosapia bicincta (assembly GCA_036971475.1). NCBI lineage: Eukaryota > Metazoa > Arthropoda > Insecta > Hemiptera > Cercopidae > Prosapia > Prosapia bicincta. Next base: position 153,299,881 of record JBAIZL010000005.1, on the reverse strand, counting down.
GACGTCCATCTTAGACAGTTCCTAGAGAGATAGTTCAGTCATAAACATAAAACTCTACCCAGCTTAATATGGGGTTGCGTGGCCATCCGCAAAGTACCTCGTCACACAGATATCACTAATAATCATTTCAACGCGATTCTCTAGGCGTCCATCTTAGAAAGTTCCTAAACAGCTCATTTAGTCATAAACATAAAACTCTTCCCAGCCTAATAGATCTATGCGTGACCATCCGCAAAGCAAATCGTCACTTAGATATCACTAATAACCATTTCAACGCGATTCTCTAGACGTCCATCTTAGAGAGTTCCCAGAGAACTCCTTTAGTCATAAACATAATACTCTACCCAGCCTAATATGGTTATGCGTGGCCATCCGCAAAGCACCTCGTCGCACAGATATAACTAATAATCATTTTAACGCGATTCTCTAGACGTCCATCTTTGAGAGTTCCTAGAGAGCCTCTTTCGTCATAAACATAAAACTCTACCCAGCCTAATATGGTTATACGTGGCCATCCGCAAAGCACCTCGTCACACAGATATCATTCATAATCACTTCAACGCGATTCTCTAGACGTCCATCTTAGAAAGTTCCTAAACAGCCCATTTAGTCATAAACATAAAACTCTTCCCAGCCTAATAGGTCTATGCATGACTATCCGCAATCACCTCATCACACAGATATCACTAATAATCATTTCAACGCGATTCTCTAGACGTCCATCTTAAAAAGTTCCTAGAGAGCCAATTTAGTCATAAACATAAAACTATACCCAACCTAATAGGTCTATGCGTGACCATCCGCAAAGCACCTCGTCACACAGCTATCACTAATAATCATTTTAACGCGATTCTTTAGACGTCCATCTTAAAAAGTTCCTAGAGAGCCAATTTAATCATAAACATAAAACTTTACCCAACCTAATAGGTCTATGCGTGACAATCCGCAAAGCCTATCGTCACACAGGTATCACTAATAATCATTTCAACTCTATTCTCTAGACGTCCATCTTAGAGAGTTCCTAGAGAGTCCCTTTAGTCATAAACATAAAACTCTACCCAGCCTAATAGGTATATGCGTGACCAACCGCAAAGCACCTCGTCACACAGATATCACTAATAATCATTTTAACGCGATTCTTTAGACGTCCATCTTAAAAAGTTCCTAGAGATCCAATTTAGTCATAAACATAAAACTTTACCCAACCTAATAGGTCTATGCGTGACCATCCGCAAAGCCTATCGTCACACAGATATCACTAATAATCATTTCAACGCGACTCTCTAGACGTCCATCTTTAAGAGTTCCAAGAGAGTCCCTTTAGTCATAAACATAAAACTCTACCCAGCCTAATAGGTATATGCGTGACCAACCGCAAAGCACCTCGTCACACAGATATCACTAATAATCATTTTAACGCGATTCTTTAGACGTCCATCTTAAAAAGTTCCTAGAGAGCCAATTTAGTCATAAACATAAAACTTTACCCAACCTAATAGGTCTATGCGTGACCATCCGCAAAGCCTATCGTCACACAGATATCACTAATAATCATTTCAACGCGATTCTCTAGACGTCCATCTTTAAGAGTTCCAAGAGAGTCCCTTTAGTCATAAACATAAAACTTTACCCAACCTAATAGGTCTATGCGTGACCATCCGCAAAGCAATTCGTCACACAGATATCACTAATAATCATTTCAACTCTATTCTCTAGACGTCCATCTTAGAAAGTTCCTAAAGAGCTCTTTTAGTCATAAACATAAAACTTTACCCAGCCTAATAGGTCTATGCGTGACCATCCGCAATAACCTCATCACACAGATATCACTAATAATCATTTCAACGCGATTCTCTAGACATCCATCTTAGAAAGTTCCTAAAGAGCTCATATATTCATAAACATAAAACTTTACCCAGCCTAATATGACTATGCGTGACCATCCGCAAAGCCCATCGTCACTCAGATATCACTAATACCCATTTCAACGCGATTCTCTAGACATCCATCTTAGAGAGTTCCTAGAGAGCCCCTTTAGTCATAAACATAAAACTCTACCCATCCTAATAGGTCGTGTGTGACCATCCGCAAAGCCCATCGTCACACAGATATCACTAATAATCATTTCAATGCGATTCTCTAGACGTCCATCTTAGACAGTTCCTAGAGAGCTCCTTCAGTCATAAACATAAAACTCTACCCAGCTTAATATGGGGTTGCGTGGCCATCCGCAAAGCACCGCGTCACACAGATATCACTAATAATCATTTCAACGCGATTCTCTAGGCGTCCATCTTAGAAAGTTCCTAAACAGCTCATTTAGTCATGAACATAAAACTCTTCCCAGCCTAATAGATCTATGCGTGACCATCCGCAAAGCAAATCGTCACTTAGATATCACTGATAACCATTTCAACGCGATTCTCTAGACGTCCATCTTAGAGAGTTCCTAGAGAACTCCTTTAGTCATAAACATAATACTCTACCCAGCCTAATATGGTTATGCGTGGCCATCCGTAAAGCACCTCGTCACACAGATATCACTAATAATCATTTCAACGCGAATCTCTAGACTTCTATCTTAGAGAGTTCCTAGAGATCCTCTTTAGTCATAAACATAAAACTCTACCCAGCCTAATATGGTTATGCGTGGCCATCCGCAAAGCACCTCGTCGCACAGATATAACTAATAATCATTTCAACGCGATTCTCTAGACGTCCATCTTTGAGAGTTCCTAGAGAGCCTCTTTCGTCATAAACATAAAACTCTACCCAGCTTAATATGGTTATACGTGGCCATCCGCAAAGCACCTCGTCACACAGATATCACTCATAATCACTTCAACGCGATTCTCTTGACGTCCATCTTAGAAAGTTGATAAACAGCCCATTTAGTCATAAACATAAAACTCTTCCCAGCCTAATAGGTCTATGCATGACTATCCGCAATCACCTCATCACACAGATATCACTAATAATCATTTCAACGCGATTCTCTAGACGTCCATCTTAAAAAGTTCCTAGAGAGCCAATTTAATCATAAACATAAAACTTTACCCAACCTAATAGGTCTATGCGTGACAATCCGCAAAGCCTATCGTCACACAGGTATCACTAATAATCATTTCAACTCTATTCTCTAGACGTCTATCTTAGAGAGTTCCTAGAGAGCCCCTTTAGTCATAAACATAAAACACTACACAGATAATTAGGTCTATGCGTTACCATACGCAAAGCCCATCGTCACACAGATATCACTAATAATAATTTCAAAGCGATTCTCTAGACGTCCATCTTTGAGAGTTCCTAGAGAGTCCCTTTAGTCATAAACATAAAACTCTACCCAGCCTAATAGGTATATGCGTGACCAACCGCAAAGCACCTCGTCACACAGATATCACTAATAATCATTTTAACGCGATTCTTTAGACGTCCATCTTAAAAAGTTCCTAGAGATCCAATTTAGTCATAAACATAAAACTTTACCCAACCTAATAGGTCTATGCGTGACCATCCGCAAAGCCTATCGTCACACAGATATCACTAATAATCATTTTAACGCGATTCTCTAGACGTCCATCTTTAAGAGTTCCAAGAGAGTCCCTTTAGTCATAAACATAAAACTCTACCCAGCCTAATAGGTATATGCGTGACCAACCGCAAAGCACCTCGTCACACAGATATCACTAATAATCATTTTAACGCGATTCTTTAGACGTCCATCTTAAAAAGTTCCTAGAGAGCCAATTTAGTCATAAACATAAAACTTTACCCAACCTAATAGGTCTATGCGTGACCATCCGCAAAGCACCTCGTCACACAGATATCACTAATAATCATTTTAACGCGATTCTTTAGACGTCCATCTTAAAAAGTTCCTAGAGAGCCAATTTAATCATAAACATAAAACTTTACCCAACCTAATAGGTCTATGCGTGACCACCCGCAAAGCCTATCGTCACACAGATATCACTAATAATCATTTTAACGCGATTCTCTAGACGTCCATCTTTAAGAGTTCCAAGAGAGTCCCTTTAGTCATAAACATAAGACTCTACCCAGCATAATAGGTCTGTGCGTGACCATCCGCACAGCACATCGTCACACAGATATCACTAATAATCATTTTAACGCGATTCTCTAGACATCCATCTTAGAGAGTTCCGAAAGAGCTCATATAATCATAAACATTAAACTTTACCCAGCCTAATATGACTATGCGTGACCATCCGCAAAGCCCATCGTCACTCAGATATCACTAATAACCATTTCAACGCGATTCTCTAGACGTCCATCTTAGAGAGTTCCTAGAGAGCCCCTTTAGTCATAAACATAAAATTCTACCCAGCCTAATAGGTCTATGTGTGACCATCCGCAAAGCCCATCGTCACTCAGATATCACTAATAACCATTTCAACGCGATTCTCTAGACTTCCATCTTAGAGAATTCCTAGAGATCCTCCTTAGTCATAAACATAAAACTCTACCCAGCCTAATATGGTTATGCGTGGCCATCCGCAAAGCACCTCGTCACACAGATATCACTAATAATCATTTCAACGCGATTCTCTAGACTTCCATCTTTGAGAGTTCCTAGAGAGCCTCTTTCGTCATAAACATAAAACTCTACCCAGCCTAATATGGTTATACGTGGCCATCCGCAAAGCACCTCGTCACACAGATATCACTCATAATCACTTCAACGCGATTCTCTAGACGTCCATCTTAGAAAGTTCCTAAACAGCCCATTTAGTCATAAACATAAAACTCTTCACAGCCTAATATTTCTATGCGTGACCATCCGCAAAGCACCTCGTCACACAGCTATCACTAATAATCATTTTAACGCGATTCTTTAGACGTCCATCTTAAAAAGTTCCTAGAGAGCCAATTTAATCATAAACATAAAACTTTACCCAACCTAATAGGTCTATGCGTGACAATCCGCAAAGCCTATCGTCACACAGGTATCACTAATAATCATTTCAACTCTATTCTCTAGACGTCCATCTTAGAGAGGTCCTAGAGAGCCCCTTTAGTCATAAACATAAAACACTACACAGATTAATAGGTCTATGCGTTACCATACGCAAAGCCCATCGTCACACAGATATCACTAATAATAATTTCAAAGCGATTCTCTAGACGTCCATCTTTGAGAGTTCCTAGAGAGTCCCTTTAGTCATAAACATAAAACTCTACCCAGCCTAATAGGTATATGCGTGACCAACCGCAAAGCACCTCGTCACACAGATATCACTAATAATCATTTTAACGCGATTTTTTAGACGTCCATCTTAAAAAGTTCCTAGAGATCCAATTTAGTCATAAACATAAAACTTTACCCAACCTAATAGGTCTATGCGTGACCATCCGCAAAGCCTATCGTCACACAGATATCACTAATAATCATTTTAACGCGATTCTCTAGACATACATCTTTAAGAGTTCAAAGAGAGTCCCTTTAGTCATAAACATAAAACTCTACCCAGCCTAATAGGTATATGCGTGACCAACCGCAAAGCACCTCGTCACACAGATATCACTAATAATCATTTTAACGCGATTCTTTAGACGTCCATCTTAAAAAGTTCCTAGAGAGCCAATTTAGTCATAACCATAAAACTTTACCCAACCTAATAGGTCTATGCGTGACCATCCGCAAAGCACCTCGTCACACAGATATCACTAATAATCATTTTAACGCGATTCTTTAGACGTCCATCTTAAAAAGTTCCTAGAGAGCCAATTTAATCATAAACATAAAACTTTACCCAACCTAATAGGTCTATGCGTGACCATCCGCAAAGCCTATCGTCACACAGATATCACTAATAATCATTTTAACGCGATTCTCTAGACGTCCATCTTTAAGAGTTCCAAGAGAGTCCCTTTAGTCATAAACATAAGACTCTACCCAGCATAATAGGTCTGTGCGTGACCATCCGCACAGCACATCGTCACACAGATATCACTAATAATCATTTTAACGCGATTCTCTAGACATCCATCTTAGAGAGTTCCTAAAGAGCTCATATAATCATAAACATAAAACTTTACCCAGCCTAATATGACTATGCGTGACCATCCGCAAAGCCCATCGTCACTCAGATATCACTAATAACCATTTCAACGCGATTCTCTAGACGTCCATCTTAGAGAGTTCCTAGAGAGCCCCTTTAGTCATAAACATAAAACTCTACCCAGCCTAATAGGTCTATGTGTGACCATCCGCAAAGCCCATCGTCACTCAGATATCACTAATAACCATTTCAACGCGATTCTCTAGACTTCCATCTTAGAGAATTCCTAGAGATCCTCTTTAGTCATAAACATAAAACTCTACCCAGCCTAATATGGTTATGCGTGGCCATCCGCAAAGCACCTCGTCACACAGATATCACTAATAATCATTTCAACTCGATTCTCTAGACGTCCATCTTTGAGAGTTCCTAGAGAGCCTCTTTCGTCATAAACATAAAACTCTACCCAGCCTAATATGGTTATACGTGGCCATCCGCAAAGCACCTCTTCACACAGATATCACTCATAATCACTTCAACGCGATTCTCTAGACGTCCATCTTAGAAAGTTCCTAAACAGCCCATTTAGTCATAAACATAAAACTCTTCACAGCCTAATAGGTCTATGCGTGACCATCCGCAATCACCTCATCACATAGATATCACTAATAATCATTTCAACGCGATTCTCTAGACGTCCATCTTAGAGAGTTCCTAAAGAACTCATTTAGTCATAAACATCAAACTTTACCCAGCCTAATATGACTATGCGTGACCATCCGCACAGCACATCGTCACACAGATATAACTAATAATCATTTTAACGCGATTCTCTAGACGTCCATCTTAGAGAGTTTCTAGAGAGCTCCTTTAGTCATAAACATAAAACTCTACCCAGCCTATTATGGTTATGCGTTTCCATCCGCAAAGCACCTCGTCACACAGCTATCACTAATAATCATTTTAACGCGATTCTTTAGACGTCCATCTTAAAAAGTTCCTAGAGAGCCAATTTAATCATAAACATAAAACTTTACCCAACCTAATAGGTCTAAGCGTGACAATCCGCAAAGCCTATCGTCACACAGGTATCACTAATAATCATTTCAACTCTATTCTCTAGACGTCCATCTTAGAGAGTTCCTAGAGAGCCCCTTTAGTCATAAACATAAAACACTACACAGATTAATAGGTCTATGCGTTACCATACGCAAAGCCCATCGTCACACAGATATCACTAATAATAATTTCAAAGCGATTCTCTAGACGTCCATCTTTGAGAGTTCCTAGAGAGTCCCTTTAGTCATAAACATAAAACTCTACCCAGCCTAATAGGTATATGCGTGACCAACCGCAAAGCACCTCGTCACACAGATATCACTAATAATCATTTTAACGCGATTCTTTAGACGTCCATCTTAAAAAGTTCTTAGAGATCCAATTTAGTCATAAACATAAAACTTTACCCAACCTAATAGGTCTATGCGTGACCATCCGCAAAGCCTATCGTCACACAGATATCACTAATAATCATTTTAACGCGATTCTCTAGACGTCCATCTTTAAGAGTTCCAAGAGAGTCCCTTTAGTCATAAATATAAAACTCTACCCAGCCTAATAGGTATATGCGTGACCAACCGCAAAGCACCTCGTCACACAGATATCACTAATAATCATTTTAACGCGATTCTTTAGACGTCCATCTTAAAAAGTTCCTAAAGAGCTCATATAATCATAAACATAAAACTTTACGCAGCCTAATATGACTATGCGTGACCATCCGCAAAGCCCATCGTCACTCAGATATCACTAATAACCATTTCAACGCGATTCTCTAGACGTCCATCTTAGAGAGTTCCTAGAGAGCCCCTTTAGTCATAAACATAAAACTCTACCCAGCCTAATAGGTCTATGTGTGACCATCCGCAAAGCCCATCGTCACTCAGATATCACTAATAACCATTTCAACGCGATTCTCTAGACTTCCATCTTAGAGAATTCCTAGAGATCCTCTTTAGTCATAAACATAAAACTCTACCCAGCCTAATATGACTATGCGTGACCATCCGCACAGCACATCGTCACACAGATATAACTAATAATCATTTTAACGCGATTCTCTAGACGTCCATCTTAGAGAGTTTCTAGAGAGCTCCTTTAGTCATAAACATAAAACTCTACCCAGCCTAATATGGTTATGCGTTTCCATCTGCAAAGCACCTCGTCACACAGATATCACTAATAATCATTTGAACGCGATTCTCTAGACGTCCATCTTAGAAAGTTCCTAAACAGCCCATTTAGTCATAAACATAAAACTCTTCACAGCCTAATAGGTCTATGCGTGACCATCCGCAATCACCTCATCACATAGATATCACTAATAATCATTTCAACGCGATTCTCTAGACGTCCATCTTAGAGAGTTCCTAAAGAACTCATTTAGTCATAAACATCAAACTTTACCCAGCCTAATATGACTATGCGTGACCATCCGCACAGCACATCGTCACACAGATATAACTAATAATCATTTTAACGCGATTCTCTAGACGTCCATCTTAGAGAGTTTCTAGAGAGCTCCTTTAGTCATAAACATAAAACTCTACCCAGCCTATTATGGTTATGCGTTTCCATCTGCAAAGCACCTCGTCACACAGATATCACTAATAATCATTTGAACGCGATTCTCTAGACGTCCATCTTAGAGAGTTCCTAAAGATCTCATTTAGTCATAAACATAAAACTTTACCCAGCCTAATATGATTATGCGTGACCATCCGCATAGCACATCGTCACACAGATATCACTAATAATCATTTTAACGCGATTCTCTAGACGTCCATCTTTGAGAGTTCCTAGAGAGCCCCTTTAGTCATAAACATAAAACTCTACCCAGCCTAATAGGTCTATGTGTGACCATCCGCAAAGCCCATCGTCACACAGATATTACTAATAATCATTTCAACGCGATTCTCTAGACGTCCATCTAAGAGAGTTCCTAGAGAGCTCCTTTAGTCATAAACATAAAACTCTACCCAGCCTAATATGGTTATGCGTGGCCATCCGCAAAGCACCTCGTCACACAGATATCACTAATAATCATTTCAACGCGATTCTCTAGACGTCCATCTTAGAGAGTTCCTAGAGAGCCTCTTTAGTCATAAACATAAAACTCTACCCAGCCTAATATGGTTATGCGTGGCCATCCGCAAAGCACCTCGTCACACAGATATCACTAATAATCATTTCAACGCGATTCTCTAGACGTCCATCTTAGAGAGTTCCAGAGAGCCTCTTTAGTCATAAACATAAAACTCTACCCAGCCTAATATGGTTATGCGTGGCCATCCGCAAAGCACCTCGTCACACAGATATCACTTATAATCATTTCAACGCGATTCTCTAGACGTCCATCTTAGAGAGTTCCTAGAGAGCTCCTTTAGTCATAAACATAAAACTCTACCCAGCCTAATATGGTTATGCGTGGCCATCCGCAAAGCACCTCGTCACACAGATATCACTAATAATCATTTCAACGCGATTCTCTAGACGTCCATCTTAGAGAGTTCCAGAGAGCCTCTTTAGTCATAAACATAAAACTCTACCCAGCCTAATATGGTTATGCGTGGCCATCCGCAAAGCACCTCGTCACACAGATATCACTTATAATCATTTCAACGCGATTCTCTAGACGTCCATCTTAGAGAGTTCCTAGAGAGCTCCTTTAGTCATAAACATAAAACTCTACCCAGCCTAATATGGTTATGCGTGGCCATCCGCAAAGCACCTCGTCACACAGATATCACTAATAATAATTTCAACGCGATTCTCTAGACGTCCATCTTAGAAAGTTCCTAAAGAGCTCATTTAGTCATAAACATAAAACTCTACCCAGCCTAATAGGACTGTGCGTGACCATACGCACAGCACCTCGTCACACAGATATCACTAATAATTATTTTAACGCGATTTTCTAGATGTCCATCTTAGAGAGTTCCTAGGAGTTCCTTTAGTCATAAACATTAAACTCTACCCAGCCTAATAGGACTATGCGTGACCTCTGTAAAAACTCTGTAATTTTAACTAGTTTTTGTTCTAACTTGATTCAAATTATTGAAAATTAAAATATAAACTAAAATTTACCCTTCTAAAATTTGATACAATTATTACTATAATTTCATTGATTTTTGCTATTTATTTTAATTTTGAGAAGCAGTTGTTTAACATCAAATAAACTTTCATGTCTTATAAATGTCATAAATTTGCATATAATCCTAGCATAAAGTGCACCAGTCATTTGGTAACATTATTATTTAAAAGTTTCTAACATTAGTAGTCATTGAGAATCTTGTGGTTTTTTAGACTTAAAACTAAACATAAATTTACATATAGGCCTATATTTAAATACAACATCAGAATAATTTATAACAATTTGTTTTATTTTATGTCCATATAATTATTTGTAGAAGTAAAGGACAACATTACTTCCTAGTGACTTCTTTTTTCATTTATATATGTGCCCCCAAATATAAATCTGAAATATTCAAAACCAATTTTTATAACTTTTCATCTTTACAGTTATTTAATATTAACTCTTCAATAAATAATGTTATATGGGCATAAAATAAGTTATAAAATCATATGTACTAAATCACCTATCTTTGAGTTTCTCTCTGAATTTGTTATTGTTTTACCGGGAGTGAATTTAAATAAAGTAGTAATTTTGAGTATTTCATGTATTGACGTTGTTACACTTTAACCTGATGTAACTAGAATCTTTATGTATTTGAACAATTTATATTTCATGTCCACCACTTATATTGCTATTTAAAAAAGAGCTATTTGCTCATATATTTTTCCAATTATTAAATATCTATAGGTGATTAAATTATTATCTAAGCAAATTTTATCTATGATTTTAAGGAATTTACTAAATTTATTAAATGGTTAATTGACTATTACAATTCAGACTTACCCCCAAAACTCTCACTGTGATCGCTCCTCTATTCCCATGGTTTTTTTGTAGTCTGGAATCTTGTAGCAGTCTCAAATGATCGGTTTTAGTGCTACATTTAATACTTTTTATAATTTATTACATGGTGGAAAATTTTAAATTGGAAATCGTGGACGCTCGAAGACAGAGCGTCTCCACGTCCATCTTGGGCAGAATTTTCTGTTTAGTCACGGAACAGCATCTTTGAATCTGCTTGGATCTCCAGGAAAAAAGTCCGTTCCTCACGAGTGCTGATTTACGTCTCCACTGCTATACGGGACTCCCCACTACCTTTGCAGCGCGGTTTGTTAGTTTATCAATAAATTTGTCCTAACTTGAAAACAGAGTGTTCTAAGAAACTCGTATTCGGGGAGTCGTGCTCGTTTTTCAGCTACTGTTGTAAAATGTCACTTATGGGGTAACATTCTCATATTTCTTAACAGCATGGTCGTTTTTATAACTTAAGATTTTTTCAACTTGAATAACAGTTTTACGCCACTCAAAAATGTTTCCCAACATTTGGATCAAAGTTTTATGAAATAAATTTGTTAATAAATTTTATTTTACAATATTTTGCCTTTATTGTTTTTTTAAATTTTCTTAAATTCTGGTGGTTCTTTATTTTTTCTCCTACGTTTTATGTTTCGTTAACAAAATAAGCCCTTTGGACTGGCTTTGTTTACTCAACCATAGTGAACCTGGCTTGCACGCTACAGTCCATTGCAGCTGTTTCAATTTTAAAACTTTTAAAATTATATTTTAAAAGATTTTGCTTAAGTAAACAATTTTTAATTTTGAGACTGTTTTTGCCGTCTTAGTGTGTGTGGGCAAGCGTGCGTGTACAAATATCAAATTATATCGAATTAAAAATGAACATTAGTTACGAAAAGTATGTTTTTTTTAAATTCGTGCTCTATACAGTAGATCGTCGTTGCACAATGACAATCTACTGTTTATGTACATTATTATTTATAATTATTTACTTTATAATTAATTTGAAACGGCAATTTGCAACGTAGCTTTTGTATCTGAATACTAATAAGTCAGTCTGTTATTTAATTATTTTCTTTGCTTGGACTTAAATTATTTCCAGAATGAATAAACTATGCAGAGATGTTATCAATGGACCTATTAAAAACGCAATCATTTTAGATACAATGCAGGTTTAGTGAGAAATATAATATAATCCTGCCATTTTCCTTTTACTACATAAAACTTGAAGTTCCGTTGTTAAAGTTATAATAAAAATCAAGAATATTTTATTTAATAATGCACACTATAAAGTGGTAGAAATGTTTGTACGTGTAGATTCAAACATAAGAGAAAAATAAGTTGAATTACTTTTTTTTTCATTTGGAACATTCCTTAAAGCTTTCGACAAAGTAAGCGTAATCAGAAACTTCTAGATTAATATTATTTGGTATTTTTTTAAAATTTTATTTTTAAATATGTAAACATCTATGTCCAGTAATTTCTTAGTAACGGCGACCGACTCTCATAGTCTGAGCCTAATGTTATTTCACTGTTTTAAATTTTTGTAATGAATAAATAAAGAGTAATATTTAGTTAAAATAGAAAAAAAATTAAAATTTTTCGAAAAAATATGTTTATTTCATGGCGCATGAATAAATTTACACTTTTCTACTGCGAAGGAATAGTGAATGTTCAACATTATTTTGCAAAATAAACAAAACTAATCATACGAAGGTTTTGCAAGTACATTTTAAGCAGTGGATATTATACCATAAACAATGGCTCCAAATGGTCAATTTAAATTTAACTACACGTACACTCATGTATAGTGCAAAGTTCTATTTCTGAAATACCACAATTCTATAATATATGTTAATTTAAACAACCCTTGCTAATGGTTCACAAACACACACACACACACACACACACACACACACATACACACACACACACACACACACACACACACACACACACACACACACACAATCACACACACACACACACACGCACTCACGCACGCACGCACGCGCGCACTCACGCTCGCACACTACTGCAGCCCAACCTATTATTGTAGGGATTCACCGACGCCCATTACTCTCAGTATACAATTAAAGTAACCATATTTATGTTTTTACACCTAATTTCGACATAGTAATGACTGCTACTGTGGGTCTGTTAAACTGATGTTAAAATATTATCCCATTCGACTAATTAGATCCTGGTGTAACACACTTTAGATGGTATTACATATTAAAAAAGGAAATTTCAGAAAACGAATGATAATGTATTAAAAAAATGTAACAATATAAAACTAGATTAAGAAAAATTGTGATTTGTTAGAAATATTTTAAATCAAATCTCTGGTTGGTACTGGCATCTGTAGGAAGAGTTTAAAAACAAATTAAGATTAAAGTAATATGTGCACACCTGATGCGCGGTAGCTAGGAGGGCTGCTTGCAACGATATTTTAATTCTCTTCTAGCCAAAATGTAGGAACAGGAACATGTCTGTACTGCGGAAAGCTTTTTTTCAAAATCATGACCGAGGGAATCTTGTAAGGTTTTTCCAATAGAAGGATGCGAGGCTACACCTTGTTAAAACAGCTAAGTGAACAAATTCAAACTTTGGTGAACTATCACAAAATTTAAATGCTTAAACAGTTTAATACAAAACTAATGAACTTTAAATTTTTCAATACGTACATAAATGTAATTTATGCATTATTTGGTGCATTTGTTTTCAGTTTAAATTGTAAGAATTAATTATGAAAAGAGTAAGCAAGCAAACTCGAAAACAGAGCCATTTCAGCCATTGATTGTCAATACGTAAATTTCCTCATAAGTCAAATATTAAATGTTCACTAATCAGTAACTAACGCTATGTCTAAGAAATATGTATTTTGATTGTAATTTTATAATCTTTTGGTTAAATAAAATATGTATAATTTGTTTTATTTGAAGTTTAAAAGAGCAAATATTTAACGAGCACACAAATCCCATACATCTTAATTTAATAAGCCTTTAAATAATAATTAAATGAGACTATGCTAGTTTAAATGGTTTAACTTTGTATTTTAAAATATTCAATACTTATTTCACCTAAGTAACCTAGTTCTACCTTCAAGATATGAAGAGCGTTACAGACAGACAGTATTATGCCTGGCCTGTGGAGTAAAGCTAGAAACGTTACACTGGTACCTTTGATAAAACGAGTCTGATGTAAGCCTTGACTTTATGTAAAATCCATTAATTTACTTTGTGAAATTCAAAGTTTTAAAACTATTAAATACTGTAGAATGCAAGGGCAAACTGCCCGTTGCAACACACTCACACACACACATACACACAGGCGCGCGCTTTCGCGCACGCACGCACGTACACACACTGCCGCAGCCTAACCTATTATTGTAGGGATTCAACGCCGCCCAACACGCTCAGTATACAATTAGAGTAACCATATTTATGTGTTTAGACCCAATTTCGACATACTAATGACTGCTACTGTAGGTCTGAGATGACTCCTGGAGAATTTTACATCGCATTTCACGGTCCGTCCGATTCGTAAACTCTAGGACTTACATTAAATTATTGACTGAGAGTTAGAGAATATGAGGATTATCATAGTTCAGTATATAAAGTGTCAAATATATGGCAACATATTTCAGGCAAAAGGGTTTAATTTTATTATATTCTAAACTATCGCGTAGATCGCTGTTAAAGTTCTCCAAATCTGATATTTCATAGACAACGAAACATTACGTGCTGAATAAATTTCGTAGTACTATACGAGATCACTTACTGGTTCACCGTTTGCAGACTAACCTAATTAAGATACACTCGCATACCTGGGTGCTGGTATGTTTAATTTCAAGACTACAAAAAACAAAATTTAATTTTAAGCACATAAGAACTAGAGCAATAACAATAACACTATCAGATTCTTATCTTCAATAACTTAATTGAATTTGATATATAACAACAACAAAAAATTCAATGGATTCGCAAAAGAGGGTCCCTTTATTAAAAGACCTCTAGACATCTCTATTAATCATTCCACCAGGTTTTCCCTTTGCATCATTATTTAGGGTTGAACAAAAACAACAGCAGCTGTTATTTATGCGTTTCAACCCCTAACTTTAGCCCAAGACGAACTAATTAACTACAAACGTTGATTTTAACGTAAAGGTTGGTTCAACAAACTATATAATTTTTATTTGTTTCAAACGTCTATTTAGAAATGGCTAGATTATGTTACCATAGATTGTAGTTTATTACCCCGAAATACGTAATTCATAAATTTGTACTAATAAATACAACATATTTCTCCAGGAATCCAATAAAAAATGAAGCAAATCCTTTAGTTTTACAGGCAAAAGTAATGCATATTTTTACAAGTATACCCTTAACCTACTCCTTATTATTTACCCTCATAAATATAACTCATAATAACCACACACACACACACACACACACACACACACACACACACACACACACACACACACACACACACACACACACACACACACACACACACACACACACACATACACACACACACACACACACACACACACACACACACACACACACACACACACACACACATACACACACACACACACACACACACACACACACACACACACACACACACACACACACACACACACTTACAGTGTAAGTGTGTTTGAATCCTATCAAGTGTTTATTGAGATCAATAATTTAAAGGTATGACATCATCTCATTAGCAGAGATGAAATTCGTTATCTCTACCAATTTTGCTCGTGCATATATTTCACTGTAAAGTTTTACGTAAGGGAAGATGTTTAACGTAGGACTAAGAAAAGAAGAAATCTCCATCAATTAGAGACATCCAGTTTTACTTCCTAATATTGTCAAAAATATTTATGCTTCGTAATTTATATTATTTAGTGTCTAATTGCCATAAGGCTCTAAAATAATAGAAAAGATCGACACAACTGTTTTAGTAGTTATATATCTTGAGGCCTCAAATACTCTATTACAGGTTTTAATCCGTAAAATTACTCCAAGTAAGTTTTCAAAGATTTAATTTAACATAAAATTGAGGAAAAAATCTTTTATTCAAAAACTATATTTATTCCCCCATCAACAGTAAAACATATAGTGTAAGGACCAATTGTTGGTGCCATTTGTATTTCTAATTAGTGTGACACCAGAGTGACGCATGTTTTTAGAATGAAAAAAGAGAGAATGAATGCCCAGCCTGTGCTGAAAATATTGCAAATCTTCATTATTCTCTGAATTATGTTTCATTTAGAAACTGAGATATATGTAATATTTATTTCATCCATTTTATAAATTTCTAACCTAAAACTATAAGTTACTTTTATGAATTCAATAGAGTCATTAATCTAATAATAATCACATTCTGCTTTGTAGATTGAGCAATGTACATCAAGTAGGTCTATTAGCAGAAGATCTGTTTTATACCTCAAAAACTTTACTTCACTCTGTAAAAAAAATTGAAATGTTTGTATTTAAGGATAAAGAGACAGATTATAAGTCTATTTAACTTCAGATACATTTTTTGTTTTCTTCAGGAAAAGGAAATAAATATTTTGTGGCTGAAACTGGATGAGCCGGTACTTACAAATTAATCCATTGAATGTATGTAACAATAAGTTACATATTCCCTTATTATAGGAATATACTTTATATTTAGTAAGAAGAATATTACATAGGAAGCATATAATAAATACATTAAAAAAACATGAAAATGTATAAAAGTGTTTATACTGATATAAAAAGGTATATTGTGTTACGACAATTATTTAGAGAAAGTTCCAGCAGCGTCAGGTAAATATCGATAAGTTGCCTCAATTAAGGCTGTAACTAAGGATCTGGGGTTTTGTTTAAATTTTAAAAATATGGCTAGAAAACTATAAACCTTTAAAATAAAATATCCAAGTTCTGTACATACACAATATGTTTATATTACTTTTTATATTTTACAGATAAAATCTTTTCAACTAAATGTTTAAGATAGAATATATACAAATTATTTTTGTGTCAAATTTGAGTATAGATTAATTGATAGATTCCTTTTAAATTAAAATATTTATTACTTTACTTTATTCATCGGTTATTTTTGGTTTGTCGAACATATGCGTCAGCAAATTAGCTACGACGTTGAATAAGTGGGTTACTCTTGACGTCATTGAGTAATGGGCAGGATAATAGGTGGTTTTCAGCCATTCAGGTCATAGACGTTAGATACCTCAGAAGTGAGTTGACCTAGGCCAAAGTTGAGTTTAAATATAACCGTGTACAGTAGTAAGGGGGGAACTAGCAACTCTGTCAGGTCGTGGGAGGGTACCTGAGATGGGCCTTTCCAAAGTGGTCATTACTCTTTCTTGATATGACATCTTTTTCAATGTTTCTACTTGTGACTCTACTGCAACGTCTGCTCTATACAGCGGATAGAGAGCTTTCTGTATGTGACTGGGACCGCAAGAAGAACACTTTGGGAGGTTGCCAGCTTGTACGTTTCCAAATGGCTTGCAATCCACTATATTATCATTGTGACACCTTCATAATGACACGAGTTGCAGTTTTTCTCTGAATTATGCTATCAGAAACTACTGTAAGTTTTTTCTTAGAAATATACAAGAAACACAACTTAATGAGGTGACTGACACAGGGTGACCGTAAATATTTACAACTTCTCTCACGAAACTGCTTCAATGGAGACTGATCAATGGAATAACCAGAAGTAATAGTCCACTTTAGTTTCTTCGCTTATATGGTTCGAGTAGACGTCAGTATAAAAAAGTAATCGATTGGCTTTAGGCAACACACAACCACGGAGCGCTCACGCACACACACAGACACGTTTATTATATAGTCGGAATTAATTAAATTTACTCTCCCCTTAACAAACGTTATATCCCACAGGGGGATTTTCGTTAGCAATAAAATTAAAAATACAAAAACTTGAGTTATGTTTTACATGTCTATTTATTCCCACAGCTGTGTTAGTAGTTTACACGTACAGTATTTATTTGTATACAGTATTCTTCCTAGACACACTTGTAAATAAACCATCAAGAGACTCTGAAGCCCAATCAACATACAACTGGTCATGTTACTGCAACAGGTAAAAAGATTATATTTTAAAACATTGTTACCACTGAAATACAGCGTTTTAAATACTGCTTATACATCACATTTTTTTATCTTTTTCTTGCTTAATTACTTATTATAAAAACTTTGCAATTATTTGAAAACTACTATATTATTAATTACAATAATAATATTGCTACTAATATTACACTACTACTTTTTTGTTCCAACATGTTTACTCCCTGTGTATTAATTAAGATTATGAAAACGTGGTAAAATTATTAATGTATGATTATAACTAATCGAACCATTGTCTTGGTTTTTATCCAAACTTGCTACTTTCATCTCGCTTGAAAGCGGGTCTACTTCAGACAAACGACCTTTTTCCCCTGATTTCATAGTATTTCTTATTCCTAGTGCAAGGGACCTTCTTATCAATTCTTTGACTCTCCCAGTTTAATATATCGTCATGATTTTCAACCTTTTGTAGACAATAATGGCTGAACGGGGTCAAAGAATATAATCTATCCCAAACTATAATGATTACATTGTCTACAATAAAGGCAAGGGAAGAGTTTTAAAATATGCGGCGTTAACAGAAAAAGACTCTTTAAAAACTCTTGTATAAAATGACGTTGTTCTTGTACAATAGGTTGTTCCCGAGTATATGGTCCTAGTTTGTATTAAATTGTAAATAGCCTGCCTTTATTGTTCGAGTAAGAATCGTATTCATCCCCTGAAGAAATATTCTGACTTGTTATTGTTTCAACTGACAAGTAAATGGTTCCTTTCCTAGAGTGGGCAGTTTGATAGTCTCCAAAATAAAGGTTCGGACCTTAGGTAAGGCAAACCAAGAATGAATAAAAGAATCGATTTCCCTACCTGAACTGAACCTTTCCATAGCGAATTCGGACGGTACTGAAAATCGGAAAGTTCATGAGGTATTACTTATATAGTTCTGGACGATTGGTCAAAACCTTACTGTATTGGTCGGTGACTCGTCTCGTCCCGTAGGCGAACCTGTTCTAGTCAAGTCTTTGCTGAAAAACTCTTGAGCTCATACATACTGGTACCACGTGATTGACAACGAGTATCACGTGTCATAACACGAAGTCACTTGGATTGAAGTAATAAGTGTTTGAGGTTAGATGCGCGTGGACGGGAGGTAGGTAATGTGATTGCTCGATATAGTAGTCCCACAGTCTATTTAGTAGAGAGCCGATCGAAAGCCGTCATGGGCTAAATAGACCGGCTCGATTTCAAAATACCACTCACGTAGTAATTGTCATGAGTAAATGCGAGGCTTCTGTAACAAAATAGCATTTACTTTCCAAATATTTTCTATCTTGACGTTTTAAACTTTTCACTTAATTTCAAAGTAAAATCATTCTGTAGCTGTTATATTACAGTTTGTTTTCAAAGTTAAATTCGAATTACAGCTATTTTTCATTTATAGTGCATATGACTAACAAATTCAGCTTTACCAGTTTTATAACAAATTCCTTTGAAAATAGTGACAAATAATGACAATTTGAAAATAGTGTTAAACTCTAGACAAAAAAATACCAGGCCTGCCTGAAGGTTACTTTGTACTATAAATATGAAGAGAAACATTCCGTAAAAAATTGTTAGAAATAATGAAAAATAATATTTCATGAAATAATTTTGTGCCCATCTCAGAAAACAACAAAATTGATTGTGACGGTAGTAAATTTTGATACTTTTACACTTTATCCAAATATCCTAATTTTCTAATACCCTTTTACTTTAAACAATAAAAATGAATTCTTGAAGAAAATTGTCAGCCTAATTTTCTGAAATTTAATACTCAATCTGTTTATTAAAAATTACATTCTAGTCTCGAATTTCACTTTATTGTGATTTTTATTTCAGATGTAAAGTAAACTTTAATTTTTTATCAATGAATCGGTCACTTTAGAAATATTTATCCTTACTTTTAATTTTTATTTCCGTGAATGTAATTCTTTAATTGCGCAGTAAAATCTCGGCAATAGCATGTACAATGTGGTGCATTACACGTTACCACTTAAGTTCTCAACTAACGTAGATGAAATTATTATAGTGCAAACATCGCACGAACCGTTAGCCAAAAATTTGTACTTTTCGTTGGAAAATGTAATATTAACTAACAAATGTAAGAAAATATCATGCAAAAAATATTGACTACAAAAACCATTTTCAAATATCTCTAAACAATTCGTTTTGTGCTAGCAACAAAATGATTCTTAAATACCTTGCGTCATGTAAAAACTTTGATCGTCTTTCTACGTGATATTGTGAAAGTACGTCCTACATTTTCCCGTCACGAGTTAAACACATAGTTGTCTTTTAAACCAACGTGCAAACACTTGTATATAAGTCAATGTTATATCGGTATGATAATAAAGATTAGTATCAAACAATATCCAACAATAATACTACTACTAATATTATACAACAATAACACGAAATTAGGTGTAAGCTGCTGTTACAATTGTTGTAGGTAGTTTTATAAACGTACTAGACAAATAAAAAACATCGTGACTGTGTGTAATATTGCTTACATTATTTGTACTCCTTTTCTAAAACCATATTCAAATTCAATTTTCATTCGAATAGATTACCTTTCAACTAAACCAAAGCTCTAACCTAATGAAACTAAGGAAGTTTATAGAAAAAATGAAAAAATAATCTCTAGTTTATTTTTAGTGTTTGAAAATTACGAGTGTAATATTACTTTAAATTTCGTCAAGCAAAATAATGGAAAAATCACAAACAGATGCTGCAAATGCATTCTTTTATTTTAGAGTACAAGGTTGTTTGTGACAGGTTAATTATCCTTCAAATGTTCCATATTTAATTATCTTAATTTAACGAAATTTGATCGAGCTTTGAGTGTTCCATAGAATAGCTATTATGTCTTTATATTAGGTAAAATATTTCCTAAATAATTTAAATTGAATTAATTTTTAAGGTGGTTAGCCTGCCATAATGGAAATCAAATTGTGCCTGCTTATCCATTATTAGAATTAATTTTTACATTTAAAATTAGGTAGTTTAATTTTCAAAAACAAATTAAATACCCTCATGAGCATATTTAGGGTATTGCAAAGCAAAGCAGCAAAGTCGCTAGTAATTTCAACGTTATCAAATATTTGATTAGCTCAAGATTGAATATCTGATTGTCACCCTATAATTAGTTACCATTTGGTTTAAAATAACTAAATCATGTGTATACCTGGACCCCATAGCTACCTGACGCGGCTACTTCAAATGAGCAAAGTTCATCTAACCAAAATACGAAGCTGTCAAATAACCAAATACGCGACATTCAAATAATCGTAATACACGGACTTTAAATAACCAAATACGCGCATTTCAAAACCAGACACGGACTTCAACTGAATGTAATGTTGCGGGTTATCGTTATTCCGCTCAGCAGGCGTTCAACGTACAACTATAAGTTAATAAATGGGAAGTATTATTTCTATAAATATCTAAAGTTAGTAATTATTATTACTACCTTTAAATTATTTCTCAAAATGCTACGGTTTAACTTAATCGCTATTAAAGTAAATGTAATGCAGGAATATTATTCGGTTTGATAAGACCGTAGATCGTAAAGTATCTTACTATGTGGTCTACGGCAAGATAACATGAGGTATTCAAACATATTTTGAAAATGTTGTAGCTCTGTATTACATAATTTCATATTGGCTTAATTTAAATATTCTTTTTTTTTGTAAAAATAATTTTTATAGCAGAGTAAATGCCTAAGAGTTGTTACAGTAAATACAAGTTAATAGTGCTAATTGAATCCGTATATAAATTTATTGTTATATAAGTAGTTTAAATTAAATTAAAATAAATAAAACCTCTATACCATATCTATAAAACATTTTCATTTGTTTAATACCTTATTATATTTCGATTGCACAGCAATCATCCGCAAAGGAAATGTACCAACTATATGACTTGTTTGTTTAACTCTTAAGTGTTTAACGTTTTTTGAGACCCTCATGCGTTAGGGATTTGTCTCAATCGGCCTCAATAATTAAATTTACAACGATTTATTTTGTAGAAAATTTTTACGCTTTAATAAATTAATTCATAGTGGAAAACATTTACATTTTTTTAAAGATAATGCTCGGAAACCGATGGTTTTCCAGGCTCGTCTAAAACTAAATACTAAGGTAAGCAATTATTACTTCCATTTGATAAATAGTAATAACACACACTATTTATGGCCAGTTTTTTTGTCCTAATCTCTATGGCTGTATATAATTCAGCTATACAGCCTGAGCTATATGGCTGTATAAAATCACAGATTGAAGCCTCTATTGTCGAACATATAAGTCCTCTCGAAGTTACTGTCGCGACCATAAAACTGTAATAAGTAGATCTATGAGTCAAACACTTAAGGTCATTCTACTAAACTCGAAATCGATATGTCGTCAAATAAATCCAGCGATAAACTCTTGTCGCGACGACATTATGTCTAAACTTTGTTCAAATATGAGACTTTGTGTCCGTAAAAACTGTTACTAATGAAATAAATTGAATAGACAACATAATAGGAAAGTTTGTTTTTACGCTTAATAAGAAGTACAACATTTCACAAACCATATAATAAATATACTTTATAGAGTTAAAAGTCTCAAAGAGTAGAAACTTAAGTTTCTACTGATTCTCTTAGCTTATAGTACTAACCTAAAGGTAGGTTATTTTTAATAAGTAATACGCAAATTGTAAACAACATTAAAAAAAACGTCAAATGTGGTATCGAAATCTTGTTGCTGTTCTTCGGTTGTTAATTAATTATTACACTTTTGCTATTACTTGCGACCAGACTTTTTGTTGTCAACTAAAGGTTGTTAAATTGTTAACTTACCCTTGGAGGATACGTTTTCATCTTACGACTTCTTCGGCCTCCAGGAGGCTGAAGAAGTCGTAAGACGGAAACGTTTCCTCCAAGTGTAAGTTAACAATTTAACAACCTTTAGTTAACAAAAAAGTCTGATCGCAAGTAATAGAAAAAGTATAATAAGTATCTAATATGGAATTAACTTTATATGTAGCGAATGTTTGATATACTATTAAAAAACCGCCTCTGGGTAAATTTGTAGAAATAATGTCAATAGCAAGTAAATATACCAGACCCTTAATATAAATTATTATTATTTTATAAATTATTATTTTTCACTGAGCTGCAGGCTTCAAATTACAAAAAAAACAAACAGTATTTGAGTTAATGATGCAAATGCAAACTAAATAAATTCAGTTATTTATCTGAAGGCGTGTAAAACCATTTCAATTAAATAAATTACTATTAAATGCAGACAAATTGTAATAATTTTTATATTCAGAGAAATGCAACATATTATTAAATAATTACAATAAAATTTAATTTAAATATAATTAATTTTATATTAAATCCAGACCACGTTTACACATTAATGGATACACGATACAAATAATAAATACATTTCCGGTACACGAACATTTGCATGCGTGCGTGCGTGCGTGCGTGCGTGCGTGTGTGTGTGTGTGTGTGTGTGTGTGTGTGTGTGTGTTGTGTGTGCGTGTGTTGTGTGTGTGTGTGTGTGTGTGTGTTGTGTGTGCGTGTGTTGTGTGTGTGTGTGTGTGTTGTGTGTGCGTGTGTTGTGTGTGTGTGTGCGTGTGTGTGTGTGTGTGTGTGTGTGTGTGTGTGTGTGTGTGTGTGTGTGTGTGTGTGTGTGTGTGTGTGTGTGTGTGTGTGTGTGTGTGTGTGTGTGTGTGTGTGGAGTATCTGGAGAATATTTGTAAAGTATCTACAATATTTCCCTTAACATTTCGGATCTAAACATTATTTAAAATTATCCCTCCTTCACCTTTTCACACACCTCTAAGTTAAGATAATCTGTTTGGAAACAGAGGTTAGGGAGTTGTGGATAGGTTTAAATATACACTGAAAGCCTATAACTCACGTACATCGATGTGTATTTCATGTAACATTTTGTTGTTATTATTATTTTTAAAAATGTCAGTTAGTTCAACCTGAGTTTAAACAGATAGTCATTCAACATTACATTATCTTCTGTACGTCAACTAAAAAAAACTTCCTTCCAAATGAAAACTCTTCTACTTGTTCCTAATACCAACAGCCCTGAGCTAATAATCCTGACCCTATACCACAAGGGCCACCAGAACCCTTTAAAGAAATTCCCTATATGAAATGGGTCCTAGCAACATTGTAACCAAAGTTCAAATATCGTACACCGTGTGGGCAAACGTTGATAGCAAACATCACTCTATCTCAAATAAAATGCATAAACAACAAGTCGCTTGGGATATTACAATTGGTTCCGACATCATTTCGTTTCTCCCACTCCTCCCTCTCGGTCTTGAGCGATATGGGAAATATCCTTTGAGCCCATTCATCTTCAAACATTTACTTGTTTATTTTAAATAACTGTTCTGTACAAAAAAACCTGTTCTGTAGCTGAAGGCGTATTATTGTAAAAATAAATATTGTAGCCAAACGGCATAAACATTATTCAAAACGGATAATTATGGTTTTATTGACTTCATGACCAAACCTTTAACTAGGAAATGAATTAGATTTTGCTTAAGATAAACCATTAAAATTACACAATAAATATTATTTCGCTTATTTTCCAAATATTTCTTATAATAATATATCATTTTAATACTTTAATTTTTTATTACTTAAAATATTATGTGTTCTGGGGAAACGAAAAGATTAAAGGAAATAATGAGACCTGAAAACATACAAAAACACCACTGTACAAGTGTAAAACTCTATATATACGTCTATTATGACGTATATTTTATGAAAATAATAAATTTTAAATCTAACGTTAATACGCGTATCACGAACAAGTTTTTAGATATAATTTAAAACTCTAGTAAAAAACATTCAGTAAAATTAAAATAAGCTAAAATATAATAACCCTAAATAAAAATAAAACAATAATGTAGATGTGTAATAATGTTCAACTTGACGTCTAGTGTAATCACTAGACGAACACAAAAAAATGTTAATTTAGGTAAAGTATGGGCGATATTAAAGTAATTAACTACAAAGTGTACACAAGTTTGGGACTAAGGTTAATTCAAACCCACATCCAGATTAATTGCTTAAACCAAATTGAAAACCACAGTTCCACCCTTCCAGTTCACAGATTTTAAGTGACACAACAAATTAACTTGTATAAAAATTTTCCTCATCTAAACTATATTTATTTAATCGGAAAAAGGTACCCACGCCATTGTGGCTTCATCGATTTTGTAATAATATTATTTTTACTTAAAACTCAGCACAAAAATATTCTTTCAATTACTGCATAAAAACAACCTGTTTTATTTATTTATAGGAGAAGGATAGAAAGATCACTTAGGGGTATTTACTCTAGAAGGAAAAAAAAAATATATATAACTAATAAACAGATACCGTAGGTAATACATAACTACATAAATTCCAACTAGAATGTGTCATCGTCAGGTGTATAAAAATCTTTAAAAATTTCGCTAATGCCATTTACTTCTGAAAAGTGCATGATACTGAATATACTGTTAACAGAAATCAGGTGTAAGTTATTTGAGTAAGGGGAATACATCACTTTTAGTAATTGATTTTTACCTTCAAACGTATTTCGGCCTTTAATAAGAAGATTCGACGTACAAAAAGGAGGCTAACGCTTTCAATATTTTAAAAATAGTTTACGGGGTAATTACTTTTTTATCATGTAATTTATACTTTTTATTTTAAACCAATTGCATCCGTTGCGTTGCTATTAACTAGACCTTCATTAACATGCAGACATCGTGCAGTAACTGGTTGTTTGAGTTAAAGCTGAAACGGTCTAGATCAGAGATTCCCAAACTGAACGAATTCGCCTAGTAGTGGGCGATTTTAACAAGCCAGAGGGCGAAACTGGTGGGAAAATAATTCAGTTTTTTATATATACAATGTGTCCGAGATGTTGTTGCCTATAAAAACAAGTAATAAAATAAAATTGCAAACAAGTAAATGTGTAGTGTACACAAATAATTATGACACTTTAGGCTAGAGTTTTAGTGTTGTGATTATAATGTCTATTTAAACTTCGGCTCTTGATTTGGTTTTAATGTAGGCGTACATAATGGTATACCTATTAAGATAAAAATGTCCTTAAAAGTCCTCTTTTCTCAACTTATATGTACCTACAAATATCTATTAGAATGTATGTGTGGGTGATTTAAAGATTTGTGCGTTGTTTGAAAACAGGTGGGCGAAACAAATTATAACCGTCGAAAATGAGCGTCTGAGAGTCAGATATATTCGTAAATAGAATGTTTCGGTACTAGTATAAAAGCCTCTGTAACACTGCTCTGAGGCATGTATACCACTTTTCTTTTCCTTCATTCATAAGTAACCTTTTGGTAAGTTCCTTTCCCTGCCCTTAATTGCTAACGAATTGTTTCTTATACAAAAATAAATACTTAGTGCTGTTTATAAACTATTTAAAGCCTTCATAATTGTAACATATAAATAACCCAGTACTTTGTGTAAACTGAAACACAATATTTTATGAAGGAAAGGAACTGTCAGTTGATGTTTGTTTGACGTTAATCACTCATAAAGCAAAGAACAATAAAGAAAACCAGACTCATTGTAAAAGTTATCTCAACGTGCATTTCTAGCTGCATGCTTTACATGAATCACATCAGAGCGCTTTGAAGAACATATAAAAGACTTTAAGATAACACCAGAGTTCATACTAAATTTATATTGTAATTAGCTTAGCTAACTAGCAGTAGTGTGTTCCATTACCTGGGAGATGTTATATTACTATTCCTAATAAAAACTGTTTTTCTTGTTTAATAGTGATTTTTCTTTATTTATTTACCATTTTAAGAAACATGTTAAATTTAAAAATTGTTGAAAAGTTATTTTTACAAATAAAACAATTGGACATTTTAATATTTCTACGTGTAGAAAATCCCTCGTTCTGAAAAATTTCCATGACGTTTATGACAAATTTGTAACATCTATAATAGGTAATAATGATGTTATCGTTAACACGTAAACATGTAATTTTGATTTTGTAATTTAGGCCATTTTACTCTAGACAGCTGTTAAATAAACTGTCTTATTCCCTAATTGTATATTTTACCTACATTGTTTTATTTATTTGAAACAAAAAAAAAATATAAACAAATTAGTTCAAAAATATTTTAAATTTAAAATTCAAATAAATAGGCTTAACATACATCGACAAATAATATTCTTGAAATATTGAAACTACTATAATTGAATAGTGCAACACGAATATTTATATACGAGTCATCAAACAACACTGATTCTCTCTCTCTGTCACTCACAATCTCTTTCTTTTACAGCCACAAGTACGTCCGCACACACTCTTTGAAATTATTTGAATTCGGATGAAAATGGACATAGAGTTTTATTTCTATTGAAGCAGATTTATCAATGAAATTAATGTGAGGGAATATATTTATTAAATTAATGAAGTAAAGTAATGAAACTGAAGATTAAGATTGTTTACAATACCTGAAGAAAGACTTTATAAATACACTAAAAGATTGCTCTTGAAACCATGCAAGGATTTATCTTTTATTATTTGTACCCATTTCTTCCTTGAAAATGAATTATTTCAGTTCGTTAATATTTAAAACAATAATAATAATTTCTGTAAGAAAGTAAAACATTCAATAAACATAATATTAATAATATAATACATAATATACATAATATAATTAATAATAATATTATTATTACTTGTAACATAAAAATACACATACATACATATTCCACAAGTTTGTATATTTAATATTTATTTAACTCTTGTTAAAGTTTAGTGGACCAACGACCCTGGAAAGCTGATTTGTACAACGGAATAAAAAGTGCTTTCCGAATCTAGCTTTAAAAGTTTGACTTTTTTCTCAACTTTTTTTGGCTTGCCTTTTTCGAATCCTTTTTACTCTTCTACTTTCGTTAGGTCATTGGTTTGAGTTTATACATGTTTTACTTTGGATATGCTTCGGGTTCTATTTAGCAGTGGCTCCACTAATGTTCTATATACTTTAAACATATGTTATAGTGAAAAAACATCGAAAATTACTCTAATGGTTTTACATCTATTTAATTTTACTAGAGTGGCATAAAATTTATTTACATAAACAAGATCCATGTTACGATAATTAAAATTTTATATACATTAACTAATGTGATTTATGGTATTCTATTATTCATTCATATTATTTATTTACCACAGGTAGAATAAAAATATTTTTACAATATAATGGCAAATATTTGAAATAGCCAAATGTACATTAGATACAGCTTTTAATTTATTACCATTTTTCGAATTTATACATTTTTCGAACGGTTCTAAACCACCAACATTATCTTTAAAACACCGAGAAAAGATATACATTGTTCATACATTTCTTTTGTTTTAAATGGCTTTATATGGTTAGGTAATGGCATTTAGATTAGCTTCGGTTTTATATTTTTGCACCTGTTTCAGTGTTATTAATAGTCTGATATACAAATATTGTTTATTTACTAAAATTTAGTTGAACATCTGAAGTACTAAAATAGACTTGGTTTTTAAAGGTACATGAAATCCATGTTCTAAACGGTATCTCATGTTGTAAGCATTGTTTTATACCCTCCTATGCGTTTCTAATGAAACAGCTGAGGAATTCTATGCAGCGAACGATTGAAACGTGTGTGACAGCTGTAATAGAATTGTCTGCACTAATATGTAATTTATGGTTAGAATATATTTGTAAAAATTTAGTCTAAGCTCTTGGGGAACGAAATCATCAACGTATTAGACTTTTTAAGTAAGACATAGAGTGCAGCTATGTTAAATGGAAATCTAAATACACTTTTGGATAGTTGAGCAGTTTAATTGCTTTAAGAGGTGAAATCTCATATCTTAAAAAATGTTTGTAAGAACTTTATTAAGTAATAAAACTACACCACGTTAGTGTCTAACTAAATTTCAAAACACTCTATATTCTTACATGTTTGTCAAATTGATTGTCAATTTTAGTTTTTAGTGGCTCTTTCACTATTTCTACACCACGTCTAAGCCGTCTTTCTCGATGGTCTTACTTTTTATTATTAGTTAACCATTTTCAGATCAAGCGGATACATAATAATTTTTATATGTTTGGTATTCAAATGAAAAAAACATAATAAATACTATTTAAGTGAAATCTTTACAGTTTCCAAATTCTTAATAGCCTCAAAGTTGTCTCCAAACCGCCCCAATTCAGTTCCCATCCCGCCGAGAACCCCTAATCACTTCAGATTACATGCCATTGGTATTTTAAACTTTTACTATGGTGGTATATTAAACATATTTTGATTAACATCTGTAAAATCGCAAAAAAATACCTAGCACAATCAAATATATGTTGGATCCGCATTCACAACAGTAGGCGCAAAATATTCACCGCCATGTTTAAATATGTAGAAAGATATTACTAGGCCTAAACTTAACTTGCAAAGTAAACAGTTTTCATTCCCTCAGATTAAAACTTAGTAGGTGTTTTGATATTTAGGAATACTGATTACAAAAAAAAAACATTCTGACTAACACCTGCATTGTATAAAATTTAAAAAGGTAGCACAAACATATATGTGTGGTCCCGTATTTACAGCAAACGCAGCAATATATTCACAAATATGCCTGAAATATATAGAAAGATTGTATTAAACATAACTTGCAATATCCCTAAAGTTTTATCACCAGAGTACAGTTTCATTGTTAAACAGTTCAGTAGTTATTTATTGTATCAGTCTCAATTGTATGAAATAACCTATGTTAAAAAAAAAAGTAAATTTCCAGTAATCTCTGTTGAAATGTCAAATTTTGTTTCTTGTATGTATTATGTATTAAAGTGGGCAATATTATATTTAATCTACCAAAGACATTGGTGAGTTTTTGGCGAAAACAATACATTACTAGACACGTTATATCGCAATTTATAAACTTCTGAAGCGATAAAGCAGTCATTGCGTAGTTGTAGTATGAGACACCAGGAGCGTCGTAAGCTTACTGGGTATTAGCTAATTACTAATTACACATTTTGGTTTTATTTTGGTACTATAAATGCATTTTAAACGAGAAAACAAAGTTTTATTTTAAATGACACTTACCATAAATAGTAGTTAAACCTTGTTTTAATTATTGCCTTACAAACATAACCTTATCGAGTTGCAGTATTATTCACGAATGCTTTACGTTGTACCACATTTCTATAAAGCTATATTAAATTAAACTTACGAAATATCCTATTAGAATAGTATTTATTATTAAACAAATACGCAAGATAGGTTTCTAAATAAACACACTGTTTCTTCCGTCTGTGCTTCAGCTGACATCTTTTACGCAACCGTAGGTGCATTCAACGTTAGCGTCAAGAAAGCTATTATGTTTTAAAACCAAACCCATTAAATCCCAGTACATTGCTAGATTGTAAAATAGGTATACAATAAATGAATTAATTGTATAATAGTGCTATTTATGAAAAGAACATTCAATTTATATAGTTTATGGTACGTACCTGCTTGACATCATGTATACGTTTTTTTTTTAAATATGAAGGACAATTTGTAGCTTGCGACATTTAAAATTATTCTGTTTTTGTTTGTAATGTGTTTTTGGTAAAATATATAAGAACGAAAAACTCGAAGTTAGACACAACAGTTTGATGTGACAAAGGCACTAGCATTTACATCCCCAGTATAGTAAATATATGCTGCAAAAATGTAATTTTTAAACCTCAATCTGCGAAGATAAATGCGAACCAAAATATTTCGTAATTCAGTTTTAAGTAATGTTTGTTTTTCAGTAGGTCCTACGTTTCCTCAAAACACGTTTATCAGTTAAGCGGGCATTATGAAATTCAAGAAGACAATAAATCCGTACTTATTGTCCGTAAAATCTGTAAATTTGGCGTTTAAATAAAAGATTGCCTTTTCATTTTGTCGTACGAAAGTTGACTCCGAAATTGGTTGAAAATCAAGATATTTCATCATTGACAAACAACGAGTGCTCCATTTTCACTTGTTATCCAAAAACTGTTGGGGAAAATTTTACTGAGTGCTTTAAGTATACTATTACAAATACCTTGAAATTTGACACTGTTATTTTTCATAAAACATTTGGTCACCAAATTTAATCAAGTGATTTAATCAAGGCAAGATACAAATAAACATATATAAAGGTTCAAATTAAATATAATTCTTTTCTCAATTTCTATTTCTTAGAGTTTATTCAATTGGAAACCCCGTTATTAAGCCATTGCCCCTAAGCAAATAAAGAAGGATTCTAAATTGACTAGATAGTTTCTACCAGCAAATAGTATCTCTTGACTTATAAATGCTATATTATTTCAGCTGTAGTGTAGGTTAAATAAAAAAATGATTCTTTAGCATTTAAACCAATCTAGTTAGTTTTTTTATCACATTAATGGTAATACGAGCACATAATACACATAAATTATTTGTTGAACAAACGTTTTAAATTATTTAAAAGTTTTGAAGACAAGTTCGTCTCTGAAACAAAGAAGATATACATTTTTTGAAAAAAGTAGATATTGTCTATTATTTTCGTCTCACTTAGTACGACCTGAAACCAGTGAAATAGAATATTGGTAGTGACAAAACCTTATGATAACATGTGTTTTTAGTTCGACACATTTCCTAAGATTATCAAAATCTCCCCTACGTGAAATATTATCAGATTATCAACTTTACAATAAATGTGTGTCCAGTGTAATTCCAGAATGTAGATCGGAAAAAAATGTAAATGGACGTTGGCAGCTCAGTATTGCTTGGTTCTTACTCAAAATAAGAAAATAAGCAAAATAGGCGACGCATTTCTTGCACGATTTCATTTGAAAGATGACTCGTTCTTATGAACCCTCTGAATCCAAACGCCAGTCACACGATGCTGGAATACTTCTTAATAATTCAGAAAACCAGATGCAAACATACTAATGCTGAGCGTCTTCTATTGAGACCGTGAAAGCTTACTCGTAGGGAAAGGCATTGAAAGGTCTCATGTATATCGACCTGAATAAACATTTCTCCACCCGGAAAAACTATGTATCAATAAATCTTCATAACAAATTATGTTTAAGTCAATTATTAAATTCATAAAAATGCAAAATATGTATTGCAATAAGCATGAATATGAAATTTTTATCATCATCGAAAGTAGTATGCATATATTTTTTTCTTAAAACAGTTTCAACTAAAACGTATTATATTACGGCCTAATAATATTAGAAGATCCTTTGTAAGTGATTTGAAAAAGGAAATAGCTCTGTTAGAAAGTGGTAGAACGACCTTTATTCGGCTAATACTTTTACATATTCAGCAGAAGTCGACCATTTTTCTAGACTCAATTTGTTTTTATCTATTAGTCTTTTTTATCTAAAAACTAGTTTCGACTAAATTTAAAGATGATATTTCATTTAAACATTAAATATATTTTTAATATACTTGTTTAAAAAACGCAATCTCGTTCAAAAAATAGATAATTAATTGACATAGGCTATATGATAACTTTTTAGACTTATATTTTCAATTTTCCTAATTAATAGGTAGAAATTTTATAAAGACATCACTTTATATAAGTTGCAGAAATTATACTTTTGCTCGAAAATTAAAAATAGTTATTTTCTCATTTCTACTCAGCACTGACTTCTATTGACTTATTATTTATTAATTTATTAATGTTCTGTATCTCAACAACTTCATTTTTAAGGAGTATAATATTATATTCAGAGGCATACTTTTGTAACACGAAAGAAAATATTTCCCTTAAAGTTTGAAACATTTATGTAGGCCTGAAAGTCTGCCCAAAGTAACACTATTATAGAAGTATAGATACAGATTGCGGTGCATTTAGTATAACAAGATACTACATAATTTCTGTAGCCTTCTAAATCTTGCACGAAGCTACATATAGTGATATATAGCTGCCTAAATAAAACAATAATCGTTCCGTCTCTAGAATCCGTTAATTTAATCATATTCAGAATGTCTATCTTTTACGTTTACTTCTAAATGAATTCACTTAATTGAACTCATTTCTGAAGATAAGGTATTTTAAAATATTACATAATCATTTTTTAAGCAGCACCTCATATTCTATACCATTAAATTGTACTTTTTTCAAAATTTTTTTCATGTCTTTTCTCCATTTTCATCTCCAAATAATATATGCTTTGTTTATTTTTGCCTCTTTGCCCATTCAAAGATATTTGTTGATGTGTCCTGTATTTAATCTTTAATTTCTAAATACATTTTTGTAATTCGTTACATCTCGCTTTTACTATTTACATTATTACACTCTTGTTACTGAAAAAAAACAATAAAATGTATAGTTTCAAATTATAAGACTATTATCTTTTTATCTGTGTGCTTTGTCAGATGATATTAATTGTCATGATAACTAAGCGCAAAAACAATTTATACTCTGCCTTTAAACTTTAAAAACGAACCGTCTCCCCCCACATTTATAAACGTTACAATAGTTTAGGTGTTAACATTGAGAGTCATAGATAAATATATAAGGATAAGGACATACGGACTTTGATGAAGGAGATTTCCCTTGCGTCGCTCTTTCGTGGCAACTAAATTACAACCCATTCGAACTAGTTGCCGAGTTAACCTGTCACTTTAATATTTCGTTACCATGAGCAGCTCTACTATGATTAATGATTTCTTCAATCACGAAGTTCTAACCGAGTATCCAAGTCTCCTCAGTAAAGAGTTTAAAGGGTCTTTTTCATCCTTCAGGACGAAGGACAAATTAGTCATAACTCTGTTACATTTTTATTCGAGTAATCAGATAATATCTGGAATCTAATAATAATTATAAAGATATATTTTATCGCCAGATTTTAGCAGATGAGAATAGGTTAGGTTGAAGGTTTATTAAACTCAAACTTTAGAAAAAAATTCTGAGATAAATACGTGTGCTAGAGCGTAAAAGATAAACAACTACATTCAAACAGTGTTCTAAATAAAATATAATTAAATGTTAAAAAAAGTTATACACATTAATCAATATTCGACTAAACTAAAACAGACATAATCTACAACAATAAGCCAATTTCATTATAAAAAAATATGATAGAAAGAACTAAACAAATTGCTTAATTAGTAAGGGGATTTTAAACAAAGAGGAAAAATACTGTTCTGTTTCGAAATGCGAATTTTAGTGTTCCCCAGATGTCTTTAATTTAAGACGAGAATAGAAGTAGGTTACAAGTAAGCCCTGCTTTCCATGTCGCCTGGTGACTGTTCATTTGTAAGGATGAAAAAATGGTTTTCTATTTTGTTGTGAATCGACCGATCAAGATGTAAGAAACTTCAATGAGAAACTTTGGTACGCAATTTGTTAAATTAAATGTTTGTTTACGTTAAAAAAACCGCGAAAGCAGTATCAAGTTTTCTTCATTGTATAAACTGTTTTAGACTAAAATAGAAGAACATTAAACATCTGTTTATAAGGTTATTTTCTTCAGTTCATGAGTTTGTATTACTTATAATCACTAATGATGATATATCTTTTTCATTAAAATTAGTATGAGGAATAAATTATAAATTATGTGTTTATGTTCGTTTTTATTAAATTATTGCTTATACTTACAATTCTCCATCATATATTTTGCATTCATTATTCCTTGATTTCATTATGCTCGCTTTAGGTGAAATCTTTCGTAAGACATTGTTCTCTTTATTTTACTTACGTTTTACCTTACAGTGACATTATCCTCCTTGCATTAGCTTTTGCTTACATTTTACTTCTTCTTCATTGCAACCATTTTACGTCCTCACATGATATCTTGGTTTCCTCTTATTTTCTGTAAATAATAACTAATAATAATTTTAATTGTCTTATTAGTCATTGCTTACACCATATTTTCCTCCCATAATGCTTTTCTTATTATATGATTGGTAGATGGCTCTACCAAATTAACAAGGTTTACAGAGACACCGATTTTTCTTCCTTTGTCTAACAGTCTCAATTCTTTATTTTATCCTCTCTTTTAGACCTCGTTTTACAGAAACATAGTTCCAGAAGGGTTGAAAAGACAAAGAACAATAGTGTTTAAATGGTCAATCGTAAAAAGCAAGAAGTATGTGAATTGAATACATGTATAGTTTTTACTTGTTATTAAATTATATAATCAGTGAGAAATTTACCAAGCTTGAAAATCAGAGTTACTAATGTTATACAAATGTCCATACTTTTGATTTAAGGTATTTTACGACTTTTCTTGAGCAGAATGAAATAGAAGAAGTTCTAATTGTATAAATACAGGTAGGAATACGGCTAATAATTTTCTTATCTTTTTTCACTAAAACGATGGAAAAATTAAAAGTTATTTAAAAAAACAAATAAAAACAAATTTAACAATCTCTTGTCCTACAGCTCTGTTTCCTACTTTGGGTTGTAAACGAGCATCAAATATAATATTTTTTTAATGGCCGCTGTAAAATGCTTCTGGTTGTAAAACGAGTTTTACCTATAGTTTCAGTCAGATAAGAGAAATGTTTTCAGAGAACCGTTATTAGTGAGATGACAAAAACAAATAAATTTAAAACTTTATTCTTTCAATTCGTTTATTCGTAATAGTTTTCAATTTATGACACTAGTTCTATGGCGGTTGTTTCTACGGTGCCCTATTAGTTCTTTAATGTTTTTTTTTAAATTTCGGCGGCAAAATATACTAAATAAATTTATAAGTATAACTAAAACTAATCATCTAAATTTAACATTCATAACAAATTACTATTAACAATAAATAACTGATGAATACATTGTTCTTGAAATATATTTGACTATAAACAAAGTTATCAAAGCAAGTGATTTATAAATTTCATATTGAACGTTCTCCTGGACCACATATTGTAAATTTATTGTGAATAATTGCGCAATTTTCCTTAAGTTCAACAAACGTATAAATATATATATATATATATATATATATATATATATATATATATATATATCGCAATATGTTTTCTTGTGTATTAATAAAGAACAAAAGTCAAAATACAAATACAAGAATTATATGTAAATACAAATATAATTCTTGTATTTGTATTTTGACTTTTGTTCTTTATATATATATATATATATATATATATATATATATATATATATATATATATATATAGTTTGAATTTGCTGTTTAATTATAAATTATTACTTTTTTTAAATAAAACGTTTTCTTTCAGATGTAGGAGATTTCGTATTGCATACTTGTGAAAAGCGTCTTATAGTTGACTGAATTTGATTACAAATAAAATGATTATTTGAAAAATTAATAATTTAGAACTGTAAAATATTTGCTCAAATGTAGGTCTTAAATGTACCATACAAGGGAGGAAACTTTTGCATGAGAATAGACGCCGATCTATACATGTATCCATCGGCTATAACACCGCAGTAAACACACAAAAGGAATTCTTTACAGTCAGGTAATATCTATCGTGCAGTGGTTTGGAATTACACTAAGCCAGTGGTTCCCAACCTTTTTCTGCTGGCGACCCACCTCTCGGTTGGAAACCGCTGCATCAAGGAGTTATAATGTGGGAGGACGACAAACGCCTGGAAACAGAGATAATACCATTCTAAACAACGTTGTATTAAATTAGCTAAAGTTTAAGTTAATCCCATGTTTAAGGAGGTCTTAATTAAGTTTACCAAATTAAGTCTTAGAACACCTCATAATATCCTGATATGAAATATATGACGTAGGAGCATATTAAACCTACATGCAATTAATTAGACTGAACTTGAAATATATTTTCACTTTTGACACAAATGAATTTTTATTTTTATTCTACGGACTGAAATTGTAAATGGTTTGCATAGTACAACAATAGAAAATAGCCTCACTAGATTACATTTTGGTGTTTTATAATTTTTACATTGCAAATCGTCTTTTTTATTTTTCTCATTTGTAATTAGTTTTTTTCTTAAAATATTATTTATCAATTAAAACCCTATTTTTAAAATAATGGATTAGAGGAAAAATACATTTTCATTTACGACTAAATTATTTTGAAAAGTTTCTAGCGCCAATTCTGAAAATGGAAATCATAGAAATATATCAAAAGAGAGTCCCACATTTATAATAAGAAAAATTTATAATTTATAATTAGACTCTAATATTTAAAATGAAAATTAATTGTTATAATTAAAAACAGTAAACTTTTCAATGACAAGTAAGATTTTTAAAAAATGCTTGTGTAGTATCTACAGCAGTAAATGTCTAGCAAAATAGTTTTTTTTACCTGTTTGGTTTATAGAGAAAAAATTAATATTGTTACATTTTAAAAATCGTGAAATGGAATTTCAGCAACAATGGCTCATATTTGCCAAATTTTTGTAATAAAAGAAACCTTAGTAAAGGTTGAATGATATTATTAAAATAAATTAATATCTTACTACACAAACCGAAGTATTTTTCAATTCATTGATTTATAAAAATATGGATATTGACAAAATTATGTGATAAAATATTTTTAACCAAGCTCATGGTTTAATATAAAGGGTTCATGAGCAGCTGCACTATTAGGCCTACTATAGAGCGGTATATTTATAAATCCCCTGTCGGACCCCCATTTTTGTGCATCAAGCCATGATCTCTAAATTGTAGCTAAGAACCGATTCTACGCATTTGTATACAATAATTTTGCTTCAGGCGTTCATTCTATGCACTACGTTCTCTGGCGACAAAATCGTAACAAATGCCATCATATAGTTTGCATACGCAACGCAGCCATGCCTTACGACATCTATCTTATCCCTGGACATTCGACATCTTATGGAATTTACTTTCGTCATCTCGAACAAATACTTTTTTTGTGACTGCGGTCCGTCCATTCCATTACACTCTTCATCAACCCTATTCCATTACACTCTTCATCAACCCGATCATCAATCTTTTTGTCGGCACAGTACAGCCATACCCACTCTTTTTGTAGTTTAAAGTCAATGCTTCGACACTCATTATAGATACAACAATAATAAACGCTTTATAACAAACACTAATCAGAGAGTAGCCTACTTTGTAGCATCACACGTAACTATTTGTTTGTACAATTATTTTGTAGTGAATGTTTTAAGCATTTATTATTTAAATAATTCTTAACTAGCCATAGTTAGTCGTAATTTAACCACAATAAACTAAAAAGATTTTCTAGTAGAGAGTTTATTTCTGAACAAAGAAGTGAAATACATATAAGATAAATCTACGGAAGCACTTTGATGATTAGGCGTTACAGTTGGCTGACATGTATTGATTTAAACCAGAAAACATATGTCACTTTTCAATAACAGATCAAACGCAAATGGAATTTAAGTATGACCAATCAAACGCAAATGGAATTTAAGTGGTGACAGGGCTCTACTTGCAGCTGTGGAGGTAATAGGCATTTAGTTTCCCTAAAATAACATCTGTTCCATAGGGTACGTAGCCTGCGTAGTTGCAGTTTAAACATAACTATAGTGGGATAATATTAATTTAATGTCTAAACCTCTCAATATTTATTTTTCAGACATAAGTATTACAAATTATTGCTTTGCAATTATTTCTGATGGAAAGATTTTGCCTTCGTAAAATACATTTAATTTATTTTAATTAAATATTTTGAAAAAAAGTTTATAATGGTGTTTTTCTCTGTTACTTTCAATAAATCTAATAAACCATTTCAATAGGCTAGAATATTTTAAAATCTCTTACGATTAATTACAAGTAGAAAAGTTCCAATCAAATCACAGATAAATGTAATTTTAAATTGAGAATTCTTTGAAAAGTGTTTCAACATAAACCAATGTCCTCTCCCCTTAAAGATAAGGGCATTTATTTAATAAAATTACAATATATTATTTTTAAAAACACTAACAAATGAAATTGTACATTTAAAAGTTGTAATAAATATATTTTAAACAGTTACTTTATAGCTAATGTCGGAATTATTGTGCAAACCTCATTGCATATGTAATTTGTATATGGAACTTGAAAATGTGTGGATCGCTTAATATATGCAGAAATATATTTTGTGCCTAGAGGTAAGCTAGAAGTTCATTAACTTCTAACTTACCTGGTAGATTGAATCCTGAAATATTTCAGTTTTTTTAACTTTTTTTAAAATCACAACGTAATCAGCATGTTAAGGTGACAGTACAATACATGATATTTTACAAATCCGCATCTAGTCTTAAAAACGAGGCAGATATTTCATACTTGCTGTATACGAGTAGACGTTATGTCATGATGGCTTACGGAGAGAATTTAGGTTACGCCGTTTACATATTTGTCAGACATTCCACACCTTAAGTCAAAAAACGTAAAATTCAAAATGTCAAGACGTGATAAATGGAATATGTTGAAACGTGTTTTTTTTTCTTTTCAAGACTATTTTAGAACACTATAACTGAATGTGGTAAAACATATATATTAATGATTTAATGGCCAGGACATGATTTTATTGAATTTTGAAAATGTATTGAGATTAAACAAAACTTAAAACTATTTTGTTATAATACAAATCTATTTTTTGTCATAGTTTGCCTTTTTATTTTCAAACTTTAACTCCATAAAGAAGGTTAATTTTGGTAAAATAAAACACACATTTTCTTACATGTAATACGAGATATTTATAAAATACTTTAAAATCCTTAGAGGGTATTTTTATGGTTTAAATGCAGTATGTTAGTGAACATTTCAAACACCGTATGTCTTATATCTTAGGACAAAATAATTAAAATTATTTTAATGACTCAAATTATTCACACCTTGTACCCTCTGACATATTCCGAAACTGCTTCTCTAAAACAGGGCTTAAATTTTAAGATTTTACAATCAGTTATATTCAAATTGTTTGTTTTTAGGCGGCGTGAAAGAAAATAGACTACGTTCCAATATAAATGTTCCCTGTGTAAATTAGAGACCTCCCTATTTAATGTTTCTATGCTGAGTAATGACACATCCTTTACGAGGTAAAACACAATATTATCAATTAGATTATTTATCTTCTCTATTTGTATCCTTGTCTATTGAAAATGTTGGACTAAAAAACTCTTCTTTGCATTAAAACGTTAGAGCTGAGCTTGTGAGCAGAGTTAAATCTAGTATTTTAATAAAAATTATCATCAATTCACAATCAACACTATTTATAAAAGGCTTTTCAATGAAAATGTCATCATCCCCATCAGTGAGTGTATGTGATACGACATCAGCGTCTTCATCGCTTTAAAAATGCATTTAAATTTAACTAGCCTATTGTGTTAGTTAAGCAAGTGTCTATAGTTTTAATTTATTTTATTGAAAACACTTTACAATTTATTGTCAATACAATAATACAAGTATTGGGTTTTTATTTACTGATATATGTTTCATATTTTAAGCATGTTTTTACTTTAACTTTATAAAAAGCCCTTATTTTAAATTTATTAAAACCTCATAGTTTTATGAATAATATCAAATAAGTAGTTATATAACTTATAACTTAGCAAGTGTTGTGTAATTTTTAATGATAAATAAATAAAAGCTTTTAAACCACAAATACGTTTTAGTTATGCCCTGATGTACAATTCGATAGCAAAGCAATCGTCTTTAGAGGAAGTTACTACAAGACTGATTCCTTGAATTAATAGAGAAGTTAGTCTTGTAGTAACTTCCCCCTAAATATAATTAATTTGCTATCAACATGTACATAAGGGCATGAATAAAACGTTTTTGAGGTGTAAGAAGTTTTATTTATTTATAATTAAACTAAATGGTTAAGAATAATATTAATGTAGTGGACTACTAAAGTTGCATATATCTCTAGTTCTCCAAATCACAACGAAGAATATCTGAGCTGCAATAACAAAAAGGGTGTGAGTTAATCGTAAAACAGTAGCAGAATTCATGTGAACAATATATTAGTAAATTACGTAATCCATAATAGCAAACAAAATTATATCTGGCGATGCGGAAATTTTCAGAAACAATGAAGGTAAATTTGGAACTTGCAAAATAGATATAAAGTGTCCTGTATTTGACAGATTCTATTTGAAAATAATATAATTGTAGTAATAGATTAGGTATATAGTTGGAAACCCAGCTACATAGCTCCTACCTTAATAGTAATCCTTAAAAACAATTTATTAGCAATTACACTGTATACATGCGTATTATATACAAAAACAAGTTTACAAAAGTTGGAATATTAAATATGTAGTGTTTATAACAATACCTACCATTCTTATCACTGTCATAATACCGATAACTTCGAGTATTATATTTATTTCATGTCCCAGCACTGTTGCAGCAACTTTGAGCGTCAGAACTACCTATCATTCCTAGCATGTAACTTTGACCTTGACTGCCAGCTACCTGACATTCTTACCACTGTCATAATACCGATAACTTCGAGTATTATATTTATTTCATGTCCCAGCACTGTTGCAGCAACTTTGAGCGTCAGAACTACCTATCATTCCTAGCATGTCACATTGACCTTGACTGCCAGCTACCTGACATTCTTACTACTGTCATAATACCGTTAACTTCGAGTATTATATTTATTTTATGTCCCAGCACTGTTGCAGCAACTTTGAGTGTCAGAACTACCTATCATTCCTAGCATGTCACTTTGACCTTGACTGCCAGCTACCTGCCATTCTTACCACTGTCATAATACCGTTAACTTCGAGTATTATATTTATTTTATGTCCCAGCACTGTTGCAGCAACTTTGAGTGTCAGAACTACCTATCATTCCTAGCATATCACTTTGACCTTGAGTGCTGGCTACCTGCCATTCTTACCACTGTCATAATAACTTCGAGTATTATATTTATTTTATGTCCCAGCACTGTTGCAGCAACTTTGAGCGTCAGAACTACCTATCATTCCTAGCATATAACTTTGACCTTGACTACCAGCTACTTTCCACTCTTACCACTTTCATAATACCGTTAACTTCGAGTATTATATTTATATCATGTCCCAGCTCTGTTGCAGCAACTTTGAGCGTCAGAACTACCTATCATTCCTAGCATGTCACTTTGACCTTGAGTGCTGGCTACCTGCCATTCTTACCACTGTCATAATAACTTCGAGTATCATATTTATCTTCATATCCCAGCACTAGAGTCTACACTTAGCAGAACAATATATTACTGTTCTCTCTCTTTTTTTACGAGAGTCTGGGCTCCCAGGCACGTTTAGTGTCCTTTGCGTGAATGAGGGTATTTAGATTAATTTTTCCTTGACCAATCAACATAACTTTTTTCATGCAATAAAAGAACAAATAGAGGTAAATATCTACCAAGAACGGGGTGAAGAATCCTAACAAGAACGAAAATTCGGCATAATAAACGCACTTGAGAGACTCTTGGGGCCGGGATGTGGGTTATCCTTGAACGAAGGGTAGAGAAGGGATAATAACTTGAAAATACTCTGCTAGTGAAGCTATAATTGGGAATGGAATGAACGTCGTATTCTGACGCATGCTAAAAAAGGAAATAGCAAAATATTTCACTAACGGAATGTCTTTTACACGTTATCTAAACAGACCTTTATGACCGATACTCCAGGGGAAACTGAGGAAGAATTAATCAAAACACATTTCCCTTCCAGTACTCTGAGGAAACTTGGGGGAGCAGACACTGAACCAGTTGCCAAACTCTCCACAAGACGTGGTAAGAGGGAGGACTGGGAAGTGGCAAGGAGAATAGTAGTTCCACAAATGGTAAGATGGGCTATTGGCAAATTTAAACCCTACAAACCTCCAGGTCCAGATGGGATCTATTCTGTGCTGCTGCAGCAGGGAATGGATATGCTGGTGCTGGTACTTACTAAATTATATAGGGTAAGCATTGCTCGAGGGTATGTGCAGGCAGCCTGGAAATCTAGTAAGGTGGTCTTTATACCTAGGCCCACCGGTAACCAATCGGAAGGGAAAGGATACAGACCTATTACACTCATGTCCTTTGTTCTTAAGGGACTTGAAAAACTGGTTGATAGGCATATTAGGGGGGGGGGGTGCTTTGGCCATAAAACCACTGCATTGGAACCAGTATGCTTATCAACCGGGGAAATCCTGCGAGGGAGCACTCCATCAAGTGGTTGGTAGGATTGAGCAAATGATCGCTAAGAAAGGTTGTGCCATAGGTGCCTTCCTCGACATTGAAGGGGCTTGCAATAACCCCTCAGTGGAGACGATGGTAAGTGGTGTAAGACGTCATGGAGTGGATGCGACCACTTGTGGTTGGATAAGTTTCATGTTAACAAACAGAAGCATTTTTGTAGAGGTGGGAGGGGAGGTCAGAAGGGTGGAGTCAAGTCTA
Source organism: Prosapia bicincta (assembly GCA_036971475.1). Lineage (NCBI taxonomy): Eukaryota > Metazoa > Arthropoda > Insecta > Hemiptera > Cercopidae > Prosapia > Prosapia bicincta. Next base: position 153,256,384 of record JBAIZL010000005.1, on the reverse strand, counting down.
GGCTGTGCACAGGGGGGGGGGGGGGGGGGTTCTCTCTCCTCTGTTGTGGTGCCTAGTGGTTGACAACCTTATTGAACTCCTGAATGAACAGGGGTAATTCTGTCTAGGATATGCGGACGACATAGTGGTTCTGATCCTGGGCAGATTCCCTGATACAGTCCTTTAGGTAATCAGAAATCCTCTACGACTGATTGAAGAGTGGTGTAATAAGGAGAACCTTAGGGTAAATCCGAAAAAGACTGCTCTTATTAACTTCACCAGATATCGAAAAGATCTGACGACCAGGATGCCTTGCTTGTTTGGTGAATACCTTGAGTTTGTGGGGGAGGTGAAGTACCTGGGAGTTACTCTAGACAGGAAACTCACCTGGAACTCACATCTTGAGAGGACAGCTAACAGGACCAAAAGGGCACTGATGACTGTGAGAAGAATGGTGGGTAAGAAATGGGGATGAAGCCATCAATGATGCACTGGATGTATCTGAGGGTGATAAGACCTATGAATACCTATGGTGCTCTAGTGTGGTGGACAAAGGCCAACCAGGCACAGACAAGAGCTCAACTGAGCTCTATCCAGAGATTGGCTTGTCTGTGCACACTGGGGGCGATGTCAACTACACCTGGTGCAGCAATGGAAGTAATGCTTAACCTCACCCCCACCCTTGAGCTTGTCCTTAGGGGAGAGGCGAGGCTGGCGGCATGGAGATTGCGCAACTCGAACAACTGGGCTAACCTCCCAGATGTTTCGGGACATATGAGTATCGAGTGCGTGGTCAAAGAACCCGTCTTGGAAATGGGCAGCGACCACATTACTCCAACGTTTGCACCTGACCAGGTCCACCAAACTATGATGGAATGGTCAGGGACATTAACATCGGGAGCTCATTTCTGGTACACAGATGGCTCCAAGATGGACTTCGGCACTGGAGCGGGGGTGTATTGTAAAAACCCAAGGGTAAAACTAGTTTTTTCCTTGGGGAGGCATACCTCTGTCTTTCAGGCGGAAATATATGCTATAAATGCCTGTCTGGGAGAGATAGTTAGAAGGGGAACACACGGGACCCAGATTGCTGTTTTCTCCGACAGGCAGCAATTAAGGCACTAAACGGACATGTGGTCACCTCGGCCATAGTCAGGGAGTGCCTAAATAACCTACAAGCCCTGGAAAGTCACAATCAAATCAAGATAGGTTAGGTGCCAGGGCATAGGGGAATACTTGGAAATGAAGCCGCAGATGCGCTGGCCAGAGAGGGGTCTTCGACTCCCCTGATTGGACCGGAGCCTGCGGTAGGTATTTCCAAATCCATGGTCAAGATGGCAGTGCGAAGGTGGATGGCTGAAAGACACTGTGAGCACTGGATCAGGGCTGAAGGGATGAGACACATTAAGCTAACCCTTAGGAAACCTTCCTTGGGGCTGCAGAAGAGTCTCATCTATCTGTCTAGGCAGGAATTGAGGATAGCCACAGGTCTACTCACGGGTCACGGTGGACTGAGGAAACATCTGCATAAAATGGGTATCTACAAAGATGAACCAGTGTGCAGGTTATGCGGGCAGGAACTGGAGACTGCCACACAAATTATTTACAGATGTGAAGCACTTGCCGAGAGGCGCTTCAACCTCTTTTGTGATGGAACGGCTCTGGTGGATGCGGAAGGTAAAACACTAGTCAGGAAACTCCTAAACCTGGTAAGAGGGAAGGGGCTATTTGACTAGATCAGGGAGGTAAGTACAATATACCTTAAGGTAGCAGTGCTTCGGGCAGTTTAAAACCCGCTCCCAAGTAGAAAAAAAAAAAATCTACCAAGAACGGGGTGACGAATCCTAACAAGAACGAAAACTCGGTATATTGAACGCACTTGAGAGACTCTCGGGGCCGGGAGATGGGTTATCCTTGAACGAAGGGTAGAGAGGGGATATTAACTTGCAAATACTCTGCTAGTGAAGCTATAATTGGGAATGGAATGAACTTCGTATTCTGACGCATGCTATAAAATGAAATAGCAAAATATTTCACTAACGGAATGTCTTTTACACGTTATCTAGTCAGACCTGTATGACCGATTCTTCCCTGTGTTTCTCCTAGTTCGTTTTATCGTTTTCATTTTTTGCAATTGACTGACTTTGTATTTGTTCTGTCATGGATTTCATAGATTTAATATTTTTCAGTTAGCTTTATGAATGTTTCTATATTTTAGTATTATCAAAAATAGAATGTGCACACAAAGAATGGAAATTTTAGCCAGTACTTCAGAATCTCTCTTAAACAGTCTCAATATAATTAACAAGTTTTCTCATTAAGGCAATAATGGAAGGAAAGTTTGCCGTCATTTTTACATTTTTATTTATTCGGCATCATCTAATCACCGGCACATCAAGAGGAAGTGCATAGTCTTTAGTTGAGGAGGCATTCTACACATTGTCCCAGGGAAATATATCGCTACCCTGAAGCTTTGTCTCTCTGGAAACCACTATAGTTAGTAAGAAGATGCCTCTTGGAAATACATTGCACACAACTCTGTTAGGACGCAGATTATATCAAGAAGAGAAATAATGTTGCAAATGAACTCAAAGTTAGGGACTTACTGCGACAATGAACATTTGGGTTTTGTAATTTTGCATGTTAAATTTGAAAACTTGCTGCACGGACTCAGTGATATTTCCCCTTTTCGATATACTTGGTTACTTAAAATTACTGTGACTGAGGTCTTTAATAAAAGTTAAGAAAAAACTATATTTTTTAAACATAAAAATAACTACAAATAATACGTTATGAAATAAACCCAAAAAAATATAATAATGATGAAAGTAATATTTCACTTCAATCACTGATTATTAATAAGTGCTTCTTTGATATTATTCAATGTTGGCAATATCTATTTGTGACCCATTGGTAAAATTTTTTCTGTATTTTAAACAGTTTTCCAAAGCGTACTTCTGTATTATAAATGTCACGTGACAATTGTGTCAGCGCCTAGCCTCAAGGTATTATTCCAGACATGATACACTGTGGTTAAATTGTTGAAGTTGATATCAGGGGCCTAATGTAAATATTTGAAAGTTCTAACTTCAACTTATTATTTCCAACTTCAAATTATTTCCAAATTTACAACTTTTTCTTCAAGTAAATGTATGAATACATATAATTTTTCCTTATAAAATTACTTAGATAATTAATATTGGTTTGTGGCAGGCTACTTCCTTTAAATTTTACATTTAACTTTACTCTTAAATCTAAAAACATTTTATGAATGTGAGTTAATAACTGCTATTACCAAAACCAATTTTTAATTCTAACTATTCATACATTTCAAAGCAAATTCTGTTTGCATTTATTTAGTTTGCTGATGTGTCCTAAATCTCCTATTTGATATTTATCCTGATGGTTTTGGTTAAATCTATCCGAACATCGCTCTTCTCTCTTGCTGTAAATCCGTAAATTTAATAATGCATTACTGGTTAATTTAACTGATTTACGCTATCCTTAGATTTGTTTAAATATATGACAATTAATCTTGTTTCCATTATTATTAATTCCTACATCGTTAATATTTTCGTTATTTTACTATAAACATCTTCTTACATTTTATAAATTATTACCTCGTCTCTAACTTAGAATAACAATTTTATAATTTCCAGATTTAATTTCCATTTCCGGACAGTTTATTAAACTTATTTTCTGTTTTGCATAGTATTTGTTTAGTTTCTTCGTAGCACAAATATTTTCCCGTAAATATCTAAGAAGTATTATATGTTCTGGTGAATAATGTTTACAAAAAAACGTTCAAACAACGTTTGCATTCTTTCTTCCGAGTTCATTGTCCCCAAGTTATGTCAAGTAACCCCTTTCTCAAATGGTTTACTTTCGTTTCTATGGTACGATTTACCTGGCGCTGTAATTGGTCTCCTTTATTTACACTTGTTCGGTGAAGTTCCTTCACAAAACGATTATATTCATAATGATGTTTATTTTTGTTTCTTTGGTCAAATTGGCCTGAGCTATTGTGTTCTGTTACCCGAAAGTGTCATCCTTGTAGAAGGAAGTAGTTAGGCTCACAAACGCATTTTCTATACGTTTAGGAACGTAATGACCCCATTAACAATAGTGTCACCTATTGAAATATTTATAATTAGAGAAGGTTTTGTTGTTGATTATCCATTTAATAACTTACAACGGGATGATAATTATCGTACAAATTTACTTTAATAATTTTAATTTGTCAGTGTTCTAGAACTCCCTTATTAAATTAAAATGGAAATAATTAGGAATCAAAACCTAACAATCCCGTTCACTCAGGCAAGAAAGTGAAATTTCTATTACTTGTTCTTAAGTGAATAAAACCTTCCTCTCTCTCTCTCTCTCTCTCTCTCTCTCTCTCTCTCTCTCTCTCTCTCTCTCTCTCTCTCTATCTCTCTCTCTCTCTCATACACACACACACGCACGAACACACACACACACACACACAAACAAACACTCAAAACAGATCACCACACACTGTTACATCGCAAACACATATTCATATACGTGCATACACACATATACACAATCACACAAACGGATACACAAAACACACACACACACACACACACAAACACACACGTACACTTTCGCGTGCTAGTACACGTACGCGTGCCGAAGCACACAAAACACAGTTTCCACACCTTGTCCTCGCTATAATTTGTATCTTGCTTTCTTCTAGTGTGTTTTACAAAATACGTAAGTACTTGTTTACGTAAATAAGTAGATATTTTAAAATTGTCTTTAAAAATAATTAAATATATTTGTTGTCTGCAGGTTTTTTAAGATAAATTATGTAAGTCGTGAATTTAGAGAAATAAAAAGCAAAAATTAAAGAGAGAAAAACTATTTTTAGTTTGTAGAATCTGCCTATCGTCCAGATTCCATCTAAAAAAATCATCATTTTATTTCCTCAACTAAACGTCCATTACAATAAAAAATACTCTAAGGTCATTGGACTGCTGAAATCATTAAAATTAAAATGAATCATCTTAGGTATAAGTTTTACAAGCATTTGCTCTCTCTCTGTTTTTAAAACTTCAAACGGATAACGTTCGTCTACAGTTTTTTTGCTTTCTCACACCACTAGCTAATTTTATGATATCTCACACTCTAACAGACGGTACCTTTCTCATATTTGCTCAGGTTTTCTAAAATTACTTGAACCTCATAAAATTTCTTCACCCTTTTTTGTGAACGCGTACCCAAGACGATTTTATTACTTTTACTACAACTGAAATATACAATGGTTATGTCCTCTTTGTCGCGCTTAACTTCTTATTTCTAACTCATTATTATTAATTTGAATATCAACATTTTTTTTTAATGTACCTCATATGCTTAAGTTACAATATATATATATATATATATATATATATATATATATATATATATATGAAATTAATATATTACTGTTGTAAGTAATTTTATCCACCATTAAGTGCAATGATTTTACCTTGAGTGATGAGGCGCCTTTCAGTCACTTGACCATTGTCGAATCACTGATTACTTTTTCTCAATTTTTCTGTTGCGGATCTTCGGTCCGTCGTGTTGGTAATTATTGACGTTACATACGTTTCCTCTTGAGTCTTGTGTATTATATTTTTGAATAGTATGTCTTCTGTATATGTTGTTTGTAGATTCATTAAATTGTTGTATATGTTTTTATAAATGTGGAATTTTTCTAGTGAGTTTAGTTCTATTGGGTTTTTATTTATTTCAAGTATGGTTAGGTTATTTCCGTAACTTGTTATTTCATGTTTATGTGATATTAGGTGTGCTGTAACATTTGATACTTTTGAATTTTTGTTTTAGAATGCTCTATAATGTTCTTCAAATCTTATTTGAAATGATCTGGTTGTTTTCCTTATGTAAAATGCATTACAGTTGTTACATGTAATTTTGTAAATTCCTGATAGGTTTTGTTTTTCTGAATTTGTTTTGTGGTTTATGTTATTAAGATATTTTATTATTTTGTTGTTTGGTTTGTATGTTGGAGTGTAGTATTCTTTGTTGTATATATTTGTTACTTTTTTATTTTGTTATTGGTGTATTTATATTTTAGGTAGATTTTATTATTTTTATTATTTTTGTGTTCCGGTTGTAGTGTTGTGTTGAGGTTAGGTTTTTTTGTGAATTTATTGTATATATTTTTGTAAGGTGTTTGTTGTATCCATTTTCTATTGCTATTTTTGTAATGTTATCTAATTCTTCATTTAATTTTTGTTATCCTGTGTCTATTTTATTGCTTTATTTAAATTTACTTACAATAGTAATATATTAGCTTCATAAAGTTAGAGCAACGGAAAAACAATGGATAACGTAAAATATCAAGAATATATATATACTTCCTAAAACCTGTACGTGTTTATACTGAGAGTAAAATATATTTTAGGTAGTTTAAACAGAAATATATTCTGTAACAAACTCTTTTGCGTCAATAAATTGTAAATCATTTTACGATTAAACAACGTGTCCTGTTATAAAACCATCAAAACATTAAGTATTATCAATATTTTTAATTAAATGTTACACTAAATCACCGAAAGTTTGGTGAGTTATAGGAGATGGGTTAAGGGGTAAATATATTGAAAAATGTATCCAACGGAAACTCGTCTACGGAGGAATACAAGTGAGTGATTTACTTTGTGTTTAAATTATAAAAACTTTGTGTTTTAAAACCGTTAAAAAATCAAACAAAATAATAAAAACAATAATTTGTATATATTAAAACTTCTATAATTTCCTGGTGCATTTCTTATTGGGTATTTTCTTTTTATTGATCATGGTTTAAGGCGAGAAGCAATAATAAAGTTAAAATTAAACACAAAAATACAACACTAATTATATTATTATCTATTTTTATGGAAATGCCAAAATTTCATCGATTACAGGCCACGTTCCTGGGTATTCTGAAGGCAATAAATACAACATTATCAACTGTTATTCTTATTTATCGAGTGAAAAATTAAAACACTCTTACTTTTTTATTGGTAGTTAAATAAATAAAGTAAAGACGGCTGTTTATAAAAGCAAGCTATTTTATTGGAGTACCGACCATTGTGTTCTGAATTATTTAAAAAATGTATTATATCTAAAACTTAATCATCTACTCTTTTCTAGCAGAAATTTATTTATGAAAAACCGAACACGAAATGGGACAACATTCAAATAAAAAGACAAGAAATGAAACAATTAACTTGAATATTTGTAGGTAAATTTATAAAATTAGCCTTAACAATTCGGATTAATATCATAAACGTAAAACGTTTCAGTATTGATAATATGCACGAATATCCTTACCATATCATACCTTGTGATGATTGTGGTAAACTTTATAGAGGTCAAACTAAAATAGTGCTTGGTCATGCATTCAATTCTTTAAACCCTAGTTTACACAATATAAAAAGTATTGCATTAACTACAACTAGAATAAAAGAAAAAGAAAGAATGTCTATGATAGTTTGGACATCTTAAAACAAAATACTAAGAACACACTAATTAAATTGCAAGTAGAAACATAGAGTAAATAATATTATGATAGATATATAGAGTTTAATATAGAGAAAATTAAGGTACAGTATAGTTGGTAACGCCGTATAGATGTAAATATGACAATGGTGTAACAATTCATATGTTTCCGTTTAATTTATTTTTGTAATGAATTTAAAAAATGTAGGGGCCATTAGTCAGCGAAAACGTTTAACTTTATATTTTATACGAGTATTATCTCTTGTTTGCATTTTGAAAAAAAAATATATTAACATAGTATATATATATATATATATATATATATATATATATATATATATATATATCGCAATATGTATTATGGTGTATTAATAAAGAACTAAGTCAAAATACAAATACAAGAATTATAATTGAATTTGATATATATACTTATCACTTTCAGTATATGTACTTAAACAAGAATCTGACTTGGTATTTATGCGAGTTAACTTTCAAAGACTTTTATTAATTTTATTCTGAAATAATATATTTTATTTTTGATGTGGCGTGATAGTAAAAATAGTGTATACATAATTTCAAATATTATACTAGTCTGTAGAAACTAAAGGGTTACTGAACAAAATGTTGTTAATTGTAGTAAAACGCTTTTGTTTTTTGAGTCTCAACTGACTATTAGTTTTACAATGTTAGAGTGTAGAAGTTCTCTACGTTGTGTATTAGCAGTGCCAAGTATAAGCGCTAAACTAAAAGCAGAATTTGCAAAAATATAAATTTGGGATCGCAATTGACGATACAAAATTACTCGACCAGACTTCAAGCTGGAGAATCTCAATGTTAAAGTGAGGTTTTTCGCTTTCAGTAACAACTATATAAACTAAAAAATAGCTTATATATATATATACATATATATATATATATATATATATATATATATATATATATATATATACGAGTATATATAAATAAACACGCACACAAATACACACACACACACACACATATATATATATATATACATACATATATATATATATATATATATATATATATATATATATATATATACATATATATATATATATATATATATATATATATATTGATATTTTACATTATCCATTGTTTTTCCGTTGCACTGACTTTATGAAGTTAATATATTACTATTGTAAGTAATTTTATCCACCATTAAGTGCAATGATTTTACCTTGAGTGATGAGGCACCTTTCGGTCACTTGACCGTTGTCGAATCACTCTTAGGCATTTTTTATTAAAATTTATTTTGTTGATGCAATTCTGTAGTATAATTTTGAGGTTAAGATATTTACGGTACAGTTTTTTACCTTGGTAGGTGTTAAAATCTTGATATTTTATCAAGTTTCACATTTGAGTGATACGACAATGGTCAAGTGACCGAAAGGTGCCTCATCACTCAAGGTAAAATCATTGCACTTAATGGTGGATAAAATTACTTACAATAGTAATATATTAACTTCATATATATATATATATATATATATATATATATAATAAATTTAAAATATTTCAAAAACAAGAATACTTTTAATCAATATATATTGTTTTTCGAGTGAATAAATATATTCATTAAAAGTATTCTTGTTTTTGAGATATTTTAAATTTAATAACTATATTACAAGAAAACATATCACCATATTTAATATATATATATACAGGTATATATATGTGTGTATATATATATATATATATATATATATATATATATATATATAGATATATATATATATATATATATATATATATATTCATGATTCTTAGTATTGTAATTCCTGAGGATGTTGGTAATGTCAACCAACGAGAATCTTTGAGTGTATTATTCAATAAATTAATCCTGTAATTGTGTATATTGTTTAATCTTAAAAATAATTCTAACAGGAAAACATATTTAATATTCTATATATATATATATATATATATATAAATATCGCAATATGTATTCTTGTGTATTAATAAAGAACTTAGTCAAAATACAAATACTAGAATTATAATTGAATTTACAATTCAAAGCTTTTCGTTTGCTAACAGTACTGGTGATGTTGGTACTGTTAGCGAACGAAAAGCTTTGAATTGTAAATTAAATTATAATTCTTGTATTTGTATTTTGACTTAGTTCTTTATATATATATATATATATATATATATATACTCTTTTAAAATACACGTTTATGTCAATAAAATAACATTTTTGTACCTATGAAATAGGTGGTATAGTCAATTTATTGAAATTACACTGATTTAGGTCAATAACTTGACACATGTACATACTACAAACTCTTACATACATTTAACACCTGATAATTAATAAAATCTTCTTATAGTACTTAACCCTAATGCATTAGGATGGTCACTACCTTTCTCGGCTAAACTGTATGAGTACTATGAGGTATGTTACCAAAGTGGAGCCAATCTGAAAATAAAAATAAATAGTATCAATTAGTGTAAAAGTTTTCAATAAAAGGAGTCAGTCTTTCCTCATCTCATTAAATAATTGTAAACAATATGTATAGGTATAAATATGAGTTTTATGTCAATAATAAATGTAACAAAAAAAATAATGAATTCCTAACTAGATGTAAATACTCATGTCTCAGTGGGGGTTTCCAAAAGTGTATATAGCATTTAGTTTACAATTATGTGATTTTTGGGTCATGAATATTTAATGAGCAATTTTACAATTATGAGTATGAAAACCATTTTTTGACAATTTAAAGACGGGCAAATGTTTTACCGCAAAGATAGAATTAATGTGTCGTAGAATCCTTTTTGTTTTATTCGGAATTATATAACTGCTACATAGAATAATGCGTTTGCCTTCAGCTTACCCAAGTCGAACCTCGTTCTGATATGTTGTACGGAGAGCTCTTGAACATTTCCACAAGTTGGTGCTGCAACTCGAGAAGGAAATTGTTCATCTACAAGACAAAGGTAATAATTTATTTTAATTATGTAATAATAACGATTCATTTTATACCATTAGGGTAGCTTATAAGACACAGGGTAGACCTGCCTTAATCCTCGGGTAGGTGCGCGGACTTTTGCAACGTTAATAGGCGCGTTGGGTACATGTGTACCCCAAAGTCTTATATTTTTTTTTCAAAATGTATTTTTTACATTGAGACAAAATGAACATCAGGAACGTTTTTATACACTACCACTGAACGTAATCATTTATTTTTTAACTGTATTTATAATTTTATAATGGCTCTACTGTTATATTTTTAAAACTCGAGTTTTCCTAAATTTTATAGTAAAAAGAAATGTGTAACTTTACACATGTATAACTTTTTTTTCTCGAGGTAACAAATAACTTTAAACGGTTATTTTTACAGAACGTTTAATTACGAACACAAAAACATAAGATTTACGTGGAATAACTTATTCTGTGTAGGTTAAATATTATAAAATAAAAAACTTGGACAAACTTTAATACATACGATATATACATTATTGCAACTTCTTTGATAGTTGTTATCTTAGATAACATAAACAAAACAAATGTTGATCAAAATATTTGAAAAATCTTATAAATATACTTTTAAAATGATAAAAATAGGAATAGTCTTTATTATTATTTTTTTTTTTTTGAAAATATGTCAAGACAAATTAAAAATAATAACTATTCAGACAAATAAAAATAACTCAACTATGAAGCTACAACTAATCTAGAATGAAGCTATAATATATTTGTATACATATGCCATTATAATGTAATAATTAAAAACAAAAAACAAAAATACAATAGTAAAAGGTTTTAGAAACAAGACTTACAGACTGTAGTTGAATGTTCAGTGCAAACCTTGTATTCACACTTGTCAAAATTCTTTCTTGGCTTTCTGTCCTTTTTCCTTGGGCACATACGGCAACGGCCAACACTGTTGACCTGGCGGTGTTGAGTTGTTTCCTCATGAATTACAAGAAGGTCCTTCGCTCTGTTCTTGATCTGAAGTGGTAGGCAATCAATCTGAGATTTTCTTTGAATTTGGGGCTTGATAAGTTCCCAGGCCACATTCTGATTGAACTCTCTTCTTGGTAACGGAATTTTTGTAACTTTGTTAAAATTGTAGACTCGAAATGCGTTTATTGCCGAAACGTTGAGGAGGTGGAAGAAAACCACCATGGGCCATCGCTTTGTGTTTCTTGCCAAGTTGTACTTCTCACACATTTGGTCAACGATGTCCACGCCGATTTTGGTTTTGTTATAGAAGGTCACTATTTCCGGCTTTTTTCTTGACTCTGTATCCTGATCTATTGCGTCATCGTTGTGCATAGTTGAAAGAAGAATTACTGCCTTTTTTGGGCTTGAGCAGTAAGAAACCAGGGTCTTATTTTTATGGAATGCAAACAAAGATGAATTATGTTTTCTTTGTTTTGTTGGTCTCAATTCATGAGGAACTCCAATTCGTGTGGACTTTATTGTACCAACAACCGTCAGTTTCTTCAGTTCAAGAAGTTTTTCAGCTAATGTAACATAGGTGAACCAATTATCAATGGTAATATTACTATTAGTGTTTAATACAGGCTCCACCAGCCTGAGAGTAACTTCTTATGAAGAATTTGATATATTATAAGGCTATTCTGGTTGTTTTCCAGAATAAATCTTAAGGTTCACTGTGTACATAGACTTGGCACATACAAGAGCATAAATCTTTATGCCATATCTCGCGGGTTTTTTCGTCCGTTTCGGTACGATGTACATCCGAAACGGACACTTTCCACGGAAAGCAACTAACTGCTCGACAACTGTACAAAATTCACTTGGTGTGAAAGACTTCTGGAAATTGTTGACTACCAACCCAAACAATTTTCTTATAGGTGCCAATCTGTCAATTTCCCTTCTCTGTAGGCGATCTCTGATGTCGTCAAACCTCAGACAACGCAAAAGGAAGTGAAACCTTTTATCACTCATCGCCAGATAGCATGATTCAACTCCAGACCCTTTGCTGGTGTCCCAAATGAGCTTGGTGTTTTTCCTGTTGCTCCCTAATGTACCGGAAAGCATAAGAATCCCTAGGAAGGCACGTATTTCTACCTCGTTTGTTTCTCTTGCATCCCTGTCCCTTTGGAATCGTTTTTTGAGTAGGTCAATGTAAATATTAGTAGAGGTAACAATAATCATTATTACTGAATCATTTATAAATAAATTAAAACAATCAATCAAAGAAAATTTTCCTCCAGCAACTTACCTAGGTCCTGGAAGCCATACAACTATATTTTCCGCCCTCGTTCTGACATTTCTTAGAAGAGGAGGATTTTTCCGTCATTTCATAACATTTTTATCCTTACCTCTTACGAAATATAGATGGGCTAGAGGGGTGTCATCATCATCATCATCTTCAAACATCTCTTCATCAATAGTCACGTTATCTAGGTCACGACAATCCCGTACCACGTTTTTTGTAACTGAATCATAAATTTCTTCTTCCACGTTGTCTTCCTCCACATCAACACTATCATTTTCCACAATATTTTCTTCGTCACTAGACTCTAAATTTAAAAGTTCACTTATATACGCATCATCACACATACCCGGTCGCTTTGCCATATTGAGACGTAGATAGGCGCGCGGGGTACAGTTGTATCCCAAGGCACTTTGACTAAGAATTACACACAGATTAACACACGGCAACGTCTGGCGCCCAACTGACCTTGTAGCCCCTTGGGTTGCTTGGCGGAGCTGTCGTGTTGAGCTCCTATGACATGCTGTTTCTGAAAAACTCATTTACAGCAGTTTAATTAATGTTGTATGATTTTATGGTAGTTTTTTTCAAAATTTTGGTTTGACTAATTGCTTTATAGGCATCAGTGAGGTCATTTACATGTAAATTTTGTACGTGGTTGCTTGGTGATTTAAGCGTTGTGTGATGTGCTTTGCTGTTGATTGGACTGATTTGTTTTGGCTTGGATTTTGGTGAGGTGTGGATTTTAGATTTTCGACCTTCATGGTGGCTCGTAGACGAAGCACAGGGGTCGATTCCTGCGCGTCGAAAGCGGTGCTGGATCTGTGACTATTGCCGATAAATGCGGATGGGAGGAGCGTTCTGCTCGATCTCTGAGTGACGTAGTTAGTTGAATGATGAAATCATCTAGGGATGGGACGTTAAGTCCCGCGGCTATTACTGTGTTTTTTACATATCACGGGGAGTTGGTGATTAATCTGAGCGTGACGTTTCGAAAAGAGTGCAGCTTCTTCTTTGATGTATCGCTCAAAAGGGAGTACCAAGCGGGGATTGCGTAGGTGATGATGGGTCTGATGTACGTTTTGTACACCATCAGCCTGACGGATATTGGGATAGGGTTCCCAGCTCCACGGATGACCGGGAAATGCCTTTGGCGGGCGCCAATAGCCTTTCCGATGGCACGTCGGAGATGGGGCTGGAAGGTGAGCTTGTTGTCAAGCTTCACCCCTAGATACTGTACTGTGGTTTTCCATGCTGTGGGACTGTTGTTGAGAAAGAGTGTTGCGACAGGACAAGCACGTTTGTTACTGAAACAAGTTTTCCGTGTTTTGTCCGTGTTGACTGCGATTCTCCACTTCCGAAGCCACGGTTGGAGAAGGTCTAATTGTCTCTGCATGTATCGCACTCCAAAATTAATATTAAGAGTGCGATACTGAAACATGCAGTCGTCAGCAAAGAGTCGCAGTCGGACAGATGAGTATAGGGGGACGTCGTTAGTGTATACAAGATACAATAACGGCCCCAGAACTGAGCCTTGAGGCACTCCAGCCTCAATCGGACGTCGCGTGGACAGATTACCTTCAACGGACGCCTGGAATCACCTGTTGTCGAGGTACGAATGAATGAGGTGTACATAGCATGGAGGTACGGGACTGTTAGCCAGTTTTTACAGGAGGCACCTTGTAGCCCGCCTACCGATTTGAAAGTACTAGACATCAACCACCACCACCACAGCTTGAAAAAAGTTATAGGGGAAACTAAACCTCTAGATCTTTATTTGCCAGGATCTTCCATCAACGCGCATGCGCAAACTTCGGTTCGGTTCCCTGTGTGGGGAGAGAATGTCGGGGGAGCGATGCACCACAATGTAATAAGAGAAAGAGTATCAACGATAACAGTGGAGCCTCGTGGCCTAATGGGTAAGGTACAAGTTTACTAATCGTAAGTTTCGCGTTTAAATCCCGAACTTCGATTTTAATTTTTTTCTTAGAGCATTCTAGTTTTAATGAATCTTATTTGTTGTGATAGGTTAGGTTAGGTATTATAAAAAAATTATAAATGTCTTTTAAATAAAAATGACCAAGTTAAATTTAATTTTTACATAGTGAGTTTTCTTCCTTTTATACCTACATTAAAATATACGTACGAAGTATCCAGTCAGGATAGATTTGGTAATAATTTTATTCAATATTACTATCTATTTTCATTAAAATATACGTACGAAGTAACCAGTCAGGATAGATTTGGTAATAATTTTATTCAGAATTACTATCTATTTTTATTGAATTATACTTACGAAGTATACTATTTCCCCCACTGCTGCAGTAAAACCTACATCGCTTCTCAGCCGTGACGTCACGCACATGCACGTTGATGGAAGATCCTGGAAAATGAAGGTCTAGAGGTTTAGTTTCCCCTGTAACGTTTTTTCAAGCTGTGGTGGTGGTAGGGGATGTCTAGTACCTTCAAATCGGTAGGCGGGCTACAAGGTCAGTTGGGCGCCAGACGTTGCCGTTTGTTAATCTGTGTGTAATTCTTAGTCAAAGTGCCTTGGGATACAACTGTACCCCGCGCGCCTATCTACGTCTCAATATGGCAAAGCGACCGGGTATGTGTGATGATGCGTGTATAAGTGAACTTTTAGATTTAGAATCTAGTGACGAAGAAAATGTTGTGGAAAATGATAGTGATGATGGGGAGGAAGACAACGTGGAAGAAGAAATCTATGATTCAGTACCCCACGCGCCTACCCGAGGGTTAATTGGGAGAAACTGTGTTTAGGGGGAAAAAATGTGAACACGAATAATCTTCGATGTCGTGTTATTAACAAAGATAGATCTAAGATACGTATTTTCAAAGATTGAGTCGACATGGGGGCTTAAAATTCACACTGCAAATAATGACATTAAAGGGGATCTCATTACTAGATCACTAGAATGCCCATTTCAAATATACAATTTAATAAACTATTACTTATTATACTTCTATACTTTTAAATACAACTGTAATAAATTACGGCAGAACCAAAACAGAAAAGGAATAATACTGTCCCATTAGAAAAGGAATTATAACTTTCCAAATATCTAGGCTCATGAAAATCCCTAAACATAAGCAAATATCGTTAAAGCTGTGAACTATTTTATTAAGGACGTAAAGTCATTACGATAGTTAATTAGAATCATAAGAGTTTTTTAATGAGTTCACAGTGTAATTAATATATTCGGCTTCTTTTTGAAGAACTCGCGGTTAGAAAATTAAGCCGTAGTGAAAAAGTTGTTTAACAAATAAGATAGTCCTTTTGAGTGTCAGGAATCTTTTTTTTAATTTATATTTGAAAAAATGCATCATGCTTGGTTATTTGGGGTAGGGTATAATAGCTTTAAAATTTAATAATTAAATCTGTCCTCTTCATAAAGAATAGATTTATTAATATATAATATAAATAACTTAATAATAATTGAATCTATCCTCTTTATAGAGGATAGATATACTATTATACAATATAAATAATTTAACAATTAAATAATCGATAATTTCTCTTTTTCTGCGGGAAATTAAAAAATTAAAAAAATTATGCCTCAATTTAGGGCTTAACTATATATGACCAGATTACAGATCTGATATTTAACGAACTAAAAACAAGGAATATTTGTATATTGTGAATAACTTAGAACAATTTCAGAACCGATTAGTATAACAATTAGATTTTCAAACCAAACACGACTCATAAATTTCATATTGAAAAAAAACTAAAATTGTATTTATGAATGTAATTTAATAATATAAAACCCTGTAACTACATATGAATACTAAGAAAATCAAATAATATACTGAAACCCTGATTTAAGGGCATTACCTGAGCTGATAATATTGCTCCATGTTATTAAAGCAGGTTAAAGTCTTTAACTGGAAATTAAAAGGTATTTTTAGATTTTTGAAAATTGCAGTGCCAAAAAAATAGCATTGAAGTTGAAAATAATATATTTCTTTTTTTTTTAACCAGAATAAAAATAATTAACAAATGCGATTTAGGAACATAGTCAAATAGTTTCCCTATTATATAAACTGTTTCGATAAAGCTACAAAGTACGTAGGAATAACTTACAGGTCTTTTCAAATACTTAAATATACCAATATACTTCAGTAATACAGTTACAAAATACAGTTTCACATTCTCGCTTTAACTTAGCGACAAAAACACGGGAATGGCTTCTGTAACGTATGTAAACAGTGTTGTATTTCTTGCTACAGCTTCTAAGAGAGCCAATAGGAAAAATATTTCACTCACAATACCAAAACACATACTACACAAATGTTACCCATCTCCATAACCCCTAACTATACAGAAACTACTAGAAACCTGCAAATTTTACATAAACCTAAAACATTTTGCATAATCTAGCTATTTGTGAAATATAAAAACGTTCCTACAATACATCCCACACACCTATTCAACCCCCAATAGCACTACAATTCTTACTTGTCAGAATAAAACATAAAATGTCATAACCCCACAAATATTTTATCATTCCCACTTGAATGGTAAAACAAAAACAAATTGAGATGGAAAAGAAATACCGCTCCAAAATCATCGGATTTAGTTAAAACATATTTAAGTAATATATTAGGAAATGTATTCTACTTTAAAGAAAATTTTGTATCTTGGTAAAGGTTTTACATAAAGTCTATTCGTCTACATTAAAAATAAAATAAATTATTTATACAAAAAGTCTAATTTCCTCACCTCGTCTTTGATACCTTCATAATGTTGAAAGTTCAAAACTTCATCAAATTTGTCCATCAATGCAGAAAACTGAAAATAATTCTGTAATTAGTTACCATTGTAAAATCTTAGTTATCTAAATTATATTATATTACCGGGATACACACTTTAAACTTTTCAAATAATTTAAACAATTTTCTCTGTTATTTAATCTGCTGTGTCACATCACATGCAATAATCCAAGAGGACTGTAGTGTAACTTTTAATACAAGTAGAAAACTCAAAGCTATGTTACAGAACATATTTTCAAATTAATTGGAAACCTAGATTTATTGTTGGTGTGTGTGTTTTATTTCTTCTTTCGAAGTGAACAAGTTCATTTGCTGGGTATGACTATGTGAAAGGAGAAATCATCTAATACATCACACAACCCTTAAAGCTATTCAAAATTCAACATAAATTAGGTGATAAGGTGATTTAATACAACAAGTCGTTTATAGGTCATTTTATAGGTTATAGCTCATTTGTGTTATAGGTTATGTGTTAAAACATATGTTTCAACTTAGGCTATAGGCCTATAACTTAATTTGTTGTGAGTTAATAAATTAATTTTTATAATTGAAACTTTTGAAAACTTTCTTAAACTCATTACAAATAGTTAACTAGCAAATATGTTTTATTGTAATTTATTACCTGAATTTTTAGGCTTGACAATGTGACTTAGAAAATGAGAAAAATCAAAACGGTAGTCACAACAAACGAGGTGTATGCTAACCTCATAAGACTAGTTGCCTATAAACTATACGAATCAAGTATAATTTGAAGAGTTAGGTAAGAAATTAAAAATCTGTGATAGAAACTTTCCTTTTCTTTGAATGAGTTGAATGTGTCATAGATGGATCTACAATCACGCATAATTTGGTTAACAGACATTCTGACATCATCAGTGTTATCGTTTAATCTCAGCGTTAACATTCTTTCGGTTATTATTCTATAACTTTCAATAAACACTACGTTCATAACAATGAACTGAAAGAGAACCATGACCATAAATCCTATTTCGTAAGTCCACATTATGTAAAGTGTTCCAAAATATGTAACCGTCATGACGATGTTTGAAACGATTATCCAAACACAAAGTGCTTCAACAAAGTATAGTATAGCTGCGGCTTTGTAAGATAGTCTTTCAATATTCAGAGTTTGTTTTAGAAGAGATACATTTTGTTGAATTTTCTTGTCGTGGTTTTGATTCCACCAGAGATAAATAAACAACATAGCGTTTAGACGTATCTTTGCCAAAATAATGGCCGCTACAGTTGCAAATCCATGTAAGTCTTCAATCCGTTGAGATCTGTGATAAATGCCTTGCAAAAACGAAATAAAATCATATACAGAAAACCCCAGTAGAAGAGCTTTTATAATGTTGTTACTCTTGTAAATTGCATGTGTTTCAATGACAAACGGAGACTGCAAGAAGAAAATTGGCGTTAGAAGATTGAGAATAAATATAAAGTGATGAAACGCCTTCATCTTGTAACCGATCCTGTAAACTGGTACAAATTCAAATATTGTCCTTAACCTCTATTCACTACTGCACTGTACACCCAAAACTGAAACAACGTTTATTATTAATCTGCTAATGGTTTACTTGATGAATTACAAAATAATAGGTGTATCACTTTGATAGAATAATCTACTTATTTCGTCGACAGTATGATATGTTTGCTCTTTGTAATTTTACTGAGTGTTTTTAATAGATTGGCTTCAGCTAGAAACCTTGTTTATGACATAGACGGTCGAAATTAGTATGGACTTAGTATTGTTGACATAGCATTGATGCAAACCTTTACGACTGACATATTTAATAACTGTCAACTAATAACCTCAATCCTACTTTGTATATTGCACATGAGACATGTCATTATTAAAATATTTTCTGCGAATATTTTTTAATACATTTACAAACTGTACTAAATTATATTAATATAAACATAGGATAAATATTTGTTGATGTCTACATAATGTTTTCGTCATCCAATTTATTCGTTAGGGAAACACTTTTTAAAATGTGTAAATCTTGAAAACGTTTAATTTCTTAAAAGGTGTTTCACTATGACGTGACATTAAACTACCTCACCCTTTCTTATTGATTGAAACAAAATTATTATTCTTTATTCTCTCTTTTGCGTAATAAAGAATATATTTATTTTAGAGGAAATGTACTGAAACGGAATTAACACAAATAACAATGTATTAGTCTAGTTTTAAAAATACTTAACTAAGCGAATACGTAATTGCTTACTTGCTGACGCGTTTCAAAACATTCTTTCCTTTTACGAAGCTAACCTTCTACTGGCGGCATCGGTTAGGCGTAAAGGCTCTAACGGGAATGGATTTATGACTGTGATATGGGGTTTTGTTGTTTTTGTTGTGTGCCATATAGTAGAAAAGGCTGTTAGCTTCTATGTGTGTGTGATCATTTAATACGTTTCCTTTATCTGTTGCGTAGTGTATGTATATTTCATTTTTTCTAAGGTTGTTAGTTTTTTACTTTTTTTAATGTATGTAGAACATTTAAATTAGTGTGCATGTCGGTGTGTGTGTGTTGGGTGTTTTTTAGGGGTTTTGCGTAGCTGGATTTAGGGGTTGTTTGTTGTTTTTGGGTAATGTGTTCTTCGAAGCGTGTATAGATTGACTTGCCGGTTTGGCCGATGTAATAGTTGGGACAATCGTTACAAGTTAATTTGTAAATACCTGAGAGTTGTATTGGTCAGAAGAGTTTATTTCTTTTTGAAAAAGTTGTATGTGCAGTCTTAAGGTGTTTGTTGTTTTGTAGGATATTTGGTAATGGAGTTTTTTGAAGGTAGAGGCTATTTTGTGTGTGTTTTTGTTGTGGTGGGTGAGGGATATGTATTTGTTGTTTTTTGTATGGTTTGTTTGTATGGCCGTTTGATGGCGTTTGTGTTTAATTTTCCTGAGTATGTTGTCTATGAGCGTGTGGTAGTAGCGGTTTCGTTGGGCGATGATCTTTCTGGTATTAAGTTCTTTGTCGTAGTCTTTCTGTAGCATTGGTATATTAATTAGGCGGTGTAACATATGATTAAATGGTTGGTGTTGTATGGGGTGATTAGATGTTTTATATATGATAATATCGGTAGTTGTCTTCGGTTTTCTGTATATTTAAAATTATATCTGGTGTGTGTTTGGTGATGGTAAGGTCTAGAAAGTGTATTTTATTGTTTTCTTCTAATTCGAGAGTGAATGTAACCTTTGGTGTATGGTACTAATGTAATTGTGTAGTTGTTTGATTTGCCGTTTGTTGCCGTTGTATAAAATTAAAATGTTATGTACATATCTATGGTAATATATTATTTTATGTGTGTGATTATTGTTCTGTAGAATGTATTGTTGTTCGATATGATGTAGGAATATTTCTGCTAGGATACCTGAGATGGGGGAGCCCATAGGGAGGCATTCTTTCTGTGATTAGAATTTGTGTTGGTATGGGAAATAGTTTTGTGATGTGATGAGTTTTGGTGAGTGTGATGATTTCATGTGTGAGTTTATGTGGAGTGTTGTTTGCTGTGAGCATATTTGTTTGTATGTGGAGTGTTTGTTCTATTGTCACATTATTGTATAGGTTTTTTATGTCGAATGAGCCAATGGTGGAGTTTTGTGGTATGTGGATGTCTTGAATTTTGTAAAGGAAGTCTATGCTATTGTGTATGGATGTGTGATTGTGGAAATTTATGTTGTCTCTGATAAGATTGTCTATGTATTTGGCTAGCTTATGTGATGGTGCATTTGTGTGATTGATTAGTGGACGGATGGGTGTGTTTTCTTTGTGGATTTTAGGTAAAGCATTTAATTGTGGGGGCTTGCGGTTTTATTTGTTTGTAATATTTCTTTTGTTCCCTTTTCATGATTTGATTTATTTAGAAGATTTTTGATTTCTGTTTGAAATTTAGGCGTGGGGTCTAATCGGAGTTCGGTTATTTTATTTTCAGTTATGAAACTGTTTACTTTCCTAGCATGTCTTGTTGGTGCATTGTTACTATGGAGTTACCTTTGTCTGCTTTTAAAATATTTAGGTTGTATTTTCAAAAAAGAAACTGACAAATACAAACTCTTAGTTATATACAATTTAACTTGTAACGATTGTTTCAGCTATTACATCGGAAAAACCGGCAGGTCATTCTATACTCGCCTCGAAGAACACAATATCCAAAAACAACAAACAAACCCTAAATCCACCTACGCAAAACACCTAAAAACACCCAACACACACACACACAAACACACACACCGACATACACACTAATTTAAATGTTCTACATACATTAAATCAAAGTAAAAAGTAACAACCTTAGAAAAATATGAAATATACAAACACTACGCAACAGATAAAGAAGACGTATTAAATGATCACATCCACTTGGAAGCCAACAGCCTTTTCTATTATATGACACACAACCAAAACAACCCACCATATTTCACAGTCATAAATCCATTCCTGTTAGAGCCTTTACACCTAATCGATGCCGCCAGTAGACGGTTAGCTTCGTAAAAGGAACGAATGTTTTGAAACGCGTCAGCAAGAAAGCAATTACGTATTCAATTAGTCAAATATTTTTAAAATTAGTTTAATCAGTGAACTCAAGATGTTTAAATCAAGCAACTTCAATGTATTAGTATACAATTAAATATACTTTAATCATATTACACTGTAAGTCAGTCTGTGCTAACTAACTTCCAGAAGTTTTAAGTTTTTGCGTATTATATGTATTGTTAAATATTTTGCCATGTAACGGCAACATTGATTTCCGGAGGACCTTAAATAATTAAATGAATGAAGTTGACGTTTTGTACATACCTCACTGGGCGAAGTACCACCACTTGTCGGACAGTTATTCGGGTGCACCCTTTCCCGCACTTATCAATTACCTGTTGAACTTAAAGAAATCACTTATATTCAAAATGTCACTATTAATGTTAAGAGTACCTTCGCCACACGACAGGAGAAACAAAAAGAGAGAAATGGTCTAAACCGAGCCTCGTTTAGAACACACAAAAACTACGTCACGTCGAGAGTGACGGAAGAGATGTCGTTTAACCGACGTTTCGAAAGGAACTGGGCGTACCGAACCTTGTAAGAGACAAAGGTTGGCCGATAAGGAGTCCCTCTCTGAAGCATTTACACTGTCTTTTAAATTATCTTTAATTTAAAGAAAAGTACGTAACATACCGGGGGCCTTGAATCCTCCTAGGATTCAAAGAAGAATACAATATAAGCTACCCCAGCATGAGAGAAAAAAAAACAATAATTATCAATAAACAAACTGAGAGTTCTTCACAAAAAACAAATATACACTAAATAAAATAAAAATTCCTTTTCTAGAAACATGAAAAAAATAAGAAGTTTATTATGCACTAATGGGCAGTTGGAAAACCTTATGAGATGGTCGAGTTATAAGTCCTTGCTGTGTCTTGAGCTGAACAACTCGCACCACACCGTCTGTGCCAGGGAACACTTGTGTCACTCTTGCCAATGGCCAAGAGAGAGGCGGAGTAGGTTGATGCACTAGCACTAGGTCGCCCACACGAAGGTTGTCTGTCGTTTCCGTCCCTTTGGTCCGCTGCTGTAGAGTGTGAAGATATTCCAGCTGCCACCTTTTCCACACGCGTTGGTGAAAAGCATGGACGAGGTGCCAATGCTTAAGTCGATTAGTAGGGACTTCAGCCAGATTTCTTTCGGGTACGGCGACGAGTGGAGCTCCAATTAAAACGTGTCCTAGGGACAGAGCAGTGAGATCGGAAGGATCGTTAGCTAAAGGTGTGAGTGGTCGAGAGTTGAGGATTGACTCGATTTGAGTTGTCAGAGTCATGAATTCGGAGAGAGTTAGAACGTGTTCACCTATGACGCGACGCAAGTGATGTTTAGCGCTTTTAATTGCGCTTTCCCATAGCCCTCCTTGATGAGGTGCAGCAGGAGGATTGAAGTGAAAATTAACTCCACGTTGAAATGAAAATTCACAAACGAGATCTTGTCCTGAGGTCCTGAGTAGAGATCGCAGAGCATTGTCAGCTCCCACAAAGTTTGTTTCGCAGTCGGAATAGATGTGTTGACAAAGACGTCGTCTAGACACAAATCGAGTCAATCCTGCGATGAACGCGTGCGTCGAGATATCAGTGACCACCTCAATGTGAACAGCCTTGGTGACAAGGCAAACAAAGACACAGATGTATGCCTTGATCGTTCTAATAGAGCGTACATTATGTACTTTCAGAGTGAAAGGACCACCATAATCAATGCCTGTGTTGAGAAATGGGCGAGTAGGGGTCAGTCGATGTTGAGGTAAGTTTCCCATAAGAGGATTTTTATTTTTAGGTCGGTGCTTAAAGCACACAATACACTTGAAGACGCGTGCACGGATTACATTCCGAGCACACAATTTCCACAATTCTTGTGCGAGAAGTGATTGAGTGAGTTGAACTCCAGAATGAAGGTACTTCCGATGATATAGGTCAATCAAGGAGTCAACCACAGGGTGTTTCTTAGGCAAAATCACCGGATGTTGTGTCTCATAACGAATCTGTGCTGCTTCGAGTCGTCCACCAACTCGCAGGACGCCATCGCTATCGAGAAATGGTGTTAATCGTCGAAGCCTAGAAGATACCCTGTTAGGAGGGGTGTGCCCTAATGCCTTTAAATATTCGATGAAGGAGGATGCCTGAAGTAATTTGAATATTCGGATTCTGGCTGAGTTCAACTCCCCCGTAGTGAGAGGTCCAACAGTTCTTCCTAAGTGACGACAGTTGTGTATGAAACGCAACAAGTACGCCATTACACGCTGCAGTAGACTAAAGCTAGAATATTTCCGCAGCAAGTCCCATTCTGAGTGAACAGTGGAGAGAAGAGATATAGGTGAAATAGGTTTATATTCCCCTGTGTCAATGAGTTTTGCGGTATCCTGAAGAAACGTGGGTGTCTCTAGGTGTTCGTCTGGATCCTGTAATAGTTGATAAGCGTTAGTCGTCCATTTCCGCAATTCGAAGCCACCTCGAAGTAAAAGAGAAATGAGCTGAGCTTTCAAATGAGAGGCCTCATCAATGGAATCACCACCCGCAATAATGTCGTCGACAAACATTTGTGTGCGGAGTACTTCGGCAGCCTGAGGGAATGAAGCACCTTCATCGGAGGCGAGCTGATGAAGAGTTCTTATCGCCAGGTAAGGTGAACAACTAAGTCCATAGGTTACTGTGGTCAATTGATAAGTGGAAATAGGTTGATCGACATGGTCCCTCCATAGGATAAGCTGATAAGGTTGATCATCAGGGTGGACTTTGATCTGACGATACATCTGACGTATATCGCAAGTAAAAACCACATTATGATAGCGAAACATGAGTAACAGATCACAAATGTTGGTCTGCATTTTCTGTCCTGTCCACAGGGTGTAGTTGAGAGAGAAACCATTGGATGTTTTTGCACTGGCATCAAAGACTGTTCGAAGGCGAGTAGTGGTGCTGGATTCTTTTAGAACCCTATGATGAGGTAAAAAGTAGTGAGGTGAACTGAGCTGAGTGTTTTGGGCAAGTATCATATGTCCAGACGTCAAATAGTCAGACATGAATTCTGCATAAAGTTGCTTGAAGCGAGGCTTAGAGTTGAACTTTTGTTCGAGAGATTTTAATCGTACTTCCGCGTTCCCGCGAGAAGTTCCGAGAGGAGGTTTATCTTGTTTGAAAGGAAGTCGGACACAGTAACGACCTGAACTGTTGCGTGTATGAGTAGCGACATAATGAGCTTCACATGCTTGATCATGTGGTGAGAGTTTTGAGGTGAAGGGCACTTCTTCATGTTGCCAGAATTTTTGTAGAGAATTGTGCAGTTCCAAGTCATTCACCGTGAGTAATGTGGTGGACATACTAGCACTAGATTACCTTTCACAGGTAGGCAGACATGGACCTTCTCCCATAACCATGCATCCAAAGTGAGTGCCTATCAGGCACGGCATATTAGAGCCGAGACAATGCGTAGTTGGAGTCAATATTAAAGGAAAAAGAGCGCCGCCCAGAAGAATATCAATGCGACTTGGCAAATGAAAAGTAGGGTCGGCAAGCGTATAAGATTGTACCTTATTTAGTACTTTAACGTAAATGTGAGTACGAGGTAAATCGACGCAAATTTTGTCGAGAATGAGAAAATTATGTTTGGCAGCTATTACTGTGCCATCGAGAGTGTGCACGCCTAAAGAGGTCATGCCCCTTGAGCGAGTAAGAGTTTGAGAAAGTCCAACAATGTTGTGATTACTTCTCGTTCGAGTTACACACATTAGTTGAGCTACTTGCTCTGAAATAAATGAGGATTGGCTTCCTGAGTCCACCAGAGCCCGGAAAACATAAGTCGTCCCGGTAGGAGAGGAGAGTTTTACTAAAAGTGTGCCCAAGAGCACAGTTGTACTTTGAGAGGCAGGATTAGTCGCCTGAGAAGTCATACTAATAGGTGACTGAACAACTTCTGTTACACCTTGGTCCTGGGAAATAGAGGACTTTAATGGTTTATGCTGAGGCAGGTGATCGTTGTCGAAATGGAGAAGAGTGTGATGTTTCCTTTTACATTGAAAACAAGTCGATTTGGATTTACAAAACTTCACACTGTGAGCGCCCAAACATGAAATACATCTTACTATACGACTTCGCGATCTTCAAACGCTCTGTCGGAGATTTGGCCTTAAACTTAAGGCAGGAATAGATTTAATGGTCTGTTCCTTTACACAGAAAACATAAAGGATGCTTTGTTTCAGACGCTGTGTCATTGACAGAGCTACAAGTCACCAGCGAAGTCCCCTTTCGGTTAACCTGAGTCTTATACATTAACTGTTTTCCCTTTGAAATTTAAGGTGAGTTTGAAGGTAATGAGTTAGCGTTGAGAGTTGAAAAGGAATGTAGTGTCGCGTGTTCAAGCTCACTACATTTTTGTGAGAGGAAGTTGATAATTTCCGCAGGTGTTGCCAGAGTCGACGTGTTATCCCGTGATTGTTCAAGCTTCTTCAGTATAGTAGAATCCAGCTTGCGTAAAATCATCGCTGACAATAAGGGATTGTTACTCGTGATATCAATTTGTATCCCCTTCAAGGCTTGGGTGTTCTCTGTGTAACTTGTAACAAAGTTACGCATTTGGTTAGAAGTGTAATTGATATTCGGCAAGTCGAGAATTCTATTGAGATGAATTGACATTAATCGTCTTGGAGAATGATATCTCTCCATAAGAAGGTCATACGCGACTTGATAATTAACTTCCGAAATAGGTAAAGAGTTAATTAATTTTAATGGTTCACCTGAGAGTACACTGAGCAATTACTGTAGTTTGGTGACAGCATTGAGAGATGTATTTTTATGTATGGTAGAGTCAAAGAAATTTTTGAAAGAAATCCATTCAAATGGATCACCCGTGAAATGTTTGAGTTCCAATTTTGGAAGTCGCAGTGGGATTTGTGACGAGAGTGAAGAGCTAGCTTCGGTTTTTTGCCTAGCAGCTTGGTTCGCTTCTATTGAAGCAACAGTGTAATTTATGCGAGAAACAAGATCATTAACCACAGCCGAAGTTGAGAAATTGGGAATAAAATCGTTATCTTTTTCCAACGAGAGTTCATTGAATAAGTCCAATGTGTCTAAAAATTCTTGTTTAATGCTAGCGACAGAGGGAGCTCGGATCATTAATTCCTTTATCAGAAATCTTTTGCGTGAGATCATAAATAGATTGGATCTGGGAAAATAGAGCTTCTTTCTTAGCAGTGATTACTCTTAGTGATTTGGCCATTTTGTAGAATTGAATTATATCTACAATAACAATAAGGCTCTTTAAATACACTAACAAAATATGCTATACTAATAGCAAGAGCGATAGAGAAAGCATAAACTAGTTTTTCACAAAGAAATGTAAATATTGAATGTTTGAACTTATGAACGGACGTAAACAGTTCAAGTAAACAAATGTCTCTTATTCAAGGTTACAATAACAAGATATCTTCCAATAATTTCAACCAGAAAAACGTTCAATACAAATTATGAAAAAATGTAAATATTTTAAAAGGAAATATTACAATTACATTGGACAGCATGTAACTGAATGATCTGCTTCAAAACAATAAGCATTAATAAATATAAATTTGCAATTTATAAGCACTGAAATCATAGGTGACTTCTTTTACCATAAGTAGTATTACATACTAAATAGTTAGCAGAAAATATTTATAAATATATTAGCCTATTAACATTAGCATGAGTGGGCAACATACATTTTGAATCATACGAATTGTTTACAAATAGACAAGCGTAATGAATTATAAAGATATGCTTTCAGAGAGGGTTTGTTATAATCTACTGTATTTGAACAGCTGATAGATAAGAAATTGAGTGAGGTAAGCCTTGTAACAAGGACAAGATATTGCGTGCGGTTGAAAATATGTACGTCACACTTGTGGATATGTTTTAACATAGGACCTATTCAAAAGATCCGGGCCGTAGGACCAAAAATGTTAAATATTTTGCCATGTAACGGCAACATTGATTTCCGGAGGACCTTAAATAATTAAATGAATGAAGTTGACGTTTTGTACATACCTCACTGGGCGAAGTACCACCACTTGTCGGACAGTTATTCGGGTGCACCCTTTCCCGCACTTATCAATTACCTGTTGAACTTAAAGAAATCACTTATATTCAAAATGTCACTATTAATTTTAAGAGTACCTTCGCCACACGACAGGAGAAACAAAAAGAGAGAAATGGTCTAAACCGACCCTCGTTTAGAACACAAAAAAACTACGTCACGTCGAGAGTGACGGGAGAGATGTCGTTTAACCGACGTTTCGAAAGGAACTGGGCGTACCGAACCTTGTAAGAGACAAAAGTTGGCCGATAAGGAGTCCCTCTCTGAAGCATTTACACTGTCTTTTAAATTATCTTTAATTTAAAGAAAAGTACGTAACATGTATTTTTACATAAAAATTAAAACGTTGATTTTTAAATTTAATATTAATTAATTTGTTTATTTCGTTTTGGTTGTTTCAAAATGTAAAATGTTCCTTGACGTTTAAGATGTTTTCTATAGTTGGTAGCTATAAAAACCTCATTTATCTAACTTAACTATAGTAGTAAAATATTTGAGAATATATACATTAATTTTAATACAAATTGTTATTTTTTTAATATTTATTATTTAATTTTTGTAAACTATAATAAAACAGAAGGTCACAGCCTATTTATTACATAAACTATAAACCAAAATTAAGGGAATTCTTCATTTTTTAATTTTATTTAGTGGTTATCAAGTGTAAAATCATCCTACTGGACTTAAATCACAGCTTCTTTCTTCATTTCAGGTGCTCGACGCGGCATAGGAAAGTGTCACAAAGTCAAACCCTCCATAATTTATTGCAACGAGGAGAAAATGTCATTTCCCTTACAACTTTATGTGCCAAATTTTGTTTTGGCATGTTACAGTGTAGCATATTTGCGGTTGAAGAATAAATAAATTATTATTGACATTTAAAACGCATATAAAATACCACGTTTCGTTATTCCTATTTGTTTTGAATTCAGGAAATGCTTGTACTCGTAAGTATTTAACTCAGTTTTTTAGGAATTAAAGTTTTAGACGGTTTGCAACTGATTAAGCCAATCCGTTCAATTCATATCCAAACGGTCATGATCCTTATGAATATAACTTCAAACCTGTAGCGTTTTGGTCAAAGTAACCAAACAATACGAGTATATGAGATAGAATTGCTCACTTTGGCTTTAATATATTCTGTGTTGTAGCGCACCCACATTGGGAGTTAACTTATACTTTAATAAATCATTGAAACTGCTGCTCTCATTCTGAAGGCGTCGTTTTGTTCTGGAAACTTCTTTGGACTCCGACCGTTGCGTTTCCAGTAGCGACATGACTAGGGCATTAGTTCCGACTCACAATACAGCTGGGCAGGGTTGAATGGAGATTTGAAGCGTTTGAAGAGAAATTTCTGTCCTAAACTAGGAACTTATATAATGGACACGGAGTCTTTTGGGACGGGTTACATCCTGTATGATTGGCTGCAGAAAAGAGTGTATCATATGCAGCTCCTTCAGAGACAATAATACGTTTATACTTAATTTAAAAGAGAGAGTAACTAAAGGAGTATTGTGATTCAAGCTAATAATTAATTTTAATATGCTCCTTTTCAATATCTTTAATTACCTTTTCATATTTTTTACCATCATACACATCTAAATCGCCTGTTATAGATTTGATAACTGATCCTAGTCCATCTATAAGACCTCTTTTTATTATTTTGTTACTGTTCTTTTAAAAGTATAGTCCTTAATTTCTCTTCAATTACGATTTTACTGTGGTTAACATATTTAAAATAATTAAAAATATCTATTATTTTACTACCATTGTCTGTTACATATTCATTACCTAACAGGCTACCGTTACAATTGATGCAGTTAACTTCAAAAGTTTGTAAGACATCATAATAATAGGAATAAGTGTCGTTTAAGTGTATAATTAAGTTTATAAAAATAGTTATAAACTAGGTTGTAATAAAATGTGGATGAAGGAATGGTACGAGGATTTTAGTTTGGCTGTGGCAAGGATGAACTGGTAAGATTTTGATCATTAGTTATGTGTCTTATCTTCCTAGGTCTTTTAATTTTTGATAAATGTATTTTTTCATTTGTGTTATGATGTCTAGGCTTTATTCTACCTGTTTTCCTTTCCTTATTAACAAAACATATTTCTTCTTTGCCATATTTATTATTTGTCTTGCCCTGTTTTTGAATTATTTTCACATAAAGTTCAGTTGAAATATCTGGAAGTGGTTCCTTGTTTATATTTCTTTTGTCCAAAATTATTTCTTTAATTTTTTGGTTAGTATTTCTAATGATTTCATACAGTGCTTTTGTATTCTCTCTATGACTTAAAACGTAGTCGTTTGCAAACTGGTTTTCTACATCTACATCCAGTAGTGTGCTCGAGTTTATGTGACCAAACAAAACTTCACACGGCGTTAATTTAGTAACTGAATGTATGTTATTATTATACGATATTATAGCATACTTCACTTTCTTAATTATATTGTCCTTTTTGAACTGGATTTGATTTTTTAAAGTCTTATGTGTTCTACTATCGTGGAATGAACTCATCACATAATCCATTTGATTGGGGGTTTTGTATACTTATAAAATGTATTTTAATTTTATGCCGATCTAATATTTCTTTTACAACTCTATTGTTAAACTCCGTTCCATTGTCTGATATAATTACTGCTGGCACACCATAATGTCCGAAGTAATCTAGTAGCTTATCAGCAACTTCCCACACGGTACATCTGTGCATAACGCGAGAAGGCGTCGACTATGATTATAAAGCGGTTTTTTTCTAGTGATATGCTATGCACGTGTACGACTTGCAAAGGCTTTGTTGGTGTTGGTGTAAGATTCATTTCTAGTTTTAAAGGGATTCTGTCGTATTTAGTTTTTTGGCATATTTCACATTGGTTGATAAAATTTTAAATGTGTCTCTTTATGTTGGGCCAATAATATCTACGTTTAATTTGTTCATAAGTTTCTTGTATTTCGCGATGATTAGTTTTGCTAACATGATAATTATTTATGTTTCCAGCATTTTTTCTTCAGAAGTTAAATTCAATAATTTGTTGTTATTTTCAACTGAATTTAATTCAGATTGTTTAAAGTGTTTAACTAAGCATGATGCAAATCTCTCATAAAAGTCATCTTCAAAATATAGGTTATATTTTACTTTAGGTGCAAGTATGATTTTACGAAGGTAACTATGTCATTATTCAGATTATTTTCTGATATTTCAACTATTAAACGTATTTTTGAAATTTCAAATACCTATATTATTTTTACTTTTTTTTGGTTCGTACTTTACTAGAGATAAAAATATTTGATTTTTGCCAAAGCTTACAGGCTCGTCGGAAATTGGTATTTCTATCTGAGTGTTTCCTTCAAAATTGGAGTGAACTGACTGCTCAATTTCCTCATTGATATCTTCTTGACTGGCGGCGGAGTCTTCTTCTATGTCTATGTATACTACCATAGACTAGTTATCATCCAATTCCAGGAAGTAACGTTGGAGTAAATCAGCTGAAGGCATTTGCAAGTCCTCCTCTACAGTATGTTGATAGTTTGTTGACATTTTATCGGTTACATTCAATTGTATTCTCTACAAAGCATCCGCGTTTTGGTTTAATTTACCTTTTTTATATTTTATTTCGTGTTCATAATTTCTAGTTTTAGCCTCCATCTTAAAAGTTTGGAATTTGGTTCTTTAACAGATAATATCCATATTAAAGGCTTACAATACGAATAAATTTTAAATTTTCTCCCAAATAAATAAAGCCTGAAATGTTTTGTTGCCCATACAATCGCTTATAGTTCTTTCTCAATTGCAGAATAGTTAATTTCACTGTCATTCAGAGTTCTGCTGGAATACGCTATGGGAAGTTCTTTTCCGTTTTCATCTTGACTTAAAATTGCTCCTATCGCATAATTGCTTGCGTCTGTTGTTAGAATGAATTCTTTTTCGAAGTCCTGGTATTGCAAAAATTATTTTTGCATGTTTCGAAACAGTCTATAAATTCGGCGTTATTATTATAAATTTTTGCATTTTTCTTTAAACAGTTCGTAAAAGATTTTGATATTTTTTGCAAGTTTCTAATGAGTTTTCGGTAATACCCTAATAGTTCTGAAAATCCTTTAATTTGTTTGGTAGTCTTTTGTATTGGATATTTTTTCAGGGTTGGGTTTTACTCCATTCAGCGTAACTATGTGTCCTAAATAAGCAACTTCCTTTCTCGAAAATTCCGTTTTGTCCAGCTGTAATTTAAAGTTGGCT
The DNA here is from genome assembly GCA_036971475.1 of Prosapia bicincta. Lineage (NCBI taxonomy): Eukaryota > Metazoa > Arthropoda > Insecta > Hemiptera > Cercopidae > Prosapia > Prosapia bicincta. Next base: position 153,224,049 of record JBAIZL010000005.1, on the reverse strand, counting down.
TTGCGTAGTCTGTCAAACACTTCTCTAAGTACGTCTTATGTCCTTGAAGGGTAGTTGAATAAATTATAATGTCCAAATAAACTACACAAGTTTCATTTTGAATTCCTCTTAGAATATTATTCCTAATCCTTTGAAACGTATGGGGCTATATTTTAGGCCAAAGGGCATTCTTAAAAATTCGTAATGTCCCGTTTCAGTTGAAAATGCTGTTTTTTCTACGCTGCTTGGGTCCATCTCTACGTGATGAAATCTTGAGTCGATGTCTAAAGTTGAGAAATACTGAGATCGTCCTAATTTGTCTAAAATGTCAGTTATGTTTGGCAAGGGAAATTTATCATCAATTGTTTTTTTCTTAAGCCTCTAAAATCTATCACTAATCGAAATTTCCTTTTACCAGAAGCGTCCTGTTTTTTGGTACAATCCAAACAGGCGACTTCCATGGAGAATTAGAAGGTTTAATGATTCCCTGTTGAATCATGTCTTCAGTTTGTTTATTAATTTCATGTTTGTAAGTTCCTGGATATTTATAATTTCTAGAATATACGGGAATTCCGCCTGTAGCCCTAATAACATGTTTTATTTGATTGGTGAAAGTCAAATCATTTTCATCAATATGAAATGTATTTGCATATTCATCTATTAAATTTGTTATGGCGGTTTTTTCTTCTAATTTCATGTGTTCTACTTTAAATTTTGATAAGTCTGAATTTTTTCCTCTTGATTTTTTTGTTTATAGCCTAAGCTATTAAAATTAGTGTTTGTTTGAATTGCATTAGGTTTAAGAACATTGTAATCTTTTAAAGGTTATAATTCAAGTGATGCATTTTTATATTTTCTTCTGTGTTGTTTACAATAACGCAATGAGCTTCACCGATATGCACTGAAACTAAGCACTGTGGAATTTCTAACTCATTTAGGTGCTTGTATGATAGAAGCCCTTCTCCATTATTAATATTTTGTACTTTAACGTTAACTATTTGGCTAAGTGCGGGCTTGCATAACGTAACTAAACTGTTTTTGTTTTACTGACTGTGCTGTTTGTTTTATCACATTTTCCTTTTTCTGTATTAAAATACTAAATAGGGATTTCTTCAACACAAAGTAGTAATTTATTGCTTACAAAGTCTAACCTTATTTCTAAATATTTTATATTATCCAGACCCAGTAATAGGTCGACATTCTGATGAAAATCAAATAAGTAAAATTAAATTGCCTTTTTTGAAAACAGGGGTGTTTTGCAGCAAAAATCTTCCGTTAAAGTGCCGTGTGCAGTGGTTACTTCAAACGGTTTTTTTCTTACACATGTTTTAAAAGTTTTCCAACTTGGTGATTTTCGTATAAACGATGGAGTACTGCCCGTATCAATAATTATTTTTAATTTAGTATTTGTGTTATATATGAAAGGTAATTCTTTATTTTTACGCTGCAAATTCATTATGGAAAATTGGTTCCGAGGCTTGTACAACCGAAAAAATTATTTTGATGGTTTGAATTGTCTCTTCATTTTCATCATAGTCTTCAGGTAAGTTTTGCTGCTCAACGAAATACTCGTCCTTTTCGAAATTTTCGTTAGAAGCGAATGTTTCTTGTCCGTTAATTTGGTACATTGAATATTCACCGTCTTCAGCTCCTTGTCCGGTCATTTGATAAAGATTAGTACTTTGTCTAGAAGACCTGTCAGTCTGTCTAGTGGATATGCTCATAGGGGTAGGTTGATAAGTCGTATTCCGTAGAGGATAATGAGGTTTACTACTATTGGATAATTGTTCTCTTTGAGGTTGATTTTGTTGTACGTAGGAGTTTGGTTTGGTGAACTGGTTAGGGTTTTGTTGGTAATACGGTCTATAATTTTGGAAGGTTTGTTTGTTAGGAGTGGGTCTACGAATAGGCTGATATTGTTGGGCTCTAGGTGGGGTATTTTGTTTAACACTTTGAAATAATTTTTAATTTTTAAATTGAAAAATATTTGTAAGCATATTAAGTTCTTCGTTGAGTGAGTGAGGATTTTTCGTGCGCATTAATGATCCTAAGGGTTCATGCAGACCTCTAAGGAGAACTCTTAAAGCTAATTTTTATACATATTCAATTAACACATCTTTGCAATTTGCTTTTAAGGCTCTTTGTTAATAAAAAATGAAATTTGTATATTTAATAGTTTTTGAATTCTTTCGTAAAATTTAAATGGCGATTCATTAGTTTCTTGTTTGAACTCTGCCATTTCTAAATTTAAAGTGAATTAATCTATTTTATCTGAATAACTAGTTACTAAACATTTTTATTTCATTCCAATTATTGGAATTTGAATTAACAACTAACTCTAATGCGTGGCCTTTTAATTTAGCCAGTATCGATGAGAATAAATACTCATTTTGACAATCCTCTGAATTTTCAACTACATAAAACTTATTAACTACTTTGTCACAACTAGAGACAAATCTATGGAGCATCATGTGCTCACCATTATACTCTGGTATGATGTCTAGATACTCTTTCTTTAATGTGGGCGTAGCCATTATTTTATATTATTATTTCAAATATAATAAAAATTAAAATCAACAATATATTAAAAGTATAACACTTTTTCTTGATAATATTTCCTAGGTTCTACTTACAGTAAAATCCAAAATACTTTGCTCATTTGTTACAGTGGAAACACAACGATTAATATTGAAAAAAATTATATTCACTAATTTTCCTGAGATGTTCTAACGACTGCGCCAGTTACGTATTTTATTATGCTTATTATTTTACTTATTAGGCTAATTATTTAGGCCAACTAATTGTTTTTCCTGCAATAAAACATGAATGTAATTTAATTAAGACAATGTAATAAAATGCAAAAACATCCCTACAAATGATTTCCTACTTAAACCGTTTATTGATTGTTTATGATACAAATGCCCAGTGCAGATGTTGTTTACCATCCTGCACTTGACAAAATTTATTGTAAATACATCTGTCTTACACAACTATCCAATAAATATTTTGTATTCCCTGTTCCCAATAGACACTGTTACTCTACTTATTGTTAAACCTTTTATATTTTTTAATCAAAATTTTGCGTTTTTCAATGTCTCTCACTTCTAATTAAATACATTGCTTTAGTTATACTTTTTGTTACATTGTTTCCAACAACCATTACAAACGTTTTATATCTGAACAAGTTGGTATCAAGAGCTTAAAACAATGAATTGAAATAAGTAATTTTATCTACACATTTCCTTGATATCTCATGATATTTGTGTGTTTTCGTTTTTCTTAGAATTGACCTTAAAATAACCTAATAATAAGAACTCTTGCAGTCTGAATTTGATTTATAGCTAAGTTGTAAGTTTAAGGAATATTTGATTATTTAAATACCAAATTGTAGATAAAAAAGTGTTTATTAAGAGTGTATTACTTTTATAATAGGCCTATATATTGCTTATTTTAAAAAGAATAGCTCCTTCTAATTATTTATATATTAGAAAAGCCAATCTGCTTACATAAACAGTAATTAACTATTGACTTACGTTACATAAACTGGAAATATCCAAGATGTAGTGTATTTATCTCAGGCTCTTGATATTAGAAGGTAAAATATTAGGTTAATTATATAGTAAGTTGTTCTATATTTTACATAAATACATGGACTGCATACAGAATACACATGCGTACATAACATGATAGCCTAAAATTGGAATCTAGTTTACATTCTTACATTTATTATGGATTTACTGTTTTGAACTCCATGTCAGTGTAAACAGTGTAAATACAGTATTATACAAATCTCAAAACTCGATAAAATATATGTAATAAACACGAAGGATTAGTTTTAATGCTTAAGGTAATCCACGTAGGCTGTTTGGGAATACGTATATTTTTACATTTCTTATATATTAAATTTATTTATCTAAAATAATATAATAAATAAAATAATTTATTTAAATATATATTCAAATTTCTTCGTACTTAATGCAATTAGTTTAGGTTATATATGGTTCAAATTAACAGATCCATCTTTAAATATGTTCAATACATTTAGAAAAAAATATATAGATAAAATATAGTATTACTCTTACGATATATAAAAGGATATTAGTGAAAAAAACACAAAGGTTTTGTTTGACATGAAGCAAAAATTGTTTGATATATTTGGAAATTTAAAACCCTTAAAACTTACAAATTTCTCACTACAAGTTTCTCGATCTACAACAAACCATCGTCACTTTTGGGAGTAAAGTCAAACTGGTTTTCACACATAGATCGAAACTGCTGTATGTACCGCGCGTAAACTCACATAAATTCCAAATTCTGGGGATTACAGAGAAACCAAATTATCTGAAACAGTTCCCTGTAGTGGCGTGAATGTCTGGAGCGATTCTACGCTCACCACCAAACTCCATTATCACATACTTTTTCTATGAAACTTTAATTTGTTTTAGTAAAGTATTTACTTTTGATAGGGATAACGAATAACTATTTTTTAAAAAAGGTTTACTATTTAATTGTTTTAACTGGGGTTTTTAGTTTTTCTAATTTACTCATTTCGTGACATTTATTCCGTGCTAATAATAAATAAGATTAGAATTTCTACCATGGTTTCTATATGTGAATAATTAATGATAATGTAGTAACTAAACTATAAAAAACGTTTCCTGAAAGTTAAAACATATAAGTATATAGTTTTACTTTTACTGGCCTTAAAAAAACCCAACCCAAGACTAAAATTAGAGAATAAATAAATTTACGAAAGCTTCTTGCCATGTTACATTTTATTTAAAAACCATTGATTTAGAATTTAATTCGCTTCAAGTAGCAACAAATCCCAAATATATATAGGCGGAGGCGTTTGTCCTTAGACGCCAGGAAAAGATTTAATTACCTTTTTATTATTGCGCAGGCATTATTACATTAACGACCTTTTAAGTAAAGCGTGTAGGAGTAACTAGGGAGAAATGTCTCACGCAAAAACAAACCCACTCACTATATAAAATGAAGTTTATTGTGAGACCTATTTGACAGTAATGCTATAATAATTACACCATCAGATTTGTTTACACTTTTAGGCAGACATTTGTGTGGGATACTAGTGTTAAAAATTGTTGAAGGAAAACGTTTCTAACTTACTTGAAATCATGAGTGGTTAGGAAAATGTTTATATTCATATCTCAAACTAGAAATATAATTAGCTATATTCTAGGAAGGCAAAGATAACTGAGTCCTTAAACCACGTTTATTGATTAGGCCATTGTAAGATAGAAAACCGTTTGTACTAGGGACGTTTAAGAATCCTTTCAGGCTATAATGTTTGAAATAGGGGTTCATCAGTATTAAACACATCTTGTGAATGTTTTGCGTCATTTCTGAAATTTAAAATTTATTTACATTATTGAGCTATTTTCCTTTTCATATATATTTAACAATGTTTTAGAGATGAATAGATAATATCCATAGTATTTGTATTTAATTTCAATCAATATTACTAAGAGGTTTAACTTTGTATTAGCTATGAAAGTCAAGATATTCAGATAAATTGTTCTGACCTAAGCTCTTAAGGAATGCAACAACTAAGTTACGAAGTGATAACAGTCAGTCATTACTAGGATCTGCATACTAATGTGGCTTTTTAATGGATTCGGATCACTGTAAACATATTTCAATAAAAACAATAATTGTATTGGCTAACAAATTATATTTATAACGTAAAAAAACACTTAAATTTGTTTTAACCTTTTATCAAGTTATAAATTCGTCTACTTTTTATTCTAGATTGTTATGTCTTTCTGTCCAAATGATATGGTCAGTCCAGTTCCTTTGATTCAAACTGGTGCAAGATCACGCCTTTTCGGAATCTATCCAATCACTGCAGTACAACTAAATCCTAATGAACTCTTTTAGGTCTTTGACTCCTTTCCTTGACAAATTGGGTCTTCTCAGGGTGGACTGCAGGTTGTATCATTCTAGTTTCACATATGACGCTAAGCATCCTCTGCTTCTTTCTAAGAAGAATCATTACACTAATCTCGTCTGTGACCACTTTCATCTTCTGTCTCTTCACACTGGTCCCCCTACTACTCGGGCTCTCATACTCAAGGAAAATTGGATCACCTCTATTCGCTCTCTTCTAAGGCAACGAATTCACACCTGCATGCGATTTTTCAGGTTTCATTCGAAACCTTTACATCCAATCATGATAGACCTACCACCCTAACGGACCTCACCTATTCGTCCGTTCTTTAACGTGACCATTGATTTTGCTGAGCCATTTGACAACAATGATCACCGTCTCAGGGTATGCACCGTAGTCAAAGGCTACCTGTGCCTCTTCGTCTGCATCTGTACCAAGGCAGTGCACCAGAACTGATCTCTATCTCTATACTGAAGCTTTGCTAACTGCTTTCCAAAGTTTAACGAAGTCTACTCGGACAATGGCACTAATTTTGCCGGCACTGCTATTAGACATAAGGAAGTTTACCAATTTCTTTTTTCCTATGCTAGGGACATTCAATGTCGTCTGGTTGGTGGACACACAACGAGGTACTTTAATCCTCCTTCTGCATATTACTTTGCGGACTCTGGGAAGCCGCTGTCAAATCTACTAAACCGCTACTTCATCGTACCACTTTATTACCAGATAATAAATCATCGATTCTATCTATTGGACAACTCGTCTTCTTTTATGGAAAATACTCTAATCCTCTTAAATAACTAATCCCTCAGCTACACTCTGGATTTGATGGGATCACCGAGTTGCTACTGTCATATGTTACTCTCAAGCGACCAGTCAATCGTTTCGTCGTCCTCCCTATACCTGTTTAAGCTCTTCTTATCAATGTTGAACTATCCGTAATCTACAACATATATAAATCGCCTCTGCTATGTTCTTCGAAGAACTCTTCCTATTAAGGACAGCATCGACACTCTCCCTTCTTCTTCTTCGCTTTCCATGATCACTTCTATAGTCCTCTGCCACTATGCTTCTTCTCCTTCCGTCTTATAACCAATGGTTAAAAGCTACTAGTTTTTGGTGTGCGGTATATTTCGTACAATTCTTGAAATTCGTATATATTTTCTTTTTGTCGAGACTAGTGCTTATAACCTATTGCGCGATTTTACGGTACATGGTCTCACTATTTTCTCGGCAGTGTGATCTCAACTTCCGATGTCGCGTTTTTCTGGTCTTTAATGATATTCGCGTTTCCCACTCTTTTTATCTTCACCAGTTTGGACTCATTTCTTGCACGTTATTTTCAACCGATTTTACCTCCTTAATTACTTCGTACAATCAATGTGGTGAGTTATCTCGAAACAAAGTGATTCATTTTTATAACATTTAACTCCTTTTTTGTTTTAGTTTTAACTAGTTTTTTTTTAGTTTAAAAGTAAACTTTTATTCGTGAAAATCTGAATTTAGTGAGTTAGTGAACATTTAAATTTTCCTCTAAAGTGTTTCATTGAACGGTTTCTTGTGGAAAGTCAGTGATAGCATCAGTTTTCATCGACTACATTTACGCAAGACATTTATTTCATCTAAGATGAGTGTTTTGAGCAATTTTCCTTTTTTCCAATTTTATGTTTAAACACCTTTGAAACATATACTTAAGGGAACTCACAGATTTGTAGTTTTAAAATTTATCTGTGTGGTCCTCCGGTAAATAATTATTATATTTGATGGTTTTCTGCCTTTGCCTAAAACGTAAGTGCTGATAGCCACAATGACGTTGACTTTTTAACTTGGGAGCCCCCTCCCAGCACTGCTGTATCCCCGAGCTCACTCCATCTCACATGAGCATGCGGTTAGTAGATAGTAGCCACTATTCCTATTGCGATTGAACGAAACGTGATTGATTGCCCAGTAACAAGCTAAAAGCTCGTTTCATGAAGAATCCGGAGAAAGGGGATTGATACAGTACGGCAAATGTCGTGCTAAGAGTGAAATGAAAAAAACCTGGCAAGAAAGAAACACTGCCAGAAGAAATCCCGCGAGAGATCATCCCAGAACAAAAGAAAAACGTGATGTGGCCTTGTGTCACCTGGGACATATCTGTGAAGCAGATAACTATTAGCATGGATATTTTATTTGCATGTTATTGTTAGAATTAGGCGGTCATAGGAAAAAACGTTAACAATAAATAAACAACCAGTAACGCCATCTATTGGTGAAAAAATGCTAAATTCGAATTAATAAATGTTACATACTGCACGAGGGTTGTATTGCTTGCTTGTGATTTATCCATACCCTTCCTATTATTCAAAGAGAGCCTTTCCAGCAGGTAATGGACGAACAAAGCTATATAAAAGTACCTCGAATTCCCAAATTACCTTTGAACAATTTGAAAGATTACAGTTTCCAATCAACCTAGTCTTTACATTAAAATTATTAAATAGCAGCGTCGGTTGTTAAAAGTAGCAGGAAATGATTTGTTAATGTCGTGTTTCTCTCAAGGTCAGTTATAAGTCACCTGTTCTAGACTGTCGAGTAGCAATAGTCTACATGTCATTTGTGAGAACCATATGTCATATATTATACACATTAAAACGAAAAAACCCAATTCTAATTTTGAAAATCAGACATACGAATTTTGACCTACATGTTATTATTTCAGGTTAAGTCGTGACGGTTAACAGCAACATAGTTAAATAGTTGGTATACAATGTTTAATATATATATGTATATATATATATATATATATATATATATATATATATGTATATATATATATATATATATATATCGCAATATGCAATCTTGTGTATTAATAAAGAACATAAGTCAATATACAAATACAAGAATTATAATTGAATTTACAATTCAAAGCTTTTCGTTGGCTGACAGTACCAACATCATCAGGAATATTAAACAATTAAAATTAACATCTATGCAAATATGATCAAATAAATAGTTATGCCAAATCAATTACAATGTTGCTAAAATTTTTATTTTGCAGCGCTAACAGTACAAACACTGAATATATTATCAAATTTAGATTTTACTTGTATTTGTTCATTTATCAATTCATTATTAGTATTATATTTATATATTTCTAAAAATGCATAAATAATCATTCTCAGGCCTTTGTTAATTTCTTTTACAAGTATCATATTATCTATATTAGGAAATAAGTGATTATTATTAATACAATGACTAGCAAAACTTGATTTATAAATTTCTGGCTTTTTATATGCATTAAAATTTATGAAGCTTTAGAAATACATAAATATAATACTAATAATGAATTGATAAATGAACAAATACAAGTAAAATATAAATTTGATAATATATTCAGTGTTTGTACTGTCATTGTAGCAAAATAAAAATTTTAGCAACATTGTAATTGATTTGGCATAACTATTTATTTGATCAAATTTGCACATATGTTAATTTTAATTGTTTAATATTCCTGATGATCTTGGTACTGTTAGCCAACGAAAAGCTTTGAATTGTAAATTCAATTATAATTCTTGTAATTGTATATTGACTTATTTTCTTTATATATATATACATACAGTAAACTCCCGATTATCCGTGGAATAGGGTGGCCCGGCAACACAGGATAACGAATTCCCTGGATAATCCGCTATGAACAAAGAATACGCAAAACGATCGATAATCGATTATTATACCATAAGTTACACAAATAATGACCCCGGTTAATTAAATTCACAAATAATTTTCAGAGGACAAAATATATACATAAAATAATTTAAAACGTCGATGTATTTGACGGATTATAACATGTAGATTTATATGTCTCAAACTATTTACAATACGTACATAAGTGTATGTCAAAATTAAGTATGTAAGTACATATGTAATTTTCATAATCCTTTTACTTTTTAACAAAACAATCTGTCACTTTCGACTGTTTTTCCGTGAGCATTGATTTAGCTTTAATGTGCGATCTAAACTTCTTGAGATCCATTTTGTCGCACAGTGTTTACTTGTGTCACAAAGCCATAAAGATCGATAATGTATATGACAGACATGGATAAGCATATTTCACGTCATAGACTATTTATAGCCGAGATTATCTGACATTTGTTTACATCTTATGATACACATTTGGTTTTCGGGCGTCTAAGCATTTTGTCATTGTCTCTTATATGCAGTAGTCTGCTCGCCCCTTTTATTTCGCTGGCTCGCGTCGGGATGTTTCCCTTTCAATGTAAAATTTAGTACGTACATATTTTCATATCTATTCCCTTCATCTTAACTTCTATTAAGCCTTATATGTATTTACGTCGTAATTCACCGTTTGGAAATTTAAACACATGAATCTGATTGGAATACAAATTGGATATTTGTAAAATAATGGCAGACCCCGGATAATCCGCAAACTGCTTAATCCGCCCACGGATAATCAGGAGTTTACTGTATGTATATATATATATATATATATATATATATATATATATGCGAGTGTGTAAGTGTGTGAGTGCGTGTGTGTGAGTATAAGTATGTGGGTGTGTGTGTGTTAAAACAAAAATCTGAAATCTGAACAATCTATACGAATATTTCCACTACATTATATAGAACAAATATAACCATTATAAAATATTCGTTTTAGAAAAAGCGAAACCTGAGCAAGCCATAGCCAGCGGTGTTAAAGAAATTGCTCGAAAAAACAATCCAGTTTTGTAAAAACATTCAATAATAAAAGATGAGGATTGAGAGGCGTCTCAATCCAGTCATAAGTTAGCAAACATTACTGTACAAGTGTTATACTATTGCCATGTTTGATTTAAAGGTATATTATTTTTTACGTGTTAGTTTGCAACACGCACATAATCAATAAACATATGCAATTCATTTTGTATTTTATAAATTAATTTATTTTGATAAATAATTTTAAAGTTATAATTGTAAAGATAAAAATGGTTCAACTGTTAAATGCTGCACAGCAACATAAATAGTTCTGAGCGGACGACTTCCCTCTTCACAACACCTCAGCCCGCTTAAAAAAAGCCTCGGCACTATGTCCTGACTCTAAATCACACTTTCAATCCTCACATGATTACTGCCACAGGCGGAGTTCGTACTGATCCAAACCATCTTGTATCGGTAATTGAGGAATGAATACAGAAAATATATTCCCTGCAGATTACTGTGGGGCCGTCATGTCACCAGTACGAATCTCATATTCAGCTGAATCTTCCACTTACACTAGGAGGTGTTTATATTTGATATCTTTCCTGATCTCTGGTCCGATCCCCTTTCCCTATAGCCCCTATAGCCCCTTCCTGAAAGGCGACTTGGTCTGCTGCCCTTAGCCTAGCTCAGAGGTCTCCAAACTCTACACCCGGGGGGATACATTGATTACTCCAGTGAGTTCCAAGGGCCAACACAGTTTTAATTTACGTATAGTTTCTATAATTTTCTATAATTTCTAGATCTAGGCTAGCCGCCGAATACGCTCCATACGCTCCTGAGCGACCATACGCTTACTAGTTCAATCTCTATTATAATGACTGTATTTTTACAATGGCGACACTTGACGACATCTGCTAGCTACACGCGGAAATATGTAGTGTACCCTCTGAATCCATCGCTCACAGATAGGGTCGCATTGCTTTGAACCTCGTTTAATAGAAGAAGCTCTGGTGTAGTCTACGTATTTCTGGATATGAATATATTGAAAAACGCTAGCAGAGTGACACGAGCTATTTTAGTCCAGCCCTTTACCAAAAACCCTTGCTTTTGCATGAAAAATCGTTCCATGCAAGGTCCTATTCCAAACTCACTCAAAATAATAACACCCAAATATTTCTAAACAAAAAGGTTTTGAAACCATTGAAAAGGTCACTCACAGTAACTTGGGAATTGCATTCACAGGCGGTTCCTCAGATACTACACAATAATGGAGATGCAGAAATCATGTTTCTATCCCCCGATGAAAGTACACTAATAAGTACATTAATAATACTGGCCTGATTGCCTCAATAATGCGGCCAGATCGCTAATTTTACCAGCGAGCTATAGGCGATTAGAGACGATAATGCTCTCTATATAAATAACTCTATTGCCTAAGCCCTAACGTACGGGAATGTAATTATCTCTAAACATAAATCGGTCATAGAAGAAATAACAAATGGAGAGAAAAACATCAACTCTGCGATAAATGTACTGTTTAAGAGTCTGAACTGTGGAGGAAGTCATGTGATCTACAATGTATCCCTGCGCACGTAATCGTTGAAGGCAATGAATCTGCTGACTTATTGGCCCTAAGAAGCCCTAACAAACCGGATAACACCTTTACACTTGCAGATGGAAACGCAGTGGCCCAAAACAGACTCTTACTTCATACATTTAAGACACCTATTACCTTATTACCCCCGACTTTAACAGCTCCAGAAATTTGACATCGGTCATAGCCAAATTAAGAACCAATTATTTCATAGGCAATATGATTCTGCCAAAAAAAATACCGAGACATACGTACCGGCAGAAATCGTTCGAATGTCAGTCTAACACCGAGACACGTCTTCGAGTACCCAGCACGAACGTCGCATACTTTTTTAATTGTAAGTCGTCCCACTTAACAACCATCTACAGCTGTTCTCTTTAGCCAAAAAGCGACAGATATGAAGGCTATCGTTTGGAATTCCGATATTATTTAAAACACCATGGACAACAAAACAATAACTACAAGCAAACGCGCTGATGCCAAGTTCCTTCCCGCAGCCAGTGTCATGTCGCAGACGCTCCAAAACCTCAGAGGTCACCAAACCTCCTTTTCGGACGACTGACTGTCTGACGACGAGAAGGAATTAAACTTGAATATTGTGAAATATAGTAGTAACTCGTAAACACTTGGCTTAAAACGTATTTGTCATTGTTTAAAAGACATCTTCGTAACCATATTTTAATATGACGTTTTTTTGTTTGCGATTTACTTATTATGTAAAAGAAGCGAAAAATAGACAGTGAATGCAGAACATTCACACATGAGTGATACTTTCAATACTTCGTAATTGTGTCCAGCAAGACCGTGTTGATTTGCAATGAATCGTTATCAAGGAATATAATAAAAAACGTTAATATAAAACTAAATGTTAAAATCATTACTCAAAATATACTGGAAGTTGGCGGACAGCAAATGTTCAAGCTTTGAGTGCGGTTTGAAATCGTTTACTAAACTCAAAAGTAAACAACAGGATTCAACTCGTGCAAACTTTCGTGTGGTTTTTGAAATCCCAAACCTAAAAAAACCATGGGTTTTAAAGTAAGGGTTCTCTTTCAGTTCATTGTTATGAACGTACTGTTTAGCGTTTCTGAATAAAACAGAAAGAATGTCAACGCTGAGGCTAACGATGTCACTGATGACGACAAAATGGTCTTAAACCAAGTTGTGCGTGAATGTAGATCGATCTATGACACATTGCACTCATTCAAAGAAAAGGACAGTTTTATTGAAGGTTTGAAATTTATTTCCTAATTTTTCAAGTCATTTTCGAATCATACAGTTGGTGAGCAAAGAGCCTTGAGAGAATGACATTTGTTTTGTTTGTTACCACTTCAGTTTTTATGTTTCTCATCATCACAGTGACATTGTCAAGCCTAAAAATTCAGGAAATAAATTAGGCGGCAATTTGTTTTACTAAATTTCTGTTTGAACAAGAAATTTTTAATCGGTATAGGTATAAATATCGTTTCCATATTCAAATTAATAATAAATCGATAATTCCTTATTTTTAATACAATTTTAATGTACACGAAAACTATGTTTTCATAATAAGTTTAAAATTACGTATTAGCAGAAAATGGATAGATTTTGGTTTATGATTCAGTTCAGGACATTTTTATAATTTATATTCATCTAAAGTAAAACTCTTTTTTGATTTTTCCAAGGTAAAGCTTAATATATGTGATTGAAGCTTTTAGTTATTACAGTACTTTTAGATATTGTAGGACTTAGTAATTATTTTACCTTCTATTTTCTCATTTAATTTTCATTTTCAAAACCCTTTAAATTTTGTTTACTAAATAAAATCTAATTAGTTTTAAATAGTATTAATAATATAGACCACAGAATATGGGAATTGTTTTAAAATAATAATTTTGAGAATAAATTTACTGAACTTTTACTCCATTTTCAAAACAAACTAAATATCCTAAATCTTAGGACATTCTTATATTATTAATAAAGATGAATAAATATTAGAATCGTTTTAAAATATTTATTCAAATAAATTACAAATATTTCAAAAAAATTAAGTTAAGAAAAATAAAATAAATATTGCATTGGATAAAAAAGGACTTTATTATAAAATACGGTTACAATTGTAAAAACTGTGGAATGATGCGCGTTCAAGGCAATAAGAAAAATAAAATTGTTTTAGAATATAAAGACGTAGAACGTGTTATAATGTACTATTCTGGCTTAAGGTTTTTTTAAAAAATTTTAATTTAGAATAATATTTTAGATAAATAACGCATACTGAATTAGATAATATAACCTACATCTTAAAAGAGCTGTTTTACAAGACAACCTTTAACATTAAATAAGGTGTTGTATGAAATTGGCTGTTATCATATAATTTAGGTGGAAATATGAAGAACGTCAAGTATCGCGTGACAACACGTGACGCATGAGATAATTTTTCGTCTATTATAGTCATATCCAGCAACAAAACGTATTCACAAAACTCACAAACACACACACACACACACAATATATATATATATATATATATATATATATATATATATATATATATGTGTGTGTGTGTGTGTGTGTGTGTGTGTGTGTCTGTTTGTGTGTGTGTGTGTGTGTGTGTGTGTATATGTTTGTGTGTATGTGTGTGTATTCCTACGGATCTTTCCACTTACCTCACTCTCTTTAACCACTTTTATACCTACGGCTAATTTATCTCAAACAATCGTCCTACCTTAAGATTTTCAACCACTCTTTGTCCACAGAAGATTAGTTGTTTATCTCTTGAAGTCGAACTCTGGTACTAAACCTTTAGCTCAAGGAATAAACCTCTCAGGAGAAGCAGCTCTTGATTTTGTAACAAAAAGTAATTAGCCATCTATATGTCTTTTTAGCTTTTATGGTGGTTATGAATTCTTTAAGAGTCACTTTTGACCTAAAGACTATAATTGGACACTCAGTGAAACTTACATTGTATGAAAGAAAACTAAAGTTATTCGGAAAGTAACATTTTTTAAAAATAATAAATCTGTCTTTAACTACTTATTTGTATTGTTTTGAAGGACTTGTTCTATTATTTTTTCACATAAAAGTTAACTGAGGTTTATCTCCCTAGTTTACCTCAATGTTCAAGGTTATTAGTATAGAACAAATCTGTTTTTCAACTCTACCTATTTTTATTATATAATTTTATCTTCCTTTTGCTTACAATTGCTAAAGTATTTATTATATGACCAAAACTCTGAAATGATTTCTATCAAACAATTTCCTAATATTTACGAATATCAAACTATTTAATTTTTGGCCAAAGCTTTGCCTTAAATTTTTTTAATCAATGAATTTCCTTTTGCTTACAAATATCAAAATATTTAATGTATGACTATACTTTTGTTTATAACTAAACATAACCTCCAAAACATGAAAATATGTCTATTTATATTTTAAATATATGTTTAGCATTCCATTAACACAACAATATTTAAAGGCTATTCAATCTACATTGAGACTAGGTTATCTGCTGTTCATTTAACCTAAACTTTAGTTTATACACTCTAATCTCATATTATTATTTCCACGATGCCTACTAATCCCTAATACATCATAATATCTAACAAATTACAACCAACCAAATTAAATTTACGAATAATAGATCCTACCTAAATTACAATCAAACATATGTGAGTCTGCCAAAGATTTACTCAAACGTACGATTAACTTCTATATTATCATTTTGTTATACATATTTAAACACATCTATATAAATACGATTATATTTATTTGTTCCATGAAATAACAATTATAGAATTTATATCAACTGTTTAAGACATAAAGCTATATCGAACATTTTTTACTTAAATAAGTAACTACTTACTCCCCATTACGCGCAAACGGTTGAATAGAGAGTTAATTTTGAAACCGTAAACTTTAATTCAGAACCCCTAACAATGGTTTGTTTCTCTTAGGGTATTTATTTTTAATGAATTTTGAATTTGAATTATTATGAATCGAAATAAAGTTTAATTAAATGAAAAATAGATTGTTTGGATAAGCATGTGCATATGTCCTGCTTTCTTTTCTGAATCTTGTAGAAAACTACCTCCACACATTTATTATCCTTGGTAAATATTTTGTTGTTTTTTGGTTAATCATTTTTCAAAACTTGTTGGTTAGTTGAAATTTTTTGACTTTTATTCGCTACGGTTTTAAGGCTGTTCAATGGTCGGTGTCTTCTACGAATTCACTAAGTCTATCGATTTATATTTATAAGTTTTACTGGTCGAGGAGGTGTTATCTACATTATTATTGCAAAGATTAATTCCACAAATAGGAATATATGTAATACACAGACTAGATAACAGTTCCTAGTATAACCAATAATATTCCAGACTTAGACTTCCGGTGGATCATAGCTTACACTGGCAAATCATGATAGAACCAGCTGATCTCCTCAACAAGTAGGTTTGCTATTATTGCAAGCCGTATGTTTTACACCCGAAAGTTATTTTAAAGGCGTTTTCACTATATATAAATTTTTCACTATATTTGCTTTTTCGCGATATATATAACGGAAAGTTATAATTAACGATTTTATATATAAACATAGTTTTATAATAACATAGTTATATTATTTAAAAAAAAGACGCCACAACTTTTGTAAACGATTTAAATATTTCGTTTTTGCAAAATACATTAACAGTCAGTTGACCAATATTTTATTTCAGCAAAACATATAAGTACTCAGAAGTGAGTTCTTTTTTATATATAAACTTGGGAGCGGGTTTAAACTGCCCGAAGCACTGCTACCTTAAGGTATATTGTACTTACCTCCCTGATCTAGTAAAATAGGCCCTTCCCTCTTACCAGGTTTAGGAGTTTCCTGACTAGTGTTTTACCTTCAGCATCCACCAGAGCCGTTCCAGCACCAAAGAGGTTGAAGCGCCTCTCAGCAAGTACTTCACATCTGTAAATAATGTGTGTGGCAGTCTCCAGTTCCTGCACGCATAATCTGCACACTGGTTCATCTTTGTAGATACCCATTTTATGCAGATGTTTCCTTAGTCCACCGTGTCCCGTGAGTAGACCTGTGGCTATCCTTAATTCCTGCCTAGACAGATAGATGAGACTCTTCTGCAGCCCCAAGAGGGGTTTCCTAAGGGATAGGTTACTGTGTCTCATCCCTTCAGTCCTGATCCAGTGCTCACAGTGTCTTTCAGCCATCCACCTTCGCACTGCCATCTTGACCATGGATTTGGAAATACCTACAGCAGGCTCGGGTCCAATCAGGGGAGTCGAAGACCCCTCTCTGGCCAGCGCATTTGCGGCTTCATTTCCAAGTATTCCCCTATGCCCTGGCACCCAACCTATCTTGATTTGATTGTGCCTTGCCAGGGCTTGTAGGTTATTTAGGCACTCCCTGACTATGGCCGAGGTGACCGCATGTACGTTTAGTGCCTTAATTGCTGCCTGACTGTCGGAGAAAATAGAAGTGAGTTATGGTAGAATATATATATATATATTTAAATATATATAATATCTGGCAAACATAATTTCAATGTTTTGATTTTATTTTATACTTTGAAATCGCTTTCCAGTTTTCCTCAGTACTTTCAAGATATACTATATTCATACTTTGTTGTTTTTATAGTATAGTTTTTATGTGCATTAGACAAATATAAAATTAATTCCTTTAAATTTGTTTCATTTGTTTCTAATATGCAATTTGTTTTTATTTAAAATTTGTTATTTAATTATATGTTTTGAATAACATTTGCATTGTATAATGTCCTATTTTTAAGTTTGAACTTGTAATATTTTTTCTATCAAAATATGTTTAAAATTAAATGTAAGTTGTGAAATACAATTTTTTGAAATGACACAAGAAATTAAAAAAAAGTTTAATCAATAACATAAGCTTTCGTTGAATACATATATTGCACCAAGAGCACCTGTATAATTTTATTTTATATTAAAAACCGTAATTAAGTAATATAACTAAAGATAACGATTTTACTTTTAATTTTGAATTTTTCTGGTTTTTACACATTTTGTGTGTTTGTCCAACAAAACATTAGGCTAATAATTTTCGTTATAGAGGACACAATTTATGTACTCTTCCATACAAAGTAAAACCGTCCTTCTAGGATTTAAATATTCTTGGATTGACAATAATACGATAACATTACTATATCGAACAAGCACTAATTTTGGCGTGGACGTGTTTTTATATGCTGTCTCTGAAAGTTTAAACAACGATATAAGTCAAATAAACTATAAGTCCACCTATTCCAAACTCTGTCACTTGAGAAGAATTTGATTTAACCTTCAGAAGAAGTCTATTAACACTATTTAATTATAGTCAGCTATAGTTATTGACTGGTTTTTAACTGCTTCTTATTAATTATTTGTGATGCCAATTTTATATATTTATATATTTTAAAATAGTAAAATCCTCGGTCACTTTAAAAGTGCATATTAGTTTACAATTAATTATTAACTAAAAGAAAACTTGCATACGACAAATTACAATATATTGTTATACCTAGTGTTAATGAAAGTTAAGGCATTTGTTTACTGTTTAATTATATATATTTAAGGAATCTCCCATAATGACTACGTCTTTATGCTGATGGAGACTAGTAGTTGAAAATTGTTCTATATTTCTTTTTAATTATTGATTCTGATCCAAACAAGTTTAATCCTACTATAATGAGATTTACTTACACATAAGCGAAGCTTAAATACCAAAATAATGTTTTACTATTAACAATAAACATATTGTTAGATTTAATATGAGTAGAAAACGTAAAAGTATTTATAATAAAATTAAAGCTATTTTTACCAACTTCTATGATTCAAAGCTAATTATTGTAGAAATAAAACATTAGTTAACCTCTGGAGATAGAATGACCTGATTTGAATTAACTGTCCTACAAGACTGTTAAATAATAGTGTCCATAGCAACGCGACATGTTTCCTTTGGGGGTGATTACCACTAATATTGCTTTGTTATGTCTAATGATATTTGACCAATAATTTTGTAAACATAGATTAATTTTTAAGCAACCAATTTTAAGTGGAATAAAATGAACCAATGAATATGATCCATTTTTTCAGCTCAATTTCAGCATACATAATACGAACTGTCAGCCAATCGAAACAAAATCGTTTTCGTACCTTCATTAGTATGGATAAATTTTGTTAATTTATGTTAGTGAGATGTAGATAAGAGAAAAACCTATGGTAATTTATATTACCGGATATATTATGTGTGTCATATATAATACAATGAGTGTGTGTGTGTGTGTTTGTCTGAGGGGGAGAGCGCGAGCATGTGTGTGTGTGTGTGTGTTTGTAAATATACATAATTTGAATAGTTCTTGTACATGCTTGCTTATTTGTGTTAATTGTGTATTTATATAAAATAGTTTTACTATTATTAGGCCTACTTTGTTTTCATGAAGTGTTCATAAACTTTTCCGTTTATAACTAAGTATTATTTTGTTCTATTTATTTGTATATTTGTATGTTGATTATATTATTATATGGAATAATATTTTTTAATACATTATAATTTATTATTATATGATATTATTGAAATAATTTGTTGAGTTGTAAATGAAATAATTATTTTCTAAGTTTTATAAGAAGGTCCTTCTACAAGATATCTTATTTTGTTTAATCCTGTTTTATAAAAATATAACTCAAAGTACATTTATTGCAGCAGAACCCTTTGCGTTTCCAAACCTAACGTAAATCATCAGTCCTAAACCATAACTTATAGTCCATTAGTCCATTTAATGAACAGTTTCTTGCTTTGGTTGGCCATTTTCAAAATATGTTTTTTATTTCCTTGTGGCAATTATTTCCTTTATTATTGCTATAATAGTGAGAAATATTATTTTGAGGAAATACATTAAATTAATAAATACGTAAATATATCGTGAGAAATAAGCAGTTATGAGAAAGTGTGAATCCGGACCTATCTTTATCATTAAAACATATTATATAATAGTTCTTTGCAAGTAACCACAAACCATTGTACGAAATGTATTACACAAAATACATGCTCTGCACAGATAGATTTATTCGAAACGTTAGGTATAATTAGTAACTATACTTTCTTTTTGTTGCTACGAACATTTCTTACTGTCAGAACTCAAAATAAAGGTCTTATACTACTCACCATTTAGTTTTAATTGAAATTACAATGTTTGATCCATAAGTTCTAACGTTGCCTGAACGACATTCAAAAGCAATTATCAGAAGCATTGTTGTGGAAACAGTTAATTATCTTCCTGGTGTCTCTTTTCAAAGACAAAGTTTCTAAGCAAAGCAAATTTATAAAATGAACGGACTATCATTACACAACGAGTTGGAGTTCGGTAGCTTTTTGCATGTTTTTTTCAGCTGACGACCGTTTCCGGCTATATGCTTGTTGTTATCCCATTCCAAAGGGATTTTAAACAAGGAATTAAATAAATGTTTGAGCATGTCTTCCAAAAATAGGGCTTGAATTTATAGGCTGAAGGAGACCGAGAGGTAATTTTCTGCCCAATTTACACATAAAAGTTAATAATAATTGTTACAAATTATTAATATTTTTTGAAAAAGGAGTTTGTAAATAGCATTTATTATAACAGAAAGTATATAATGTTTCCTTTGATTTATTATTATTAAAACATATTACAATAATTATATTCTAATATTACTCCACTTTCACTCAAATAATAATTTTATTAATAATACGTTAAGTAAATAAAATCAGACCTGATTCCTGTCAGTCCTCAAGGTGAAGGGATGGAATGATAGGAATAATAAAAGTTGTGACAGTGAATATTAAATACCTATTCAAAACTTTTATTTACCAAAAGCAACTTTGGAGCTCAGTACCACGTTTTTGTTTTGACTTTCATGTAACAGTAATATACATATCACGAAAAATACGAAAATGTAAAGTTTTATAAGAGTTTACGACACATTGACTTGGAATCGTCCTCGCTATTCGAGGATGAACGCAATATATAATAATTATTAATTGTCACAAATGAAACTTTCTTAACATTGATAGAAATGCATTCAAAAACAATAGATATATTAATGAGGGCACAAATCGTTTATTCTAGAAATTTGTAAGTCATATTTGCCTAAATATAAACATAAACTTTGCTTTTCTCTCCTAAGAGTCTGATAACATAACTAGATTGTATCCCAGGATTAAAATACAAACGTATATATATATATATATATATATATATATATATATATTATAGTTATTTTTAAGTTACTAAAAACAATTACTGTGACTCTCACTAACTCCTTCTTTGCTAGTTCAAATCAGGTTCGTTAATGACGTCGACATCATTGGTGTATACTGACTAATAAATGATAAAGCTTAACACATACAAAGTGTCAAGCAATGAGTTGGATAATGTATTCGACAAAGATAAACAACATAGCATAATTGAAGTTTGCAACAAATATCAACTGTTACATCAACAATATCACAGATGACGTTAATTACTTGATCAATGAATAGTGTTTGATGCAGTACACGTACTTTTTTTCAATAAATCACACATGATATTAAAGTGGTGTATTTATTTTAAATAATTGTCATATATTGTGTTTAATTTGACTTTAGTATTGTAGTGTAATATGAGTATTTATCATCACAGCAACATAATCGAGGAATCAATATTAGAGTCGACCTAGAAAGGTTTATTCTAATACTGGATCTTTTATGATATTGCTGTGAGTGTCAGCGTACAAATATTACATATCAATTTTAAGGTCATGGAAAACCAGCATTCGCATGTATTCCTAGCTTATTGTGTGACTAAAATATTTTCTAAAGCTGCCTTATAGGTGTTAGGGTGAACCTTAAGAAATACAGGTCCATCCAACGTTCTCATCAGTGGTGGTCATTCCATTGCAACAAACCACCACCATATAAAATCACGTTAAATACAATATTTAATTAAATTAGTTCCATTCAACCTCTCTCTCTCTCTCTCTCACACACAGACTTAGATTTAAAGAAAATATTATACGCACACAGTAAGTAGGTTAGCGAACGCGGAGTTTGCGTGACTTTAAACCTAGGTTCGGTATTTATGACTGGGATCTAACAAAAATCAGCAAATACTCACTATCAGAATTGAGCTACTATTTAGTTGTAAGTTCTAGTAGTGATTTTTTGAGGACGCTGTTTGTTTCAAACCAGTTATTGCACTTCAAATCGAAGCTGCGTGAGATTAGCATTCGCGTGCATTCTTGGCTTTGAAATAGAAGATTTAAAAAAATCATTTGCATAAACTCAATTAAGTTTATTAGATCCAATGCTGTAAGGATGATAATACAAATCATGAGTTCTGTGCTACTAAACATTCACTTACGAAGAAGCCCTAGAATACAAATATTTGGAGTACTTTTAGTGGCCCCTTCAGCTATAAAGATGAAATTCATTATATTGAAATAGGAACATATAATAATGGACACACTCACACACACACATATATATATATATATATATATATTATATATATATATATATATATATATATATATATATATATATATGTACATATATTTAATTATTTATATTTGTAGCTTTGCAACACTTGTTTTCTTGTATTCACTTATCACAAGAAAGTGATATATTTATATATATATATATATATATATATATATATATATATATATATATATATATATATATATATATATTTAATTATTTATATTTGTAGCTTTGCAACACTTGTTTTCTTGTATTCACTTATCACAAGAAAGTGATATATTTATATATATATATATATATATATATATATATATATATATATATATATATATATATATGTATATATATATATATATATATATATATATATGTATATATATATATATATATATATATATATATATATATATATATATATATATATATATATATACATCCCGCTATCAATATGGCAGCATTTCATTTTGCAACCATATGGCAGCCACTTGAAAGAGTGGAGTATAAATTTTTTTCGTCGTGTATAATTTAATTCTAATAAACATGATACTACTCCATGTACTTTAATTTTATAAAATCTTAAAAATACGAAATTGACTGAAGTACTATCAATACGGCAGCATTTCATTTAGGCATCAATATAGCAGCCAGTGTATATTTTCGTTCAGTCTAATAACAATATGGCAGCCGGTGTGTATATTATTCCCACGCTACTAACGATACGAGAACCAACAGTGTTGCCACTATGGTGCTACTATCTGACTAGTCAAATGTTTAGACTCTAAGACACGTGTGTGTAATCACGGTAAAAACACAAACATTAGTATGGCCCTTCTTCATTTCAGCTGGCCAATTATTTACTCAACTCACATAAGTCTTAGTTGTTAGTTTTCATAAACGTGTACAACTATCGAAATCTGACGGGAATACAAGTGTGTGCCTCTACAGGAGTAGCAAAAGGATCAATTAGGGTAAAATATCGGAACAAAAAAAAAGCTAGGAAATAATCAATTGGGATGTTTTTAAGGATGCTGAGTCCACTACTGTGAACAAAATTAAACGGGGATGAACGGATGGGGCTCTATAGGAGTTATAAAGGAGGATTTTGACTTGGGGTCAAAATGACAAAAGGCAAAAAAAAAATAGAAAATGATCAGTCGGAGGGTTTTAATGGTGCTGAGTCTTTTACCGTTATCGAATGTAATGGGGATACACAGGTGATCCTCCATGGGAGTAGCAAATGATGAATTGGAGTATAAATGTGATAAGGCAAAACAAAGCTATAATATGATCAATCGTAGTGTTTTGGAGGTAGCTGAGTCCAATACCGTCTTCCATATTAATCGGGAATGCACGGATGTGGCTCTACGGGAGTAGAAAAGGGGTAGAATTGTGGTACAATTGACAGAAGGCAAAAAAACAATTGAAAATGATCATTCGGGTGGGTTTTAATGGGGCTCTATAGGAGTTATAAAGGAGGATTTTGACTTGGGGTCAAAATGACAAAAGGCACAAAAAAACTAGAAAATGATCAGTCGGAGGGTTTTAATGGTGCTGAGTCTTTCACCGTTATCGAACGTCAATGGGGATACGCGAGTGACCCTCTATGGGAGTAGCAAATGATGAAATGGAGTATAATTAATTGTGACATGGCAAAACAAAGCTAGAATATGATAAATCGTAGTGTTTTGGAGGGTTCTGAGTAGAATACCGCCTTCAATATTATAATGTGATGCACGGGTGTGGCTCTACGGGAGTAGAAAGGGGTTGAATTGGGGTAAAATTTTCAGAAGGCAAAAAAACAATGGAAAATGATCACTCGGGTGTTTTAAAGGTGCTGAGTCTTTTACCGTTATCGACAGCCAATGGGGATACAAAGGTGATCCTCTATGGCAGTAGCAAATGATGAATTGGAGTATAAATCTGAAAAGGCAACACAAAGCTAGAGTATGATCAAACGTAGTGTTTTTTAGGTTGGTGAGTCCAATACAGTTTTCCATATTAATCGGGAATGCACTGGTGTGGCTTTAAGGGAGTAGAAAAGGGGTAAATTAGGGTAAAATTGTCAGAAGGCAAAAAAACAATTGAAAATGATCATTCGGGTGGGCTTTAATGGTGCTGAGTCATTTACCATAATCGAACGTCAATGAGGATACACGGGTGACCCTCTATGAGAGTAGCAAATGATGAATTTTGGGTATAATTGTGAGAAGGCAAAAAAAAACTAGAAAATGATCAATCGTAGTGTTTTGGAGGGTGCTGAGTCCAATACTATCTACATTATTAAACAGGGATGCTCGGGTGTTGCTCTGCGAGAGTAGAATATTGCTAATTTGGGGTAAAATTGTCAGAAGGCAAAAAAAATATATAATGATCACTCGGGGAGTTTTAATGGTGCTGAGCCTTTTACCGTTATCGATCGTCAATGGGGATATACGGGTGATCCTCTATGGGAGTAGCAAATGATGAATTGGAGTATAGACCTAATTGTGAGAAGAGAAGGTAAAATAGAGGTAGAATATAATGACTTGTAAAGTGAAACATTCAACCAAATAAGATTTTATTTTGGTATTTTTATCCTTTGGAGGGAATGAACTAGCTGAAGTAAACAGATACTATCATGAAGTAACTATAATTGTCCCTGTCACAAGATTAAAACTGATAAAACTGAATGATGTGGTCATCCTTTCAGAGATCGAAAATAAACATTACACAAACACGTACATGACAGGTTCTATCCCAGGCGCTACTTGGTCACGTGTTACAATGCGACATTTATACCGCCATTTCTCCCTCTAATTTCAACATACAACCACACGGGACGTCTCTTTACAATCTGTTTCGTTTCAGCTACAATAGTACATAGTTGTCTTAAGTTGTCTTAGAAATTGTCACACTGATTGTTAAAATTCTATTATTCGTTATTTTTAATATGAATGAACGAAATGAAACTTAAAAAAATTATTGTTTGTAATAAAAACAAATATCCACAAATAAATTTAAACCCTCAATTTAATTCATTTCTTTATTTAGGCTAGTACACACGCCACTGTCTTATAAAAGATATTACTCTCTTTGACGTATGTTTTGATAAAAAAAGGAGGCACTTGCTAAACCTATGCCTTACAAGATGCGTTCTTCGTGTCATTCTTCCAGGTCATTGGAAAAAAATTAAAATTAATAAATCCACCTATTTTAATCCTTGCTATTTAAAAATTTCCCCGCCCCATTGAAGGTGTTCAGTGCTCTGTCGAATATTAGGAATAGTTCTCCAGGGAAAAAATACAGGAGTGCAAGTAGACGATTGTTTTGTGAATCAACAGGTTAGGTGTAGACAGGTATCCATCGATTCTCTAGATTGGTTACATGTTTTCAAAACCCTCAACAGATCTGCAACTAAATGAACGGTTTCATCTTTAACAATATTCAATCTAGATTTCCAGGCGTGCACTGCACGGGATAAAGGCCAAGTACGAATTCAACTTTTTTCTTCTGAATTTCTCATTTAATTATCAGTGTTAGAGTTAGTACACTAACTTCTCTTATATCCTTTACTTTACGAAAGTACATTTATTCTCATTTAATTTATTTTATCTCATTGAGCTTTCTGCCACAATTTTTAAATTCTATTTCTTTCGTGTTACAATCTTTTAAGAGTTTTTGCAGTATAAGAACGATTTTCTTCAGTGTATTAAAAATAATGAAAATTTCAATTTTAAGTTTTTACTGCTTGTAAAAAAATATTAAAGGCTAAGTAAAGGGTTGGCAAAAAGTTTATTTACAGTAAGTTTTAAAAGTTAGGCCTATAGTAGAAAAACAACAAATATTGTATCACCTTACCTCAGGTAGGTAACCAGAAAAATCTAACTATATTGTACATTGTAAATAAAAGAAGGCTTTTATTTGGTCAAATCTCATCTAATGTTAATTTCTTGTTCACGTAGGCCCATCGAACACGTCCATATTTTATAGGTTCAAACGAGCACAAATTACCATTTTCGGGTAAAAAAATTAAACATTGAAATAATAGTATTTCTGTACTTACGACAGCGAAATGTAACCAAAAAACTGTTTTATTTTTCTGTGAGCATATGCTTTATAAGGGTGCATATAGTATTCTAACAAGTAGTAAAATTTTCACGAAGATGTGACATTTTAGTGCCAATACCAATCAGTATAAATATTTTATCAAGATAAGGGCAAAACATTTTAAGTATTTCTATAAGGATTCATGTATCATAGGTGGTTTTCTGCCAATAAAACTAGAGAGCAGTTCAGGTGGTGTAAGCAATGGTAAATATTTAAACTTCTTTAATTCTACATCTCTAAAGAATGTATGTAAGGATATAGTTATTCCCAATGTATATTGCATTGTAGACAACACGGTGAAAAACGATTTCGGTAAGCAATGTAATACATCTATTTTATTTATCCATCATATTTGATTTGTCATAGGTTGTTATAGGTACAATTGTGTTTGAGTAAAGACCTATTTTTTCTAAAAGTTCTTCTTTAACTACATTCATTAAATTTTCCTAGTAGTCGTTGTTGGCAGGTTAAAAAATTTATTTAATTCCTCCCTTGGATATTTTCCGAAAGGATGACATTTCACCTTGATTGTGATGTTACTTTCATCAAGACACGTTGAATGCACCTGAAAATATATCTGATAACATTTAAATATATTTTAATCTTCTTCTTTAATTCTATCTTTAACCGTATCCCTCCTGGCTCGCATATCTACAATTTGATTTATTATTATTATTATGGTGAATAAAATTACAAATATTTTGGCGAATATAGCTGAAGAACCCGTCTTCAAAAACTAGCTGTAAAATAGCGTTATGCAGAGTGACCGAATGAAATTAGTCACTATGATGGTATTTCTTGTTAAAAAAAACAAGACGTAAATGATAATGACTGTTTTGTAGATTTTTTTCACTTTAAAAAATCTCTCCGTTCTTCGGTCGACATGTTACATACATTTTTATAGTTAGTATCAGAATGTTTTTAGTTCGTTCGGCTGTGTCTGATCTCAAGACAAAGTCTGCTATTATTCAATCACTTCTCAAAACTGTCTCCTTTGTTATATATTTTACGAATCCTATCACTAGCAATACCAGTTAATAAATAACTCCTAATTACAAACTTAATATTTCAATTTGAATATTCTCTATTTTTCGTTGATAGAAAATTACTTCAATTAAGCAACCCTAACCAAGTGCTTATAAAACGTTTTGTAGTCAATCTTTAGACGTTGATAATCATAAATATTTACTACCGATGATCACGGTAATTTTTCACTATACTTCAGATTTACTGATATTTTACTGATAATCTCGTTTTATTTTTATGGTAGGCGAACAAAAAGACTATCTACGATCGAAACATTGGGCGTCCTGATAAAGTTTACAACGGGCATCGGCTATTTTCTAGCTATAATTGCCGATACTTAGTATGGTATTCATATCGTATAGTATCCTTGCAAGCAAGATTCAGTACAGTGGTCTTGGAGAGCCAAGCAACATTAATTTATGTATGTACTGTAATCAATAAAGTTCTACATACGTATTTTGTGCATTCTTAATTATAGTATTGGGGTTCATTAGAACTCTTGTTTTTTTTCTAGTTTACAGGAAGCTATTTCCGTGTAATCCAAGTTTTCGGTAATCCGACGGTGTCTCGGTGCCATCTACCTCGAATTATCCATGCACTACTGTATTTGTTTCCCTACCAATGATCACCATACTTGAACCAGTTTTTCATGCAACTCTAAACTGAGTGAAAATCCCATAGATATTAAAGATACTCTTGGGACTAGAATATCGAGGATAAACATAATAGATTTATTACATTGCTTTCTGAAAACGTTTTGATTCTTTGCTACACTGCAATACACATTGGGAAGAACTATATCCTTACATATAATCTTCAGAGATGTAGAAATAAAATATTTTAAATATTTACCACCAATATTTATTTATTTATATTGCTTAAACCGCCTGAACTGCTCTCTAGTTTAATTGGCTTATTAACACCTATGATTCATGTATCCTTAAATAAGTACTTAAAATGTTTTGCCCTTATGGTCATAGAATGTGTGTATATATTCACGTGTTCTTTCTCATCTACATTATTTATATCTTTCAAACTATTTTTGAGTATTTGGATGAAAAAAATATATATAATGTTATTATTGATAAAAATGATGTTGTATGGCCTATAAATAACGCTAGCTCTTTAATACCTTGATCATTCATTTGGAAAAGTTGAGATATTGTTGCCAAGTGTTTCATTAGAGTCCTCGATGTAAGTACTTCAGGAATTTGTAAACATGCTATTTTAGGACATACAGCTGTGGATTCGCGACCTTATCTTGGAGAGAACTATGCTATGTATTTACAGACACAATTTTGATATGGAAACATAAACAGCCGACACTCCGAAAGTCATTCTGGCGCGTTTGTTTACTTGATGACCAAACTTATCTTAATGTTCCGGTCAATGCATCTCGTTCTTTTCCCTTGGTGCTCTTAGATACTATAGGATGGATAAAGTATTTATTTTTTTAACTTAACTTGCTTTTCAAATTAATTGTCATAGCATCTCTATCAGATTTTAAGAATCTAAAAGTGACTATTATTTGCTGTATATTCTTACAATTTCGTAACATTGCAAACATGGTAACACTAGTCTGCAACACATGTATTAACAGATGTAACACTTAATATGGCCTACTCCATATATATTTACTAAAGGTTAATACCAATGTATTCAATAAACATATTAATAAAATAAAATATAGACTACCAGCGGCTAAAGTCGAGTATAGAAACAAATGTTTCCGTCTTTATACGACCATTTTGACGTTGGGAAGATACCATAAATTATTTACGTTTACGCCGTATGTAAATGAGAGAAAGGTATGGAAAAGATAGAATGCAGAAAGTCAGTTTTCCGAGCCTTCGTCCACGAGAGTATTTGTCGAGTGTGAGCCTTTATCTTTGTTTGGCTTGGACCTATGTTTGTTTACACCAGACAGCCTGATATCACCAGACAATATAAGCTGACAACACTCGCACAGATGTTATTTAGGTTCATGTATACAATACAGAGATTAACGAAAGATGATTCAGTATTTATTAAGCTTCAACTACCGTGCTGGAATTTCTGTCACATTACTGCTGCCGATTACATCAGAGGCACGAAATGTCTAAGTGTGATTTATTGTGTGGTTTAACAATTTATCTTGCATTTACTTTATAAAAATTGTTTTTGAATATTCTGATTGCAATGGGACTAGTAGGGTAAACATAGTTTTATGAGAACAGTCATATTTATTTACTAATTGAAAACTGTAGTAAATAAAACCTACAGATTTTAGCGCAGTTTAGCTAAAAAGACTTATAATCGCACGATAATTAACATACACTAATTATTTCTTGTTCACTGATTGCACACACTTAACTTTATATACAAGATAACATTTGACACATTATAAGCTTTATTTATGGAAACTGGCATTACAAATAATAACTCAATTTTGACAGCAGTATTTACACAGCAGCTCAGAACATTCTAGACATATTGGCTGTACAAAGACAGCTTACAAGGTGTAACTAGTCTTTCTATTTTTTGTTGCTGGACAAATTCTACATTGTTTATAACAATTTATCTATACAAATAGAAAAATTTGTAAATCTCTGGAGGTTGCAGTTTTTCGAAATCATCTTCATCGTCTGATGGACTTCATTGAGATTTGGCATCTTTTGCTCAATTACTTCTTCACTCTGTTGCACAATTCCCCTATTCTCTTTGATGCCTTATAAAAGTTGGTCATTAGATACAGCACCTGAATCACTGTCTTCTTCGGATAACCCGTTGCTGATGCTCAGGCACGATGACGGCAGTTAAAGATTAAGCTTGGAATTTGTAGATATTGGCATAATAGGTTTTCTGGATATATAAGCTGATAAAGATAAGTCGAAGAAATGATGTGGGTCAAAAATTTCCCTTTTTTGTCGTTTATTCTAAGTTGTATAAAGGTTGAACAAATATAAGGTCTACTTATTTATAGTTTTTTTTTAATTTACGGGTATAGTAGAAGTTTTACATTAACTGAT
Organism: Prosapia bicincta; assembly: GCA_036971475.1. Lineage (NCBI taxonomy): Eukaryota > Metazoa > Arthropoda > Insecta > Hemiptera > Cercopidae > Prosapia > Prosapia bicincta. The sequence continues at coordinate 153,193,276 of JBAIZL010000005.1, read as the reverse complement.
GGCTGAAAAGTCATTCCGCTGCCCTCGCTAACGATACCATCCTTTTTAAAAGAACAAAAGAAAATAACACGAAAAGAGAAGAAAATTAATTACCCGACGAAGAATGAGAAAACAAACATAAATGTTTAGATATTCTAAGTTAAAATCTTCGAATGCCCATGTTTGGGCAATATTTTAGATTCTGGCTAGTTTTACCTAAATTCGCCCACAGCGACACCCGCAGTCCCATCTCGGATTGCGCATGGCCAACTTCGGTGCTAGGATTAGACTCAGCATTATTAAAAACCCCGAGTGATGATTTAATAACGATCCCTTGGCCTCTGACCTTTTTACCCCAATTATCCCTTTGCTACTCCCGTAGAGCCCACACCCGTCCATCCCTGGTCCCTTTCGATGACGGTATTGAATTCAGCATCCTCAAAAACCCACGAGTGGTTATGTTCCAGCGATTTTTTGAAATTTGACTTTTTCACTCCAATTCACCCCTTTGGTACTCGCGTGGAACCATACTAGTGCATCCCCGGCGACTTTCAGTGACGGCATTAAATTCCGCCTTACCAAAATCCCCCGTGTGGTTATTTTCTAGTAATTTTGGTGTTACGTACTTTTCTTTAAATTAAAGATAATTTAAAAAGACAGTGTAAATGCTTCAGAGAGGGACTCCTTATCGGCCAACCTTTGTCTCTTACAAGGTTCGGTACGGCCCAGTTCCATTCCAATCGTCGGTTAAACGACATCTCTCCCGTCACTCTCGACGTGACGAAGTTTTGTGTGTTCTAAACGAGGCTCGTTTTAGACCATTTCTCTCTCTTTGTTTCTCCTGTCGTGTGGAGAAGGTACTCTTAACATTAATAGTGACATTTTATATATAAGTGATTTCTTTAAGTTCAACAGGAAATTGATAAGTGCGGGAAAGGGTGCACCCGAATAACTGTCCGAAAAGTGGTGGTACTTCGCCCAGTGAGGTATGTACAAAACGTCAATTTCATTTATTTAATTATTTAAGGTCCTCCGGAAATCAATGTTACCGTTATATGGCAAAATATTTAACATTTTTGGTCCTACGGCCCGGATCTTTTGAAAAGGTCCTATGTTAAAACATGTCCACAAGTGTGACGTACATATTTCCAACCGCACGCAATATCTTGTCCTTGTTACAAGGCTTACCTCACTCAATTTCTTATCTCTCAGCTGTTCAAATACAGTAGATTATAACAAACCCTCTCTGAAAGCATATCTTTATAATTCATTACGCTTGTCTATTTGTAAACAATTAGTATGATTCAAAGTTTATGTTTCTCACTCATACTATGTTAATAGGCTAATATATTTATAAATATTTTCTGCTATTTAGTATGGTAAAAGAAGTCACCTATGATTTCACTGCTTGTAAATTACAAATTTATATTTATTAATGCTTATTGTTTTGAAGCAGATCATTCAGTTACATGCTGTCTAATGTAATTGTAATTATTTCTTTTTAAAATATTTACATTTTTTCATAATTTGTATTGAACGTTTTTCTGATTGCAATTATTGGAAGATATCTTGTTATTGTAACCTTGAATAAGAGACATTTGTTTACTTGAACTGTCTACGTCTGTTCATAGGTTCAAACATTCAATATTTACATTTCTTTGTGAGAAACTAGTTTATGCTTTCTCTATCGCTCTTGCTATTAGTATAGCATATTTTGTTAGTGTATTTAAAGAGCCTTATTGTTATTGTAGATATAATTCAATTCTACAAAATGGCCAAATCACTAAGAGTAATCACTGCTAAGAAGGAAGCTCTATTTTCCCAGATCCAATCTATTTATGATCTAACGCAAAAGATTTCTGATAAAGCGATCATGCAGGAATTAATGATCCGAGCTACCTCTGTCGCTAGCATTAAACAAGAATTTTTAGACACATTGGACTTATTCAATGAACTCTCTTTGGAAAAAGATAACGATTTTATTCCCAATTTCTCAACTTCGGCTGTGGTTAATGATCTTGTTTCTCGCATAAATTACACTGTTGCTTCAATAGAAGCGAAACAAGCTGCTAGGCAAAAAACCGAAGCTAGCTCTTCACTCTCGTCGCAAATCCCACTGCGACTTCCAAAATTGGAACTCAAACATTTCACGGGTGATCCATTTGAATGGATTTCTTTCAAAAATCTCTTTGACTCTACCATACATAAAAATACATCTCTCAATGCTGTCACCAAACTACAGTATTTGCTCAGTGTACTCTCAGGTGAACCATTAAAATTAATTAACTCTTTACCTATTTCGGAAGTTAATTATCAAGTCGCGTATAACCTTCTTATGGAGAGATATCATTCTCCAAGACGTTTAATGTCAATTCATCTCAATAGAATTCTCGACTTGCCGAATATCAATTACACTTCTAACCAAATGCGTAACTATGTTACAAGTTACACAGAGAACACTCAAGCCTTGAAGGGGCTACAAATTGATATCACGAGTAACAATCCCTTATTGTCAGCGATGATTTTACGCAAGCTGGATTCTACTATACTGAAGAAGCTTGAACAATCACGGGATAACACGTCGACTCTGGCAACACCTGCGGAAATTATCAACTTCCTCTCACAAAAATGTAGTGAACTTGAACACGCGACACTACATTCCTCTTCAACTCTCAACCCTAACTCATTACCTTCAAACTCGCCTCAAATTTCGAAGGGAAAACAGTTAATGTATAAGACTCAGGTTAACCGAAAGGGGACTTCGCTGGTGACTTGTAACTCTGTCAATGACACAGCGTCTGAAACAAAGCATCCTTTATGTTTTCTGTGTAAAGGAACAGACCATAAAATCTATTCCTGCCTTAAGTTTAAGGCCAAATCTCCGACAGAGCGTTTGAAGATCGCGAAGTCGTATAGTAGATGTATTTCATGTTTGGGCGCTCACAGTGTGAAGTTTTGTAAATCCAAATCGACTTGTTTTCAATGTAAAAGGAAACATCACACTCTTCTCCATTTCGACAACGATCACCTGCCTCAGCATACACCATTAAAGTCCTCTATTTCCCAGGACCAAGGTGTAACAGAAGTTGTTCAGTCACCTATTAGTATGACTTCTCAGGCGACTAATCCTGCCTCTCAAAGTACAACTGTGCTCCTGGGCACACTTTTAGTAAAACTCTCCTCTCCTACCGGGACGACTTATGTTTTCCGGGCTCTGGTGGACTCAGGAAGCCAATCCTCATTTATTTCAGAGCAAGTAGCTCAACTAATGTGTGTAACTCGAACGAGAAGTAATCACAACATTGTTGGACTTTCTCAAACTCTTACTCGCTCAAGGGGCATGACCTCTTTAGGCGTGCACACTCTCGATGGCACAGTAATAGCTGCCAAACATAATTTTCTCATTCTCGACAAAATTTGCGTCGATTTACCTCGTACTCACATTTACGTTAAAGTACTAAATAAGGTACAATCTTATACGCTTGCCGACCCTACTTTTCATTTGCCAAGTCGCATTGATATTCTTCTGGGCGGCGCTCTTTTTCCTTTAATATTGACTCCAACTACGCATTGTCTCGGCTCTAATATGCCGTGCCTGATAGGCACTCACTTTGGATGCATGGTTATGGGAGAAGGTCCATGTCTGCCTACCTGTGAAAGGTAATCTAGTGCTAGTATGTCCACCACATTACTCACGGTGAATGACTTGGAACTGCACAATTCTCTACAAAAATTCTGGCAACATGAAGAAGTGCCCTTCACCTCAAAACTCTCACCACATGATCAAGCATGTGAAGCTCATTATGTCGCTACTCATACACGCGACAGTTCAGGTCGTTACTGTGTCCGACTTCCTTTCAAAGAAGATAAACCTCCTCTCGGAACTTCTCGCGGGAACGCGGAAGTACGATTAAAATCTCTCGAACAAAAGTTCAACTCTAAGCCTCGCTTCAAGCAACTTTATGCAGAATTCATGTCTGACTATTTGACTTCTGGACACATGATACTTGCCCAAAACACTCAGCTCATTTCTCTTTTACTTCGAGGTGGCTTCGAATTGCGGAAATGGACTACTAACGCTTATCAACTATTACAGTATCTTCCAGACGAACACCTAGAGACACCCACGTTTCTTCAGGATACCGCACAACCTCATTATAATATTCTCGGACTTCATTGGTCATCCTCTTCGGACGCTTTTACTTATCATTTGAATTTTCCTCTAAACTCTAAAACTAAACGCCAAGTGCTCAGCGTTATCGCTCAAATTTATGACCCTTGTGGTTTCCTTTCGCCTGTTGTCATGTGGGCGAAATGTTTTATGCAGCTCCTCTGGACAAAAGGGTTAGACTGGGACCAATCCCTACCACCTGAACTTCTAACTCAGTGGCAAACATTTGCAAAGACTTCTAATTGTTTAAAAAATATTGTAATTCCGCGGGCTTTACGCTTGAGTCACTCGTCTAACATTGAGTTACACGGTTTCTCAGATGCTTCTGAGAGTGGATACGCTGCTGTCATTTACTTAAGATGTCAGATTAGTGACAACTCGGTGGTAATTCGGCAGCTATTATCGAAGACTCGGGTAGCCCCACTGAAAAAACTCACTGTACCTCGCTTGGAGCTAAGTGCTGCTCATTTACTCGCTCAATTAGTGGCATATATTATATCTCTTTATAACAAAAAAATGGAATTTTCCTCAGTTTTTCTATGGTGCGATTCGTCAGTAACATTGACATGGATACAAACACCTCCTTATCGACTTAAAACCTTTGTCGCCAATCGGGTAGCGCAGATTCAAGAATTATTGCCTTCTCATTATTGGAGGCACGTACCGAGTGAACACAATCCCGCTGACTGCGCGTCACGTGGATTACTTCCTTCAGACCTACCTCAACATGAATTATGGTGGTACGGACCCTCTTGGTTACAACAGTCGCATGATAACTGGCCTATATCTCATTTTGAGCCTGCAAAACTCATTGACACAGGGGAATATAAACCTATTTCACCTATATCTCTTCTCTCCACTGTTCACTCAGAATGGGACTTGCTGCGGAAATATTCTAGCTTTAGTCGACTGCAGCGTGTAATGGCGTACTTGTTGCGTTTCATACACAACTCTCGTCACTTGGGAAGAACTGTTGGACCTCTCACTACGGGGAAGTTGAACTCAGCCAGAATCCGAATATTTAAATTACTTCAGGCATCCTCCTTCATCGAAGATTTAAAGGCATTAGGACACACCCCTCCTAACAGGGTATCTTCTAGGCTTCGACGATTAACACCATTTCTCGATAGCGATGGCGTCCTGCGAGTTGGTGGACGACTCGAAGCAGCACAGATTCGTTATGAGACACAACATCCGGTGATTTTGCCTAAGAAACACCCTGTGGTTGACTCCTTGATTGACCTATATCATCGGAAGTACCTTCATTCTGGAGTTCAACTCACTCAATCACTTCTCGCACAAGAGGTGTGGATATTGTGTGCTCGGAATGTAATCCGTGCACGCGTCTTCAAGTGTACTGTGTGCTTTAAGCACCGACCTAAAAATAAAAATCCTCTTATGGGAAACTTACCTCAACCTCGACTGACCCCTACTCGCCCATTTCTCAACACAGGCATTGATTATGGTGGTCCTTTCACTCTGAAAGTACATAATCTACGCTCTATTCGAACCATCAAGGCATACATCTGTGTCTTTGTTTGCCTTGTCACCAAAGCTGTTCACATTGAGGTGGTCACTGATCTCTCGACGGACGCGTTCATCGCAGCATTGACTCCATTTGTGTCTAGACGAGGTCTTTGTCAACACGTCTATTCCGACTGCGGAACAAACTTTGTGGGAGCTGACAATGCTCTGCGATCTCTACTCAGGACCTCAGGACAAGATCTCGTTTGTGAATTTTCATTTCAACGTGGAGTTAATTTTCACTTCAATCCTCCTGCTGCACCTCATCAAGGAGGGCTATGGGAAAGCGCAATTAAAAGTGCTAAACATCACTTGCGTCGCGTCATAGGTGAACACGTTCTAACTCTCTCCGAATTCATGACTCTGACAACTCAAGTCGAGTCATTACTCAACTCTCGACCACTCACACCTTTATCTAACGATCCTTCCGATCTCACTGCTCTGACCCCAGGACACTTTTTAATTGGAGCTCCACTCGTCGCCGTATCCGAAAGAAATCTGGCTGAAGTCCCTACTAATCGACTTAAGCATTGGCACCTCGTCCATGCTTTTCACCAACGCGTGTGGAAAAGGTGGCAGCTGGAATATCTTCACACTCTACAGCAGCGGACCAAATGGACGGAAACGACAGACAACCTTCGTGTGGGCGACCTAGTGCTAGTGCATCAACCTACTCCGCCTCTCTCTTGGCCATTGGCAAGAGTGACACAAGTGTTCCCTGGCACAGACGGTGTGGTGCGAGTTGTTCAGCTCAAGACACAGCACGGACTTATAACTCGACCTTCTCATAAGGTTTTCCCCCTGCCCATTAGTGCAGAATAAAGTTATTATTTTTCTCATGTTTCTAGAAAAGGAATTTTTATTTTATTTAGTGTATATTTGTTTTTTGTGAAGAACTCTCAGTTTGTTTATTGATAATTATTGTTTTCTTTTCTCTCATGCTGGTGTAGCTTATATTGTATTCTTCTTTGAATCCTAGGAGGATTCAAGGCCCCCGGTATGTTACGTACTTTTCTTTAAATTAAAGATAATTTAAAAAGACAGTGTAAATGCTTCAGAGAGGGACTCCTTATCGGCCAACCTTTGTCTCTTACAAGGTTCGGTACGGCCCAGTTCCATTCCAATCGTCGGTTAAACGACATCTCTCCCGTCACTCTCGACGTGACGAAGTTTTGTGTGTTCTAAACGAGGCTCGTTTTAGACCATTTCTCTCTCTTTGTTTCTCCTGTCGTGTGGAGAAGGTACTCTTAACATTAATAGTGACATTTTATATATAAGTGATTTCTTTAAGTTCAACAGGAAATTGATAAGTGCGGGAAAGGGTGCACCCAAATAACTGTCCGAAAAGTGGTGGTACTTCGCCCAGTGAGGTATGTACAAAACGTCAATTTCATTTATTTAATTATTTAAGGTCCTCCGGAAATCAATGTTGCCGTTATATGGCAAAATATTTAACATTTGGCTTTTGACTTTTTTACTCCAAATCATCCCTTTGGTACTAACGTACAGTCAAAACCGTCCATTCTCGGTGACTCTAGATGACGTCATTGAATTAAGCATCCTCAGAAACCCTCGAACGTTCATTTTCCCGCGATTCTTAGGCATTTGACATTTTCACCCCAATTCATCCCTTTGGCACTCGCGAGGAACCACACCAATGCATTCCCGGTGACTTTTGGTGACGGCATTGAATTCCGCCTCATCAAAATTCCCCGAGTTTTTATTTTCTAGTATTTTTTTTTTACTTTTGAGATTTCTACCCCAAATCATCCCTTTGGCACTCACGTAGAGTCTCATCTGTCCATCCCCGGTGACTTTCGATGGCGGTATTGAATTCAGCATCCTCAAAAACCCCCGAGTGGTTATGTTGCAGCGATTCTTTGACTTTAGAGGTTTTCACCCCAATTCACCCCTTTGGTATTCGTGGGGAACCATACCAGTGCATCCCCGGCGACTTTCGGTGACGGCATTAAATTCCGCCTTACCAAAATCCCCCGAGTGGTTATTTTCTAGTAATTTTTTGACTTTTGACTTTTTTACCCCAAATCATCCCTTTGGTACTTACGTAGAGTCACATCCGGTTCATCCCCGGTGACTCTAGATGACGCCATTGAATTTAGCATCCTCAAAAACCCCCCGAATAGTCATTATCCCGCGATTTTTGGACATCTGACATTTTTACCATAATTCAACCCCTTTTGTACATGGGGTTAGCCTCACCAGTACATCCCCGGTGACTTTCGATGACGGCATTGAATTCAGCATCCTCAAAAACTCCCGAGTGGTCAGTTTCCAGCGATTCTTTGTCCAATTCAAATATATACATTATGTAGTACGATTGATATCTATGTGGATGCCAGCAATGTTGCCAAGTTTGTGGCTGCCATAATGTTAGGGAATGTTTGAAATATACAGTAAATTTATATACAGGAGGCGACTATGCTGCCCCTGGCGGAAATGATACGAACTTGTGATATACAAATCCCGTTCACTATGCTATCAATACGACTACCGTTTGGTTATTACAAATTATTTTTTAAAAATTCCGAACGACCATAGAACTTCCAAACACAGTTTACCACCAATAAAACACTTCTTATTACACTTATTGACATGATTTTTATTTCGATTATTGTCAAAGGGTGTTACATTATCATGGATTACTATGTGGCAGCCGTATACGGCTGCCACAAGTACCCGGCTGCCAGTTTGAATGCAAAATGACCAATGTATGGTCTCCGTATTGTTAGCAGGCTGTATATATATATATATATATATATATATATCAAAAACAACTAAGGTTATTCTAACACAAGAATTATTTATTTATTTTATAATCAAAGCTTTTCTTTGATAAACAGTACCAACATCATCAGGAATGAAACATTCATTAAGACTTGTATTTGAATCACCTTAGTTTTTTTTATTATTGAACAATAAATCATATTTTGTATATATATATATATATATATATATATATATATGTATATATATATATATATATATATGTGTGTGTGTGTGTGTGTGTGTGTGTGTGTGTGTGTGTGTTCTTAGATTTCACAACTTCATTTTTTAATTATTTAAAATGCGTCAAACTTTAACAATGAATATTGCACTAAGGATGAGTCAATTATTATCCGAAATGTAGTTATAAAATTGTATTTTAACCAATTAGGAACTTATATGTACATCATGTTTCGACATAGACCCCTTATTTTTCGATGCTCTTGGTCCATCGCTGTACAAGCCTCCTGATCCCCTCATAAAAGGTTTTCTGGAAGCGAGGAATACACAGCTTCTTTCAAAGCTTCGTCCGGGGTAAATCGATGGCCTCGTAATACCTCTTTCAGTGGACTACAAGGGATAGTTAGAAGGAATATGATCGGAACAGTATGGATGTTGAGTAAGTACAGTAAACTCCCGATTATCCGTGGAATAGGGTGGCCAGGCAACGCCGGATAACGAATTCCCGATAATTCGCTATGAACAAAGAATACGCGAAACGATCGATAATCGATTATTATACCATAAGTTACACAAATAATGACACCGGTTAATGTAATTCACAAGTAATCTTCAGAGAACAAAAAAAATACAGGAAATAATTTAAAATGTCGATGTAAAATGTCTCTTTTTTTGTGAGCATTCATTTAGCTTCAACGTGCGATCCAAGTTCCCTAAGAACCATTTTGTGGCACAGTTAAGAGTCGTTAGCTTGGCAGCAAGCATCTCGCTGTAACGTACATTGTTTATTGTTGTGCCATTTTTCTTATAATGTTCCAGTACTGGACTTTGTGAGTCCCAAATAACTGTTGACATCAGTTTTCGTGCGGACGGTTGGGTTTTGAACTTTTTCTTGCAAGCCGAATTTTAATTTTTCCATTCACTATCCGCCGTTTCCTCTCCGGGTTGTAATGATGGATCTATGTTTCCTCATCAGTAATGATAATGTCTAGGATGTGGTCCCGCTCGTTACCATAGCGATCCAAACGTTTTTGGCAGATGTTCAAGCTTGTTTGTCTATGCAACTGTGTGAGTTATGTTTGGACCTTTCTTAGACAAACTTGATGAAACCGAAACCTGTTGTGGATGATTTCGTAGATAGAACCGTTACTAAATTGCAGACGATGTGACGATGTGACGATTGTGACAATGTGACGATTGTGACGATGTGACGATTGGGACGATGTCACTTTGTTGATAGTTACTAGTCTGTGTAAGAGAACCGTTTCTCGTGAACGCTCATAGAGGTAAATGGTCGTCTGGCTCCGTCATCGTTTGTAACACTTATGGGACCATTTTTCAACGAATGACTTTTTCAAGCCGTTGCTAGGCACTCCGTTCTGGGAAAACACTGTTTCCGCACTACATTAAAAGTCTTCGATGAATTTCGACCCCTGAAATACCTTCTGACCACTAAAAAAGTATCACTAAATGATGATCTGCATTGGTGCAAATAGAAAGCGAAGACGCATTGACAAATATCACGACCGAGATAACGTAAATAACCTATCAACTTGAGACAAGTATAGACATCACAACAAATAAACAAAGCATTCATCATTAAGAGAAAGCAACAGTACTACCAATATAAACAAAAATAATACATAATCACTTAAACAAATTTTATGACTATCCCAACTTTAAATTTTGTAAATTTGTTAAAACTTGTGAGACAGAACGTTTTCGATCTCTATGTGGCGATCTTCATCAGTGTCTTCAACTTGGAGATGTCGGGTCAAGCGTTGACGGTTTTAAAGGCAGGTATTCGATAGTATCAAAAATATCACTAAAATGCGGAAAATAATTGACTTACATTCTATTTTCAATATAAAATTATTTGACTATCTATCAATCGTTTGATTTACACAAATATTTTATTTCACAAAAGCAATGTCAAACAAATTATTCATAGAGTAAAATTATTTTTATTCAAAAATATGAAACAATTAAACTAATACTAATTGAAATTATAAATAGAAGCTATTCACTATAAATTACCAAATATTTACTTGAAAGTTTTTGTACTAACTAGTAAGGTTTCTGTAATATTTTCAAAACAAATGACTTCAATGAGGTACTAATAAAAATTTTATGATAATTTATTTTAGTATTGTAAAATATTTGATCGCTTTACACAATTACTTTACAATGTGATACAATAGTTATTCATATGATGATAGTTTTTGTATTTCATTTCATGAAGAATTGTTTCTTTATTGTAGCCTATCTCATAGTGCAGATCCAGTGTACATGGCTTACATAAACTGTGCATACCTAAAACTGTGGATTTTGTAATAATCATTTTGTTCAATAATTTCTGTAGCCTAAAAAATATTTAAAAATATGTTTTAAAAATCTCAGAGATATTATTTCTCATTATGGAAAACAAGTACTTGCTTGTGGGATGCTCTTCTATTTATTGTTTGGTTCTGCATTTAATTTAACTTAACACAGGTTTTAACTTAAATAGTAATATAAATGTTTACTCATTTTTTGCTATTAAATGAACGTTCGTTATGCAAATGAAATTTCATTGTTTGTTTTATTGGTGCACATTTGTGAATCTAGCATAGGTAGTAAGCACTCCTAGCGGGAGAAATTCAAAAATATCGTACGAGTTAGTAACTTAAGGTAATTAAGCAAATCACGCCATGTGACGTAAGCATGAGGTGATACCTGACAACCAATCAGAATATTCGTATATATAAATAAGGGTGGGAGTTTGTTTGAAAATTTCAGTTAACGCGTCCTTGCAACGACACCCACTTCACTAAAAGCCTTCGAACGAGACGGACGTGATGGCATTTTCGTACATAACTTAGAAATTAGTAAGCTTCCAGTATTCAAAATTTAAGACTTCAAGGCCGGTACCAAATTTTATAAACGCAACAAAAGAAGAAGTCAGAAGCGATTATTTGTGTGTTTCAAATAAGTAAATGTTTATATCATTTTTGTTTAAGAGCGCTCTATGTGCAGTGTTAAGGTGTACAAAAGCGATGTGCAGTGTTTAATGGTATATGTTACAGTGTTTTACAAGTAATGTGCACAACCAGGTACGTTTTAGATAATAATAAAGAAAATGTGTTTTAATGTTAACTAAGTTGAATTTTAATTGATAAACGGTTAACACATGAACGGTAGAAATTGTCCTTTGAATATTCGTTTCTAAAATTAAATTGGAAAACTTAAGTTACTAACTTCTCGATAAATATAAATTTGAAAAGTTAATAAGTAATTAAAATATGTATGGAATAGTTAGGAGTAATTAAAGTTTAATTACTGGACAAATTGGTGTCATTTGTTCTTTTGTAATTTGTTATTGAATAATAAATTGTATAACTTTGTATTTTAAAACTTTCAATTCTTATTTCACAAGTAACCTAGTTCTAGCTTCAAGATATGAAGACCGTTGCAGACAGACAGTACTTGCCTGAGCTTTAACGTTAGAACTAGAGCCCTGGTAAGTAAAATTAATTATGTTAGTAATTGAAAATTAATAATAACTCATTTCAAATAAAAGTAATACTTACCCCAGTAAAAAGGGTCATTCCGTTACAAGTACAAATAGGATAGGTGAACAATGATAAAACTATACATACCTCTCGTTATCTTTGAAACAAATGTGTCAGAAGTATAAATATATATTTACATATAATTGTAAACAATCACATAATCAATTAAAACTAAATAATGGAAAACAAATTATCAAATTTTAAACATTTAAATATATTCAGACTACACCAAGAGAACATTGCTATAGAATAACTTGATCAGATATGTGAGAATCACTCTTCAACATGCTTCAGGAATACGGTAAATAAACATCTGAGGAGCCAGATCAATTTTGGAAATATAATAATTAGTTAAAAGACATCTGGGATTTAAAAATTAAAATATATGAATTTAGAAAGAATACCATTTCGCTTTCACATATACTTCACTTAACTTAATAACGTATAATTATCGTAAATAGTTAACAGATTATATAATTATTACAGTATAAATTTGTTAATACTTTTATATTACCCCGTCAGAAATTAAAAGTTTCATTGTTTAACTCATTTTATTTAGGAGTGGTTTCAGAGTGGTTTCATGAGTGGTTAGTCATCTATACTAAAATGTATTTTGAAAATGTTCTACAGTTATTGCTTTAACTTTTTAACAAAATTCAAAAATAAGGACTTTTTGTATTCGACTCGAATGCTTTTCATATGTTTGTTTCACGGTAACTCTTAAGGTATTGAACCGATCAAAGTGATTCCACTGATTTCGAGACAATAATAATCTATTTTAAACTTGACTGAATTTTTTTAAGATAATGAATGTTTTCTCCCTAACACACACACACACACAGTTCTACATTTATATGGCCTAGTAAAATATATTACCAATACTAGTTATTATGTAAATTAATTTTAAAAAAAACATAAATTTTGACATTATGGATAGTTTGGTTTTTTTTTTGTTTTTGTTATTAATATTATTATTATTAATATTACTATTAATTGTATAAAATAGTGTCCAATGTATTTCAAGGTTTACAACTAAGTGTGAGTGGTTACAGAGTCTCATGGTTTGTCCATAAACACCAATAAACGATTTAGAATACTGGGTACAGAGTTTTATAAACTCTTTTGAGAACTACATAATGATATAATATCAGACGTGAGGGATCTTAGCATATTCCCTCGCACAGAATAACTTACCTTTCTCATCGACTCCCTATTTCTCTTTCTCTCCCTCTCTCTCACACACCACACACACACCGCGCACACACACTGCACACACACACACACACATTCACAATCCCAATAATAACTTGATATTTATTTGTATATTCTTCTTTAAATACGCGTGTTTATTATAATAAACACACTACAATACTATACTAAAAATATATTTTACTGACGGTTTATAAATGCTAAACTAATAAAAAGTAACGGAAATAGCTAACTAGTAACAGCTAACTAAAATAAAAATTATACCGTAGAAAAAAACATTTTAATAATTTTTGTTCAAAATAGAACTTGTATTTCGTGGCAATACATAATTTATAGTCTCATATCATAGTAGATTGAAAGAAATAAAGCATACTGTTTATTATAAGGTCAGCACTTTGTCGCTATAAACTTCCGAAAACACTTAAAAGGATATCAGGTTAGTGGAATGTAGGGCAGGTAATTCCAATATTTTACGTAGGTTTTTACGACGCTCCTTATTTTATTATAGAATGCTTTTATTTGTTTCATTTTGTAAAGAAATACAAATAGTATAATATTTTCAACAGAAGCTTATTGTGGGTTTTATTTTCTCAATTCATTTTATTAAAATATCCCCCCCCCAAAAAAAATCATTAAACCAAATTTTTTGAAAAGGTAACAATAATGTGTAATCTTTCCCCCACAATTGTTTTTTTTTGTGTTTGCAAATTACATTAGGTTAAAAATTAGTATGCTAATAAAATGTTTTACATAGAAAGACCAATACGGCCTCAAGCGACTAATGGTGGTTTGACCACAAGCGGTCTATTTACTACCATTGGTTGGAACAATAATATCATACATTGCTGATTCCTTTAAAATAAAGAGTGGTATAATTTAAAAACGAGTACTAAAACAACAGAGCAACTGAAGTTTTACTGACGTGTTTAACGTTTCAAGTTCCCTCAATACTGACCCTAACCATGGCAAAACTAAACATTTATCCAAGGAAAAATACAAGAGGGTGCAAATCGTAGCTATAAATTTGACCAACATAGCTATGTTGTAAATATTAAAGCACTTTTTTTAAAGTACCTAATTCCTTTTTTTGCTTTAATACGTTTAAGGAGTTCGTTGCAGTCTTAAGAGTAAAACGTATTGTGTAATCCAATTTGCTGGTGTCGTTTGTATTTATTACTTTTGTGATACTAGGGTCACACACGTTTCTAGACAAATAATCAAAAGATAATGAATATGCCGTATTAGCAGACACATACTTCAAATGACTCCTGCCCTACGAGTCTCTGAGGTTAAATTATGTTTCAATTGTAAACTGCGAAATATATATTATTGATATGATCCAGTTCACAATTTTTAAACCATAACCATAATGAGCCATTGTGCCGGTTTTGTTAGCAAGAGTTCTGTATTAAACCGCTCAAAAACATTTCAACTTTATTTGACGAAATAAACTCAGAAACAAAATTTGAGGTGTTTGTATTTGAGAATGGAGAAAGCAAATTAAGTGCTTATTGGCTCTGAGATATAATTTTTGTTTTCTTCTATACGCTTTACTATATATTTGTTTTATACTTAGAAAAGACATTAAATGTTTCGTTGTTGAAGACCGACCCGTTGGTATTTATTAAATATTTGACTGAATGTACGTTACATATTCTCTAATTATAGCATTATATTTTATATTTAGTAAGACAAATTTTGTATAGAAAGCATATATTAAATACACTGAAGCAAAATGGACGTGTATACGCGTCTACTCTAATATAAAAAGGAATATTGTGTTACAACAATTAACTACAATAAAAATATTGAAAAGAACCCCAATACCACAAAAATAATCAAAAATAACAAATAAGACAAGTTATTTAAGATTAAACCCTTATGTACATTTCGATGACCATGTCATCATCATCAGAGGGTCTTGTTACAAAACACAATCTAGCACACAAGAAGTTACAAACTAGAATGATAAGTTCTAGTTTGTAACTTCTTGTGTGCTAGATTGTGTTTTGTAACAAGACCCTCTGATGATGATGACATGGTCATCGAAATGTACATAAGGGTTTAATCTTAAGTAACTTGTCTTATTTGTTATTTTTGATTATTTTTGTGGTATTGGGGTTCTTTTCAATATTTTTATTGTAATATATTGTACCACTGTGCTCTTGATATTGTGTAACAATTAACTACACAAAGATCCAGCAGCGTCAGGTACACATGGATTAATTGCCTTCATTAAGGCTGTAGATGGGGATCACATAGACCTATGTTGTTTAAATATGAAGCAATAACAACGAGAATATTTGGAAAGAAAAGAGGAAAGCCTTTAAAGATAATATTCAAGTTATCTACGAAACAATAATGGCCTACCAGTAGGATTACTTTTTATATTATAGAGGTAAAGTCTTTTTTATCTAAGAGTTAAATAGAATTTGTAAAAAATTAATTTGATTCGATTTCCAGTCCAAATTAATTGATAAATTCATTTAAAAACATAATTCCAGTGATAATACTGTATTAATACTTTACTTTATTCATCGGCAATATTTGGCGTTGAATTAGTGGCTCACTCTTGGTGTAATTGAGTAATAGGCAGATTTATAGGTGGTCTTCAGCAATTCTAGCCATAGATAATACAGACCTCAATACTGAGCTGGTCTATGGTGATCAGGTTAAAGTTGAGTTGAAAGATAACCGCGCCCCCTTGTAAGCTGGATAATAACACCGACAGAGCGTGGGAGGGTCTGAGATGGGCCTTTCCAAAGTTACCTTTACTCCTTCTTGCTATCGCATCTACTTCAACGTTTTCCCATGTGGTTCCCCTGTTCAATGCAGACCATAGAGGGTTTTGTGTATGTGACTGGGGCAAAAAGGTAGACCATTTTACGATATTGCCGGTTTGTACGTTGTCAACATGAATTGGATTCCACCGTATCGTGATTGTGACACATACATAATGACACGAGTTATAGTTCTTCTCTACATGATGACATCAGAAACAAAAATTGTTGCTTGGATATCTGCAAGATATACAATTTACTAATGTGACTGACACAGGATGGTACTTCTTAGATGTTTACAACCTCTCCCACGAAACTGTTATATTGGAGACTGATCCATGGAATAACCTTAAATAATATAGCCCGATCTGGTTTCTCCGCTTATATTGTTCGAGAAGATGTCAGTATAAAATTAAAATCTATTTTAGGGAACACACACACACAAACACACACACACACACACACACGCACACACACACACACTCACACACACACACACACACACTTGCACAAGTCGAAAATGAATTATATTGATTATTGCTTATATTACACAAACCACAAGGGAAGTTTAATTATCGCTACAAATAAACATACAAAAGCGTGAGTTATGCTTTACATCTATTTTTGTTCTTACAGCTGTATTAGTAGATTACACGTGTACCATTTATTCATGCACAATCTTCGTAGACACACATGTAAATAAGGGTTACGACCTAGGCCCGCTTCTCTATCTTCTCTACACAAAAGATATCCCCCTCCTTCCAAATGTCTCTCTTTCCCATTACACTGATGACGTCATATTCATGTCAAGCATCTGGAGCATACCCAAAACCACAAAGACCATCCAGACGCAACTGGACTCTCTGTCACTGTGACTCCGGAAGTGGAGATCAAAGGTCAATACTGAAATGTCAGAAAGCCATGCCCGAAAGCCAGAATCACCACTCCTGTCGGGTGGTCCATTGCCAACAGGTCTTCAGTTAAATTGCTTGGCGTAATCCTAGATAAACCTTTGTCCTTCTCCTCAAGCTTCCTCAGCTCTTAGCAAGGGTAGAACTATCTGTGGTAAGCTCTACTCTCTCCTTTGCAGCAGAAGTACCATCCCTCTCAAAATCCATGAACCAAATGCTCCTTCGTCCCGTCCTCACCTATGCAGCTCCTGTCTGGAGGGATCTTTGCTCCTACAAGTTTCGAAAATCTCTTGAGTCCTTCCAATCCTCTTCCCACACACTCCTCTCCAACTATCCTTGGTTCCTGGTAAATGTCTCCATCCGAAACTCCCTTGCTGTTTGTTTCCCTCAGCGAAGCTTTTCAGTAGTTCTAAAAGTTCATATTACCCACACCTTAGAGATCTAGCTAATTCGGTTGGACCCTCTCCTATTTTCCGTCCCCTTCCTAAAGTTCTTCCCGATCCTCCATAAGACCTCTGCAAGTCGCAACTTTCTCTCCCAGCCGTCTACCTCACGCCTTCTAGAATAGACTGCTAGTTTTAGGGCTTTAGTCTTAATATGCTTAAAATGTAAATAGTGTTTAACTTCACAATTTGTATTCTTGCTGTAAACCCTGTTTGTTTATTCCTATTAATCTCACCACGTATATGTGAAGTTTTATCATGCAAATGTTAGTTAAGTTTGGAAGTTAAGTCAAGTAAGTTTCAGATCATCCATCACCACTTATATTATTCCATTCTAGCTCTAAGCTTTAATACACACTTATGGTCCACAAACACCCTTACTACATACATGAATCAATACGCACAAAACGAAAAATGCCACAAAACAAAGGAGTCAGTCAGGCAAATGTTTAAAATAAACGTAGTCCCACAGTATAAAATCCTTACTACCGTCCCACTCAAAGAGCATCCTGTCTTGCAGATATCCCTACTATATCCAGCCCCTATCAAAAGCCCTGTTCCAATATTCCTACCCCGAACCATTGTCGGTGACAGAAGCCCCAGGAGCCACCAAACACACTCCTTCTCTAAGTGACTGTTGGCGTTAGTCTATTTTGTATATTATTGTTGTCTAGATTTCATTTCCTTTTTGTAAATGACCCTCTGATGATGTGTGTAAATGAAATGTGTATGAAGGTTTATCCTTAGTTAACTTGTAAAACCAAATATTTTAAATATTTTTGTGGTATTGAGGTTTTTCCTATTTTTATTAATTGTAATATTCAATAGTGATATTTTAATATTCTTTCAAATTATTTAACATTCGGGTAAAACTCACGTTTTCCTGAAAGTTACTTTGTACCTTAAACATGTCAAGAAAAATCGCATGGGCATTGCTTATATAGATATTGTAAAATATTTACTACAAAAAACAATTTCCAGAAGAAATTAATCTTCTGCTAGAAACAAAATCAATCTAAAGAACGTTGCGTCACGTATAAACTTTGATTTTCATTCTACGTGATGCTGTAAAAAAATTATTTATATATATCCCGTCAGAAACTGAACATTTTGCTGTCTTTTAAATCAACGTGCAAACACGTGTATAACTCAATATTTTCGTATGCTGATATTGATTAGTATCAAATATTATTCAACAATACCTCTAAAAGTTATACTATGTTTTCTAAATCCTGATGGGAAATATGCTGAGTGTGACGATAGCATATACTTAGTGTCTTTTCATGATTAAAGGATTTTCCCAAAACCTATGCATTTCTCCCCCCGAGGAGACACACAGGAGCAACAGGAGACGTTCGATACAAGTGTGACATGTCAACATTGGTTGGGGTAAGTTGGTGTTACAAACGTTAGGGATAATTTTATAAATGTACTTCACAAATGAATATCATGATGTATCCAATATGTGTTTAACACTATTTGTACTCCATTTCCTAAAACCATTTTCAAATATAATAGTAATTTGCAAAAAATTCCTCTTTATCTAAAAAAAATATAGGCTACCAATGAAATTAAATGAGATTTAAGAGAAAAAGAAGAAATCAGCTCTCGTTTACTTTATTTGTAAACTATGAGTGTAATATTAATTTAAATTATAACAAGAGGAATAAAGGACAAATCACAAACAGATGCTGCAATGCATTGTTTTGTTTTAAAGTACAAGGTTGTTTGTGACACGTTAATTAGCCCCCAAAAGATAGATATTTAAATATCCTAATTGTATTTTACATAAAATTTGAAGCTTTTTGTGTTCACAACTTGTTAGTTGTCTAAAATATTTCTCATACAACTAAAAATGTATATTTATTTAGCTTGAGAAAACAAAATTTATGTTTTCGCCAATATATAATGGAAGTCAACAGGTGACTAACTTCTCCAATATGATATTTATTTTTATTTATAAAACTATACATTTTAATTTGCAAAAGCAAATTGAGTTTTTTCCAAGTTTCCAGTACATTAACAGAAAATAACAGTAGTGTAATTGGAAGGCAACAGATGGCTCGTCGTCATGGTAACTTGACGCAATCATTTGATCGAGAGTCACAAACATGTTGATCAAGGTTTCCTTTCAACGAAAATCAAATATAAAAACATTTTTTTATAGATTGAGTTTTTAACACTTTGATACTGTACTTCCCAACGTCCTTTAATTGTGATTCTT
Organism: Prosapia bicincta; assembly: GCA_036971475.1. Lineage (NCBI taxonomy): Eukaryota > Metazoa > Arthropoda > Insecta > Hemiptera > Cercopidae > Prosapia > Prosapia bicincta. Next base: position 153,173,520 of record JBAIZL010000005.1, on the reverse strand, counting down.
TCTGTTTGTGAGTAGTACAAATGTATTGTAAACTTTAACGCAAAGCAATAAAATATAATATTTAGGCATATCTAGAGGATTGAATCGTGCAAAGGAACTCGGTGTTTTAAACGTTATCAATATTTCAAAGTACAACAACGTAATCAATTTTTTAGTGATAAGCTAAGGGTTGAGTATTTTATTGTCGCTCTAAAGCAATCCAGACAATGGTTAAAAAAAATATCTTTTTACCAGGAAACCATAACCACTCATCTATAAGACCATTTAAAAGACGCAGGATAGAAACAGGCCAGGGCTGTGTTTAACCGTATGAGTTTACTTTTATCAGGCATGATCTGAAATTTTTCACCAATTAATTATGGCTTCTTTGATGAATGTGCATTTGGTCTGTCAATAACTATGAGTAAAACTATTTAGTCCTTTTAGATGTGGATTCGCAGGAGAATTATAGTAAATGTGCAGTGGGCAGCCACTTATTTTGCGATGCTTCAACCACTCGAATGAATGTTGTTAAACCCTAATTGTTCTCTCATTTGTATTCTCAAAAACATTTAAATTTTAGTAATATCATTCGTAAATACATAATCATTCGTAAATAAAAACATTACCTTTTTGGATGATGCAATTTTATTCTACTTTTACAATAAAATTTAAAATTCCATGATTACTTTATTCCACACTACAGATTTACAACTCGTCAACGATAAAACATGCGATCATTAGACACATTTATATAAAAGATTTTATTAACTCTGTTTCACAGAATTTCTTCTTAGAGTAATTTAAATTTTCTCTATTTTTAAAACAAATTTATCTAGGCACACCAAACGCCTGAAAAGAATTTATTTGCTGCGATAATTCAACTATAGAAGGCCTAATGAAGTTATATCTGTAAATAAAGCAGGCGCTCTCCAATTACGTTAATTTTATGTAAGTAGTTTAAATATTTCACTTTTTGTTTCATTACGGTTTTTGGGACCTCCATGAGTCTCAAAGTTAGACCCAAGCTAATCAACGCAATTAGCCTCAATAATTAATCTGTAGTTAATCTGTAATTAATCATTGTATTAATCATGTATTAATACATGTATTAATCATGTCATTATGGAATCTGGCAACATTGAAAACAAAGTTCAAATATCGTACACCAAGACGTGCTGTTCAACTTTGCTAAGAAGTATAACTTTATCTGGAATAAAATGCAGGAGCAACTCGTCGCTTAGGGTATTACAATTTATTTCGACTCCATTTTTTCCTTCCAATCTAAACCTTAGTTCGATTTTAGACAACATTGAGAAAATATTTTACCTCCGACTTTTATCAATATGGATTTATTTGTGTATTTTAAATAGGTAATGTTTCTATTACAATATTGATAATTTAAACCAATGTACTCTACAACTATTCTTTGAGCTTAGTTTGTTAGGTTATGTTAAAGCAAATAAGACTCACAAATTATTCACTTATTTACTCATTCGCGTTTCAATGACACTGATGATGATGACTTCTTTGAAACGCGTATGAGTAGTAAATAAATGATTCATTTGTGAGTCTAGTGTATGTCACTTATTTGTTTCAATGTACTCTAGTTGAAAATATATTATGATAGAAATATTACTTTTGTAACAATAATGAATAAATTTTAACCAAAAAATGAGAATTGTGTGTTTAGTTACTACATGAATAACTGTGAAATTCAATATTTTTTTTTAGGCATTAATGTATGCAACTTAATATTATTTAGCTTATATTTTAAAACGTTTCATACATAAAATTTGCATTTTAATAACTTAATATGAAAAACATAAATGTGGTCTTGTAAAAACACATTCTGGAAAATTAAAATAATTCAAATTCTATTAGAATCAAGGCATGTTATTTGAATAAGAAAAATACTTCACTTTGAGTAATTGTTTTTAACCTATTTCACCTCCTTCAAACCTATTTTCACCTTTTAAAAAAAGTTCGATGTACAATATGGGCGTTAAGTTTTCATTTTACCTAAACTACCTTTTAAGGGTAATTAATTTCAATTAACATAGCTTATAATTTTTATTTTAATCCAATTTCATACCTAGTCGCTAGACTTCCATTTACATTATTTCACTTAAGCCCATATCTGAGAGTCAGATTCTGAAGTAGAATGTTTCTGAATTAGAATAAAAGCCTCTGTTTAGTGTTACATATGAAGCCCCTGAGTCATGCTTCACACTTTCCTTTTCTCTGAAAGCTAGATACGAACATATGTTCACTTGACAGGTTAAAATTTTATCTCTAAAATGTAGAGAAGAAACAAGAAATTGCTTAACCTATTACAGATTTATCTATTGAGACGTAAAATAACGTTGAAAAATAATGTTATTTTGTTCAAAAATAATGTTATTTTTTGATAAATTATTTAGAAATTTAAATATAATTTATTATAGATAAAAATGTAAATATAAATTATACATTATATTAGATCCAATATTTTGTAGCTTTAGGAATTGAATTTTCTTAAACTTTTAAGTCTATGTTTTTGTTAAAATAAATTCTCTTCATTACTCTTAATTGCAAACGAATTGTTTTTTATACAGAAACAAATGTTGAATGTTGTTTATAAATTAATTTAAGCCTACACAATGTATGTATAAAATAGGAGAAACCTAATACTTTTTGTGAATTAAACCACATTGTATTATGAATGAAAACAGTTGATAGTCGATGATTGTTTATTATTTATTACACTTAAAAAAACAAGGAGATCTAGTTTTATTGTAAAAGTTATCTCAACGTGCGTTACTAGCGACGTGCTTTTTGCCATGTGATGGGTCACATCAGAGCGCTTTGAAGACCATTAGAAGACTTTAAGGTCACACCAGAGTTCATACTAGATTTGAATTGTAACGAGCTTGGGTAACTAGCAGTAAGGAGTTCCTTTATATATTTAATATTCCTTTTGGAAGTGCATTGTAACGTTTGCTTGTTGGGAGTTTTTCATTCAACTTAGCAACCCTTACTTTCCAGAGTGAATTAGTCAGGTTTTTGATCCGCCTTGTAAATGTTAACTGAATGTTTGGATAAAAACATGTTACTTATTGCAACCCCGGATTGAAACAATTTTTCTTAGTTTAATAATGATTAACATTTATTTCCTTAACAGCTTTAGAAATATTTTTATAAACAAATTTACTATCACAACTAAAAGTTTGGAAAATAACAATTTTTTACAAACCAAACCCTTCTTCTAAACGTTTCACATGTTTTTGTGAAACATAAGTGTAAGAAATATCATAATACAAATTTATCATAATATAAATAGTCACAAATAAAAAAATAGCATTAAAAACATTTATATAATTATTGAATTATAAATTATAATTCACTACAACCAAATCTTAAAAGTACGTTACAATATGTACAACGATTTTAACACAGTAAAACGTTTATAGAAGTAAAGGAATAAAAACTTTCCCAAAAATAACTTGTGTACTTAAGTTTACACGATAAGGACGGCCTTTTCGAGGGTTGCGTCCAAATTTATGTCTGATCGTAAATTTTTATAACTTTTTAATCTCGGGCTGGAGGGAGTCGACCGTAGTTGATACTTTTAGAAGTGATTTTACGTTTTAAAGGACGTTTGACTCAAGTTTTAGGTGAAATGATATAATACAAACTTTATGATATATCCGTCTGAGAATTAAGTCCATGTAGAATATGATGCATATCGTTCTCATTAACATGACGATGTGTTATTATATTTGCTGCATAGAGAAGAAACACAAACTTTTGATCACTTTAAACTCATTTCAATTTAGGAACTATATATAGTTTTTATTTTAAACGCTATTGAAATATTGATATGAGTACACGCATTTCAATTTCGAATACAAATTTATATTTTTATTTATTACAAACAAACAACTGTAATATAAATAAAAATATTTCGAAACCGTTAGGTATTATCGTTGGTTGATGTCCCAAAATAATGTAAACTTCAAAGAGAGTTTGCTACTCTCTCCTCCTAAAATTAGTAAACTGCACACAAATCATTTCAGAAGAATTTTTAAATTTAGTCAAAATGGAAAATGTGTATATTATAGTGTTATGTACAATATATGTAATTGTTTTTCAGCAATTTTAGCAACAATATTCTACGTTTCTTTCACCGGTCAATCTACAATTGCAGAGCGCAGATAGTTCAGGCAAACTCAAACACATGTTGCCTCTCCCAAAAGCTTCCCGTATTTGCATGTTTCCATAACAAAAGCATAACAAATATACACGCACACAGTGGCTCTGTATTCAGAAAGAGCAGATCTACCTTGCAATAGTCATGGAAATATAGTGACCAATATGTCCTACAGAATAGCTTGGAATTTGCAAGCAAAGTTGTACGAGAGTTGTATTTGTTATCTATCATTCGATATGAAGGTCACTTGGTAAATGTTTCATTGTTTATAGATAGTTAAAAGGGTTGAAAATAGCAATTACTATTCCATAATAACGACAATTATAATTTGTGAAAATTATAGCAAGTAATATAATTTTAAACCATTTTAGCAAATGATTTTTATTTCGAGTGATTTATATAAATGTTATATAAGTGTTTTATATAGGCTATACTGTTACTTACCAAGGAGCACCACTCACTGCCACACATATGGTAACAGCATGTAGACTTTTCAATATGTTTAATATCCTCCTGTCTCTCACTTCGCCTACCTTTCATATATACCGAAAATATTGTTGTAATCTATTGTCGTCCTAAACTTTGACGTCTACTGTCGGGCGTCAAAGTAGTTTCATTGTTATCCAAAGTTACCCGCTTGAAAAACACTTGATATTTCATTGGAGAAGATGTGTCTTTAGGCTATCCCATCTGCTCAAAGAATTTTAATATTACAAAATGTTTAAATAAACAGTTTGCTTTGTACCTTTAACGTCTCTCTAGATGTTTAGATGTCTTGTCCTCTATGTCCTGGTAATTACTGGTAAAACGTTCTGAAGAACCGCATGAAATAAACGTATGACTAGTTATAAGTTATATATGTCATATAAACATACATGGACACGTTCACACGCACACACACACACACATACATATATATATATATATATATATATATATATATGTATATATTCTTGATATTTAACGTTATCCATTGTTTTTCCGTTGCACTGACTTTATGAAGTTAATATATTACTATTGTAAGTAATTTTATCCACCATTAAGTGCAATAATTTTACTTTGAGTGATGAGGCACCTTTCGGTCAATTGACCATTGTCGAATCACTGATGCTCCTCTGTTGTAGATGTTCGGTCTGTGAAGTTGGTGTTTGTTGACGTTACGCGCACTTTTTCTTGATCTGTGTGTATGATGTTTCTATATAGTATGTCTTCTGTATATGTTGTTTGTAGATTCATTAAATTGTTGTGTATGTTTTTATAAATGTGGTATTTTTCTAGTGAGTTTAGTTCTATTAGGTTGTTATTTATTTCAAGTATGGTTACGTTATTTTCGTAATTTGTTATTTCGTGTTTATGGGATATTAGGTGTGCTGCAACATTATTATTAGGTGTGCGCGTAACGTCAACAAACACCAACTTCACAGACCGAACATCTACAACAGAGGAGCATCAGTGATTCGACAATGGTCAATTGACCGAAAGGTGCCTCATCAGTCAAGGTAAAATTATTGCACTTAATGGTGGATAAAATTACTTACAATAGTAATATATTAACTTCATATATATATATATATATATATATATATATATATATTAATATATATACATATATATATATATATATATGTTTTAACATATTTAAGCTCTCATATCGTAATTATTTGTATAGAAAAGAAAATTTGCAGTTACAATGTTCCAGAAGATTTAATTTTGCCTGAAATCACTTCATATTTATTCTAAGCTCTTTTAAATCTAAGTTCACTTTGCTAACATTGTGTATTTACATTCAGATAAAATTAATACCTTTATTGGCTAGATTTGAGGTAGAACTATTTGATTGGCATTTTTGTGATGATACGAGATTTACCGGTAATACTCTTTCAAAAAACACTAATATTTAGTCTAAAGGAGCGAGATTTGTTTACGTGTTTTATTGTCAGTTAAGTACTAGAAGAAATAAAGGTTTAGAAGACATGTTAATAAAATGAATAAAGTTTCAGGAGAAATTATTCTATATTCATTTTAAACGAAAGACTGAGCTATACCTTAGTTAAAAGTAGTGATATTAGGGCATTATATTTAATATAAAGCCCTGGTCGAGATAGACTCGTCTTTTCACCCTAGTCTAAAACAGGTATTTCAGATTTTACCCTAACAATGCAATGCTATTTTCCCATATTTCCCGTACTAGGAGACCACTATGTCCTTCTTTCCCTACCTAATTCCATCTACCTTCCATTTACTTTTATACAGCGCGAAAGAACACGTAAACCCTGTTTATGATCCCAATTGAGAGTAGGTCAACGTCTGGTAAGTGCCACTACAGACGCTACGTAATGGTCTTTCCCTGTATGCTTTAGCAGAAGGATTTTATGTCTCTATCATTATAATATCTCTATACTTCACCACTCCATGCATTAATATGTTGGACATAATTTTCATAGAGATCAATCACCTTGAAACTACAAAACTATAACTAGTATATGACAACGAAATGATGTAATAAATATGTTAGCTAAAAGTAAAATAAGAATAAGTAAAATAAATGGAATTATCCGAGTAACTGTGCAAAGGTAAAATGTCAGCTATACTTCTATTATAAAAGTAAGAACTATCATGCGTCCCTCAGTATTGAGGCCACTTAATTTACTTCATTAACATATTGCTCGAGAAAGCAGCTTTCAACTTGAATAAGGTTAATAAACAATATATTCAGTGTATAGAAAAATGAAACCATTGTTACACTTGGATCAATAAACTATTTGAAGAAGTATTTGCAGAAGGTAGAATTGAAATTATAGATCTCATAGCTCTAGAACATTTTGTCATCACTTCCATTTAGAAATAAGAAATTAGGTTATTGAATATATCTTATGAGCTATGCATATTGAATATATCATCGATTTTAAACAAACAATCTATCAATGTTTTGCTTTGTGTTTTAGTTTTTTTATGCTGATAATTGCTTGGTAGTTTTTATGAAAACGTGTACTTGTTAATAATCAATAGTAAAATTTTAGTTATTTTTTTAAATGCTGTAAAAATAATACAATCTGAAACAATAACCATTGTATTTTCCTACTTTTGGTAAAGCTGTAAAAAAGACAGCTTTATATCTTTCACATATATCTGAAATTTTATTTTAAATTAAACCGAGAATAATTCAAGTATTTTATTCGAACAACAGCAAATATTATCCAAATAAAAATGCTAAAGGCGTTAAAATGAACTTTTTAGGCGATGTATAAATCTGTAATTTAAACCTAAAACATTTTTATCTATAGTTTTTTCATTATAAACAATAGAAAATCGTCTTTAATTAACGATCCGACTGAACTAAAGGAGTTTGTTATGTATTTTATTTAAAAAAATAACCCAGCAAAACAAATTCAAAAATTGAAAACATAATTTACCATATATTCAATAATATTGCAGAAAAGATGTAGATGGTTCGTACCGCATTCGCTACATGCGGATTAACTAAGTTTAGAAATGTGGAAAGTTTTTCTCAAATTACTGAGAAACGTTCTCTGTGAAAATATCTAATATCTTCATAGCTGCGAACCAACTTTATTAGAAAACGTGCAGGGATAGATTGAAACGTCGCTGGGTGGTTATATCTCGCTAATTAGGATAAGGGAAAGTTATTCTTAGCATTTGTGATTAAACTCAGATTTAGAATTTTTTTTTATAAAATATCTCTCTTTTACAGATCTTAAACGCCAGTAAAAAGAATGTTTTCCACTCTTACAATGTTCGTGCTAATATCTTGATATTTTAAAATATGCCTTAATTCCACCTTTAAAAAAATATATTTAAATCACCTTTTCTTTATTGTCTACGTTTTATTCAATCCTAATTAAACTTTATTGTGTATTGAGAGTGATTCATCCCATACTGATCCCATCTGCTCAAAGAATTTTAATATTACAAAATGTTTAAATAAACAGTTTGCTTTGTACCTTTAACGTCTCTCTAGATGTTTAGTTGACTTGTCCTCTATGTCCTGGTAATTACTGGTAAAACGTTCTGAAGAACCGCATGAAATAAACGTATGACTAGTTATAAGTTATATATGTCATATAAACATACATGGACACGTTCACACGCACACACTCACACACATACATATATATATATATATATATATATATATATATATATATATATATATATTCTTGATATTTAACGTTATCCATTGTTTTTCCGTTGCACTGACTTTATGAAGTTAATATATTACTATTGTAAGTAATTTTATCCACCATTAAGTGCAATAATTTTACCTTGAGTGATGAGGCACCTTTCGGTCAATTGACCATTGTCGAATCACTGATGGTCCTCTGTTGTAGATGTTCGGTCTGTGAAGTTGGTGTTTGTTGACGTTACGCACACTTTTTCTTGATCTGTGTGTATGATGTATACACACACACACACATATATATTATATATATATATATATATATATATATATATATATATATATATGTAGAAAGAGAGAGAGAGAGAGAGAGAGAGAGAGAGAGAGAGAGAGAGAGGCCCTAGGCTACCGATACACTTTACCTACAGATATAGGTTCAACTAGTCGCACCTATGAACAACAATTAAAATTAATAAATATATTTACTGATCACTATTAGTAATTGACAGTTGTAAGAATACAACAAGCGCTAAACTACCGTAAGATATCAGCTTATTTATAGTCCTTGGTACTCAATGTCTGAACAGGAGGACTAAAACAGCGAGAATCACTGACAAAGACAGGGAAAGGATCATAAATAAAAATATACTATGTTCTTCAAAGATATTTAACCTAAAATATCATACTTAGAAGATAATAGCCTTAAACATTATTTCTTTGAATAAGATGATGATATTAATCTCATCTCATTAAAGATAAAAATATTATTTCCTCCCTTAATCCAAAAAAATTATTTAAACTCATTTACCGTAAATAACTTACTAATTACCGGCCCTTTGTCACATAATTAGATCAAAATTGTGACAGCCCAAGGTTTTTAAAAAATATATTTGAATGTATCATTTATAATTTTCTATTATTTTTCATATACTATTTCTGTGTTTTATAGAAGGACATTTTATTGGGGGAGTGATGTTTCAAAGGAAAACAAATTTTATTTTCCACAGAAATTTCCTTTATAAAACGTGGCTGAATTCATAATAAAAATGGAGGGATAACCACTGCGTAACTTTCTTTATATTCTGAGTTTAACTTAGACGTGCGTGATACTAAATGTAGAAGGCGTTTATTTTTCCAAACTTTGCCAAAGATAACATAAATCAAGTATTCTTTATTTCTTCACGGAAACTACTAAACCTTACGTTCTTCAACGTCTTTGGAAATTTACTGAGAAAATTAAAACATTAAGTCTAGGCATGATCCTCATTTCCTAATAGCGTACACAATTACGTTATCATTGTTACAATGTGCCTACTGATATTGTTTCTGGATTGTTATTGTTTCTGAATCGATTTTATTTATGAGAACATTTATAATCCATGTTAAATTTTCAATAAACCAATTTTACTAAAAGAATTTTCTTACGTTTAATGTGAGAGTGGTAGATTTCATTTATTGTTCAAGATATCTGTTACTTTGAGACAAAGTGATTAATTTGAAGTGGTTATTTAATAGTTTTAAATGTTTGAAAATATTTACACAATTATTTTTAAAAAACAAAATGTTCTCTTAGTTGAAAAAAACAATAATCTGTAGCTAAGTAGGCTACATTATTAGCAGTAGTTGGTATGCCTTCTTCTTCTCACCGAGTTATGGATTTATGTTTCAGTTGTCCAAAATTGTCCACTATTCCTCGGCTTATCTGTCGTTCCTAGGGTAATGTTTCTGCTTGGTGTATTGTATCTTTGATGCTCTTACGTTGTTCTTCTACTGTTTCATGCTGTTTTTCTTCTATTTTTTGTTCAAGTCCGATTATTTGGTAAAGAAAAAGAAGAAATAAAACATAAAGTAGAACAGGGACGAAAAGCCGTAAAAAGATTAAACGGAATATGGTAGAACGAAGAAATTACAAGAGGACGGAAAATCGAATGTATAACACCACAGTAAAAATTATCTTGACGTTCGGATCAGAAATGTGGGTAACGTATCAAGAAGACAAGAGCAAGATTCAAGCAGTAAAATTATTCGCTCTTAGGAGATCGTGTATAATATCTAGTCGAGGGAATAGGACGCATTAAATTATTACAGATAAGATAGAGATGAAGGAGATAGTTTTAGAGGAGATTGAAAGGAGATAGCTGTTATAGTTCGGACACCTAATGAGGATGTCGAAGGGAAGATTACCGAGAGTTGTTATGGAATGGAAACCAGCGGAGACTAAAAGAAAGGGACCACCCAAACTAACGTGGGGAGAAACCATTAATAAATCCATTAGTTAAAGGAACGTATCGATGGTACATTGCTACAATAGGAAAGCATGGACGCAAAATGTAGAAATCCGATGTTTGTGGACGCTTTAGAAACGACATCGTATAAATATATATATATATATATATATATATATATATATATATATATATATTATATATATATAATATTATTATAATATTTAATTTATTACATTAAATATTACAAAAATATAATTAATGTTACATAATATTATTACTATATATATATATATATATATAACGCAAGTTTATATTCGTGTATATACATATAGTAACAAAAGTGCATACTCTTATTGTACCTTTTAACTTCTAGAGAGTGTGTCACCAAGCGGCGTATAAGGAAAATTTTCAGCCTCACTGGTGGGTAAGTGGGAAATAAAATTTCATCAGGGGACCAACAGGCAGGAAAGTCTACTTTTACGATGTAGTGAAAACAAATCGACTAGAAAAAGGAATAACTTAGTATAAAATCAAATCCATGACCTCAATATTGGGAGTCTTTGCTTGAGGGTAACTAGTAAGTTAAAAACAGTGAAACGGCTCGGAATAGATTGATAAATAATAGGCACATGCTACGAGAAATGGTAACGATTCCTTGAAACCGTCTAGGATTGGATGGGTACGACCTTGTAACGGTTGAACCTTTTTTCGTGGGGTAAGTATATATCAGGGCTTTATTAAAAATTTACGTTAATTACTAATTAAAAACTTAATTACCTTACTTACCCAGGGCTCTATCTAGTTCTCCGTTTCCAGCCAGGCATAATAATGTCTCTCTGTAAACGATCTTCCGATATCATTGGAAGGTAGAACTAGGTTACTTGGGAAATTAAAATATAAAGTTTTAAATTACATAGTTATACAATTTATTAATCAGTGACAAATTACAGTAGAACAAAAGACAGCAATGTGTCGAGTAATTATCTTTTAATTACTGCTAGTTATTCCATACATTTGAATTACTTATTGAACTTTAAAATTTATATATATCGACAAGATAGTAACTTAATATTTTCAATTAAATTTTTAGAAATGAATATTCAAAGGACAATTTCTACCGTTCATGTGTTAACCGTTTATCATTTAAAATTCAACTTAGTTAACATTAAAATACATTTTCTTTATTACTATCTAAAACGTACCTGCTTGTGCACATTATTTATTTTAAAAACACTTTAACACATATTAAGCATTGCCCATGGCTTTTGGAATCACTAATCACTTAACACATCGCTCGTGCAAATAAGCGCACTTAAACAAAAATTATATACACATTTACTCGTTTGAAAAACATAAATTATCGCTTCTGACTTCTTCTTTTGTTGCGTTAATAAAATTCGGTACCGGGCTTGACATCTTAAATTTTGAATACTGGAAGCTTATAAATTTCTAAGTTATATCCGAAAGTGCCATACGTCGTCCGTCTCGTTCAAAGACTTTTGGAGAAGTGGGCATTCTGAAGGTACAAGTCAGCGGAACTTTCCCACCCTCGATTATTATTTCGAATATTTTGATTGGTCCGTCAGATCATGCGATATCAGACCATGTTACGTCACATGAGGAGATGTGAGTTTTTTTTAAGTTAAGCTACCAACTCGTACGATATTTTACATTTTTACCCGCTAGGGGTGCTACCATCTATGCTAACTTCACAATGAATTACAATCGTACAAAGAGAACAAAAATTTTCTTTTATATTCGGACGATACAATTATTAAATAAAAATCAAATATATAAATGAATTTATATGTAACACCTTATTTTTAAGAGTGTTACATTTTCTCTTGTCGATCTGAAAAGAAAATTTTTGTTCGACATTACATCTTATTTCTACTTCAACATTTTATACATGAGTGTGTGCAGTCCCCTTTTACAATTGAAGAAAACTTTATACCTACTATAGTAAAAATATAAACATTGACTGGCCAACGGATGTTTTTGTTTACCTACATTCCCCACTATGGAATGCATGCCATTTCCTCCTAGCGCTTGACAAATACTACAACGGAAGCGTATCCGCTTTCTCACACATAGGCTCTTTCAAAAAAACTACCAGTTTCACAGCGTTCTATTGCAAAGACATTCTATACATTTCATATTTTAAAACTTTTAAAAACATTACAGACTTCAATTACTTTTATTAAAATCTGACTTCTTGTCAACATTCTGTTTCATAAACTTTTATGAATACAAATTTATATCTTTTCAATTTTTAAAATATTTACTCTTTCAATTTCTTATTAATTTTTTATCAAATTACTTCATTATTAAAAATCCTATAAACCTTTTATGAATTAAATTTTCTTCGAAATTGTCTCTTTTTGTGTCAACAAACCTAACCTACTAGCCGTATTTATCACAGTCCCCTGCCTGGGATCTGCAAAACTGCTTACTCCCTGTAAGCCACAAATTTACCACATTTAAACGACGCTGTGTATTTTCTCAGAAATTCTCTCTCAATTTACAAACTAAGATTGCACCATTGCTTTATAACTACTCTGTGTTATTTTTACAACATTCGTACATCTTATACAAAAAACCCTGGATTTCAAAACCCATATTTTGAATCCAAATACCTTATTTTTAAATCAAATCCCATACTTTGATTTAAAAACTATACAGCTAGGTGTTGACTCAAAAAGGACTTTACTTCAATTCATTATTCTTATAATTTCATTTTAAACATTACTATAATAATTTCATTTTAAATTTTGATCAAGCTCTTGTATTAATAAAATACGAAATGAAACTAAACAGGAACTAGGACTGTACATTCATATACAATTTTTGGTCATGTGTTTTAGTCTTTTTGTGTAGTGTTATGTATTTTGAGATTTTGTCGTCTCTATCTCGTGTAGTAGTGTGTAATTGCATGTCATTGGGCCCTTTCGACACGCAATTATGTAAATGTGTCGTCATGATTTTGTAAAATTGCATATCAAGGCACCTCCCATTCTCCTTATTAATCAATTCCACTTTTAAAAATTAAGCAATAGCTTGAATTTCTTCTAACGTTAACTTTTAATACTCTTTTATTCGTTTACTAAATAACCTACCCCTTTCAGAATGTCTCCGTTTCAATTTTAATCGTTTTATGTGAGATCTTCTATATTATTAAAATTATTACCTTATTGGAACAGTACAGACACATGAAAAAAAATTTACAATACTGTATTTTATATAGACCTTCATATTTTATAGCCAATTTACTTTAATATTCCTTTGAGTTTAAATTATTAACCATACATCGTTTTTTCTACTATTTAATGCTACTTCACATTTTGGTTTAAGATTAAAATTACAAGAATTCTTTGAAATATCTTTTGCTTAAATTTTATTTTGAATTTGTCTTATATTATGTGAACAATCCTAACCTCTAATCTAGCTGTATAAACCTGCTCACTTCTTGTAAGCCACAAATTACCACATTTGCCCCTGAGTTCATTGTTTCACGACACATTTGTCTATACAATTTTTACACTCACTTGGAAAAATTTTAAGCCTGTACCATTGTCTTATAACATCTTTGTTATCTTATACATCTTCAGTACATCTTAACCCTTTCTGAATTTCAAATCCCATACTTTGAAAATTCACTAACTTTATTCTTAAATTAAATCCCATACTTTAATTTAGGAATTACATACAGCTAATTGTTCACAACAAAAAAAGACTTTATTCAAATTATTATTATTAAATGTTCTTTAAAATTTTTTTTATCCTTTTAAAAAATCATTTAGGTCATCTAACATTTTACAATCCAAACATTCTGCTATTAAAAACTTTACTTGCTATAAAAAAATCTTTTTTACTATGTAACTTTAATTTTGACAATGTTTAAAAACAATTCTTTTTTATCATATTTATTGAAACTCCAGTGTCCAATAAAACATTACAATTTATTTGAATTTTATTTGACTTTACAAGAATTAATTTATTTGACTACTTAATTCAATTTTTATTGTAAGTACTATAACAATTTTGTTTCCTTCTTTAACTTAAAATGATTTTTAAACATTTACTTTGAATTTCTCTGAGAAACTTTACTTATCCAATACATTAAATTAACAGGATCGGCTTTACAAATTTTTGTCTTTGGCTATCTTTCTTATTACATATACTGTACTGTCCGTTTTAAACTTTACATTTGTAATTTTTAATTCGACAATTAACTCGTCTTTTACTAACTTATTTATTTTTAAATCGCTATACATTTTATTTATTTGAAAATAACTTTACTACACACTGACGAGTATTTTTAAGGAGGGCTGCACAACTTAAATAATTAACACATGAATGGCATTAATCCTTGGAATTCGTTAGCAGTAATTATCATTCAACTTTTTAATTAATAAATTTTTCGAAAATTAGCAGAGTTGCGCATTTGTAACGGACTAGGTTACTTGGGAATGAAAATATAGTTTTAAATTACATAGTTATACAATTTATTAATCAGTGACAAATTACAGTAGAACAAAAGACAGCAATGTGTCGAGTAATTATCTTTTAATTACTGCTAGTTATTCCATACATTTGAATTACTTATTGAACTTTAAAATTTATATATATCGACAAGATAGTAACTTAATATTTTCAATTAAATTTTTAGAAATGAATATTCAAAGGACAATTTCTACCGTTCATGTGTTAACCGTTTATCATTTAAAATTCAACTTAGTTAACATTAAAATACATTTTCTTTATTACTATCTAAAACGTACCTGCTTGTGCACATTATTTATTTTAAAAACACTTTAACACATATTAAGCATTGCCCATGGCTTTTGGAATCACTAATCACTTAACACATCGCTCGTGCAAATAAGCGCACTTAAAACCTTCAAACACACGCGCCGGGGTGTAAAGCACCCCACACCATTCATTTCTCTCTGAGGCGACTCAAAAAAATTTTTGTTCTCGCTCCCCTCCTAGGTAGTTGTTTATCACTTCTTCCTCCACACTGTCACTCAAGGTCAACCCGTTGTGGCGTACCAGTCATTGTGTTTACATCGTTGTTTTAAGTGCGGGGTGAATTTGACCCCGCGCGTGTGTTCTCGTCCAAAAATTTGTGTTGGTACATTTTTAAGTTATTGTTTTTTAATTAGAATAATTATTTAGTGTGAGTCTTTTATTGGTGTTTAACATATTTATTTATCTTTTTTGTTGTAATTTTGTCTTTTTGTCATAAAAAAAAATTACAATTCTGGGTCAAGAGCTTTCAAAACCCCATATTGCATCATGAGCCTTACTGCCAGGACTACCTTTGCATATAAAGCACACCTTTGCAGGTGTGAAGCACATAAGTGCTGTTGAGGAAACTCGAGAAATAAAAATAAAAGAAGTTCTGGACGATGCGGAGTTTGCCCGCTGCAAAAAGACCGGAAGACGACCACTTTATGCTGCAACTGCAACAAATTACTTTGTAGGGACATTCCTTTATATACTGTGAAGAATGTGCACCTGAATAAAAAATAAATTTTGAAAATATGAATTTAAAAAAATCTTTACTTTTTAAATTTTTTTGACTTTTTAATTTGGACTGAACTAATGTTTTCTTCTAAACCAATACTTCTGTACACAGTTATGAATTTAGCTAATTTTTTTCACCTGATAAAATGTGTATATTTTTTGAAATATTTTATTCCAATGTAAAAAGTTATTTACTAATGTTTACTTGTCTAAATATGAAGTAAATTGCATAGTAATAAGAATTATTTTTCATTATGACGAATAATTTTAAATTTTGAGTGTGGCAAATTTTGACGATTTTCAAGCTGAATTTACATAATTTTTTTTCAAATAAACATATTGTTGTATTTATGTTGTTTAACTTTTTGAAAAGTCCTCTAAAGAATCTAGCCATTACAACTTACTAAAATGTATGAATAAATGTTTAATTTTAATTTGAAAAAAAAGTTACAATTTATAAAGTCGATTTAAGTGCATTTAGACTATATTACTACAAAAAAATCTACAAGTGATAAACCCATAAAAATACTATAAAACGTTTTATAAACAACAACATTCACACACACAATTTTATAAAGATGAAAATTTAGTGATAATTAACTTTTTTTTAAGATAAGAATTGGGGTGGAAAATACCCCGCGCGTGTGTTTATGTCCGAGTAGTTGGCGCGTGTGATTGAAGGTTAAACAAAAATTATATACACATTTACTCGTTTGAAAAACATAAATTATCGCTTCTGACTTCTTCTTTTGTTGCGTTAATAAAATTCGGTACCGGGCTTGACATCTTAAATTTTGAATACTGGAAGCTTATAAATTTCTAAGTTATATCCGAAAGTTCCATACGTCGTCCGTCTCGTTCAAAGACTTTTGGAGAAGTGGGCATTCTGAAGGTACAAGTCAGCGGAACTTTCCCACCCTCGATTATTATTTCGAATATTTTGATTGGTCCGTCAGATCATGCGATATCAGACCATGTTACGTCACATGAGGAGATGTGAGTTTTTTTTAAGTTAAGCTACCAACTCGTACGATATTTTACATTTTTACCCGCTAGGGGTGCTACCATCTATGCTAACTTCACAATGAATTACAATCGTACAAAGAGAACAAAAATTTTCTTTTATATTCGGACGATACAATTATTAAATAAAAATCAAATATATAAATGAATGACCTACAAGAATTGTATAAAAATTTATATAGTGACCATAAAGATCGGATAGGAGGGGGAGATAACGTTTTAAACTGATCAAATAATTTGAGGTTTATATAGTAGAGAAACTGTGAAATTTATTAGACCGAGGAAGGATGTCACAGTGATCTCCGAAATGAAAGGAGAGTGTCAAAGATTTGGAAAGAGAAAACTTAAATGAAGTGGTACCAGCTGAAAATAATACAAACTCATAAGTAGAGGAAATAGTTGATGGAAGTTTTCAGTAACGTGTAGATCAAATCCCTTTTAAAGCTGACTTCATAATTTCATCGTTGTTTGACGCAATAGCAGTATTTCTTGTGAGTGTGCGTCTTCTTATTAACATTATAATCAGATGAAAATACTTATCTCTTAATAATTAAAATTTCAAAAAAATAATAGTTTTAAAAATATTTAAAGATTGTTTGAAATTTTAGGTACTACATTGATTGTAGTGAAGCAAATTTTAAATTATATTCGTAAAATTGTATAAAACAATCATTATATTTACAAGGTTGTCAAAATTACAGTAACAAGACTATTGACTTCCATATTGAGTTCCAAAAATATGAAATGTTTCAAAAATATGGCTTTCATAAAAGATAAAGGTACTTATTTTGATGTAAAACAAATTTCCTTGAAAATTCAGGTTGTTATAGTATATGGTGTAAAATATATATTTGACATTATCTCTCAAACAAAACCTGTTCAATATTTTACACTTTTCTAACTGTTTCACAGAGATAGATTTGTGTCTGTTGCCTGTTCATCTCATGATAGAACCGCATATATGGATTTTATAAATATTGGAGGTTCCAGGGAATAATGATAGGAATACAATATAAAAATCTATATGTTTATACTTCGTACTATTTTTACCTTTCTTTATGTAATCAGCACAGTGGTTTTTACAAAGTAAAGTACCTTTACGAAATAAAGTACTTAAGTACTTTTGTAATGACCAGCGTTTACACAATCTTAGTGTTTTCAGTTTGAAGTTACATAAAATATTGAGAAATACAAAACTACAAAAAAAATCTCAACAAATATACTGTCAGAGTAATTATAATCGACTTTAAAATACTTCAATTGACATTTAAAACATTCCGTTTTTATCACTATATTTCATTAGCACAGCTTCCCACAGTGAAATTCTTTAGTATCCACAACTAGACCGAAAAAACATTTCGCGCTGAAAACTTTTGAACTTCTGACACAGTACTGTTAGCTTTCCCCTCTTGGCTGCAATGTTTTCCGCGTCAGGTAATAATAATTGGTTTTTATTAAATTTGTTGCATTAAATTAAAATTTTAATTCGTTTCACTAAACGATATATTTATAGGTTACATGTAACTAGAATAATATTTTAATTAAGAACCCTAGTTTAGGGCCCTAGTTACATAGGAAGTGTTGGTAAATTTACCTAAACCTTACATACTCTGATGCTATAAAATAAAACTAAATGTCGATAAAATAAAACATTGCTAACGTTGGAAAACATGTTTTCGCAAAACGTAAATTCTGCGAGCGCTTTTGAAATACACGGAGCTGGAATATGCGTGTAAGGAATAAGCTTTTGAATTACACGTGAGGAATACAACGGCAATGAATATGTAGCATTTAGGCGACGGTAGCACTTGCGTAATCGGTCGTAAATAACGGGATCACCTTCATTAAACAAAGCTTTAAAAAGAAATTTATAGCTAATCTGAAGTTATTTTAGCAAAATAACGCACAAATCTGTAGACAATGTAAATACAAGCATAAAAATGTTTAACATTTCAAGGTAAAAGTTTATTATTTTCCATAAACTCTGAGGCTATTTTTGAGAATATTTTCGGGGTTTGAAATACGTATGAAAATTTCTATGCATCTGTTAACTAAATGGTACTAATAACATAATAGGCGTATACTGTAAAAATTAGTTAGATAATTACTTTCATTAACACGTGTTTTATTACCAATGCATATGTTTCAATATTTGCATTCCTTACTGCATTCCTCGCATTGGTGGGAAACACAGAAATATGAATTATATAAACTTAATTACGCTCTGATTTCGTCTACTACATTTTTGTTTTGTTCACTCTCCCCATTTCACTTCCAGGAATGGACTGTATTTATTAATACTACGTATATACTAAAAATAACATCTAAACATTATCGACCAAAATTAAACCAATGATATATAAATGAAAAAAAGAACTACTCTAAAGAAAATTGATTCAGAACTTTCTTTAGCGATCACGATCACACTCACAACGCCACTGGCCGCAGTCACAAGTAACAGTCTCTGTTAGTGGGTATGGTAAACTGAGAATCACTATCACAGTCGAAAAACAGTTTCTAATTTTCTGCTCATTTCGCTCATTGCGTCTGTCAAAGCAGTGACTGACAAACATCTTATCCCGATCTCGTGCACAGTAAGTGTGACGATCGCGAATGTTTTGGGTTCCTTAATCACAGGTAGGGGGATTTACACTCCGTCACAGTTCAGTTACATAAAAACGTGCTACTTCATCTCGCTATATAACAGTTAGAACTGTGATTCCCGAATAACAGTGACTAAAACAGGTTTGAAAACCACTTCCCATCACTATAGCAATACCGTGTTACACTCCCACACTTTTAGTGCCACAATTACCATAGTGTTCAATAACTTTTAATTTATACATTGGAATTGTACCACTCGTCATAGGGATACCCACCGCAAGAAGGTGTTGGACGAAACCAGTTCGGTAGCTAATTTCTGCCAAGTTCATCCCGACCATGGCTTTAAAAATATCCATTAAAATTGGTAATAGCTACCTGCTTGCCGTAATGACTTGATGTCTTGGTTTATTGTTAATAAATTAACTTTTGTAGTAGTTATCGAGTTTGTATTGTGTTTTATTAATTTTTAAGATATTATGTAGGCCTACATATAATTTGCTGTAGATAACATTTAACTAAGACTTAAAATCGAAATCTAATATTTTAAGCACTGAGGTTTTGACTAACTGTAATTAGTTATCAATAGCCTACTGGCCTAGTTACAATTGTTTCTGTTACGAAATTAACAGCAACAAAAATATTTATTTTCAAATCATATATTTTTTTACATTATTGTAACTATTACAATAATCGTAACATAGCGGTGTGGTCACATTGTTTGTTATTTGATCGTTGTAAACATTATTTTCCTAATTAAATATAAAGTTATTGTTAGATTATATGTAAAAGTGCGTAACTTGAACTATTGGTTTTAACTATAATTATACAATGTAGATTGAATGAGTTATTGTTTTATTAACTAAGAGATTCCCATTCAATGGCGCAAACATGCGTACGGTAAGACTAGCATTGGAGATAAACACCTCGTAAGAAATCAGCGAAATAAAACTTAATAAAGAAAGAACTTAATGAGAGCAGGTGTTTAAAGTTCCAAACATTTCCTACGATTACCAAGATCTCTCTTACATGAAAGAGTCTCAGATCATCTTTTTCACAATAAATGTGTGCCTTGTGTAATTCCAGACTGTCGCGCAGGAAACGAAGTAAATACGGATTGACAGCTCAGTATTGATCGGTTCTTACTCAAAACAAGAAATCTCACGGTATATTTCTTGCACGCATTCTTTTGAAAGATGAGACAATGCGTGAATCGCCTTAATCTAAACGTCAGTCAAATGTTGCTTTACTCGAATACATCTAAATATATATATATATATATATATATATATATATATATATATATATATATATATATATGTATATATATATACATATATATATATATATATATATATATATATATATATATATATCAGAAAACCAAAGCCAAATATTGCCATCTTATGATGAACATGGTGTGTTCAGACCGTAAAGCTCCTTTGTCTAGTGAAAGACATTGAAGGGTTTCATGTCAATAGACTTCAATAAAAATTGTTTAGTCCCTTACTTTTTGAGTTTCACTAAAGCCTAATAAGAGATTATGTATTGTTTAGGTTATATGTAAACTCATAAAAATTTGTACTTCAAAATTAACAATGAATATGATAGTGTGTACAGCATAAGAAATGATTTCTTTGTTCAAATTGATTATAATATAAGCCTCGGTTAAATATATATTTTTTTCAATAAACTGTATGAATGAAATAAACCTGACGATAGTAGAAAGCACTTTGTAAATGTTTCGAAAAAAGCAAATTGCTTTATTAGAATATGCCAAAACGACCTGTAAAGAAACACTTTTTCGTTTAAATATTCTTTGAAAAGTGGCAATTTTATATTCATAATTTGATTTTGTTGATTGTTTTTGTACCTATAAATTGCGATGAGTTGGGCAAAGTTAAAGAAAGTACCATTTAATAATTTAACATTAGTGAATATATTTTTAGAAGCTCTGTCTCAATAAGAAGAAGAAGGAAATATCTCCCTTTTAATAAACATGTTGGACCAATTAGAAACTCAAAATATTTGTTACTGTGTCTTTCATAATACATGTTCGAATCGTATGATAATATGTATGATATTAAATAAATTATATCATATAGACAACTTAAAAATATCTGTCAATATGTTATTTATTTATTGTTTAGCTACTTACATTGTTACACTCTTAATATTAAGAAAACAATAAAAAAAATAGATTAATTTGATAAGACAAATAATTTTGTAGCTAAGCCCCTTTATATCAATTGGCACGTCAGCACAAACAACCATTTGAAAAATATCTATACACATGAATCTAAAAATAACGATTTATACTCTCCCCTTAGCCTTTAAATACCTATTATCTTTCTCTTACACTTATATAGTTATAATAGTTTAGTTTTTCATTTATAGCCTTATAAATGTTTAAGGGGAAAAGAATACTTGCTGTAGTGAAGGAGACTTTCCAGATTCCAGTCGCTCTTCGCTGCAATTTAATTACAACTCAATCGAACTAATTTCCGAGTTCACCTGTTACTTAGATATCTCGTTGCCGGTAACAGCTGTGCCATGAATAGAGATGTCTCCAGTCACGTAGTTCTAATCGAGAATTCATGTTTTCTGCATGTTTGTCAATGTTATTATTTAAATTATACCCAATACTGCACCACTGTAGTAGTGAATCATCATATTGTTCAGGGTACTTAGATTTACAACTTTAGAGTTGGTACGCATAACTTCAAATTTATAATACCTCTTTATAAAGGAGAACTCTTAATGCTTTAAGCATATGTGCCACAAACACCAACTCATCCGATAGAAGGACTTTTGTCACTTTTAAACTAATTTTTGTTTTTATACAAAAAACGTTTTTTATATAAATGTTTATATACATTCTACCACTTTTAAAAGCTATAAGGGTTTTGTAATACCACCTTTAAGTTTATAGCTTTAAAATTTACTTAAACGTTATAGTAAAGTACTATTAGTAATTGTTTTATTGTAATTGCCAATATGTTCTTATTTACTTTTCAGTACAAAAGAAGTTCTACAAAATATTTACATAAATATCTATTTTACAAGCAGAAATAAATCAATTTTTTATTATACTCTTGGTTAGAAAAGCTAGTATTATTCAAGGGCTTATTTCGCTATAAAGAATTTATGTTTTCCCGTCTAAAAATGTTTTATACAGATACACAAAACCCAATCAGTTATTATAAACATCTTTCCCTTAAAAGGGACTGAATCGCCTCTTCTTGCAATAGTATTGCTACTACTCTAACTCTACCTTTATCTACAAATTCCTTTGCCTTACAAAGCTATCAGAGATTTTGAACTGCATATAATTTTATTCCCTAATAACTACTAGAAACAAGAAATTAATTAATTTATTTTAGAAGTTACATAACTATTTTAGAAATTTATTTTGCACATGTCCTTTTTATAACAAAATACAGTAGAGTTTCGAAAATCCGAGTTCTGATTTTACGAGCGGTTAAACTCGAGCATTTTTCCATTTGAGCCTATTTTATCTATATGAAAGTAAATGAGTCGAACGTCCATGAAATATTTATATCAATACGTCATGCAAAGGATATGAGTCAGGCTTCCAAAAAATATTTATATCAATACGATGTTTTCTACCTTCCCATTCGGTTGTTAATTCTGTTATATCATTCAGTTCACTAGTACACTGTATCTATGTGTTTTACAGCTTGGTGTAATATAGTCCAGGATCTAAAGGGGGTTGAGCATGCACTGAAAGCCTAACGCAATTTTATTTCAGATTATTGTGCAGGGCACTTGGGTGATTGTAAAAACGTATATCGTAGCTCCCTTACGTGGTCGACATACCAGGGGGCAGGGGGGAACATCGCTGGGGACGAGTTGTACTGAAGCCGTTGAATCTTTTCAGCTATAAAGAAAAAGAATAATCAAAAAATGTTTTTAAACTTAGAACAATAAGGCTTTAAAAAAAAGGCATGACTACTAAATACCTATCTCTAATAACTTTTTAATTAAAAATATTTTTTCCTTTGGTTTCAAAGGTTTAAAAACCTTTGGTTTTTCAATAGTTTTATTTCAGTAATCCCTCTAAAAAACAACTTTTATCAGGTCTAATGATTGGAAATACATATTTTTATAACAAAAATACGATTTAACAAATGACTAAACTATTGTAAAAACAATAATAATACTGGACAGAAGTAAGTAACCGTAGCAAGCCCATTGTCGTGCTAGTCTAGGTATCTAAAAAGGGTTAAGCATGAACTGAAAGCCTAACTCAGTTTTATTTCATATTATTGTTCTGGGCATTTGGATGATTGTAAAAACGTATGTCGTTGCCCCTTCACATGGTCAACATACCGGCGGGAGAGCGGTGAAAGTTGCGGATAACGGGCTGTAACGAACCTTCGTATCTTTTAAACTATAACAAATAGAAAAACCAACAAAATGTTTTTAAGCTCACAAACGCAAGGGCTTTAATAATGGCACTTACGTAAACATTGCTAACTAGAATACCTACCCAGTACAAAAATTATTTGTCCTAAGACATTTATTGTCACTTTAGTTTCTTCGTGATTTTCCATTAGAAAATATCCCATTGCGGTTAACTATAGCCGGGGACTAAAGTTAAAGTTTTTTTTATGTCTAAAATTTTTAAAAATATTTGTTACACACAAATATATTAGTATATATTCGTGTCGCGATCATTTTCGTGTCTAAATCATGGTAACTATGGAACGAAACGTCCGATTTCGATCTAAGTTGGTAAGCAGATGTAATTTGTTATTTGTGGGAATATATTTGGTAATAAGAAGAATAGTTCAATCAGCAGTTGAGTTCAAGACAGCTTTTTAAAAAAGGAAAATGGGTTTTTCATTTCCTACCAAAAATATTATGTATTTCTGAAGTGCATTTATAAACATTACAATTCTATCTGGAGGAACACAATTTTTATATAACATTTTTAAAGTATAACAAAATGTATAGGGGATCGATCATTCGCTAAAATAGTGAATCGTGTCGCCGCTCAGAAGGATCATTTTAGATGTCAGTATTGATAAAATCCATTATTTCCTTAAATACATTATGGTTTTAAGCTTTTTACTATCTATTTAGCTAAGAAAAGGCTTTAGTGTGATTAATTAGTTTATAGCTATTGCTATAAACTATTGCTATTAAACACTTGTTTTGTAGGACCATGAATATAATTTGGTAGCCATATAGGAATAATATAAACGCATATACTGTATAGGAGACCAATAAAAGTTTAGGCTAAACCTATTTAAAGTTGGATTTATTATATTCCATTCCATTTCATCTTCCTATAGATCCAGTTGTGTAAAATTGTTCCTGAATTTCGCTGTAAAGGGATAAAACGAACAGCAAGAACTTTCCTCTTTGGAGCAAGAAGAAGATAATTGAAAACACTTTCTACGTTTGCGCGATGTAATCAAGGTTTCTGGAATTCATTTTCTACTTCAAATCCTTCAGATATGTAATTCTTTTTCCACTGGGTACAGTTCAGTTTTATAATAAGTAGCCTGCAGTGTACTTTACAGGATTTCGCTTTTCTTTCAGGTACTGCAATGTATCCTGCCTATTGTTTTGGGACCTTTCTAAATTCTTTGTGGATCTTCACTACAAATGGTAATTTTCCTTTACTTCTGAAAATGATTGCAGATTTTTTTACTGTTATAGATATGTTTGAGAAATAAGGAAAATCACCATTACTAGTGAAGATCCACAACGAATTTACTAAGGTCCCAAAACAATAGGCAGGATACATTGCAATACCTGAAAGAAAAGCGAAATCTTATAAAGTACACTGCAGGCTACTCATTAAACAAACATAACTGTATCTGGTGTAATAAACTGTATATATCTGGAGGATTTGAAGATGAAAATGAATGCCAAAAACCTTGATTTTACCGCGCAAATGTAGAAACTGTTTTAAAAGCAACTTAATCGTGTTACAAAAAAGAAAGTTCTTGCTATTCGTATTATCCTCTTGAAGAGATTTTCAGGAACAAGTTTACAAAACTGGATTTATAAGAAAATGAAATATAATGAAACATTTTAAATTCACCTTTAAATAGGCTTACCTAAACATTTATTGGTCTCCTATACAGTATATGCGTTTATATTATTCCTATATGGCTACCAAATTATATTCAAGGTCCTACAAAACAAATGTTCAAAAGCAATAGTTTATATCAATAGCTATAAACTAATTAATTACACTAAAGTTTTTTCTTAGCTCAATAGATAGTAAAAAGCTTAAAAACCATACTGTATTTAGGGAAATAATGGATTTTATCAATACTGAAATCTAAAATGATCCTTCTGAGCGGCGACACTATTCAGTATTTTAGCGAATGATCGATCCACTATACATTTTTTTATACTTTAAAAATGTTATATGAAATTGTGTTCCTCCTCAGTGGATTTTATTCTTTATAAATGCGTTTCAGAAATACATAATATTTTTGTTAGAAAAATAAAAAACCCATTATCCGTATTAAAAAAAAATGCCTTAAATTCAACTGCTGATTGATCGATTCTTCCTAGTACCAAACATATTCCCACAAATGACAAATTACATCTGCTTACCAACTTAGATCGAAATCAAACGTTTCGTTCCAAAGTTATCATGATTTAGACACGAAAATTATCGTGATGTTAGCATATATTTGTGTGTATAAATTTGAACAAATCTTTTTTTAAACTTCAGAGACCTTAAAACAAACTTTAACCTTAGTCTCCGGCTACGTTTACCGCAATGGGATATTTGCCAATTGAAATTAACGAAAAAACTAAGGTGACAATAAATGTTTTAGGGAATATAACTTTTTACCCAGTAGGTATTCGAGTTAGCAATTTTTACGTTGGAACCATTATTAAAGCCCTTGCGTTTGTAACTTTAAAAACATTTTTTGGGGTTTTTTATTCTTTAAAGTTTAAAAGATGCATAGGTTCCAGTATGGTGCGAGCCCCAAGAGGCTCCCCCTCTCCCCCCGTTATATCGACCACGTGAGATGGCAACGACATACGTTTTTACAATCACCCAAGTTCCCAGAACAATAATATAAAAAAAAAATTGAGTTAGGCTTTCAGTTCATGCTCAACCCCCTTTAGATAACTAGACTAAAAAGACAATATTCATGACGTTTACTTGCTTCTCTCCAGTAGTATTGTTGCTTCTACAATAATTTAGACATTTGTTAAATCGTATTTTTATTATAAAAATATGTATTTCCAATTATTAGACCTGATAAAAGCGTAATTATTAAAAACAACTATTTTTTTAGAGTTATTACTGAAATAAAACTATTGTAAAACCCCAAAGTTTTAGAAAAACATTTTTAACTAAGAAGGTATCAGAGATTAATTAGTGGTAACGAATCTTTTTAAATGCCGTAATTTAGTGAATTTAAAACATTTTTTTAAATCTTTCTCTCATAGCTAAAAATATACAATGGTTCCAGTACATCTCGTTCCCAGTGATGTTTCCCCCTGCCCCCTGGTATGTCGACCACGTGAGGAGGCGACGATATTTTACAATTACCCAAGTACCCAGAACAATAATCTAGGTAAAATGACTATCTGAAATTAAGTTGCATTAGGCTCTCAGTGTATGCTCAACCCCCTTTAGATCCTGGAGTATTACCCAGCTTCATCAGTTGTGATTACATGTCCTTATCAGTTATGTATATAAGTCTGACAGAAAGTCAATAGGACATGAATATTTATTTCTTTATTTGCGATGTAAGTTTCGACAGTCGACTAATATCTTTTAGAAAGCACATATGTCTAGTCTGGCGCGTGACACATCTGAACATAAACCTTCTTGAAGCAACAAATCAATGACACAATGATGACACTCTTGATTAGCTTGTAACGGTTGAGGTTACTTGTGAAATGAAAATATAAAGTTTTAAATTACATAGTTATACAATTTATTAATCAGCGACAAATTACAAAAGAACAAATGACACCAATGTGTCGAGTAATTTACTTTTAATTACTGCTAATTATTCCATACATTTTAATTACTTATTATCTTTTAAAATTTATATATATCGACAAGATAGTAACTAAAGTTTTCCAAATTAATTCTGAAATAAATATTCAAGGGACAATTTCTACCGTTCATGTGTTAACCGTATATCAATTAAAATTCAACTTAGTTAACATTAAAATACATTTTCTTTATTATTATCTAAAACGTACCTGCTTGTGCACATTACTTATTTTTAAAACACATTAACACATATTAAACATTGCCCATGGCTTTTGGAATCACTAAACACTTAACACATCGCTCTTGCAATAAGCGCACTTAAACAAAAATGATATCAACTTTTACTCATTTGAAACATATGAATAATCGCTTCTGACTTCTTCTTTAGTTACGTTAATAAAATTGGGTACCGGCTTTGAAATCTTAAATTTTGAATACTGGAAGCTTACAAATATCTAAATTATGTCCGAAAGTGCCATTACGTCCGTCTCGTTCAAAGACTTTTGGAGAACTGGCTTCTGAAGGGGCACGCCAACGTAAATTCCCACCCTCGGTTATTATTTTGAATTTTTTGATTGGTCCGTCAGATCAGGCGATATCAGACCACGCTTACGTCACATCGGGTGATTTCAGTTTTTTCACTTAAGCTACCAACTCGTACGATATTTTACATTTTTACCCGCTAGGGGTGCTACTATCTATGCTAGTTCACAATGAGCACGAATAAAACAAAAATTTTCTTTTATATTGGGAAGATATAATTATTAAATAAAAATCAAATATATAAATGAATTTATATGTAACACCTTATTTTTAAGAGTGTTACAAGCTGGACTGGTCTTTATTCCCCATATTAATAAAGCCTGATCTGGCTGTCACCACTTTGATCAGGATATGAGGCTTTTTACTGTAAAATATTAGGATTCATTAGAAATCCTTTTTTTTCTAATGATCAGAAAGTTATTTCCGTGTAGTTCGAGGTTTCGCTAATTCGAGGGGGTCTCGGTTCCATTCTCCTTAAACTATCGAGACCCTAGAATATATATATAGCCTATAGTTATTGAATTCCGAATCCCAATTATTCAAGCTTCCGTTAAGTTCAAGCCTATTTTAAATATTACTCTACTATTTTAACTATAACTATACTTTAACTGAATGAAATTGTACAGTCGGCCTTTCAAGAAATGTCCATATAAAATTATATAAGCTAAATCAGTTCATTTTTAATAACCTATAGTAATAGGGTTCATTAAAACTCCTATTCTTTGTAAGGCACAGGAACATATTTCCGTGTTTTCTACGTTTTCGGGAATTCGACAACGGGTCTCGGTCCCATCTACCAACAATTATCGAGACTCTACTGTATTTTGAACAGTTTACTAACTAAATTTTTTTTTCACAACATAATATATTTTTCAGAATATGGAACACTGGTTGACCTTAAAAACCGATTTATTTAACAAACAACCATTTATACAACAGGAAAAATCAAATTTAAATATTTAAAAAAATTTAACAAAATTCTATTTGCAGATTTTCTATTAAGGAGACTGCTTATTTAACTGTACATGTTATTGACACTTCTAGCTTTTAAACCATTCAAAGGTTTTATTTATACTTAAAAATCCAAACTATATTGTTCAATATAGTTCAATTAAAATTGCATTCCTATTCCATTCAACACGTTCGGAAAATGAGGAAGTGTTTGTTAAATGAGGAATAAAATCAAGTCAAATGAGGACATTTTATTTGATTTATTTCCTAGTTCTATGCTGTATGAAAACATATTTTATTTAGATTATAACAGAATTCGTCAATTATACCTACTGCTTTATTCTGCTACTACATGTGGGGTAATATGCCTTACTGGATGCGTGAAAGCCACTTACTTCAAGCGATGGCAGCGGTTTAGGTTTTAAAGTTTAATACCTAAATAATGTAATCTAGTTTGCTACCATAGATCAATACACTCAAGTGTAGAAAATCATGAAGTGATGTGGAAGATTCCGGATCAATTAACGAGCTTTGGATGTCCCTCCGTTTTTCGTCGTCTACCACGCAATGCTGATAACATTGCAATTCAACAATGAAAACACATGTCAGATTTCTTTGAAAAACGAAATGTAAAAATGAAAGTCTTCCCCATCACAAATGTTAAAGAGTGAGAGAAAATAAACATACAAACTTACAAGAAATTATACTAAATAAATGTTATAACCAACACTGCTAAAAATTAAGAATTTCAGAGCTTCTATAAGGTTTTTTTTTTTAATTTAGAATTGGTATTCACACTGACACTGTATTCTATAGGGAATCAGTGACAGGCTATTTAGACGCGAGTTCTCACGTTCATGATCTCTTGATATTAAATAGTGATGATAGCTTAAATTGTGTTTCTGTTTTGCCTAAGTTCTTCCCGTTGCATGAATATATCTTAGGCTTCTCTTTGCAAACATCCCACGACTTTAACATGTATTCGAGGATCTTGGAATAATTATGAAGCTTCTATTATTGAACAATATAGTCACCACCATGATTTATTACTTTTCGACTTTCTATAGACCTTCTGCATCGACAAGTATACTATTTTGCAACACCGTGTACCTCTAGAAAATTGATAATTACCATATGTTATATCAATGGCAATATACAGTAGTTTATATATAGTAGTTTTCACTTATCTTTGTTTCGGTTGGTTATATTAAAACCATGAGACGTAATAATATATAATTTAAATCAAATGAGAATTATAAAAATTAAAAAAAACTTTCAAGGAATGTAATTCTTTAGTAATAATATATAAATTACGTCTACAAATTTGTACTGAATAGAAGAGAGTATAAGGAGGTGTAAATATGTTTATGGTCAACTGAGCTAGATAAATGTTCAGTGGCTACACGATTGCAAATCGGAACTAACTTGGTATTCATATTAGCAAGTGTAAAAATGCTCCATTCCCTAACAAGGCGTTTTCCCATTATTTAATATAAAATTCCTTTTATATGCCTAATTCTCATAAAATATTTACGTTCATACATTGTTTTTATTCCATTTGCTAGTTTATTCTTAAAGCCAGATTTATATATAAAACCAGTAAACGGAAACTCGAGCTCCGTACATCAATTTTTTGTGTTGTACATCTTAAGATTTTCCTATAAATTACACTTTCGCTATCACTTGGCAAAAACCACTACTTACTGATATTTTTCAGCAGACGCGCTCCTCTCTAATCTTGTCCATGACCCACACCATTGAAAAATGCACTGACCTAGTGCAAAGCGCCCTGCTAAAAAATCTGTAAGTAATAGTTTTTTACCAAGTAATACCTAACGTGCAGTCTATTTTTTAATCATTAATTTTTGAGTCCTATGTTAGTAGTTTTCTTCTTTCATATCCATTTATTTAACAATGATTCCAATGTAAATTAATTATAAGAAAAAATTATTAACAAATAAGAAAATAACAAGTACAATAATAATCTAGCGGTATAAACTTTTCATATCTCTAGTTGCCTTATGCTTTATCATTACTTCTTGGTTTATATTATATCTAATTCTTGATTTATCATTACTCAGGATGTCTAAGCTGCTATACATTAATTAGTTTCTAGGTTATTAAGAAAGTAGCACAGAAACATGGGGAAAATATATTATTAATTATGGGGTTTCATGACGTAATCCGCACTGGTAAACAAAATTATTCCTGGCGATGCAGAAGGTTTTCATTGACATTGAAAACAATGAAACCTAATACTTGCGCCGAAATAATTTAAAAGTTTGAAAAAAGTAAAAGTAATAAACGAACATAAATCTTATTATCATTATTATTGTTTTATAAAACAATGCGCGCATTACAATATAGGTACAAAGTAAACGATTCTAAATCCATTTGATTTTAAAATATTATTTTTTAATATTAAACGAGGTAAACAGTTGAAAGCGTTAAACATAGTCTCATTGTTCCTGCTTTGATGCAAACATTTATACTGAAATCAAGGCTATGTCAATTGTCTACACCCTTGTCAAACATTATTTTTTAAGTTCATGAGAAAATCTATTTTACCAGATACTTTGTAGCTTTACCCTTATTTAGTATAACAAAGTCTCCTGCTTTACAAATAAACTTGATTTTATTAATATAATGTGTGTTAATGTAAAGTTATTCCGGTATTTAAAAAAATAAATAAATATCTAGATAGTCACCACCATGATTTATTACTTTTCGACTTTCTATAGACCTTCTGCATCGACAAGTATACTATTTTCCAACACCGTGTACCTCTAGAAAGTCGATAATTACGATATGTTATATCAATGACAATATACATTATGATTGTTATATTATTAAATAAAAACCACTAAACTAATTGTTAAAATGACTTCACCGTGTTCTGTTCCTGCGACATGTTTGCTATTACTATTTACTTTCCTTTCAAAGTGGAATAATATAATGTTTCACTTATTTTAATTAATCGCTTCAAGTGCAACCACTTCTAGGCACAGGGTTTCTCTTTTACATCCAGACAATGAATTTTTGTTATTAGAAAAAACTTTCCAATTTTCATGGAATAAACATGTTGAACTTTTCCGGGACAGTTTAATAATATTGTTGAGATATTAGTACTTGATTGAATTAGAATATATATATCATGTTAAAAAAAATATACTTTTAATAAATAATTTCCAAATATTGCACTAAACGTATCAATAAACCAAAAATATATTGGACGTTTTTAAGAATACACTTTTTTGGCGTATTTTGAACA
The DNA here is from genome assembly GCA_036971475.1 of Prosapia bicincta. Classification (NCBI taxonomy): domain Eukaryota; kingdom Metazoa; phylum Arthropoda; class Insecta; order Hemiptera; family Cercopidae; genus Prosapia; species Prosapia bicincta. The sequence continues at coordinate 153,141,051 of JBAIZL010000005.1, read as the reverse complement.
CTGAAAATTATTTTTCCACCACTTCAAAAAGTACTTAACTATACTTCACAGTTTAATTTTTTTAAAATTATTATTAGTATATTATACTTAAAGCATCTCACCCAAACGTTACTTATAATTACTATAGTTGAGTTATTTAGAAATCATAGCTATTATTTTGTATTTTGATTATTAATAAATTATAAATATTACAATAGCTTGAAAATGGTCAAATAATGATGAGAATTTTATGATTATTACACTTAGTATTCCTTTGAAACTAACAAACTCTTAGCATCCGTAGACGCGTTTTCAAACTCAAAACAAAATTCGAACTCAATACAAAAGCAAGTATTTACTACAGAACAAAATAATAAAATAGGAATTATTACAAAATGTGTATTAGGATTGTACTTATATCATATGTAAGATATAACTGGTTATAGCAAATATAAATAGTAAAAGCTGCTAAATGCAAATGTAAATAATTATCGTGAGCGTCATATCTTTCTGTCATTCGCCGAAACATAGAAGGTCGGATCTGGGGGCCCCGCTGGAAGCCTCTTTGTACTGCCACAATGGATCCCCGACTTTGGCCCCCCGAAATCTTCCTGCTTTCGTGGCAGCAATTGTCTGTCGACTTCCATGTGCAGTTTTTTAGACAGTAAGGTGCTAAGAAGAGAAAGGGATTTGGTGCCATCCAAAATTATACAGCGACTATCTGCTGCGACACTGGTTGCGGCTAGGAAGGTGTTGGAACAAAAATCGGATAGTTGTATGCGCATGGGTCTCTTCCTCATACTCACTTATCCAGGTCTAGCCTCTATTGGAATGGGTTTATCCATACCATCATATTGTTCCGCTTAAATTAAACTTTGTATTTTATCTATTTTTACCTTATTTTAATTTTAGGATTCCAAATAATATATGAAACTTAATATGTACTTCTTAGTTAAACATTTTAATATTTTTCAATGAGTGTTAAATATTTTAAAAACTTCCATATAACAAGGAAATATCCCTGAATCTCGTAGAATATTCTTTTCATTGCTGTTTCAATTGATTTTAGTGAATGTCCATGGTCTAAGAGGTGTGCAGCAAATACAATGGAAAACACACAGGAGTGTTTAAGTATGAAAAATATTATTCATATTTTGAATGAAGCATCGGTTCTTTTCAATGTAACCATTTTATTTTTATTTGAGATTTGTGTAAAAGTAATGGTTTAACTCTTCGTTCTAGGTCACTTATACACTCTTATATACCTTAATGAACTTACTTAGCTTTGTATTTCATGTCAACAAATTCTAGTTTAAGATACATTAAACAAAGCAAACGCGTTTTGCCCATATGGACTTTATTTGATAATGCCCTTTGTAAAATTAAACACTAATCCCTCTAGGTTTCGTAGCAGTTATGACTTGCCCAAAGTAACTTTATGTTACTTTTTAATAGAGTACACGACGGAACTTTTAATAAAGTAAAAGAAGACTTGTTGAGTTTCCAGATAGTTACAATTTCTTCATTACATTAAGACGTTATTGTTTCTGTTTTAATTAAAAATCAGTAAAGTTTACTTTCGTGTGTAGGATTTTAGAAATGTTATTGCAGTTCCTAACAAGATCAGAAGGGTGTGATTTACCTGAATGGCAATCCATTACGCAAGAGAAACAGGAAATGGTTTAATTGTTTTAATACTTTATTTATTACTGACAATATAATAATAAACACATGTAACTTGAACATTGCAACTCAATTAACCCTCGGTTAAACACACAAAAAAATAAATGTAAAAATACTATTCCATACTTTTTTTACGGTATCAGAACAGTTTTATATTTATAATAAATCTTTTAGGAAATCTTTTTAGATTAAACATAATATTTTCTATTTGACTCAGTTTCTTCTATATTGTGTGATATTTCTTTTAAAATCTAAATATTTCTAAGACATGGCAAAACAAGAATTATTTCTCAAAATAATTATTTGTCCCTAGGAAAATAAATATTAATTTGTCTATTTGATTATATGATTGCTGATTAATTGCATTTAATCATTAACACAAAACCAATAATGCAACTTTGTAGCCCGTTTAGAACCAAGCTTGAATATTCGTAATAAGATTTTATTCAAACATCAGCCCCCGCGAAACTTTGATTGCTTACGTGTTGCGGCTTCCTGCTGGGATTGTAACGAGTCAATACTATTCATTAAAACCAATTAAGCTATATCCGCTGGTGCCTTAGGTTTATTTGATCAGGTATTGGGTTTTCTATTGTTGTATTGTCTAGTCGGCATCTCCTTCGCACTTTAATATTAAAACCAGTAGCTCAAGTGAATATGGACTTATTTTTGAGAAACTTGCGCTAAAAAAATGACCACAAGTAGGCCACGATATTAAAATTACTAGAGGGTTATTAAAGTGTGTTTAGTTCCACGTATAATATGTAAACCAATTTGGAAAATGCCTTATTTAGGTTGTGGAAACGAACAAGATAGAGTTCTCATAAGCGGTAAACATGAATACACTATATCAGGGGTCTCAAACCTTTGTTACTCAAGGGCCACATCGAAAACATTTGGAGGAAAGGCGGTAATATTACAGGGCAGAAAGTCTAGCACCCCTCCTATAATGCACACACGACGTTTTTTTTCTAATCAAGAGTTCAATGGTGGTTTTAGAGATTTTCTTGCTTAGGTTTTTACTTGTTTACAGCTAGTTTGCTTTCCACTTATAGAGAAAAAAAGGGGGAAGTGAGAGACGAGTACTGTACTCATATTTAATGGTAAAAATGCTTAAAAGGAAATATATTACCAAATATTTTTTTTTCAATATGATAGCTGTCCACGGGCCGTAGGTTGGAGACCACTGCGCTATATGATATGCAGATGTATAAGTCCCCCAAGATCTCGTCTATATGGTCCGAAAGCTTAAATAAGAATAGACCAATATTATAGTAAACTTAGAGACAAAGGCAAATTAGAGGATAAACAAAAGAAGTAAAAAATGGAAAAAATTAGAAGTTTAAATATCTGTTTTGTTTTGTTAGATAAAAATACTGGTATTGACGAAATAAAAGCCAGACTGGTGCAATCAATAGTGATCAAGCCAATGTCGTATTCAAGTCGAGTACTACATTAACTTGATTTAATAAAGCTTTGGTGAGCATTTGTAGAAAGTAAATAAGATATCCTTCTATTAACAAAATATATGAAACGAGAGTAATAGTGCAGATATGAAGCTCTAAAGATGTTTATTTGGCACCACAATATTGGAAGAACTAGGTCATTAGTAAAAGCATGAAAGTCAACGAATATAGACTATACAGAAGAGGAACGATAATAATAGAAATGAATTGAGAGAATAAAGCAGGGTATAAGGAAAGTAATACGTGTGATTAAAGATCAAGGCTTTGACGTTAATAACGGGAATAAATGGAGCCTAAAGATTATTAGAAATGGGGATGGAGACTGGAACGACAGATGAAGACGGTGGTACTAATTGAGGCAAGACAGATGGCGTGAGATGTAAATAAACTTTTATAAATAAAACGAATATTTCAACTTTCGACTGCAGATAGCACTAGCTAATTACCTGTGCACAATCCCTTTAGCCAACCGTGTTTACTCTTGGTTTTACTACACATTTAATAAACTAGTGAACAACAAAACACGTTTTCCCTGAAGGAGCAAGTGTAGTTGAAACCAATAATGATCTCATTTAGAAGCAACGAGAATGCTCCGCGTGCTGCATGGTAAACAAAGTGGGGTGAAAATGTGAGGAATAGTGTACCTCCTCCTATTAGAAAACTAATTTTATATTTACAGAAAAGTTTGAAATATTTAGATAGATTATATGAAAACACTAGAAAATAAATTTAAAACACTTTCAGTTTATGTTAATTGAAGGAACTAGAGTGAAAATTTTTGTGAAGAATAATCAATGTTTGATTAACGATTCAAGTGAATTTAATTTAGCTACAACTTTTCGAAAACTGATTTGTTGTCCTTATCACTAATGAAACTGAATTATATATTATTTATAAAAGTACGTCTTTGCAAACTGAGGTAAGGACGTTGAGTAATAAGTAATAGTAATTATTTGTTACCCTTACGTGCGGTTTCCCGTAATTATATGTTATAAAATCTAATGAATAAATAATTATTTGCTATTTTTTTTATCGCACTAAAACGTTTGGACAAAGTAAATATATATCATCCGAAAGGATATTAGTCATATAATTCTCTAATAGTTGGTGAATACTTTGTGGACATGATCAGTGACACTTTGCCAGCCAAAACTTGGCGAAGATTCAAATCCATTAGTTTCTTGGATGTGATCTTTTTTTGTTTTTCTTAAACAATCATTAATTTAAAACAATAGAATAATTCTTTAACGTTTGAAGTACCAAGAAAAGTGTTTCTACAGATATGAATGTATTGTAAATGGATTTTTAGATTAGTTTGTGCAAAGGACATCCTAATGTTAATGTTAAGGAGGTGTAACATTACTTCACAAATACCTTGTTAGTGAGGCTATGGTAGACGTGAGATTCAACTCTCGTAATGCCAATTAGAAATTGGGATTTTATTTTGCTACCCATGCAAAACAAAATTTGTACCGTTGTTGGGGTTAACTGCTACCCTTGGTTAACAAATACTGTAATATCTACTACTAACCCCACACCCATAAACCAATCAGCGAAGATCTCGTCATTCGTCTGTCATGTCAACTAATACAGACAAGGTTAATTAGTAAAATTTATAATAATTAACATAACACATACGTGAAACTAAAAACTACTTCAAGTAAAGAAGCAAAAGCAATCTATTAACAAAAATTAAATTTTTTTTAAAATCATTATTACCTTAAAAATTACAAAAACGACCTAGCAACAAGCTCTTTATCTGATTTCATTAATTTATCACTTAGCATCACTATAAACATACTTTCGTAGCAATGCATATAACCGGTACAATTTATTGTTGTAAATTGTAAAAAATAAAGAACGTTCTTGGTATAAATTTGTAATTATATGTTATTTTAGTTTTTTTATAAAAGTAATACATAAATTTAAGGTATAATTTATTTTATCCACGGGATTCAACATATCATGTATATATATATAGAGAGAGTTTATGATACAAAAAGTTTAAGGAGGTATTTCCTCTTACATTTATAAGCATCTACAGTAATCGCATTCCGTGTGGATATTAAAAAAAAACGCTGTTATCGAACTAAATCTGATAATATATGGTCTTCGCAGAAACCAAAGTCAATAGTAGAGCCGCATACTTTCACAATATGGAACAGATGAAAATTTTGTTTCACGAGAAGACTATATTGGTTGTTATAATTAATCATGAGAAATCAATCTATCAAAACGTTGATTGTTTGGAAAATGTTTGGAATAGATTTGTTGGATGAGTCAGCAGAAGGAATGATTGCGGCATTGACTTATGGGGTATTACGCCTATGATAGTTTTCGTTATTGGAAAGTAACTTTTACTGTTTGTAAGTAATAATTATATATTTGGGTTGTTCTTTTACGTAGGTTCTATTTTTTATTAAAGATTTATTTCTTTATTTTTAGATATATGAGCTCTAATTCCTATCTACATTATAATTGCATTTCGTTTAATGGCGGTAATTATGTTGGCCAAATTCTCAATATTTATCCATACAAAGTATTTACAACTCCATGAACCATACAAAAAAAAACATGTCAGAGAAATACATTGACTAATTTGTGTTGGAAATTCCCTTGATGAATTTCCCTCTAATCCTAGATATTATTTCTTATCTTACAATTATTTTTTCCATTTCCGTTTAAAAACCTAAAATTAATCATGTGGTGCAAAATCTGAGGCAAATTTGCAATAATGATAGCTTTAGTAACTATTAGGAAAAACCCTTTTTCTACACATAACCATTATTTACAAAAATAAAGTGATAATGGATAGTAATGTTATACTTAATGAATTTATCTCCTAGTTATTTATGAATTTATTTATCAATGAATCTATGTTATTTAGTGATGTAATGAAAGTGTTCACCTAAGGATGATTGAATGTCTTGCATATGGTAAAAAAGCTATATCATATGGTCAGTCATTTTATTTTGGCTTATCTCATTCCAGTTATACCCAATTAAATACCAATATGGGAAGGCCATCAAGAAACGCCACTTTCATTAGGAAAATTTATTTAATAATATTTGATAATGATCATTCCAAGCAACTTTCTCAAGCTAAAAATAAAAAAATCTATTCTATGTATAACTATGTTTTCTATGTTTTTGTGGTTTACAAAAGAATACTACATAAAATAAATTCTGTAATTGTTTATTTTGCTTATTATATATCTTATAGTTCGTAATGCTTGTTAAATCACTTTGATCAGTTGAATAGTTTCAAAATTATTCTGTAACACACTGAATAAATATAGAACGTCCTCCTTTCTAGAAGTCAGTTATAAACTATGTACACATATATCAATATGAATTTCTTATAATTATTTTCAACATATTTCGTTTATAAAAATAGTTTTATTTCAATAATTTTTAATTAACATACTCCAATACTGTTTTTTGAAAAATTTCTTTCAAGTTCCTTTAATTAATAATAACATATTACGTCATATTATATTTACCTGTAATAAATCATTTTACCTAATATTCAAGGATTCAGACATAATAACTAGATTAATATCCAAAATATTCACCAAAAGAAATTTCAGAAGTATTGTGAAACAACGGTAGAAATAAGTAAGTCCAGATGTTCAAAGAAAACTTGTTTACTACTATTTCTTTAGGGTCAATTATCAACTTTGAGCGTTAAAATACCTAACGATTAGACTTTCATTCATCGGTAACTTTTTATCGAATAGGTCTTTCCGCGAACATCGCAGAGACACTCTCTCGAACAGTTATCTACAATAGAATGGTGTTCCGCAGGGTAGAGTTCTGAGCGTCACCGTATTTGCCATTGCAATTAACAGTATCTCTGATAATATACGGTCTCCGGTTCACTGTTGTCTTTGTTTAGATGGTTTTTGTGTGTTTATGTACCTCCTCGAAATATGGCAACTGCGGAAAGATCCTTGCAAATATTAATTCACAGATTACAAGAATGATCTAAAACTACAGGTTTTAGGCACCACCAGGAGTAAAGATTAAGGGATATTGACACCAAAAGAAGGTTTCACCTAATATATTACTATTCTTCATTATATGTAGTAAAAAGATATATATATATTTCTCTTCGTGTAATATACAGCTCTATTTTCTTCTTGCATCATTCGCCCCTGATTAGTATGAGCTAAAATTATATTATACCCAAATATAAATTTTGCTGATTTTAAAATTGGTTTATTTTTGTATATTTATAACAACTATTTTGAAGAACTATAGTTTCAAATAGTTTGATTTTCACTTCCTGCCCACTTTCAATATCTCCTTATTAAATATGGTTTATAGCTTAGGGTACGTGAATGTTTTAAACGAAAGATCTGTGAGGATCTTGAATATTATTTTCATCAGAACCTTCGCACCTATTGATAAAACGTCGATCATCGAGCGGGGATTTTATTGCCTTAATTTATTTTTGACATTTTCAATTTCAAACAAACCGGTAATACTGATGCTATTAAAACGCCACAGCAGCTTTGTATAAGCACTGTGTAATTTATTCAGAGTTCTTCCTAAGTAAACAGCCGACAGAGTGTACAACAAAGCTGCATAGAGAGGAAATAAATGCCGGCTCAGTCGGATAGAAAGGGCCAATGATAACAGGGTTATCATTAAAGTTATACAATGCACCCTAGTTAAAGGACACAAGGAACGGTGAACGATTTCCATGCAACATTATAAGAGAAAATAAAATTAACACAATTTAATTACGGATTAAATCACTGTGTGTTGTACTGAACAAAAACTAGAAACGTATTACAATGAAATATATTAATGGTGTTTATAAAACTAGTACTTCTTTTTAAAGTTGTGAGTTTTCTCTAACCTAGTGAGGGCAACAATTTAAGTAATATTATTTGCAAAATTTAAACGAAATATTAAATGCTCAACAAATACCTTTAATATATAACATTTAAACCAAACTATTCGAATAAAATTCTTTGGAGATTTTAACTAAAATTCGTTTGACAGTTTATGGAAAGTTGGAAAGTAAAAGTAGACTATATTTAGTTTTTGAAGATTCTTGAATGAATTGAATATTTTTATACTTTTACCTTTTTTTTAACTTTTCGGAAATCTTGTTATACCTTTTTCATTATTTTATACATTTGTCATTTTTTATACTGAGGGCTTTGTAAAAATTAGAGTTAAAATTGAGTAAAAGATATATTTTGTAGGTCATACAAAGAACTGTATGACCCCCTTAAGCCATTGGCCATCTTAAGCGGTTTGGAAAATGAAAATCCATTTTACAAACAAATGGCTCTAAAACAAGCTGTTTCAAGAAAACTTCAACAATTTCTTTTTCTTTTTTATTCCAAGTACTTTACAAAATCTCAATAATTAGTTTTATAAAAAGTAAATTGTAAATACGCAAGGCAGCGTTAAAATAAATAGGATATAATTTCTCGCTTTTACAGGAGACTAATAATCCCAAATGATTACACCTTATCACAACCAAGAAAGATTTACCATAATTTCTAATCCTCAGAGTGGAACCAGGTGTTTACTCTTCACCTCAGGCACGTCCCTTGAATAAATGAATAAATTTAAAATTAGTTAGGTTTATAGAATCTTATAGCCTCAAGACTGAATCCTAACCCTCTCACCTTATGTCAAGTCTTTGGTGTATACTTTATTTTTATTTCCGAGAATTTTTCATCTCTTCTCGTTCCCCTCTTATGAAAGTAACACATTTATTATCCTTATCTTCTATTAATAATTTGTATGGATATATTAACAATTATACAATATGATGGAATAATGCTTCTCTTCAAGAAAGAAAATATGACTTATAACTTATCTTTTGTTATAATTAAATTTATTTTTTAATGTTATGTTTTACCTTACCTATTAATGTCACACCTTTAGGTTTATAAAAGAATTAACAATCTTATCAATTTTTAAACATCACTTGCATTTATTCTCTTCAATTTACTCTACACATTATTCCAAATTTATATTAATATTGTGCAGTGACAGGCTTGATATCTTAACTAAAATTACAATGATAAAGGTGGACTTCAGAGGCTTTAGATTTCTAATAGAATAACATAAAAAAACAGTATTAAAATTTTATTCTTGCTCTCGGGGTCGCTATTACGGGAAATTTGCTTTATATTAGAAATGGCGAAACTAGAATAATTTTTATAAATTTTGATGAAATTATAATTTGTTTTGAACTAAAAGATAGATGTCTGTTGGCTACACTTATATTCAAATGATTCTTATTGTTCTGAAGAGTCCCTGGAATCCTGGCTTTGTTCACTTCAGCGCTTACACTTGACACAAAAAAAACTTACTTTATACTTCTAAAAAAAACTTTTACGTCGCCCTTTTAAAATTTACTTATAAAAAACTCTTTACTTAATTTAATCAATTTCTCCCTTTACAACACTTCCATCTTGGTCCCCACCGATCCGTCTTCCTCTGAGACTTCCCTCAAACTTCCCTTTTCAACTTCCGATCATTTAGTTTTTATTAAAAATATAATCTCTCCCACTACCACCAATACGTTCTTTGTAAGTTTCCCACAGTTCTACAATTAGCTAAACCTAACGGTACACGGTTATTTTCCCAGGATATATCGGCCGCTGGATTTCCCGTCTTAACAGCTTTGAACCGTCTATTGTCTATGGTTGCCGGACTCAACTTATAGCTTTCCTGGAAAGGATATCGACATGGTACCTGCTTTATCCGCACTAGAAACTATTTGTCTTTTTTTTAATCCTATAATTGATTATTTTAGCAACTAAGTTAATTTAATCTAAAGCCTCGTACTTTATGTTATAGACTTGGTATTTTTTGTGCAGGATTAACTGGATTAGGTGTTTTTGGTAAATTTTATAACTGATATAAATCTTTCCCTTGATGGAATGTGGTGCATAAGGTTGGGTAGGTAGTTTTTCTAGATTAAACCATCGAAAACATATAAATTTGGGTACCAGTAACCTTTGCAAAGAACTAAGGAAAATATTATTCAATAGTTTGGATCAACTAAGAAGTACATCACTGATAATGAGAGTTGACGTGAAGATAAGTTCCCTTCTCTGAAACATACTCGACCTTATGTTATATATGTATCGTTATTCCTAGAAAATAAACTTCATATATATATATATATATATATATATATATATATATATATATATATAGTGGAAGAACAAACTTCTAAGGTTAGGATGGCTTTAAAGAAACTCAACACGGAATATTTCTTAGAATGTAATTAACTGCAACAATTCAATCAAGCAAAGGTTATAAACACAATGATTCTTTTCATTCCAGAGGTTTAAAATATAACAATAACATAGATATTATAAAATAATTAACAATAGAAATTGTAAATGTGAAACTGACCTGAAAATATATAAACCTTGTTATTATATAAGCCTTGTAAGGTTATTGTTATAAAATCTTAAAATCTCATTGACCTATTTCAGAATGGAAAATCCTAAACCAGGAAAAATAAATATAAATCTTTAAACTTATTTTGAGGATAGTTTCACATGTTAAATTTAGATTATTAATTATTATAGAATATTTATATTGTTGCTATATTTTAGATTCTTGAAAGGTATTATCGAATGTTTAACCCTTGTATAAGTGACTCATCTAGTTAACATTTATTAAAAAGTTTATTCTTCAGAAAAAGTAGTAAATTGTAATCGTAAAACTATTTTAAAATAATGTATATGACCTAAATATACATTAAAATAATACTGTTTAATAGACTTAGGTATTCAGAGAAAAAACATAATGGAGATATAATTACAAAAATGAATGTATAAGAGCGACAAAATAAAGGAAGAGAAATACGAAAATTATTTTGGTGTAGGCATATGGATAGATAATACACGAATTCCACTAACAGCTTATAAATGGAAACAAAATGGAAGAAGAAAAAGGGGGCGTGCTTAATTGTAACGGAATGAGCAAAAAGATATAGAGATGGTAAGAATCTTAGGGAGGAAGATTTAGTATATGGCGAAACTAATAAAAAAAATTCAAAAAATAGGGTAAACAGCAAACTTACTTCTTACTTCTTCTTACTTACTTCAGCCAACGCCCGTCTTTGGCCTCTCAGCCATCCGACGCCGTGCCTCCCAGTATAATGTAGCGAGTCCGTCACTGGACTCCTCGAGAAAGATATCCTTCAGGCCGTCACAAGTGGTAAGATGCTCTGTCGTCCCTTCGTTGTCGGAGCAGAGTGGGCAGATTGGTGTGTCTACCACTTTCATGCGATGCAGGTGTCTCTGGAGGTAGTCATGTCCAGTGGTCATCCTAAACAAAGCCACTGCTACGCCTCTTGGAAGATCCAGTGGTATGCTTGATTGGATGATTTTTTCCCATTGCTTTCCTGTAGCAGCTTGTTTCCTGTCCTAATCCACAAAGTCACTGATAGTGCTGTTTATACTCCGAAAGACACTGGGGTATGAGAGGGGGAGGATCGGCTGCGCCATGGAGCAGCCATGCTTGGCCAAACTATCTGTTTTTTCGTTTCCTCTGATGTCACAGTGATCCGACACCCATTGTACTGCGATCTGTGTTGTTTTTTATAACATGCGGAGTGTTTTCTGACAGTTGTTTATTTCCTTCCCTTCTTGTGGCTTTGGGGAGGCGATTACCTGAATCGTGGGTTTTGAGTCCGAGAGGAAAACTACCTTCTTGGTGTTGGCCGACAGAAGAATCTCTCTGGCCGCTTCGCCGATGGCGGTCACTTCTCCTTCGACGTTGGTTCCGTTTTTCCTCACTGCTATTGATTTTTGCCCAATTGAGGAGAAATATCCGGCTCCGCATGCGTCATGCATTGCCGATCCATCTGTGTACACACACAGTCATTCGTCGGCCGGATACCTCTCGTTGATCATAGCTTCTGTTAGTGCTTTGAGTTCGCAGATTTGGATGTCGGCGTTTCTCAGGTATTGATGTGCACGATGGTATTTCGGTCCTTTTCTTTATACATTTCGTTTTCTTGAAAGGTTGTTGCTCTGATTCCTCCAATCCATGTCTTCTTCTTATTTCTGCGGCTTTTTCCAGTGGTGTGACTTGGGTTTTTTTGAGCCTTTGGTTTGAGCATCTGTATTTCTTCCAGAAGTCATCGTTGGTTCTTAAGGCCCTTTCGAAGAATTTGATAGTAGCTTTGTCTCTACGAGCGTTAAGGGGCTCAATATCTGTTTGACTTTCTAACGCTGTAATTGGGGTAGACTTCGCAGCACCAAATATCAGCCTCAATGCATTATTTTGGACTGTATTCAGGTCTTTTTTTGCATTATCAGAAGCCGTGTTGTAAGCTTCTGAGCCGTATTCAAGGATTGGGCGGATGTAAGACTTGTATGTAGTAATCAGAACGTCCTGAGTAGCACCCCACTTCGTTCCAGTCAGTCTCTTCATTATATTCAGCCTTTTCGCAGCTTTTGTTGCAGCACCCTCTATATTTCCCGACCACTGGAGTTTGCTGTCCAGAGCGATGCCCAAGTACCTGGTTGATTGCGTTATTGGCAGGTCAGTATTCCCTATTACTAGATGTGGATCGTAAGTTTTAGTTGATAGCGTGCATAACTGTGCCGTGGTCTTGTTTTCGTTAATAATCATATCGTTTTCGGAGCACCATCTTTTGACTCCACCTAATGTCTCGTTTATTTTGGTTTCCAAGGAATTGATGTTGCTGCTGGCCCATATTATCACATCATCTGCGAAACAGAGTACATCGACTCCCGGGTTATTTACCTTAATGTTGCAGATTAAATCATTCATGTAAAGGTAGAAAAGAGTAAAACTGCTGACCGCTCCCTGCGGGAGTCCCCTTCTCTGTTGACGGAACTGAGAACTTCTGTTTCCATAGCGAACTTTTATAAATCGTTTGCACAAAAATTGATGTATCCAGTTCAACATGTTTCCTGCCACTCTGTAGTTGGCAATTTTGTTATTGAGAAGTTTTCTGCCAACTGTGTCGTAAGCTCCCCGGATATCAATAAAACACGCAAGGGTAGACGTTTTTCGGTGAAGGCCATCCTTCACGCACTGGGAGAGCTTATTGACTTCTTCAGTATTGGATTTGTGTTGTCTAAAACCAGCCTGGTCTTCTCGAATTATATTAGTTCTCTCTATATAGGCCTCCAGCCTGTGGTTGACCATCCTTTCCATAACTTTGCAGGTAACAGAAGTAAGTCTGATCGGTCTATAACTGCTTAATTTCTCGGGATCCTGTCCCTTCTTAAACACGGGTACCACTACTGCCTTCTTCCACGTGTCTGGGATACCGATGCGTCTGATCTCATGCATAGCCATGCGTAAGGTTGTTTGTGCTTCTTTGCCCAGATGTACAATGAATTCGGGATAGACATAATCAATTCCACAGCTTCTTCCACACCTGATTTCACTTATAGCTGGCCTTAATTCCGACAAGGTAAAATCCGCCGGGAAAAGGTTTATGTCTTTCCCGTTCAGTGCGGTTGCTGGGGTTGCTATTTTTTGGTGGTTCTTAAAGTGCTGGCAGCCTGGTCGTGAGGAGAACAATATACAGAAAAGGTTGGCAATGTCCTCCCTGTTGTCAATGATTTCTTGTCCGTGTTTGATCGGGTGGGCTTTGAAGCTCTTACTTTCGTTATTCAGCCTGGAGATGAATTTGTGTGCTTTAGTTCCGTCCTTCCTGAAGTCGATTCCCGCGATGAAATTTCTGAATTTACTTCTTTTGCTATTTACTTCTTTTGCTCCTTTCTAAGTTTGATGTAATCCCCCAGGTTGTTGCTGTGTTCTGCCGTGTGCCTGGCAGCGTCTCTTTCTTTCTTGAGCTTTGTAAGTTCCTCTTTCCAGAATGGTTAGTACGTTTTTGCTTGGTGTCTGGGGATATGGAGTTTGGCGATATCTAGTGTAGCTTTCGTGATTTTCTTCATTGTGCTGTTCGGGTTTCCTGTCGGAAATATATTCTTCAGTCTTTTGTCAGAGTCTTCAGCGAAGGCAGTCCAATTTGCCTTTTTGAAGTTCCTCCTCTTTAGTCTTTTCCTGGGCTGGACGTTTTCCTTTGGTCTTGTTTTTAGTAGAATAATTTTGTGTCCACACTCGGACTGGTCCTCCAGCAGTTGGTGTTGGCAGCGGTCGGCGATAAGATCAGGTCCGGTTTTCCGAGGTGGCCAGTAAAGGAAAGAACGGTATGATCGGTCGTCAGAAGAGTGAGCGGCACGCTGTCGATGAAATCTTCCATGGCTCTTCCCACCGTTGTTGTTCGCGACCAACCCCATCTGACAGAAGGTGCGTTGAAATCGCCAATAATAATTTGAGCGTTGTCGATTGTCTGATCCAGTCTATCATCATTAAAAACGTTGTTCGGTGGGTATGTAGGCTCCTACAACTAGAAAATGATTGTTGTCAATCCAGCAATCAACTTGTATTACTTCCATTTTGTCGTCTTCGTCCATTTCATGTATGATTTTGAACTTCGATGGTAGGTCTTTCATAATCCCAACAATCATTCCCGATGCCACTTGTCTGCTTCTTTGCAATGTATGAATCGTGTAGTTGTCAACTTGGTAAAATTGAGTTGTGTCGGTGGCGGCTCCTGCTTCAGCCACTATAAAAAGTTCAATCTGATATTCATGCAAAATAATCTTCAGCTCGCTGAATTTTGTGAGACTCAGCCTCCCTGCGTTCCAAAATATAATATTAAAACTACGCACCGTTAAGCGTCGAGACGTCTTTAAGCTGGCCCCGAAAAGGACCGATTCGTTTTCTTCTTCCTTTAGGTTGTCGCACGGTTATAGACGAAGAGCTGTAGCTCATTTAGCATTGCCCAGGATACACCGCGTGGAGGCGAACTACTTTGTACCCCGTAAACAGCAATCTTACGCTACACAAAACCACTGATAAATATACAGACACAAATAGTTATAATAAAAGTTATATCAGCTTTTAAACATTTGTAAGTCACTATTTATTTACGTCCAAGTACAGCACGCACTTCTTTTTAATTTAAAGTTTCGTTACATAAATAACAAATCAAAGGTATGTTGTTGTTTTGACTTAAAATATATAATAATAGTAAAACATTGTTGCAAAATATTGATAAAATACGGTTTCCCTTTGGAAATAAAATGTTTTCGGTTCAGTACAAATTTAAAGTTATTTAGGGAACGCTGATTTCAATCTATCATATTTTGAAACAATAGAACTGTTTCAGAAATTCACATGGTTTTATTTTCAAAGATTATTTTTGTCTACGTATTCAAGGATATAAAAAGTAAGGAACGAATTATTCATTTTACTAAGGAAATATCCTGTTAGCTCTAATAATACAACTCTTACTCTCCCGGAATATTTCTGTCTTCATAATTCCATTCTGTAAAATAATAGGTAGGGGCCTATTTAGTTTGAATAGCATTATTTGAAGGAAACGTTATAAAAATTTGACAACTGCAGTCTATATAAATATATATAAATATAAATATTGTTTAAACTGAGGTCAAAGTTCCCGTGTTGTATTTGTCATCATCACCTCCATCGAGTAGTTTCAGTAAATGGGTTTTGGCTAGAGCATGTTTCTCTAATGATGTATCTATGAACGTTTTTCTTCCGTGCCGAAACAGCTGTTCTTTTAATATCATCGATCCAGCTGACCAAATAAATTTAGACTGATATTACTTTTATTAAAGTCTAAGGTCACAAATGACGATGTCAAAATTATTGTCGCACTATTGCATGCCTAGCTTTAAATATCGTCGATCCAGTTCTGTGGCAGTCACCCATTTGACATGTAACCGCCATTATAAAGTTAGAATAATTTCAGGCCGTTTATTAGTCAAGTTGTGTCACATGACGTCATTTAACTAACGAAAGGTTCCTAACCTCAATAATGCTTCAGTCCAAGTGCTTTATTGGTAATTACTTAAAAAAGGGCTAAACATAGACCATTCCTTGATCCTTACATCACCACCATGGAGTATTAGTAACGATAATATGTTGCTTCTTTTCTTACCAGTATTATAAGTTAGTGAATGACTAATAAGTTAGTGTTACTGTTATTATAAGAAATAAATAGGAAGTATATTATTAATATACTTAATAGTAATAGTTTCATCTCTCAATAGTAATAGAATTAACTCTCAAGTTCATATAATAATGAACTTAAAACTTATTTTCTTTTATATCTTCCTCGATAAAAAGGTTTGATTTCAAAATCTAATAACTCGTTAGTACAAAACTGAAATAATCACTTTGAAGGGAAAAGAAACTATGGAGCTTTTATGAATTATTATAGGTCGTTTTATTTTAATTAAATCTTAGGACGTAAAATTAATAGAATTTGAATTTATGTTACTGATTTTTCAATACTATTAAACCGAACGTGTTACCGTTTGAAATGAAAGCAAAAGCCACGGTATCACTTTTATGCGTTTTTAGTTACAGAATCCATTTCCATCTTCCTGCTGAAGGAATTTTATCGTAATACCTATTACGTCACCAGTTAGATTTTTGTTTGCTTAACCGAATACATTGCGTAATGTTTCTGTGGAAGTGAATGAAAGAATTTATTCACTTAATAAAAGATAACTCATGTCAGGCTTTGATTTGGAATGCGTGAAATCGGATTCAAAACAACACTTTCCATTATCTGCTATCGAATACCAAAGCGATCCCTCCAGAACTAGATTACATGCCTTTCTGAAATTTGTTATTGCAGTTAAAGGAAATCAAAATGGCAAAATTGTTTCTACGTGTGACGTGTACCTTTGCAAAGCTTACACGAATTATGGAGGTCATCTAAACTGATAACATTTCCTTATATAGGTTTTGGGATAGGCTAAGCATTAACTTGTAGATTACGTTCCACGACTCCATTTTTTCTAAGCTCTGCAACCGTAATACAATATTCAAGACACTGTAACATGAGACACGGGCAACGCCTTTTATGTCATTTGCTCAATAGGGTTGGTTTTTACACGGAATAAGTTCAGTACAGCACATTATGCTTTCTTTTTCCTAAGGCAATTAGACTATTTGAAAAGTTTGAAAGCATATTTTGCGGGTTTCAGTATCTTTAGATAGACCTTCCTTATTAGTAAATTCTCCAGGCAAACCAGTTACGAAATGGTTAAATATTTTTCTTAGTCCAATATTAAGATGCCATCTACATACATCCTGGAATAATTAAACCTGTGTTTGAGTTTATTTTGCAGAATATATATATATATATATATATATATATATATATATATATATATTAAATATGGTGATATGTTTTCTTGTATATATAGTTAATAAATTTAAAAAATTTAAAATATTTCAAACACAAGAATACTTTTAATGAATATATTTATCCTGAATATATATATTTAAATTTATTAAATATATATATATATATATGTGTGTGTGTGTGTGTGTGTGTGTGTGTGTGTGTGTGTGAGAGAGAGAGAGAGAGAGTTTGTATGGGCCGACAAGCGAGGTCCTGACACACTCCCTGTACCACCTAGAGCGGTCCTCGCACACACCGAGGTCTTAGTCCAGGACCTCGGTTTTCGGTCCTCGCTATACACTTGCTGTCACGTATGAAAGTGCGTTTTAGTTCTCGAGTGCATCCAATAGATGGATCTGCAATCGCTGACAGACTTTACACACTTTAGCACACTTTTCAAGGCCATGCTTTATTTAGAGCCAGGACAGACGTTAGGTCTTGCACAGTTTGAATGAGAGTCTGATTTATATTTCTTGACACAACAATAAAATAACTTTCCTTGTTTTTACTCGATTTATATTCAAGGTTTACATTATATAAATATGCTACTTTGTTAGTTTTAAATGAAAATGTTGTCAAATGTGGATATAGCCTATAATTTTTATAAGTGCACAGATAATTTTTTATAAGAAACAGATTCGTATTATCTGAGAAAAATGTTTTATTATTCTAATTTTAAATTTTTATTTAATGTTGAACATTGTTTGACTATTCATGTTAAGTGTAGATTGACTGACTAGGGCAACATGGTTATCGAAAATGTGTTTTGATTAAGGATAATTTTTTTGTTTTTGTTGTGACATATTGTTTTAATGATTGTAGTGTTTACTTCTTTTATTTACTTATTTTTTATACACTTTCGTGAAAAATTGCTTATACAAATATTTATAATCTAGTTCTTTGCACATCACAGTTTTTTTTTAAATACTAAATTGAAAACAACAAATTGGAATCAACAAATGTAAATTGAAAAATTAAGAGGGCTCTATGTATAGCCTAATTAACACAAAAATTGAGTAAAACGTTTCCCTTCTACTTATAACTTGTAAGATATCTGACGAAACCTTTTATGATTGTAGTCGAAAATCGAATTACTTTTAGGTTTGAAGTGAATATCTTTATTAAATTACAAATATATAGACTACGTATAGGCTAAATGTTAGACAAAACATGTAGAGAATTTAGTTTTGAATAGATAAATAGGTCAATATTAGACACCTAACAGCTTAAAATAATTAATTTTTTGTTAAATCAGAACATTCGAAGAATAAACAAATTCTGTTATACATTTTTATTATTAAAAAAACTTCTGTCAACTAGACATATATGCTTTAAAATTAACATCTACTGTTTATTATTTAGATTTGAAAAACTTAAAATACTAACAACACGACAAAGCTGATTAGTTAACTCCTTGAAAAACCGAACTATTTAATAATCATGTTCTTTACACTATTTACTACTGATAACAGTAAACAAATTACAGTAATACTATATTGATTTTCACGTAGCCTACCTGCTACCTTGTTTTCATTTTCTCATGTCATCTTTTTCAAGAGCAAAGTAAATTACTTCCTATGGATATAGACTACATATATGAACAATAATTAATGTAGGTTTTTTTATATTATTAATCTGTAAGTGACCATAAAGTAATGTAACAATATTATTATGTAAGACATCATTAATATGTAAATATTTAAACACAATACTGTAAATACATTGAGTATGTTTTATAACATTAAGTTATGTAATTGTGGTTGTTAGATAATTAATTGTTAATAATGAACAGAAATATTATTTTTTAAATTGAAAGGAGTAATTTGCTAAATGAAAACTTTCACCTTATCAATGCCTGCATGTATTTATTATTAGGTTTTATGATGCAATTTGCAGTAACACAGCTTATTTCATTTCTATGAATAAAAAATCTTTGCATACTTCACTTAAAAGCGGCAATGTTTCCACCACTATTTTACTTTTAAAAAACTATGAATTGAGTAGGTTAATCGAAACAAAACGGTAAATTATAACTTTTCGTTATATTGAGTTGGAACGCCTCTAAATACTACAAAAAAGAGGTAAATAAAAATCAATAGCATCATTATTCTTGTCGTTTAATTATACGAGCACTATGTAATTTTTTATAACTTTTTTAAACTCTAATATTTTTTATACCAAAAAAGAAAAAAGTACCGTTATTTTTAGGTTTTCAATCATTGCCTTAACGTTAAACATTGATTAAGAAATACCATTTGCTTAATCGAATTCAGAATTTAAGTCAACATAACTGGATAAATTTTATGAATTTCAGAGTTTTATCTTCACATTATGTGTTATTTGTTTACATAAACAAGTTTCCTCATCTCGGAGTGGTCGGAAAATTTTGTATTTGGTCGCGCAGTAGGCTAATCATTATTACATTGACAATTACGATACGTGATTATAAAAAAACATTAGTAATTCGGTTTTTTTACAAAAACATTATTACTTGTTATAGTGGTTAATGTGTGGGCCTGTAGCCGATTACAGTGGAGGGAAAGCGTACAATCCACTTTATCCTACAATATAGAAAATATTAAGTTATAACAAAATTTATTGCTTGGTAAACCTAAACTAAACATATAAAGATAGAACAAACGAATTGATTTAAAACATTTCTTTAAATTTATTATGTTAATATAACATTTATAGTCTATAAAAAATGTAGTTTAAAAAAATAATCAAGCCTTTACCTTGATGTGTGAGTCTGATCGCAATTATACACAACACAGATGAACTAACCACATACCAAAGACACCGTCACTTATAACAAAATCAACTAATTTCTCACGCAACAGAACACTGTCAAAATATAGTTTATAATTAACCCGGTTTATTGTCACGGCTTGTCATCGTCGTTTATAATTGTTAAATCTATATTAAAAATTGAAGGGCTAGGTATGGAATCGGAAACGTCAACTTTTTGCCGGGTGTACTAGTACAAAAGTACTAGTACGAAAGTACTTGTACTTTCGCGGCAACACTTTGAAACTTTACTCAGAGCAGGGTAAAACCCAGAATGAATGCGGCCCGTCCTTAATCCTTTGCCTTTGTGTGAGTGAGCCGACCTATGCGAAAAATATGTAGTTGTAAATATGACTAACAAAGTATAGTTTGTGAAATATGTATTGTGACCCTTTGCAAGGTTTGGCACTTGGCGAAGACAAAGCAACCCAGGTAAAGTTTAGAACCAGTGGCCAACATCTGTTGCTGTTGTAAACCAAAAATAGTACTGTTGCGGTAAATGTAAGCCGGAAACTAAGATGAAAATTGTTTTAAGATGTCTGGAAATTCAAAAATATTTGCTCAAATTTATACGCACAAATATATACTAATATTACGATAACTTTCTTGTCTAAATCATGGTAACTTTGGAAAGAAGTGCACTTACTTACTAGCTTTCAGAAAATTGTTATAGACATATAAGATTCACAGAATATTGGGTAGATAGTTCTCTTCACCCAGATTGAGTGTATATGTGCTTCAGGTATGCTATAATTCTCCTTAATTCTTAGTACCATGGGTATCCTTAGTCACACGCAATTCCACCTACCCTTATTTGCACTTTTTCATACAAGCAACGCCTATTTACTATCCCGATATAGATTCCGTCTACCTCAGTTATGTAACTGCACACGTTAATTCCATGATCATACATCTGCAAAGGGACTGTACCTTAATCCATCTTATACTGCAATTTATTTTCAACTGTCATTATTACCTATTAAAACACACAATTTTTAAGTGTAGCCTATTCTGTTTATACCAAAACAAAACAAATGAAAACTCTTCCCGAGTTTATATAAAATCATTTTTCCATGCTACAACACTTTATAAATTTCCCAACTATATAAGACTTCTTCCTAATGGAGAATACTACATATTTCTTATCAGATGATTACTATCAACCCTGATATCGATAGAAGCTGCAGGCAATGGTAAAGAAGACAAACGCAGCAAAAACAACAGAGCTTCTTCTACCCTGACTGACTGACTTATTCAAAATCTTTTTTTTATTTAAAAGAGAAATGTACTCATATATATGTATATATATATATATATATATATATATATATATATATATATATATTTAATAAATTTAAAATATGTAAAATATGTACAGGTAGTACATATGATTTAATTTTGTAAAAGTATTTTATTAGATAATTATTTTTCCTGAAGATGCTGATACTTTTTTATCGGCGAAAAGCTTTGAATAAATATATTCATTAAACGTATTCTTGTGTTTGAAATATTTTAAATTTATTAACTATATATACAAGAAAACATATCACCATATTTAATATATATATATATATATATATATATATATATATATATATATATATGTGTGTGTGTGTGTGTGTGTGTAGCATTGCAGCACTGTTTTCTTGTATTCACTTATCACTTTCACTATATCTACTTAAACAAAAATATTACTTCGTATTTATGCGAGTTTGATGGAGACAAGACCAGTCTTTGAAAGTTAACTCGCATAAATACCAAGTAAAATTCTGTTTAAGTATATATAGTGAAAGGGATATATATATATTATTAATTCTCAGGTGAAATTATTTTTTCTTGGTAAATATATATGTTCAATTATATCCTAATGTAGTTACAGAACTATACCTTTTGAAAATGCTGATCCTGTTCATCAGTGAAAAGCTTTAGTTTGAAATAAATTTATGAAGTAAAATAAAATATTCTTTTTTATGAAAGTCTTTGTTTATCCATATATATATTTAAACACACACACACACACACACACACATATATATATATATATATATATATATATATATATATATATATATATATTTAAACACACACACATACACACTCACACACACACACACACACATATATATATATATATATATATATATATATATATATATATATATATATATATATATACATAGAGAGAATGAACTAGAGAGAGAAAGGTAGATCCTGTTTTTAAATTTAAAGATTGAATTTTCCAGAGAATTTAATTGCTACGGTTTATAATTTTAATCATATATAATGAAATAAATACCTAAGTATTTTGGAAAGTAATTTTTTAAAATTTAAGTCATCAGCCTATGTCATAATATTTATTGTAAACATTTAAATTATACTAATATAAGAGTGACAAATTAACTTTATTCTTAAATTACTATGTATTTTCTGAACAACAAATTTAAACGATTTACCTTTGCTGGTTATATAACCTAAAAAACGTCAGTTCGGCCTCAGCTGGTGATAGTGTACTCTATAAGTCTATTAATACTCTATGTTTGTACTTCCTCAATGTAACACGCTCCTAAATTTACTTGCCTTCCTCTTGCTACAGGATATAAAAGTGCTAAAAATATGACTGTCAATTGCAATTAAACTAGTTCTTCAGCAATAGCTTTGATATTTTGCATAAGGTCAAATTTTAATGAAAGTTAAAAGTGTGTTAAGGTATTTACTCAACATTTTGTTTTTAAATAATTGGAATCTAATTTAGTTATATATGAATATATATATAAGCAGATATTTATATACGATCTAATTTTATAAGCAGATGTAATTTGTTATTTGTGAGAATGTGTTTGTAAATAGGAAAAATCGATCAATGTATTTATAAAGATTTAAATGCAATCTGAAGGGCCCAATTTTATATAGGATTGTCAAAGTACAATAAAAAGTAATAAAAAGTATAGGGGATCGATCATACCCTAAAATACTGAATATTGTCGACGTCTAGAAGGAACATTTTAGATGTCATTATTGATTGAAACTATCATATCTTTAATTAAATTATAGTATTTTAGTTTTTTACTATTTATTATGCTAAGATTAGGCATTAGTGTAAATAATTTGTAACTACTATTGCTTGTTATCATTTCTGCATTTCTCTTTACAAGGATAATATAAACAGCATGAACTTTCCTTTTTGGAGCACGAAGAAGATGACACGTGTATCCTTTATTGTAGGAGGACAAACATTGTTTAAAGCAAAAGAATACATTCAAACAAAGGAATATTTTGTTTGAAATACTGCCTATCAATGATGTGTTTATCCATTGTTAACAGCAATTAATTTTATGGTATTAGGTGTATTTTAGAAAATCCAAATCAGAAAGTGGAATAGTCTACCTTAATGTTTATGTATACAGAAAAGTAATAAAAACTGCGACGTTATGTGAATAGGGGGATGTGCCTAAAAGTTGTGTATTACCATATCTGTATGTGTAATAATGTGTAATAATATGTATCTATATGTGGTTGATGATAATGCTAAAATTCAAACTGTTATTATTTTTATTGTATTTCAGCAGTATTTCTTATGTCAGTATGCCTTACGTTTCAGATAAGGTATTTAATCTCATTCAACAAACCTCTTTCATACTAATTTCCTGTTGCGGGTTCGCTCTCCCATTATGGTGTAGGCAGAGAACATTAAATTATAAAATTTATCAAAGTTTTAGAGCTGAAGCTCGTTAAATTACATTTTTAATATCCCCGTAATTTAAAGTACAGTTTTTTTACAATGTTGAGCATAATTTATATTTTTTTTACTGTGAGAAAATCGTTTTTACGTCTTTATGTGTTACGTCTTTGTAAAGGCACAATTTTCCATTTTTTTAGGATATTCACCTTCTTTACCAACAACTCTAAACTGCTATCTTATTTTTTATCTTTCAAACTTCTTTTTAGAATTATTTTTGCTTCATCAATAGATATGCCTTCTTTTTGAAGACTTTTATACATTCATCTTCTCTAATCCTTACTTCGTAAAAAGATAGCATGTTGTATGAACTGATAAGTCTTATACCCTTACACTAATGAAATGAATATTAATTAAGCTAAAGTTTAATTACACTATGATTAAGTAGGTATGAAGTTTTAAACAAAACTTTTTGTATACAACCTGCAGGGCCTTTTTGATAATTTACTTAACACGTTCTTCAGTAACTTGTCCCAAGGGCTCGGGCGGTAGAATTTCATTAGTAGGATGTCATCTTTCCTTGTTCTTATAAAAGGTTTTATAACATCGACCATTTTGGGCATGACTAGTTTACTGCAATGGGCAAAGACACACCCGACTGCGTGACAGAATAATGTCTTAAGGGATTGGCCCCCTTTTACAAAATTGGAACTACATAGTGAAATTACGTTGTCCATTTTAAATATATATGTTTAAAAATAGTTTTCAGATAATCCATATATACACTTGTAGCCGTATAAGATTGGATAAAAGAAAATGCGGTTTATTGTTGAGAGAATTACATAAGCATCTAAATTTACTATTATATGGAGAGCTTTCGGAAAATTAATTGTTTCCATCATCCGGCATAAGCAAATCTAAAGTAAACCAAATTAGATAATAAACAAACATATTTTAAGTTATAACTTTTACAAAAAATAATATATCCGAGGTTATAAAAATATCATCAAGAATTACATGAAAAATAACACTCAATATTGAGTGTTAGAGTAGAAAGGATTGTTAAAATTACCGGTAATACACGATTCGTTATTATGTTCAACAAATTTTATATTATAACACAGTCATTTATTCAACCTACTTTTGTAAATGTTCACAAAAAATAAATTAAACGATAGACTACCAACTTCATAATATTTCACTCATTTATAACAACAATGAAGTTATTTGTAACATAAATTACGACCGTAGTATTTTGATCTTATAGATAAATATGATTTTTTTTACTTTAGTAGCACTACAGTATTAAATAATAAACGAATAAATTATTCATCTACAGTATTTACATGGAAGAGATTTTTTTTGAGATGTGTGACATTTTAAATACTATTTTAGAAATTAATTCAGTTTTATCGCTTTATAATGTAGAAATTGAAAGTAACTCAAAGGTTCATTATTAAACACAATATATTTTTATAATGCTTTCCGTCGATCAAGTTTTTATCACGGATGAGACCGGACTGTTTTGTAAAATAATGCATTCACTAACTTTCTTATATAAGGAGGAGAACTATGTTGGGGGTTTAATGCCGCAAAAGATAATATGATTGTTCTGCTGTGCTGTGGTGCTTATGGACTAATATTATCTCAATAGGACATGACTTAACGGTGAAGGATTTTAAGACATTAACAATGATGGTGTCAAAAATCTTTTAAAAAGTGCGAACCAAGATTTGAAGGAAGAATACAGACGGAAGTACAGTGTAGCTGTAATTATTGTTAAAATTTTTAATGTGGAACGGAATCTTCTCCTTTCCATATACAGTTGATTTCAGTATTCGCGGTTTCACTATTTGCGGTAAGTCCGGAGAAAGTATCCACCACGAATAACGAGGCATGCTTGTATATCGATGCATTATATTCTTTTTATATTTAGAATCGTTCCCTAAACCAAATGAAAAATTTGGTGATCAATGTGGGTGTGTTCGTCATGGTGTTAGTAGGATACATTCACAACGACAATTTATATGGAATTTGGTGATCAATGTAGGTGTGTTCGTCATGGTGTTAGTAGGATACATTCACAACGACAATTTATATGGAATTTGGTGATCAATGTAGGTGTGTTCGTCATGGTGTTAGTAGGATACATTCACAACGACAATTTATATGGAATTTGGTGATCAATGTAGGTGTGTTCGTCATGGTGTTAGTAGGATACATTCACAACGACAATTTATATGGAATTTGGTGATCAATGTAGGTGTGTTCGTCATGGTGTTAGTAGGATACATTCACAACGACAATTTATATGGAATTTGGTGATCAATGTAGGTGTGTTCGTCATGGTGTTAGTAGGATACATTCACAACGACAATTTATATGGAATTTGGTGATCAATGTAGGTGTGTTCGTCATGGTGTTAGTAGGATACATTCACAACGACAATTTATATGGAATTTGGTGATCAATGTAGGTGTGTTCGTCATGGTGTTAGTAGGATACATTCACAACGACAATTTATATGGAATTTGGTGATCAATGTAGGTGTGTTCGTCATGGTGTTAGTAGGATACATTCACAACGACAATTTATATGGAATTTGGTGATCAATGTAGGTGTGTTCGTCATGGTGTTAGTAGGATACATTCACAACGACAATTTATATGGAATTTGGTGATCAATGTAGGTGTGTTCGTCATGGTGTTAGTAGGATACATTCACAACGACAATTTATATGGAATTTGGTGATCAATGTAGGTGTGTTCGTCATGGTGTTAGTAGGATACATTCACAACGACAATTTATATGGAATTTGGTGATCAATGTAGGTGTGTTCGTCATGGTGTTAGTAGGATACATTCACAACGACAATTTATATGGAATTTGGTGATCAATGTAGGTGTGTTCGTCATGGTGTTAGTAGGATACATTCTCAACGACAATTTATATGGAATTTGGTGATCAATGTAGGTGTGTTCGTCATGGTGTTAGTAGGATACATTCACAACGACAATTTATATGGAATTTGGTGATCAATGTAGGTGTGTTCGTCATGGTGTTAGTAGGATACATTCACAACGACAATTTATATGGAATTTGGTGATCAATGTAGGTGTGTTCGTCATGGTGTTAGTAGGATACATTCACAACGACAATTTATATGGAATTTGGTGATCAATGTAGGTGTGTTCGTCATGGTGTTAGTAGGATACATTCACAACGACAATTTATATGGAATTTGGTGATCAATGTAGGTGTGTTCGTCATGGTGTTAGTAGGATACATTCACAACGACAATTTATATGGAATTTGGTGATCAATGTAGGTGTGTTCGTCATGGTGTTAGTAGGATACATTCACAACGACAATTTATATGGAATTTGGTGATCAATGTAGGTGTGTTCGTCATGGTGTTAGTAGGATACATTCACAACGACAATTTATATGGAATTTGGTGATCAATGTAGGTGTGTTCGTCATGGTGTTAGTAGGATACATTCACAACGACAATTTATATGGAATTTGGTGATCAATGTAGGTGTGTTCGTCATGGTGTTAGTAGGATACATTCACAACGACAATTTATATGGAATTTGGTGATCAATGTAGGTGTGTTCGTCATGGTGTTAGTAGGATACATTCACAACGACAATTTATATGGAATTTGGTGATCAATGTAGGTGTGTTCGTCATGGTGTTAGTAGGATACATTCACAACGACAATTTATATGGAATTTGGTGATCAATGTAGGTGTGTTCGTCATGGTGTTAGTAGGATACATTCACAACGACAATTTATATGGAATTTGGTGATCAATGTAGGTGTGTTCGTCATGGTGTTAGTAGGATACATTCACAACGACAATTTATATGGAATTTGGTGATCAATGTAGGTGTGTTCGTCATGGTGTTAGTAGGATACATTCACAACGACAATTTATATGGAATTTGGTGATCAATGTAGGTGTGTTCGTCATGGTGTTAGTAGGATACATTCACAACGACAATTTATATGGAATTTGGTGATCAATGTAGGTGTGTTCGTCATGGTGTTAGTAGGATACATTCACAACGACAATTTATATGGAATTTGGTGATCAATGTAGGTGTGTTCGTCATGGTGTTAGTAGGATACATTCACAACGACAATTTATATGGAATTTGGTGATCAATGTAGGTGTGTTCGTCATGGTGTTAGTAGGATACATTCACAACGACAATTTATATGGAATTTGGTGATCAATGTAGGTGTGTTCGTCATGGTGTTAGTAGGATACATTCACAACGACAATTTATATGGAATTTGGTGATCAATGTAGGTGTGTTCGTCATGGTGTTAGTAGGATACATTCACAACGACAATTTATATGGAATTTGGTGATCAATGTAGGTGTGTTCGTCATGGTGTTAGTAGGATACATTCACAACGACAATTTATATGGAATTTGGTGATCAATGTAGGTGTGTTCGTCATGGTGTTAGTAGGATACATTCACAACGACAATTTATATGGAATTTGGTGATCAATGTAGGTGTGTTCGTCATGGTGTTAGTAGGATACATTCACAACGACAATTTATATGGAATTTGGTGATCAATGTAGGTGTGTTCGTCATGGTGTTAGTAGGATACATTCACAACGACAATTTATATGGAATTTGGTGATCAATGTAGGTGTGTTCGTCATGGTGTTAGTAGGATACATTCACAACGACAATTTATATGGAATTTGGTGATCAATGTAGGTGTGTTCGTCATGGTGTTAGTAGGATACATTCACAACGACAATTTATATGGAATTTGGTGATCAATGTAGGTGTGTTCGTCATGGTGTTAGTAGGATACATTCACAACGACAATTTATATGGAATTTGGTGATCAATGTAGGTGTGTTCGTCATGGTGTTAGTAGGATACATTCACAACGACAATTTATATGGAATTTGGTGATCAATGTAGGTGTGTTCGTCATGGTGTTAGTAGGATACATTCACAACGACAATTTATATGGAATTTGGTGATCAATGTAGGTGTGTTCGTCATGGTGTTAGTAGGATACATTCACAACGACAATTTATATGGAATTTGGTGATCAATGTAGGTGTGTTCGTCATGGTGTTAGTAGGATACATTCACAACGACAATTTATATGGAATTTGGTGATCAATGTAGGTGTGTTCGTCATGGTGTTAGTAGGATACATTCACAACGACAATTTATATGGAATTTGGTGATCAATGTAGGTGTGTTCGTCATGGTGTTAGTAGGATACATTCACAACGACAATTTATATGGAATTTGGTGATCAATGTAGGTGTGTTCGTCATGGTGTTAGTAGGATACATTCACAACGACAATTTATATGGAATTTGGTGATCAATGTAGGTGTGTTCGTCATGGTGTTAGTAGGATACATTCACAACGACAATTTATATGGAATTTGGTGATCAATGTAGGTGTGTTCGTCATGGTGTTAGTAGGATACATTCACAACGACAATTTATATGGAATTTGGTGATCAATGTAGGTGTGTTCGTCATGGTGTTAGTAGGATACATTCACAACGACAATTTATATGGAATTTGGTGATCAATGTAGGTGTGTTCGTCATGGTGTTAGTAGGATACATTCACAACGACAATTTATATGGAATTTGGTGATCAATGTAGGTGTGTTCGTCATGGTGTTAGTAGGATACATTCACAACGACAATTTATATGGAATTTGGTGATCAATGTAGGTGTGTTCGTCATGGTGTTAGTAGGATACATTCACAACGACAATTTATATGGAATTTGGTGATCAATGTAGGTGTGTTCGTCATGGTGTTAGTAGGATACATTCACAACGACAATTTATATGGAATTTGGTGATCAATGTAGGTGTGTTCGTCATGGTGTTAGTAGGATACATTCACAACGACAATTTATATGGAATTTGGTGATCAATGTAGGTGTGTTCGTCATGGTGTTAGTAGGATACATTCACAACGACAATTTATATGGAATTTGGTGATCAATGTAGGTGTGTTCGTCATGGTGTTAGTAGGATACATTCACAACGACAATTTATATGGAATTTGGTGATCAATGTAGGTGTGTTCGTCATGGTGTTAGTAGGATACATTCACAACGACAATTTATATGGAATTTGGTGATCAATGTAGGTGTGTTCGTCATGGTGTTAGTAGGATACATTCACAACGACAATTTATATGGAATTTGGTGATCAATGTAGGTGTGTTCGTCATGGTGTTAGTAGGATACATTCACAACGACAATTTATATGGAATTTGGTGATCAATGTAGGTGTGTTCGTCATGGTGTTAGTAGGATACATTCACAACGACAATTTATATGGAATTTGGTGATCAATGTAGGTGTGTTCGTCATCATGTTAGTAGGATACATTCACAACGACAATTTATATGGAATTTGGTGATCAATGTAGGTGTGTTCGTCATGGTGTTAGTAGGATACATTCACAACGACAATTTATATGGAATTTGGTGATCAATGTAGGTGTGTTCGTCATCATGTTAGTAGGATACATTCACAACGACAATTTATATGGAATTTGGTGATCAATGTAGGTGTGTTCGTCATGGTGTTAGTAGGATACATTCACAACGACAATTTATATGGAATTTGGTGATCAATGTGGGTGTGTTCGTCATGGTGTTAGTAGGATACATTCACAACGACAATTTATATGGAATTTGGTGATCAATGTGGGTGTGTTCGTCATGGTGTTAGTAGGATACATTCACAACGACAATTTATATGGAATTTGGTGATCAATGTAGGTGTGTTCGTCATGGTGTTAGTAGGATACATTCACAACGACAATTTGTATGGAATTTGGTGATCAATGTAGGTGTGTTCGTCATCATGTTAGTAGGATACATTCACAACGACAATTTATATGGAATTTGGTGATCAATGTAGGTGTGTTCGTCATGGTGTTAGTAGGATACATTCACAACGACAATTTATATGGAATTTGGTGATCAATGTAGGTGTGTTCGTCATGGTGTTAGTAGGATACATTCACAACGACAATTTATATGGAATTTGGTGATCAATGTAGGTGTGTTCGTCATGGTGTTAGTAGGATACATTCACAACGACAATTTATATGGAATTTGGTGATCAATGTAGGTGTGTTCGTCATGGTGTTAGTAGGATACATTCACAACGACAATTTATATGGAATTTGGTGATCAATGTAGGTGTGTTCGTCATGGTGTTAGTAGGATACATTCACAACGACAATTTATATGGAATTTGGTGATCAATGTAGGTGTGTTCGTCATGGTGTTAGTAGGATACATTCACAACGACAATTTATATGGAATTTGGTGATCAATGTAGGTGTGTTCGTCATGGTGTTAGTAGGATACATTCACAACGACAATTTATATGGAATTTGGTGATCAATGTAGGTGTGTTCGTCATGGTGTTAGTAGGATACATTCACAACGACAATTTATATGGAATTTGGTGATCAATGTAGGTGTGTTCGTCATGGTGTTAGTAGGATACATTCACAACGACAATTTATATGGAATTTGGTGATCAATGTAGGTGTGTTCGTCATGGTGTTAGTAGGATACATTCACAACGACAATTTGTATGGAATTTGGTGATCAATGTAGGTGTGTTCGTCATCATGTTAGTAGGATACATTCACAACGACAATTTATATGGAATTTGGTGATCAATGTAGGTGTGTTCGTCATGGTGTTAGTAGGATACATTCACAACGACAATTTATATGGAATTTGGTGATCAATGTGGGTGTGTTCGTCATGGTGTTAGTAGGATACATTCACAACGACAATTTATATGGAATTTGGTGATCAATGTAGGTGTGTTCGTCATGGTGTTAGTAGGATACATTCACAACGACAATTTATATGGAATTTGGTGATCAATGTAGGTGTGTTCGTCATGGTGTTAGTAGGATACATTCACAACGACAATTTATATGGAATTTGGTGATCAATGTGGGTGTGTTTGTCATGGTGTTAGTAGGATACATTCACAACGACAATTTATATGGAATTTGGTGATCAATGTAGGTGTGTTCGTCATGGTGTTAGTAGGATACATTCACAACGACAATTTATATGGAATTTGGTGATCAATGTAGGTGTGTTCGTCATGGTGTTAGTAGGATACATTCACAACGACAATTTATATGGAATTTGGTGATCAATGTAGGTGTGTTCGTCATGGTGTTAGTAGGATACATTCACAACGACAATTTATATGGAATTTGGTGATCAATGTGGGTGTGTTCGTCATGGTGTTAGTAGGATACATTCACAACGACAATTTATATGGAATTTGGTGATCAATGTAGGTGTGTTCGTCATGGTGTTAGTAGGATACATTCACAACGACAATTTATATGGAATTTGGTGATCAATGTAGGTGTGTTCGTCATGGTGTTAGTAGGATACATTCACAACGACAATTTATATGGAATTTGGTGATCAATGTGGGTGTGTTCGTCATGGTGTTAGTAGGATACATTCACAACGACAATTTATATGGAATTTGGTGATCAATGTAGGTGTGTTCGTCATGGTGTTAGTAGGATACATTCACAACGACAATTTGTATGGAATTTGGTGATCAATGTAGGTGTGTTCGTCATCATGTTAGTAGGATACATTCACAACGACAATTTATATGGAATTTGGTGATCAATGTAGGTGTGTTCGTCATGGTGTTAGTAGGATACATTCACAACGACAATTTATATGGAATTTGGTGATCAATGTGGGTGTGTTCGTCATGGTGTTAGTAGGATACATTCACAACGACAATTTATATGGAATTTGGTGATCAATGTAGGTGTGTTCGTCATGGTGTTAGTAGGATACATTCACAACGATAATTTATATGGAATTTGGTGATCAATGTAGGTGTGTTCGTCATGGTGTTAGTAGGATACATTCACAACGACAATTTATATGGAATTTGGTGATCAATGTGGGTGTGTTCGTCATGGTGTTAGTAGGATACATTCACAACGACAATTTATATGGAATTTGGTGATCAATGTAGGTGTGTTCGTCATGGTGTTAGTAGGATACATTCACAACGACAATTTATATGGAATTTGGTGATCAATGTAGGTGTGTTCGTCATGGTGTTAGTAGGATACATTCACAACGACAATTTATATGGAATTTGGTGATCAATGTAGGTGTGTTCATCATGGTGTTAGTAGGATACATTCACAACGACAATTTATATGGAATTTGGTGATCAATGTAGGTGTGTTCGTCATGGTGTTAGTAGGATACATTCACAACGACAATTTATATGGAATTTGGTGATCAATGTGGGTGTGTTCGTCATGGTGTTAGTAGGATACATTCACAACGACAATTTATATGGAATTTGGTGATCAATGTAGGTGTGTTCGTCATGGTGTTAGTAGGATACATTCACAACGTTAATTTATATGGAATTTGGTGATCAATGTAGGGGTGTTCGTCATGATGTTAGTAGGATACATTCACAACGACAATTTATATGGAATTTGAGGTTCAAACTGATGATAATGAAATATATTCAAAATGTTTGAGTCATTAGAATTGAATTTCACTTGACGAAATCCTATAGTTTCTAAACTAATACGGTGGTTTGATCAGAAAACTGTAACTGAACGAAATGTTATTGACTTACCTTACGAAAAGTGCACCCTTGCCTAAAAATATTAAGCTTACAATCTAAAACTCTTAACTTGAATGATTAGTAATAAATTAAATATTTTTTAAATAAATATGTTCAATAATGTGTAATATCTAGACTGTTGATTATAATAATGTACTGTAACTTATGAGCAACAAGTATCTATCTTTATCAAACTGAACATTTAAAAATATTAAAATTCGTATTTGACACACAATTACATTTATAGTGGTAATCATTTATTTTACAATTTTAATATGTTTACACGTTTTTTATAATCAAGTTGATAATTATTTCATTCGATCATTAATTTTAAAAGCCTCAGATAATTCATATAGTTTTTTTAATAGTTTTAACAATATTTCTTAATGTGCTTGCCTAGTAAAAACAAATTAATTTTCCTCCGTGTTTAAAAAATATAGGAACTAAGTTAAAAGAAAAGGATAACCGATTGTATAGTTTTTTGATTGATAAAAACCAAATTTCTAATGAAATTTGAACTTTAGATGCATATTGAGAAATGGTTTAATAATTTTAAGCTACGCAGGAGACGTATAGCTTTTAATGTGAGCAATAAGCAATACACGTACTAAGCTAACTTATACTGCAATAAGTCTATGACTTTCAGCAATAAAAATGATTTTTGCTGACATTATAAACTCTGAAAAAAGAGTTAATATTAAATATCCTATTATTTAAAATTCAGTATTCAGGATTCCATCGTTATTATACTTGCACTAGCAATGTTTACAAGTAGTCTATATAATATATGTAAGGCTGTATAAGAGTAAAGAAATACTAAAATACGTGCTTCAAAATAGGAGCTCAAAATGATAAATTGATTTGCAATTCAGTGACGTGTCG
Source organism: Prosapia bicincta (assembly GCA_036971475.1). Classification (NCBI taxonomy): domain Eukaryota; kingdom Metazoa; phylum Arthropoda; class Insecta; order Hemiptera; family Cercopidae; genus Prosapia; species Prosapia bicincta. Next base: position 153,106,619 of record JBAIZL010000005.1, on the reverse strand, counting down.
ACCACAGCCAGTAAGAAAACAACAGCATCATTTTGACATACGTTAAAATTAAATATTTGGAAATTAGTATAGTAGTTTAAGCACTTAAGTTATGTGAAGAGAAATAAAGCCTTGAATTTATTTGCTCAAATAATTTAAGTAATATAAGAGAGGGTTATTTCTTGTACATGACAAAAGACAGAGAATCCAGGTAGAGATTTTAAATAGGCTCTTTTCGTTAGCCAAAATTATCTTTAGTAAGTGTTGAGAATGTTAATGAATACAAGTCAGTTATAAAGAGTTAGTTGTTAGAACGTGCCTTGCCGTACAGTGTCTAATTACTAATCTAACAATTAGTGTGAATCTAAAAAAAGATTATTTTTTGTGAACAGTGCGTATCCCAAACCACCTTGATCAAATAACTACCTTTTTTTCAACTACCTCTCCAACCGAGATTCTAGGCAGTCCTAACAGAAAGCCATTCTTATGAAACCGTACACAAAATAGTTCTTCAAATGATGCTGTGAAACATTATTTTAATATTAGTTGTAACGTCTTAAATTTTCTAAATGTGTTTCATATTTCTAAAATGTGTGCGGTACAGCAACGGCCTAGAGAGGACTCAACATTTTGTTAACACACAACCGAGGTCTTAGGTAGTTCATTATCCGGTCAACAGAGGTCTTTGTTTATATTGTACAAACAGAAAGATTTTTAACCTTCCTTATGATATTGGTTATATACTATAAAAAAACTATGTACAATTATGTAATGAACATATAAATATATAATAGACTTAATGGAGAACATAAAATAGTTCTTCAAATGATGCTGTAAAGCATTATTTTAATAGTAGTTGTTACCTCTTAAATTTTCTAAATGCGCTTCATATTGCTAAAATGTGTACGGTACAGCAACGGCCTAGCGAGGACTCGACATTTTCTTAACATACAACCGAGGTCTAGGTAGTACATTATCCGGTCAACATAGGTCTTTATTTAAATTACACAAACAGAAAGATTTTTAACCATTTCTATGAAATCGTACACAAAATAGTTCTTCAAATGATGCTGTGAAACATTATTTTAATAGTAGTTGTTACCTCTTAATTTTGTTTAATGTGTTTCTTATTGCTAAAATGTGTGCGGTACAGCAACGGCCTAGAGAGGAATCTAATTGGAGAGGGGCCCAATTCAACCCCGATTCTTTGAGGTTTGACGTAGTCCGCCTAGGGATAATTTGAACGTGGGCCCAGTTCGACCGTGTCCATTTTCGTGAGTTTAAAAACAATTTTTTGTAATTATATCTTTTATAGTTCAAAAGATACAAAGATTCCCCGCGATGTTCCCCTTTGTGCGAAAAATATGTAATTGTAAATAAGAATAGCCAAGTATAGCGTGTGAGATATGTATTGAGAGCCTTTGCAGAATTTCCCAAACAAACGGTTTGCACTTGGCGAAGACAAAGCAACCCAGGCACAGTGTAGAAGCAGTGGCCAACATCTGTCTCTTTTGTAAACTAAAAATAGTACAGAATCTAAATAAGGTTGACCACAGACTGAAAGCCTAACGCTGAAATTAACCGTAAAGATGTCGACAATCTTTTGAAAAAGAGCGAACCACGATTTGACGGAAGATTACAGACGAAAGTACAGTATAGCTGTAATCGATGTTAAAAGTTTAGATGTGGAACGTAACTATCCCCTTTCCATGTACAGTTGGTTTCAGCATTCGCGGATTCTCTAGTTGCGATAAATTCGGGGAACGTATCCCCAGTGAGTAACAAAGGATCACTGTGTATCAGTGCATTATAATATTTTGGTACTTAAAATCGTTCCTTAAACTAAAATAGAATTTTGGTTATCAATGTAAGTTACTTCTTCACGACGCCCTGGATACATTCGGTACGACAATTTATGTCGAATATGCGGTTCAATCTGATGATAATGAAATATAGCCCCTATTCAAAATGTTTGAGTCGTGAAACTTGAACAGCTCGCTCGTCGAAATCCTCTAGTTACTAAACTACTACGATGGTTTATTCATAAAACTGTAACTAAACGAAATGTTATTGATTTAGTGTAGCCTAACCTAAAGACATTAACCTCACAATCTAAAACTCTAACTTGAATGATTAGCAGTGACTTGACATTTTAAAAATAAATAGCTCAATAATGTGTAATATCTAGTCTAATGCTTATAATAATGTACAGTAACTTATGAGTAACATATATCTAGGTTTATCAAACTGAACATTTAAAAAAATAATAAAATTCTCATTTGACACAAAATTACATTTAGAGTGGTAATCATCTATTTTACAATTTTAATATGTTTAACACAAGGTGTCTTATAATCAAGGTGATAATTAATTAATTTTGATCAATAACTTTAAAAGTCTAAAATAATTCATATAGCTTTTTAAATAGTTTTAAATAGTTTAAATAGTTTTCACAATATTTTTTACTTTACCTAATTATTATTAGCATCAAATTAATTTTTCTACATGCCTATAAAATAAAATGATTTTATTCTGTACAAAATAAAAACGATTTGATATAATCCATTAAGCGGTATTTGATTCAGACCTTAAACAAACTTCTAATGAAATTTGAACTTTAGATGCATAATGAGTAATGGTAGTTAAACTTTAAGCTATTGCAGGAAACGTATTGCCTTTAATGTGAACAATATGCAATACATATAATAATAAAACTACATACAGCAATAGGTCTATTACTTTCAACATAAAACTTATTTTTGTTGACCTTATAAACTCTGAAATGAGAGTTTAATATTTCAGGATTGAAATATTGAGTATATTCAGGATTCCATCGTTATAAAACCTGTACTAGCAAAGTTTACAAGTAGTCTATATAATATATTCAAGACTATATAAAAGTAAAGAAATACTAAAATATGTGTTTCCAAAATAGGAGCTCAACAATGAAAAATTTGTTTTGTAATCTAGTGTAGTGTCGACACAGCCATTAATAAAAACATCAGCATTGTGATAGACGTTAAAATTAAATAATTGGAATTTAGAATAGTGGGTTTAAGTTAAGTAGAGAGAAACAAGGCCTTGAATATATTTGTTCAAATAAGTTATGATGTACAAGAGAGGGAGGTTTCTTGTGCATGACAAAGGCAGAGAATCCTGGTAAAGATTACAGTGAGGTTGAACATGGGTTTTTCCGTAAGCCAAAAATATTTTTAGTAGGAGTTGAGACAAGAGCAGGTTAGCTTGAAAGAGTTATTTGTGAAAATGTGCCTTCCAGGTCCGTGTCTAACAAGTGAACTAACGATTAGAGTGAATATAAAGTGAATTGTTTAGTGAACAGTGCGTTTCCTAAACCACTTTGATTAAATAACTACCTTGTTCTCAAAGTGCTATAATATTATAGGGTTTTAATGAACAGTACTAGGGACGACGTGTATGACATCGAAAGAATATAGGTAACAGTAACTTATCTATATAAGAAAAATGCTCTTGTAATATGCGGATATATACCCGGAAATAGTATAGATACATAGAACGGATTGTTATTGTATGAAAAAAGACATTTGTATTTGTAACCGGTAATTGTCATTTCGTCAGGACCCATTGGTATAAATGTATAAACCTCCATATTCGGCAATAAAAGTACAAGATTTCGCTACAAGATATCAGCATTTAAAAATCCTATTTCAACAAAAGCTCTTAAATCCTAAATTAATTTCACATACTAACCGTTGTCTAATTTATTAATACAAGGCAATCGTTAACAAAGTACTGTAATTTAGATTTAAACTAATATAAAATAAAGTTTGCGTGCTATGTTTTAAATAAATGCCAGTACAGTCATATAACGAAAACAAAACACATATTAGAACCAATAGAATATATAAAATAGCCTGCAAATAATGCTGTGAAACATTATTTTATTATTAGTTGTAACGTCTTAAATTTTATAAATGTGTTTCATATTTCTAAAATGTGTGCGGTACAGCAACGGCCTAGCGAGGACTCAACATTTTGTTAACATACAACCGAGGTCTAGGTAGTTCATTATCCGGTCAACAGAGGTCTTTATTTAAATTGTACAAACAGAAAGATTTTTAACCATTCTTATGAATTCGTACACAAAATAGTTCTTCAAATGATGCTGTGAAACATTATTTTAATAGTAGTTGTTATCTCTTAAATTTTTTAAATGTGTTTCATAATGTTAAAATGTGTACCGTACAACAACAGCCTAGCGAGGACTCGACATTTTCTTAACATACAACCGAGGTCCTAGGCAGTTCATTATCCGGTCAACAGAGGTCTTTATTCAAATTGTACAAACAGAAAGATTTATAATGCTTTTTTTTTATTAAATCTGTTACATTCTATAAAAAACTGCAAAATTATTTAAAACAATTTTTACGGGAGTAAAAGTAGTGCTTTAAACATATTTAAATTTAGTCCAGTTGTAAAGTTTAATGTGTACTATTTACTACTATTTAAATTAACAGTAAAAACAAATAAAATACTTGAATTTATATTCCAACATTAATTAGGATTTTTTAAATTCAAAAAACTTAAGCCAAGATTCCCAATTTATTGAAACATGCTAATAGGCTAATATTAATTACAATATCTATTTTTTAATATTAAAAATTATATTGTATTATAATAAAATATTTTACAGTATATTTCTATCACGGATACGACACCGTTAAATAAAATATGAAAACAATTTTAAAGTCGTTATTATATAACTTTTATTAGGCTTAAAAATGTAAACATTTAAAGTGATCGAATACTTATGTATATTTTAAAATATTTGTATATTCAAGAGCATATTATATAATTACATACAATCCAAATTCTAAATATCCTGTTAGTTTCGCAAAGAAAAATATAGGTTAATCCATTTAACAAAGTACCTTTCACATTACATGTGTTGTAAAACAGTCTTGTTTTAAAAGCAAATTCTAGTTTTACTATCAAATTTTATTAATTCAAAAATAATTCATTAACATTACAATTATATAAAGATTTCATGAACACAAAAAATCTTTTACAAATTTTTTAGAAAAAGACCTCAGTAGTCGATATCAAACATTTCATTAGACCTCGCTTTGCTTTTATATAAATAGTGCAGCTGAGGCATCAGTAGTAGGTTTCAAAACGACAAGACCTCGCTTGCGTGCAGAAAAATCTACTTTTTAAAATTCATTTCCGAAATGAAAAATTATACCATTCGATTCAGAATTTAAAATATAACACATCGCCATAATTTATTTTCGAAATATTTGAATTGTTTAGAATAATTGACTTGAGCCGAATTTATAACTATTCAGGTTAAAATAAAAAAAAGCGTAGTAGAAAAAATGCAGTAAAACGCCCAATAAAAGTAGTAGTTGATAATTGTTGTATATGGGATTGCTTAGCAACGGCCTTTATTTCGGCTTAAAAATTTTCACGTAAAGGTTCTTATTTGTATCAGCTAACAAAATTCATGCCTAGGTCTTGCATTAACTAAAAATGACATCTAAATGTACAGTAAATAAATAAAATCAGAACAGTTTAACAGTACACAGTGAATTTTAACAGTATGGTGCTCAGTGATGTTAAACAGTACATAGTGAATTTTAACAGTAAGGTGGTCAGTGATGTTTAGCAGTACATAGTGAATTTTAACAGTATGGTGCTCAGTGATGTTTAACAGTATACAGTGAATTTTAACAGTAAGGTGGACAGTGATGGTTAGCAGTACATAGTGAATTTTAACAGTAAGGTGGTCAGTGATGTTTAGCAGTACATAGTGAATTTTAACAGTAAGGTGGACAGTGATGTTTAGCAGTATATAATGAATTTTAACAGTAAGGTGGACAGTGATGTTTAGCAGTACATAGGGAATTTTAACAGTAAGGTGAACAGTGATGTTTAGCAGTACATAGTGAATTTTAACAGTAAGGTGGTCAGTGATGTTTATCAGTACACAGTGAATTTTAACAGTATACCTTACATTTTACACCGGCAAAATTTGAAGATAAATAAACTGATTGTCCAACTCCAATAAAACATGAGATGCAAGACCTAGGCACGTTCCTAACAATATAACATGAAATCATAACTGTCTTCTTTACAGCAAAAATTGTGAGTGCCTTTAAAATTTGAAGTAGCCTCCGAAACTTCTTACTCTGCTGCTCATTACAGATCACTCTTCTGGATTAAAGTGCGATTTTATTAATATATAAATTCCAGTTTACCAAAGCAAGCCAGCTAAATAATGTATGATTGAAGAACGAAATTTGAAAAATTACGTATACATTTACAAAATGAATCTGGAAGTGATTATGATTGGAAAAATTTCGAGATATATAATGCGACTTATTATCCTATCCAATACTGCAAAAATTGTAAGTGTATTTAAAATTGGAAGTAGCCTCTGAAAATTCTTAATCTGCTACTCATTACAAGTCACCCTTCTGATTTAAACTACGATATTATTAATATATAAATTACAGTTTACCAAAGCAAGCCAGCTAAATAATGTATGATTGAAGAACGAAATTTGAAAAATTACGTATACATTTACAAAATGAATCTGGAAGTGATTATGATTGGCAAAATTTCGAGATATATAATGCGACTTATTATCCTATCCAATACTGCAAAAATTGTAAGTGTATTTAAAATTGGAAGTAATCTCTGAAAATTCTTAATCTGCTACTCATTACAAGTCACCCTTCTGATTTAAACTACGATATTATTAATATATAAATTACAGTTTACCAAAGTAAGCCAGCTAAATATTGTCGATTGAAGAACGAAATTTAAGATGTCACCTATACAACTATAAAGTGAATCTGGAAGTGATTATGATTGGCAAAATTTCAAGATAAATAATGCTACTTATTTTCCTATCCAATACAGCAAAAATTATGAGTGTTTTAAAAATTGGAAGTAGCCTCTGAAAATCGAACTCTGCTGCTCATTACAGATCACTCTTCTGATTTAAACTATGCTATTATTAATATATAAATTACACTTTACCAAAGCAAGCCAGCTAAATATTGTACGATTGAAGAACGAAATTTAAGAAATTACGTATACATTTACAAAATGAATCTGGAAGTGATTATGATTGGCAAAATTTTGAGATATATAATGCGACTTATTCTCCTATCCAATACTGCAAAAATTGTAAGTGTTTTTAAAATTGGAAGTTTTTTAAAATTGGAAGTAGCCTCTGAAAATTCTTACTCTGCTGCTCATTACAGATGACCCTTCTGATTTAAACTACGATATTATTAATATATAAATTACAGTTTACCAAAGTAAGCCAGCTACATATTGTACGATTGAAGAACGAAATTTAAGATGTCACCTATACAACTATAAAGTGAATCTGGAAGTGATTATGATTGGCAAAATTTCAAGATAAATAATGCTACTTATTTTCCTATCCAATACAGCAAAAATTATGAATGTTTTAAACATTGGAAGTAGCCTCTGAAAATTGAACTCTGCTGCTCATTACAGATCACTCTTCTGATTTAAAGTGCGATTTTATTAATATATAAATTACATTTTACCAAAGCAAGCCAGCTAACCCGATTGAAGAACGAAATTTAAGAAATCACGTATACAAATACAAAATGAATCTGGAAGTGATTATGATTAGCAAAATTCATAAATTCTAGTATACCTAAACTATGTAACTAGTTATTTTACATTTGGAGAGTAAAAATTCAAGACGTTACTTATATGAATCATAAAATTGTAGTTTACCAAACCACAATATTGATATTCAAATTCATCCAATTGAAAAATGTATTACTTTATTACTTATTAAAAATTTTCAATGAAAATGTGTTAATTTTAATTTTTATATAAATGGTATAAATAACAGCCATTTTGAAGAATATTTAGGACAAAAACTCCGTTTAAACCCTGTGTAGCGGTAGTCGGTACCTCTTCATTCTGGCGGAAAGCAAGGCTACGTTTGAGTGAACCTAACCTGACAACGCCCCATTTTTTCCCCTTTCCTAAAGGAACATTGCCCTGTTCGTAGTACTGCCTTATTTCATCGGTCCTTGATTATCCCTCTTCCTAAAAGGAAGTGTATTAGATATCTGAAGAAGATCTGCTCTCTACAGGGTCCATACAGAAGGGTGGGTGAGATTATGTACTTATTTTTTTATAACGGATCTGTTACAGCTGTTGCCACTTCTCCGCTTCAAATTCCAATTTCTTTTGGCATAGATTATGCCTCTTTTAGGTTTCTTCCGGTCATTGCTTCGTCGATGCCATCACGCCAACTTCTTCGTGGCCGTTTCTCTTTCTTTTCTCAGGTTGAATCTATTCTATTACCTTTGGAGGCCACCTTCTGCCGTTGTCTTTACGTGTCCAAACCATTTTAGTTGTCTTCTTTCTATCTCCTCCCTTATACTTTTATTCATTTTCATTTCGTTACGTATTTGCCTATTTCTGACCCTTTCAAGTCTTGATTCACGTAGCGTCGTCTTAAGTAGTCTATTTCCATCGTCATGAGTTTGTTATTGTTAGCATTCGTAACATCCCATACCTCTGAACTGTAGTGTTTAAAGTTAGTTTCACTGGCCTGCCTTTGTTTAGTCGTCCCCTGATATCATCCTCACTATCGCAATTCTTATTAATAATCGCCCTTAGATATTTGGAGGTTGGTACCCTCTTGATTACAGTGTTTTCTAAGCTACAGTCCCAAATCTCGTCTTTGCCTATTATTAGATAATCAAATTTTAGAATGTTCGTTGTTGAGCCTGCTGCCTCATATTCCTCCGGTAGTTTTCTTATCATATGACTAATATCGTGTTTCATATGGTTATTTAAAATATTATATGTAAATGGAATTTTCCATCAAATCGTAAGTAATACACAAATGTTCTATTAACACTTTTTCCTTTGGATAAGCCACTCAGGGCATCCATGCCCTCTTTAGATGAAACCACGACTGTTCTAATGACCAGGCCAAGTATGTTATATGCCGGCACAATAAGAGCAGAAAACTAATGCCTCCCGTAGTCTTGGCATTATTCCAGCTGAAATAACCTAAACTTGCAATTAACACAAGCACTGTATGTATACAGTCATGCTTCACTACCGCTATACTAAGCCATGGCTAAATGTGTTCTTGACCACTAGTTTATGTAGACATATATTTTGAATGTGAATAGACAGCTAATTCCACGTTATTTGAACTGTTTGGTAGTTTTTATTTCTTGTATTATCACCGTTCATTGAATTATTTTGAATGTATCTTTCTTGCATCCAATTTGTACGCATCATTTCTCAGATTTATCCGGAATAAGCTCTCAGAATAAGTTCGTTACGACCTTTTCGGGAAGGTTTGTTTCCAAGATACCACTTTCTTATTACGGTATATTTAACAATACTTTGCGGTATTTTACAAGTACTGATCTACCGGAATATCTTCGTACTACAAGCACTGGCTAGTTCTGAAATAGCTTGCCCCAAAGTTCTCAGTAGCTCTAATTATTTATGTATGGGTCAATCCATATACATAGAGAGCCAGAGATATTTTCTCGCTACTTTGTTTCAAATATTATTATTTTTATTGTTTATTCGAACATTTTAATTTCTTTGTATCATTCAATCGTTTTTGCCAATATTATATTAGTTAGATTTTTTCTGTAATACAAGTAATATAAACAAAAATTCCTATTTGATAAGGTCAATTCCTACTTAGATAAAAATGTTACTTTATTTATCTTTTTATAAATAAAGTAACAACCTATAAGTTAAAACAGCTGCTTTAATCTTCGTTAGAATAACCAATGTTTTCGTACATTAGAATAATCTATATGTTCATTTAAAATAAATAAACCTATATATCAGATTGTTTTATTTTTTTTCTACCACATAACCTATAACATAAAATCAGCTTTCTTATCTAATCATGTTATCACTTATATTACGCCAAATAGAATGGATTACCTATATCATCAACCTTACCCCTTTTATGAAACGATTTTATCCCATGTAAAACTAAAACTAATTTATTGTTAAATATATTTAATGAATTAATTTTTCAAAACAAATTATCACCATAATTTATCAAATAAAGTATCATAAACTTTGCGTTAAAACAGCTGTTCTACCACATAACCTATAACATAAAATCAGCTGTTTTTTATATCATATGATATCAGTTATTTCAAGTCTTATATTGCAATCCTTGTCCCAGCTAATATATTAGTAAGCTTTATATATACAAGGAGACACATAGTCCATTAGTAAGCTTTGAATATACAGGGGAACAGCTAATCTATTAGTAACTTTTGAATATACAAGGGAGGTAGCCATTATTAGTAGGCTTTGAATATAGAAGGTATCACGTAACCTGTTAGTAGGCTTTGAATACGCAAAGGATTTGAATCTATTAGTAAGTTTTGAATATACAAGAAAGGTGGCCATTATTAGTAGGCTTTGAATATAGAAGGTATCGCCTAATCTGTTAGGAGGCTTTGAATACGCAAAGGGGTAGCTAATCTATTAGTAACTTTTGAATATACAAGGGAGGTGGCCGTTATTAGTAGGTTTTGAATATAGAAGGTATCACTAATCTGTTAGGAGGCTTTGAATACGCAAAGGGGGGCAGGTTATTTATTATAATAATCCACAGTAACTTATAAGTAACATATATCTAGATTTAACAGACTGAATATTTAAAAAATAATAAAACTCGCATTTGACATAAAATTACATTTACAGTGGTAATTATGTATTTTAGTATTGTATTAATATGTTTAACACGGTTATTGATTATTAATAGGTTTCTTATAATCAAGCGGATAAATATTTTTTATCATTAATTTTAACAGCCTAAAATAATTCATATAACATTTTTAATATTTTTTTACAGTATTTTCTAATTCATCTAATTAGTAGCATCAAATAAATTTTCTTCCTTCTTTATAAAATAAAAGAAATTTATTCTGTACAAAATAAAAATCATTTTATATAATCGATTAATCGGTATTTGCTTCAACTCTTAACCAAATTTCTAATGAAATTTGAACTTTAGATGCATAATGAGAACTGGTAGTTAAACGTTACGCTATGCGATAGAAATATTGTTTTATTATGAAGAATATGCAATACATGTATTAATCAAACTAAATACTGCAATACGTCTATGCCTTTCAACAATAAAACTTATTTTTGTTGATTTTATAAACTCTGAAATAAGAGCTTAATATTCCAGCATTGAAATATTGAGTATTCAGGATTCAATCGTTATAAAACTTGTACTAGCAAAGTTTACAAGTAGTCTATATAATTTATTTAAGACTATATGAAAGTAAAGAAATACTAAAATACATGTTTAAAATTTGGAGCTCTAAATGAAATATTTGTTTTGTAATCTAGTGAAGTGTCGACCATAGTCATTAAAAAAAAAAACATCCGCATAGTGATAGACGTTAAAATTACATAATTGGAATTTAGAATAATAGGTTTAAGTTATAAAGAGAAATAAGGCCTTGAATATATTTGTTTAACTAATTTTTGATGTATAAGACAGGGTGGTTTCTTGTACTTGACAAGAGAGAGAGAATCCAAGTAAAGATTATGGTAGGGTTGAACATCTGTCTTTCCGTTAGCCAAAAATATCTTTAGTAAGGGTTGAGACTGTTAACAAGAACAGGTTAGTTTGAAAGAGTTAATTGTGAAAATGTGCCGTCCTGTGCCGTGTCTAACAAGTGAACTAACAATTTGTGTGAGTATAAAGTAAATGTTTTAGTGAACAGTGAGTTTCCAAAACCACCTTGATTAAATAACCACCTTGTTCATAAAGTGCTATAATATTATAGAGTTGTAATGAATAATACTAGGACGACTTGTATGAAATCAAAAGAAAATAGGTAACAGTAGCCTATGTTTATAAGAAAAATGATCTTGTAATATGCGGATATATCCCAGGAAATTGTTTAGACACCTAGAACGGATTGTTATTTTGTGAAAAAAGTCATCTGTAACTGTAACCGGTTATTGCCATTTCGTCAGGACCCATTGGTATACATGTATAAACCTCCATATTCGGCATTAAAAGTACAAGATATCGCGAGCATTTAGGAATCCTGTTTTCAACATTAACTCTTAATTCCTAGATCAACTGAACAAACTAACCGTGGTCTAATTTTGTAATTAAAAACAATCGACTAAATATTGTAATTTATATTAAACAAATATAAAACAAATTTTGCTTGTTAATAAGTTTTAAATAAAAGCCATTACAATTATATTACCACAACATAATACATACTACAGCTAATGGAGTATATAACATGGCTCTGAAAATGATGCTGTGAGACATTATTTTAATATTAGTTGTAACGTCTTAAATTTTTTTAATGTGTTTCATATACCTGAAATTGGTGCGGTACAGTAACGGCCTAACGAGGAATCGACATTTTCTTAACATACAACCGAGGTCTTAGGCGGTTCATTATCCGGTAAACAGAGGTTTTATTTAAATTGTACAAACATTAAAATTTATAGATTTTTTTATTAAATCTGTTATATACCATAAAAAACTGCAAAATATTTCAAACATTTTTTACTGGATTAAAAATAGCGCTTTAATCATTCTAAAATTTTACATCTAGAGCCAAATCATACATCTAGTTGTAAAATTTAATGTATAGGCCTACTATTTTACAATTTCAAAATACTGGAAATTTAAATTATCAGTAAAAACAAATAGAATACTTGACTTTATATTCCAATAATAATTACGAATTTTAAAAGTGAAAAAACTTTAGCCAAGATTCATAATTTATTGAAACCCGACTTATAGGCTAATATAATTACAATATCTATTTTTTTTTAAATTTTGTATTGTATTATAATAACACATTTCACAGTATAAAGTGGAGCTGAGACCTCAGTAGTAGGTTCTAAAACAGCAAGACCTCCCTAGCGTGCAAAAAAATCATTTCCAAAATAAAAAACTTATACCATTTGATTCAGAATTTAAAACATAACACATCACCATAATTTATTGTGGAACTATTCAATTTTTTTAGGTATAATTAGGCGAGACCTCATTAGTCGGCTTCGGAAAATTATGTAGTCCTCCGTTAGCCGGATATTCTTTAACTCCGGCACACCGAGGTCCTCATACAAACCTGTGTGTGTGTGTGTGTGTGTGTATGTGTGTATGTGTGTGTGTGTGTGTGTGTGTGTGTGTGTGTGTGTGTGTGTTGTGTTGTGTGTGTGTGTGTGTGTTTGTGTGTGTGTGTTTGTGTGTGTGTGTGTGTGTGTGTGTGTGTGTGTGTGTGTGTGTGTGTGTGTGTGTGTGTGTGTATGTATGTGTGTGTGTGTGTGTGTGTTTGTGTGTTTGTGTTTGTGTGTGTGTGTTTGTGCGTGTGTGTGTGTGCGTGTGTGTATACATATTTATTTATATCATATGACAAATATATTTATAAATATTTCATATCTTCTTCAATATATAATTTGGAAATTCATGTTTCTTTTGTGTTAATTCTGAATTTAGGAAGACGGGTTAAAATTTGTTATTGGTGTGTCCCTTTATGTCCTTTTATTGATAACTTATTAGTTTCAGTTCGATTTTTCTTTTCTGGAGTAATCTGTTAGTTTTGCGGAAATTTGGCTAGTTTTAAACATGATGCGATAGGCTTTGAAAGTTCTTGTCAAATGACACTGTGTTTTCGCTGACTTTGTGCATACTTTATATTTGTCTTTACATTTATTCTTCAACTACCATATGAGCGATATGCAAGCGGCAAGAGTAGGTTCGCGTAATGTCTTGCAATATACAGGACTTACCTCTCACGCTTTCGGGAACACTTATATCACTTGTACTGAATCAGACTTGAATGTGTACTATATATCTCTTATACTATTATTCTAATTTTAAGAATTATATGAATATAAACCCATAAGGAATCAAAATAATTTCGGGTTTTAAAAACTAAATAATCCTTCAAAATAAATTGTATATAAATATATATATAAATCTCATACAGATATATTTAAAGATTTGTTTAAGTTCAAGGGTTTATTTAATTTAAAGATTTGTCTTTGTGGCCTTGTTGCAGTTGCAAATTATATATTTTATCTATGTTTAACTTTAGGCATATTTGGAATTAAACTACAACGTAAGAATGTACAATAAATAATTCCAAAACGTCCTTACACATAGCCTGTGTTACACAGAGGTCTTCGTCATGATAATACATCATATTATATTTGATAACATAATAATACATAACGAAAATTAAATTGAAATTTCAAAGAACTAAACATTTAATTGGAATGTTTATTTAACAACAACAAGAACAATTTTAATCGAGTCAAAAGTTTATTTTTGACGTTTCGGCAAGTAATTCATTGCCCTTATCAAGTCTGAAAAGAATTTTTACATTAAATTATAAATAAGCATAAAAATACAGGTACAATCTCAAGAAACATTTAGAAAAGTTTAAAAAATGTCGATTAATTTTTAGTCAAAAAAACCTAATGAAATAAACCCACCTATAAGGTAAGAGTCATATATTATCTAAAATATAATTAAAAACAGCAATAAAACTGAAAGAAACACAATATACACACATAAATATACACCAAAAATATAACCATACAATAAACCATAAAATAAAAGCTAGAAAACTCAATTAAGGACCTTTTTTATTAATACAGTAAGTATCGTTTGGGCATAGTTATCTTTTTGTATCTATCTCATGTCACAAAATTTGCAGTATATATCACATTTTACTACAAACGTAATATGATATGGATGACTTATTCGAAGAATGTAGTTAAACTGAATTCTACAATTTCTACCTACTTTTGAGTTTTGTTATCAAAAATTATTCTTGTTTACGTCCGGGTAGCCAAGAGTATAACATTATCGTCACATGAGTGATATCTACAGTGTTTCTCTAGTGTACAACATCAAAATCTTTGATCATTGTTCGTATTAATTTTCTGTTAACCAGGGGAATGTTAGAATCGCTTCCAGCATCCTAGCTAATAATTAATTGTTAGACAATGTACTTGGGCCAAAACCTATATCTGACGTAGAAGCATTATAAGGGCGTAGTATTTAATATAAATTCAAATTACTGAAATATATTCAACATAACAAATAATAGTTAAAAATGTGTTTCAATATTTCGTCTCTTTTCGAAGTTAAAAAAAAATTAGACACATATAAGGGATTGGCATTTGTTAGTATTGCGCCTAGCTACAGTCGAAATACTAATTTCTCTTGCTTTGGAATAATGTTAGTAACGGTGTAGTTGTTGAGAGAAAAAGCTGCTTAAAAAATAATTAAATATTACAGTAATAAGTAAATCTATCGGTCATACGTCCACACTGACTATCGAAATACTTGTACAGTCTGTAAAAATAAACAGTGCTGTAACTTGTTGCTTATATTCAACTTGTATAATCCTTCGTATTCAGAAGTTGCGAATAATCTGTTTATTTCTTGTTTGGTTTATGCTAAATAGTTATCCACGAATATTGATTAAACAATAGGATGAATGGATTAACATCTGAATTTAAAAACGTCATGTAAACAGAATTGAACACGAACTGATTATCGTTTGTCGTAAGGATTACATTTTGTCAGTTATCTGCTATTTTAGTCACTTTATGTTAGGCCTATACATAGCTAGAGATTAATACGTTCTCGTCCTGTAAGAAACTACTAATATAAAAACTTATTGCACAAAAAGTTATTTATCTTTCACTAATAAGGGGTTTATTGAACTGACGCTTTATATATTTGAATTATATCTGTTGTACGACTAAAGGTGGCAATATAGAAGTAGGACTTAGAAAACATCATATTGGAAGAAATATGTAAAGTTTTAGTATTTATTTATATATTTCTTTAAAAACAAAATGTAACATTATTTAACCTGAAAAAACACATTTAGATACAAGAGATGATCAAATTTAAGAGAGATTCGAGTTAAACTACTGATAATACGTAGTAGAGAAAGAAAGAGAGAAACAGAGAAGGAAGAGAAAGGAGAGAGTAGTTGGAAAGTAAGAGAAAGGAAAGAAATAGGGATAAACAAAGTAAACGTTTAATGTTAAAAACAGAGTTTTTTTAAACCATATTATCAAGAGAAATTTGGGTAATGTTACTTTTGTTTTCAACATAAAGCAATATTATTTAATGCAAAATGCATTTGCAAAGTACTTTGAGTTATTTAGAGAGAGGGAAAGAAAGGAAGAGGCTGAAAGAGGATGAGAAATAGAGTGAAAGTTACAGGGAGAGAGAGATGTAGATGCTAGGAAAGGGAGATATAAAAGAGACGAGCAATGAAAAAGATAATCAGAAGCCAAAGTAAACAGTTAGAATTGATAAAACATTTATTTTACTTCAGTATCTTTACTTCAGTATAATATAATTTTTTTGAAATTGTTTAGAATTGTTAAATTCCGAGTACAATTATAGTCACCACACTTATTGATATAAAAGTAGGATTGCTGTTAATACTTTTGAGAAATTTGAATCCACCAAAGCTGTGCAACGGAACCAGACTGACACCCAACTTGATCGAATCAGAAATCATAAGAAGCAAGATCAAAGGAGAAATGCTCCCAATTTTACGAATACCTGTGATTTAATCCGATTTTCCCCTTCACTTCAAACGGCTGCAATTTCCTTTGCGTCTTGTGTTCACAAAAACCATAAGCACGGCATAAGGACAATTATTTACCATTGCTGGATTTTCTTCTAATATTCGTGTTTTTCATTGACAAATATATGATGCATTCCCACGTGTTGGGACACCTAATATTTGTATGTTTATACGTCTAATGAGATGACGAAAAAATTGTCTATCCTCTAGCATTGCAGTAAATGAAATATAATTATTTAGATGTTTTAAATTCTTTTCTAATTGGAAAATTAATTATTAAGTTTCCAATTTTCATTACATAATTATGATTTCGGGCGCAACAACGTGTGCCTGGTAACGCTAGTACATGTATGAAATTTATTTGTAGAATTGGAGAAATGTATAAACGAGAGTAAAAATGAGAAGCCAGCGAGAGGATAGGATATCAATATCTTACACCAAGGTAATAAATAATACGGGTATAAAGAGACACGTATCCCACAGGTCTAGAGCAAGGTTGGGTTACACTCGGGAATACAATACTGAATGTAATGTGATTTAAAACAGTCGTAGAAGTGGCGGGATGATATAAAAGGCCTTAAAAATTATCATATTACACTTTTAAATAATTTTACTTTAAAATGTGACAAATGTAAAAATAGGGAGGATTTGGGTAGCCAAATATTTGTAAAAGAAGGGAGGCTAATTTTGATTTAAAGGAAAATATAAAGAAACGGGCATGAATAAAACAAATAAAACGTATAATACATATACTTCACGATTACACCAGGAAATAAAGCCATATTACTAATCTACTTCAGGTATGCCAACCTTCCCCTATGATGTCCTATGATTTTCTTAGTACCACGTTATCAATATGACATTTCCTTGGTCACCAAGAATATGTACGAGAATTGAAATTACCTTACAAGGTGACCTTACCTTATAAATAGGGAATTGAAAAAAAATCCTTGATAGACATCTCGGTATGGATGAAGTTTATGAGCAGGCCTGCTCATATGATAACATATTTAGGGCCCTACATCCTAAGCCTCCGTGCTGATTATGTACCAGATTTAATGCTAAATATATTTACAATGCTTTCCTACCCTTTCTAGGCGATAAAGTAATGCAGTGTAATTGCTTCATATCTGTTACAAGCCAGTTACACTCATATCTATTACACTCGGAATAGAACAAGGAAAATCAACCCTTAAAATCACTAGTCATAAAAATTACCCTTACAAAATCAGAAAAGCAAGTAATATAGATAACAAACTTCTAAAGTCAATCCCTACTGAGATCGACAAAAAATTTGTATTTTAGTTTATATTTTAATTACAATCAATATATATATATATATATATATATATATATATATATATATATATATATATATATATATATATATATGTATATACAAATAACAGAATCTTAATAGTTAGTGGCAACATATAGAATGAATTTTTTTGCAGTTTTTCATTTTCTCCTTCATACAGTATATGGTGTTGGACTATTATTTTTCATCGCCTCCAAAAAACTACGAGATTCTGTATTCGATCCGTATGGTTTTTTTTCTGTTTATTTCAAGAAAACGTTGGAAGTATTTAAACAAGTTATTTTGCTTGCAAATGAAAGAAGAAATCTTCTCGGGGGTTTCGCTGTACTTCCTCTGATTTTCAAAAAAAAAAGAATGCAAACATATAATTTTCACCTACTAAAAAGAAAAAAATTATTTCCAATAACGAAACCTGGCTTGAAGTGGGCAGGTGGAAGGACGTGCGAAGCCCGTCTGGCCAGCACCCCCCTACTTATATTCGTATTTCATTGGTTCCTGAAGTCACCCCGTAATACCCAATTACTTGAGAGTGTTACAGTAAAAATATTTTTATTTTATTAATTAACAATTATTATACATTCATAACTTTTTTTTGAAAATTTCCATTTAGTTTCCTTAGTAATGTTAACATATTATATTAACTGTTATATTATATTTACCTGTAATATATCATTTCACTAAAAATAAAAAGGAGGTTTTTATCACTAGACCTAAAAGAAAATAACATAAATAAATAGAACCTCTATACCATAAATGACTTTTCTCTTTTATTTAAAACCTTATGTACATTTCGATTGGATAGCAATCATCCTCAGAGGTAATTTGCAATAAAAAGACCTAAAATACAATAAAAAGTATTTTTATTGTAAATTACCTCTGAGGATGATTGCTATGCAATCGAAATGTACATAAGATTTTAAATAAAAGAAAAAGGTCATTTGTGGTATAGAGGTGCTGTTTATTTATGGTAAACATTACGCCACAGTTGATTTATACAGTTATAGATAATAATTATACCCACATGTTACCTCATAAAAATGGTATGATATGAGAAATTAAATATTACTTACATGCATCGCTTTAATAAAATTTAGCAAAAGAAGTCGTATAACTGTATTATGCCCAAGAGGTGTCATTAAGTTCCGAGGCCGGGTATCGGTTGAACATTACTTTATGATACATATTATTTTTACAGTTTCGTATTTATGTTACCATTATATTGCGATGTTTAAAGTTATAAATACTATATTATACAATATAAAGACAATGACGTACGTTTTTGAGCATTAGACAAATATTTTTGTAACGAATCTTAGTAATCAAATCAACATTACAGGTTGACCTCTAGCGCTTCCACAATATTCATTAATGAAAGGTATTTTTACCTTTTTATTTTATTTTCACTTTTATTTTTAGGAAAACTAAAAATCACTTTTAAGATTTTTCCACCAAATATTATTTTTCAAATCCGATCTTGTAAGAATGTAGAATTCTTTAAATATTTATTACTTATTATTGTATTAACGTATTAGACAAAATATCAAGTATATAGTGAAAGCTATAGTTATGGTATGTAAATATCTTTGAGAAATTACTTATTTAAATACAAATATTTCAATACTAAGCTGGCCACAAATATTATCATAATCATTTTTCATAAAGGTATGATAATGAGTATATACAAATAAGATAATGACTAAGATAACAAGTATAAGCCTAATGACTAGATAAGTAAAAATCATTTCTACACATTTTCTCTTACAGTCTGCCCTACCTGTTTCTTGTTTTACGTCAGTCAACTTGGTATTAACTGCCCTATGAACGAATGAAAGACACATTATTGTCGTGTTCTTTTTTTTGTATTCATTACTTTCAGGTACCATATCGAGTTCGCTTTGATGTGTGAAAACATCTGTCTAGGTAAAAATAGCAATCTTATTATCTACCTTGAATATTGAACATTCAAAGTAAGCCAGCTTTATCATGTTTATTTTAGGCCACGGCAATGATTATTAATTTATAAATGAATTACTTATAAGTATATTATATAAATAGCACAAAGTCACATTCAGTAAAAAGAGATATACTTTATTTCTTACATATTTAATTTTGATAGCAAAACCTGTCCTTCTCAGAGTAAAATATGTGATCAAGTTATCTTTTATAAGTTGCACTTACAATTAGTTTGTAAATTTCATCTCCAAAGTATTTTTCACTGTCAACTTATATAAAAGTCTTACAAAAGAAGTCATTATTATATTAGAAAAATTAATTTTGCTTCTTATATACAGTTATTTTTATGGAGCATCCATTGCAATAACTTTAAATCACATTGTGAGAAATATTTACTGGTTGAAAATTCGGTTTTATGCCCAAAATGTGGAAACTGTGCATGAATGTAGAACAAAGACCAAGCCAAATGACCATTTAGAGCCATTGTGCTTAGGATGTTTACACTAAAATCTAACGTTTCTAACCACCTGGTAAACAAAAAACTAATAACAAATATCTCTTTACTAAGAAAAATTATTATATACTTACCAGGGTATTATTCCCTTTAAGCAAATCCTTCCCTTATAAAGTGGCTCTGGGGTTTGTTACCATCTGTGATTCATCTACCCCTTCTTGAAGGAAAGGTACGGTAATATTGACAAATTATTCTTAGAGTCAACAGAAAAAATTAATATTGAAAATACAATTTTAGAACAAAAATTTAATTTTAAGTTTTCAAAAAATTACAAAAATCCACGTCATGTCAGAATAGAAAGTGAGTCATCTTTTGAGGTAGTTATACTTTTCAAATATGTTACAAGCTGAAGTTTTTACTTTTCTTTGTTTTTCAAAAACAATATTCGATAAATTTATAGCTCGATATATTTATATTTATTAAATCTATACTATTATATAAAAATCTAATGCTGTCTGTCTCACAGAGCGACAAGCATCAGTTTGTGTGATTATTCAATCACGTACAAACTACAGGACCTATTGAACTGAAATTTTACATGGACATGCTATGGTTCCTGGTTAACACAAATGCCTATTTATATTTAGAAATTCTTTCAGGGAACCACCCCACTAGTCTTAAAACTTCCTTAACGCTAATATATCTATACTAAATTATATACTTGACTTGGCTTAATCAGCTAATCAGTTGTAAAAGTCACTTTCAAACAAATTTGATTAGCTGATTGTTTATTGTTATTTATCTTTCGAGGTTAGTTATAATTTACAAATATTATGTTACAATCAGAAGCTTTCCCTTCCCTAGTTTTTCCAAGACAATAATGGTTAAGTTTATAAACTATAATTTGATATATTTATTGTAATTTAATTTCATTCAATTAACCCAAATATAAATACAAATTAAATCAATACAAATATGCATGAAACCATTACGAAGGACGGATACTCTGCTAGTATTTTATAACAGACCATTCATTCTTATTAATATACAAATGTTGTTTTTACGAAACCTGCAAATAGGTAACCTGAAATTAGAAAAAACGTTTAACTTAAACTAATTCATCAACAAAACCCCCCGCACTGGTGAAATTAGAAATAAATCGCACAAGTTTTGTTTTTCTGGAAATCGTTTTTATTGCGTTTTAATTATTTTAACGTTATTTTACAAAAAATTAGAGCTCAAAAATATTAGTTAGTTTTTCAAAAGATCCATTGTCAAATCAACTGTTGTACATTCTCAGATTCTATAATTAGGAATCCGAGATTGTCAACATTGTATATTTTTAAATTCAACTCAACTTCATTTTGTTAAGTTTTTTTTTCTATTTGTTCATGAGACATATAACATAGTCTATTTTATATTAATAATATCTAATTAAATAGTATTTAGTCTTTTGTGTTTCTAAATAATCTATTGCATTATTTTACTTAATATTGTTCTCTTTAAGAAATACTTAATGCTACTTTCGCTAGTTACTGTTAAGTGTCAATATTTTTTTAATTTTTAGTGAAAAAAATTGTATTTTCAATATAATCACTATATTAGTATAAATCACTACAACACACTGATAGTGTTTTACTTTTCAATATAAATTACTTTCTTTATTCTTTACAACGATAGAGTTTTAGGTTAATATGCCAGCAATGTGTTCAAATTGATTTTAACTCATTGTGAATATTGACTGGGTAAAACAGTTTGTTCATCCTCATTTATTAGAATTAATACAGAATTCCAATCAGGGACCTGTAAAACCCACACAAATAACATTTCTACTGAACATAGCAATCCCCTATTGAATGGACTTGTAATTGGAATTCCTACCGCATTGTAGTTTTGTGTAACTTCCGTGCATATAGAAACGCAGCCTTCTCGTTTTATTTTATGAGTAAAAGTAATTGTTTCATTGTGAACACATATAAGTTTAATTTTCAATGTGTATTATTAATTTAAGATATACATTCATAAAGTAATATAACTCTGCACTTGAGGTAATAACCAGTTTGTAAAATAAAAGTACAAATAAACTAAATATATGATGAAAGAAAGTAATGGTTTTAAAAGTTCTTCTTCTTTGATATGTAAAATGCTTAGAGTATTTAAATACTATAATTATTGAAAGCTTGTTTTATAAATTGGTTAGTAAATGAAAAATCAATTTTCATAAGATATGCATTGACAATTTTAACAATATAGGGAAGATAGGAGCTGATATTAAGAGACAGACTAAAATTGTTAATATTAAACGATATGCATTAATCCAAAACAACAAACGACAGTAAACTAAATATTGTAATTAGAAATTCAAAAACAACGTACAAAAGCAATTCTAAATATAAGCCTGCATTGTGCTATTAAAGATAAAACCTAGAATGTGATAAAAGATTTATAAATACGATAGCCACAAGTGATTTAATGATAGTTAGGTTAGTGAAAATATATGAAGTCGCACGCACATACACACACACATACACACACGCGCGCACGCACACACACAATACACACACACACGCACACACACACACACACACACACACACACACACACACACATACACATACACACACACACACACATACACACACACACACACACACACACACATAAACACGTACACACACACACACACACACACACACACACACACACACACACACACACACACACACACACACACACACACACACACACACATACACACGTACACACGTACACACACACACACACACACAAACACACACATACAAACACACACACACACACACATACACACACACACACACACACACACACACACACACACACACACACACACACACACACACATACACACACAAACACACACACACACACACACAAACACACACACACACACACATACACACGTACACACATACACACGAACACCACACATAAATATATACACTCACACACACACAGTATTTGGTTGTAACACAGTACTTTTCAAAATAACTTTTTGTACTGGAAGTTTACCATAAAATGAGCGTACAATGGATTTTGTAACAAAACCTTTAAAGTTTATCTCTACAGCTCACAGTGTATGAAAGATATTTCCACTCTAACTGTCACAAGATGAGTGATATATGTCTCCGCCATACGTTAGCTGCTACTATATTTATTGATTCTTTTCAATCCGCTTCGAGATTTCAGTTCCACAAATTCAGGAAATGTAGAAATCATCTGCTAAGTTTAGTTTTTTGAGCTTTCCATTTAGAGATGATAATTTTAAAACTTAGAAGTACCTTATTTATAAATGTACCATTTTTAATAATTCGATTCTAGAAAAGCTAACACATATAGTTTGAATAATTAACACATCAGTATGTTGAAGAAATATATTATCTTTGTTATACCGATGAAATAAACTAATATAAAATTTGTCACACATAAGTTTGTAAAAGTGCTAAAATATATAGACAATATTAAAACGTCAACGTTCTGTAAAAAGTAAATCTCAAACTACTTTCGTGTCAAAATGTAAAAAAAGTTGTAAAAGGAGAGGGAGGCAACTTTTGGTAGGGAGGGACATCAACAATAGCAATTTTTCTATAAGTTACATAATGTATTAATCGTGTGGAGGAGCCTATTGATTTGGTTTTACATCTTTTCACTTTGAGTATGTAAATACCTTATAGTATTTATAATGGGGAACAGTTGCACATAAGCTGGTTGATTTTTAAAATAGAGTTGGCATCGTTTTAGCATCGGTTTTTATTAAAAATAAATACAAAACCTAAATTTATGGAACTAATTAAATTTAATTTAGTTTATCGCTATAAACATCTACGGAGATTTCACATCATATATATGTATGTATGTATACTTTTGAATGAATAAAAATATTTTTTAAATAAATAATATTTTATGTAAACTTTTTATGTATAAATAAATAACATATATTTATATAATAAGTTACGTAGTTTCTTACAACTGCTTGGTTTTTAAAAAGACAAGGTAATTCTGAAGAAAATATTCAACTTAAATGTAAGTAGAAAATAACTAATTACAAAGAAAGATCTGGTGCAACTCTTATGCACAGAGAGGATCAGTCCTTGGGAGCGTTATACATACATTGAGATCTCCAAAACGTCTTTTAGGTTTTGCCCACCGCAATTGACTTGATTTATTCTACAAAATATGGGCACCTGCTTATCTTAGATCACTAACCCTAAGAATACACGTGTCCTATACTAACAATTGTGCTACACATATTCTATTACACTTAAGGCTAAATTAGGTTGTACAACTTATATATATCTATATATATATATATATTAAAAACAACACAGGTTATTCAAATACAAGAATATGTATTTGAATAACCTGTGTTGTTTTAAATTATTAAACAAGAAAACATATTTTATATATATATATATATATATATATATATATATATATATATATATATATTTATATATATAATATCGAAATATGCATTCTTGTGTATTAATAAAGAACTAAGTCAAAATACAAATAGAAGAAATATAATTGAATTTACACATCAAAGCTTTTCGTTGGCTAACAGTACAAACATCAACAGGAATATGAAACAATTAAAAGTGTTGCACATAATTGAATTGTAAATTCAATTAAAATTCTTGTATTTGTATTTTTACTTAGTTATTTATATATATATATATATATATATATATGTGTGTGTGTGTGTGTGTGTGTGTTGCAACGTCCCTTTCCTACTTTTGTTTGTTTGATTGATATCCCTTCTCGCAGAACACCAAAATTTGTTGTTTAAAAAACTTATTTATAAACAAACCAAACATCTGCCAATCACCCCGCTTGTTAAACCGTGCTAAAATCCCTGAGTTACGTGTATATTTCCCGCTCGTAGGGCCAGGCCCAAAACAAGCCTATTCCCGCTGACTACTATTTGAAATAAGTATAAACTCCCCAAAACTGGTTTATCAATTATGTATGGTCTAGATATAGTAACACATGTCATTTCAATAGTCAGCTGGAAAGAAACACATTTAAAATACTACACAAAATATTCACAGAGCCTTACCACCTGATGATGATCTGCAGAGACAGCAAGGGAACGTGCAAAATATGACCGTGTTTAAATTACCTATTTTAAAAGGCTCCTGTGTCCTTTTAAACACAATCTGCCAGTAGATGAATCTCTGGACTTTTATACAAAAAACCAACTAATCTTTAGGCTAGCTCAATGAAGTTAGTTGCGAGAAACTCTTTAAAAACATTAGGTTTTAACTATTATCATTTAGTGAAATTTAATTAATCTTGTTTACTGATTTAATAATCATTTTCATATTAGTTGGAAAAAGCTAAACAGTTTTTATTGATTATTCGACACAGGATGAAATGCAAATACTGTTGATTTTTATAACATATTTAATTTTATTTATTTAAATAAAAAAGAAAATTTATACTTTTAAATACAACACAATTATATTAACAAAACCATTCACTAAATAACTTGTTGTTTTTCATCCTTTAAAATCTTATAATTTCCATTTATATCAATTACATTTACATGAACATAAAATTATTTTCCAAATTACACATAATAAAAATTTATCTTCTATATTGAATTGGTAAATTCGTATTTATGACACTTAATTTTTAAATTTATAATATTCTAAAAATGCTTATTTCTTTGAAAAAATGGCTTATGGCCAAAAACCCTTTGCAAGTTTAGTATTTATCATTTGAAATATTCTGATCACATAAATTCATTTTATTAAGCATAGAATTTATTTAAATTTTATAAAGAGTGAAGTCATTGTTTAAGCTTGAATATTTGTTTGAATTTAATAAAATTAACTGACTAAATTTGACGTAATTGGTATCGAATAGAGAAAATGACTTGCCAAAGTTGTTCCTGCCGGTCCTAGAGTCCCTCGTCTGGATTCCCTGGTCCTTGGACATCGGAAGTCGCCATCCCTGGTTCGTCGGTGGTGGTTTTTCTCCATTCCCGCGTCCTGGAGGCTGAGTCTGGAGCCTTCATTCCTTGGTAGTCCTAGACGTCGGAAGCGTTGAGGTTTGGTCCATCTGGCCTGAGGGCGGTCCTACTCGCGGTCCAGCATAGCGTTCCGCGGCACCTCGTATTAAAAATTTATTTCAGACTGTCTCTAAGGTCCTAGAGACCTAGTATATATAGCGGTGAATTTAACCTACCTCACCCCGCCTGCAATACTTGCTATCTTTGGATTTATTCCTTGTACAGGCAAGTCGGGCAACGAATCTGTTTTAGCTAGCAGAGTTTGATTATCATTTTTGGAACACTGAAAAATGTCTATTTTATTAAAACTGCTGTAACTTTCTTGTTTTTTAAGTTTTTCAAATTTTGTTTTCACTAATGTTTATTCTGGCTTATTCTGGTTCTTTTAAAATGTCGATGAAAGTTCTACGTGGTTTGGTTCTTAAGATAGCTTTTTTAAGCACTTAGAAAATTTTCGCCTCACTCCCGATGGTCAAATTTAGCTAGTTATTACAAATTTATTCTTTAATACTTTTTAATTTAGCTTAATTGTTCTATTTATGATTTTATTTAATTTTTCACTCTTTATTTTTTGTATAACTCCAAACCTGATTAATTTAAAAATCAACTTTATTACTTAAAACCAGAAAATTATTTATTTCCTATTTGCCACGGTATATCAGACCGTTGCAGTGTGTATGTATACATAGTTGCATATACGAAAAACTCAGCCTTCAAGATACAATACAACTATAAACCTTTTAGTTTTAGGTCTCAGGACCTGTCAGTAAATAAATTATAAACTAAATAACGCTAAGAAATTATAAGATACACTAGAAATCATCACGCTTTGCTGCGATATTAAAAGAAATGAATTTTCAAGGGATCTTTTATGAAACATTTCCATTTAATTTGTTACTGTTTATTGATTCTTTTACTTAATGAAAACATATCAATGTTGTGTTTTATATCTATGTATATAATGCAGTGTTTTTCTTATTTATGATTTAATCGAATATAGTTTGTTCGCATACACATGGTCACTTATCGTAATACATAGGTATTCTAATATGGCAAATATGTTAGCTGTAGTGTACTCAATAACGACCCAAATTCACATGGTGATCTGAGTAAAGTTGTAGTAATGCCTACATGACAGGGATTAAATGTACACACACACACACACACACAAACACACACACACACACACACATACATATATATATATATATATATATATATATATATTTAAAATTAAATAATATACACTAATACAGGAATATTGAATTTATTGAATAATATACTCAAAGCTTATTTATAATTAACCATAATAATAATAATATAAATAGTAGGCCTATACATGAGAAAAATGGAGTATATAAATTAGAATGTGAATTTTGTAATAAAGTTTATAGAGGACAAAAAAAAAATCTTCAACAAACAATATATATTATATTATATAATATATATTATATATTATAATATATAACTATATTGTTTGTTGAAGATTTTTTAAAAGAAAACAACATCGAACCTATTAAAATAAACGAATATGTCGAATTAACTGAAATATGTATGTACCAAAATTTCTTTAAATTTAATAATGAATTTTATAAACAATGTGATGGAACTGCTATGGGTAACAGTTTGTCTCCTTTCATTGCTGAGCTTTTTATGAGCAGATTTGAAGAAAACTTAAAGAATAGTATTACTTATTTTCCTAGGATTTGGTTAAGATATGTTGACGATGTTTTTGCGATCTTTGATAGCAGTAAATGTAATGTTGATGTTTTTGTAAACCAACTTAATAGTGTACATAGTTCCATTAAGTTTACTTATGAATTAGAAACTAATAATCGTTTACCATTTTTAGATATTCTGTGTATTAAAAATCAGGAAAAAATTGAATTTGATATTTACAGGAAACCTACTAACAATAACAGATATATTTTAAATAGTTCCAACCATTGTTATACACATAAAATAGCAGCATTTAACAGTTTGGTTAACAGAGCTATCAATGTACCACTTAGTCCTAGACGTTTTTATAAGGAAATTAATTATATCAAAGGAGTGGCTAGATATAACGATTTTGATGCTAAAATTATAGATAATATTGTTAGAAAACAAAGATTAAAATATGTTTTGAACACAACTACTACTCTTCAAAAAGAAGTTAAAAAATGTACTTTTATTAGTTTACCTTTCGATAATATTTTAACAAAAGGGTTAGACTCTATTTTTAAAAAGGTAAATGTTAAGATAGCCTATAAAACTCAAAATAAACTCAAGCATTTATTGTGTAACCCGAAAGATAAAATTCCAATGTTGGAAAAATCAGGTATTTATAAGATAATTTGTAGTACTTGTAACGAGATGTATATAGGTCAAACTAAAAGAAAAATTGTAACCAGATTTAAAGAACATCTTGCCCATATTAAATATGAAAGACCAGAAAAATCAAGTGTAGCAGAACATGTCCTTAGTAATCAGCATGATTTAGATAAAAATGTTATTTTAGCTAAATGTATAAACTCAAAAAAGTTACTTAATAGTTATGAAAGTGTTTTTATAGTCAAATCAAATTGTAAATTAATGAATGCAGATAAAGGACCTATTCTTTACTCACCATTATATACTTTACTTAAATAGCTTTCTTCAAATTACGATGTTTTAATCTAATTACTTTTAGTTTATTAATTGTTATTGCTGTAGTTTTTATTACATGTGTATTATTATAATGTAA
Source organism: Prosapia bicincta (assembly GCA_036971475.1). NCBI lineage: Eukaryota > Metazoa > Arthropoda > Insecta > Hemiptera > Cercopidae > Prosapia > Prosapia bicincta. The sequence goes on along the minus strand of JBAIZL010000005.1, from coordinate 153,077,477 downwards.
TTTTTGACATAACCTATTTGGTTCCTGATGGCCGATCGTTATTTGTCGGTCGAGGGCGGAGAGGGGGCGGAGCTTACCTCACGCCTATATATAGAGACCGCGGAGAACGATTGGTATCATTCTAGTTTGTAACTTCTTGTGTGCTAGATTGTGTTTTGTAACTAGACCCTCTGATGATGATGACATGGTCATCGAAATGTACATAAGGGTTTAATCTTAAGTAACTTGTCTTATTTGTTATTTTTGATTATTTTTGTGGTATTGGGGTTCTTTTCAATATTTTTATTGTAATATGAAATTTATAAAAGAAGTAAATAAAGAGTTAAAATGAATGTATGTGAAGCATTTGAAATTTACAAGCATAATATTAATAACAAATTAATAGATGAACAAATTCAAATATGTTCTAAATTCCATACTATGTTCAATGTATATAATATTGTGGCAGCAGTGGAATAGGTTTGGCAATATTGTAATAGATTTGGCAACGGTGTATTGCTTTATCTAGTAGCTTCGTGTTCGTTAGACAGTTCTTTTATCATTCTTAGTATTGTAAATCCTGAGGATGTTGGTAATGTAAACCAACGAAAAGCTTTGAGTATATTATTCAATATTCCTGTATTAGTGTATATTATTTAATCTTAAAAATATTCTAACAGGAAAACACTTTTGATATTCTATATATATATATATATATATATATATATATATATATATATATATATATATATATATATACATATATATATATACATATATATATATATATATACATATATATATATATATATATATATATATATATATATATATATACATATATATATATATACATATATTCATATATATATATATATATATATATATAATGAAATAGTTATAAATTAACCTAATATAGATAAATAATATATTTAAAGAAAACAACTGTTGTATAACAATACCAACAAAGGAACTAACATGATGTAGGGTAGATAGGAATAATGATAGTGATAACAATAAACTATAAAGCATTGCTAAAGTCTATAAGTGTTAAATATTCCAGTATTTTAAAATAAATTCTTCATTCAAAGGATCCAAGTTCCTTCAAATTATGGGCTTAGTTCTTTCACTTGGCCCAATTTGCTGCGACAAGGGAACCGTTTCGTTGCGCTATGGTTTAGAAATGTTTAAACCATATTATTATTCCTTTTTAAATAAGAAAAATAAATTATACTACAACGGTTTTAATTTATAAATTTTAGCATTTAAAAATAATTGTCATTGCTTATGAGTTTTACTTGACGTAATTTGATATACAGCGGCCTCTCAATTAATTTCATTCAAGTATATGCTCAACAGTTTCCTTTAAAATCCGGCATTTAACTACTTTCGGTAATCGGCCTACTAATATTCCTTTTACCTCGGCAGTCAATCTTGCCATAACTTATAACATTAGGCAATATGTGATGAGCTTAATTATTTTAAAAAAGCAATGGAAGTTGCTTCTTAATAACATAAAAAGCAAAAATAGATGAAGAATTATATGAAAAATATCATAACTATATAACACAGCTCAGTTGTCAACTATTTTATTAGCGCGTGTTACTTTCAAACCAGTTTTTCACACAACCATTTGAATGTATTCATATCCACTATAATATTAACCTACATCACACATTTGGTTGATTTTATCTGCTTCTACGTTGATAGAAAGCTTTGGAATCCATTGCGGAAATAATAAATCAAGGTAAATGAATCGTCGTCAGATAGCATAACCCACGTAAGATAGCATAACCCAAGTTAGATTGCATAACCCACGTAAGAAAGCATAACCCACGTAAGATAGCTTCAAAATAAATCTCGTTCGCAATATTTTAATACAGTATCTCCAGGATTATTTATATCCTTTCTTTTATATTTATACACACAGATTGTTTTGGTTTTGTTTATCATTGCACACAAAAAATAGAAAACATTGTTATTAGATGTAATATAATGAATCTGTATAAATATAACTTACATAGAATCCATTTTAATATCACTAATTGTTTTCTTGTTACCTTACGTTTTCTGAGTTATTCTAGAGTGAAGGAAAGCTGTTAGATTTTTAAGGGTTTTGAAATTTGGGGTGTCAGTAACAAAGTTTTAATTTTTTTTCCTAAGTTACGGAGAGCTTTCTACTAAGGTTGAGATTTATTTGCTACATGGTTTATCTTTGCGGTCATTATACTGACACAGCAGATACAATATTTATATAGCTTTTAAACGTATGTCTGTCATATTAAATTAAGAGAAATTGGCATTTATCTGGGAATAAACCAAATCATAAAGACCACATTATTAATATTTTCTTTCTTCATTGTTGGAGGAATCAGATACTCGTGATTGTAAAACTGACTTAATGATCTGATAAGAGCAGACTCGGATCCAGGAATAAAAGATTTAATAGCTATTGAAACAATAAATTAAGTTTATTTAGAATTATCCTTTTAATATCAAATATATTCATATATAGAAGAGTTTGTTACTTTTATAGAAGGCAGTATATTAAAAATTAATGTTGTTTTTATTTCAGTAAGGAAATTAAGTGCTATTTTTAGACATATCAAAGCTTTATGAAAAGAAATTTTGTTATAGTTTGAAGATGGAACATACATGGATTGACTTTTGTGAGAATATTTTTTTTATTAAAAAATATGTATGCAACTAAAAATAAATTCTTTGGCAGTTATTAGTGTCCATTTGTTCCCTGTGATTAGAAATAATAATAAAATAAGTCCTTCAGCTTAGAAAACGTCTATTTATATTTTCCGAAATTTATGTCTCTTTATTTCAGAAAATCATACTGAACTTAATATACCAGAATAAACTAATTGGACTTGAAACGTTATACCAATATACCCCAGTTTTCTCTCTAATGGATGCAAAAGTGAAGGAAGATGATTAATTATAAATGAGACAATAAAACGCCAATAATATTTGACAATCAAAACAGCTAAAGAAAACAAAAAATGTGAGAAAATCAAATCTGCAAATATGTGTGAAAACCAAAATCACAAATACTTGAGAAGAAGAAAAATGAAAAATAAGTATAAAGCAAGAAGAAAAATAATGTAAATTGGCTAATTCAGTAAAATTAAACATTCATAAGAACCCTTTTTACAATTCTGATATTTCAAAGGGGTAAACGAATCATTTGACTTACTAATATTACCTCTAATATTATGGTCGTTGTAAGCAAATTTGCATCCAAAAAGCCCAAACGTAAAATATTGTTTGTTGTTTTCCTTCGTGTGTATTCATTTTCTTTGGAGATTTACTAACTGAAATTATGAGGTTTTCGTAAAATATTATGAAGTTTTGTGCGTTACGCTTTACAATTTTTGAAACTTTTTCAATTATTCAACACAGTTTTTAATGAGGAGAAGGAAAGAGTTAATAGTATTGTCCTCATAGGTTATTATTTTTATCTCCAAACTATAGCCTTCATTGAGTTTAATTGTAACAGAGTAAATTGAACAGCTTCATTCCAGATATGTACTGAAAATAAAACGTGGTCTTAATACAAGAAATAAAACTCTGAACATGAAGCAAAGCTCTGATGCTTGAATGGGACACTTCATTTCATTTCGTGGATTGCGATGATCAAAGTATTTCTCGCTATTTATCTCTTACCTATTTAGTCATTGAACCGTGAACTTTTTCACTTCAGTAAGGAAGCAGACACTCTTTATCAATAGAGGAATTATATAGTGGTGTATTCATCAGTTGAAATTCAATTCAGGTTTTTCCCCCTTACTAGAGACAACATAAAAGATTTTTAAGCCGGAAAATGACAGGTTCACTGTAAACCAATTATATAATAATACAGAATTTACGAAACTATTCCAATATAAAATCTCTGCTTAAACAGATATAATTTTGCTCAATTGGAGTTGCTCGATGGGGAAATAGAAAATTTAGAGTGGCCATATCTGAAATATATAAAAATAATAGGTTTTTAATAAAAACGAAACCTTTAAAAAATAATTGCATTTAGTTTTGGTTATTTATCGATTAATTTTAACGAAATGGGAGACAATGGAATTTATTGTACACCAAGACCGCATTGTCTTGCCGTTAGTTATAAACGAACACAATTTTGTCAACTGATTTCATGAATGGCTGCATGAATCATATTTTTAGAGCATCGATATATCTATTTTAGAAAAGGAAAATAATAATAGAATTTAAAAAAGTCAAATACAAATTAACTAGAAATTTTATTATCATTACTAAATATATTGATGTAATTAATTATTTGAAAAGAAATGTATGTTTGTAGTTTAAATTAAAGAGCTAATATAACTAACTTCGCGAGCTATGAAAGGATTATGAATGTAGAGATGATCAATTTTAAGACATAAAACCACTGCTCTACCTTCGCTCAGGTACTGTACAGTCAGTTTCCCAGCATAATGGAAACGTATTATAATTGCTGAAAAGTTAAAAAAATGTAGCTGAGGCGAAACAAAAAATTGTTATTTTTATTGTTAACATACAGTGTTGGTAGTTATGTTAAAATATTGTCCTCTGCAATGGTCGGGAATCGCTAAACATTCATTAATACCATAACTCCTGCATTTTGAATAGTAGTTTTAAGGTGCTCAGACAGTCTGACTGCTATCCGTAAGGAGGATTGAAAAGGTAGGTGGGTTTGAGGTAAGTTCTCAGGTGTGGGATATAGGAAAGGAAGTATTATGACATCGCTTGTGCAGTATCGCGTACCTGTAGCAGGCCTACTATGTTTTGATATCATAAAAAAATGCTTATACGTTACATCAATTTGTTACAGAGAGAATATAAAGCCAGGTTGGAAGTAGGCAGAATTATGGAAAGATCATAATGACCCTCTCGTACTGTGGGATTACGATGAAAGTATAACATTTTGTGGGCAGGACCTACTTACATGAAGTAGATTTGCATCCAACCATAGTATGTAATAATAATTATTACAAAAGAAATTGATCATTAAAATATTTATGATCAAAAAATTAAATTTAAGAAGGATTAACAAAAATTATAATAATGTCTGTAGTAATTGCATCAATTTTTATAAATAATTTTAAACACATTTTAACTGTAGTTTATGATATCTAATAATTAAAATGTTCTCTTAAATAGGAGCCATACAAACTTTTGACTTTGTTGACTTAATAATCAATTAAATTTTAAGCAATACATAAAACAGAAACATTTATTCTGAAACTATTAAAACAATGTAAAAACAACTTTTAAGAAATACAACACTTTGTAATAAGTCATTCCCCTCTGGTGAAGTTGAAAGATTAAACAATTAATAAAATTCTTAAATAAAGGAGAAACATCGTTAGTGGTTTTGTTAATTAATAATAATAAACGTAAGGAGAGGTAATACATTCTTGCTTTGATTCTGTAGGCAATATGCATTATTATTTTAAAATGATGATTACATCTTGACACTTTTAGAGCGGCGAGGATTAACAAATGGTATTTCTAATCTCGTTATTAACTTTGTTATGCAAACATTATTTAAATGATATCACATATTCACAACAACAAAATTATACAGATAAAATATAATTATATAAATTATGCTGAAATATAATATAGAGCTTTGATTGAAATTGAGTGTGCAGAGAAAATAACAAAATTTAAAGGTCTTACCAAAGATATCTAATTCCAATACATGACGCAAAAACGGGGTTAAATATTTAAACAACATAAATATCAAACATCCAATAACATTTCTTTAAATAAGAAAACAACTGCTCTGACATCAATGAGGATCGATCAGTTGTAGAAACCATAGTTAGAATAAGAAGTAACCATCACCGAAGAATTAGAACCGTTAGATAGGGTGAGAAAACCTAGCGAAAGTGTCACATCTGCTCGGACACAGAGCCAACATCACGATTCATTTCCACCTTACAGCCATTCTTCCAGACAAAATAGAAATGGAACTTTATATATGGAAGTGGACCTTTAGGAACTGATAGCTAGTCCTGCTATTCATGGACACAACACTATCTGAAGATTGTTCGTTATAATTCTAAAGATATGGAGGGAATATTTAAGTCGGACACTACAGTTTTCTGTAGAAGCTTTAGATATATAGTGCACAGTTATCTCGCTGCTGCAGATGACCTATTCTTGCTTTATAACAAAAACCTTGAACTTGTTTAACCATGACTCAATAAGTTTTCATTTTATCAGTTATCAACATATAGATTTATTGCTCATAACAAGACATTTAGCAAACAGGTTTTTTTACTATAATATACGTTTTTAATAGAATATGTGAATGCGAAATACTTTAGTATGGTTCATTAAGTCGAAACCATATTACTGTGTAATGACTTGTGGTAATAGTAATGACTCTATATTATGGATTGGCTATAAGTTACTTCTGTGGATTGTGACATTTATTTACTTGAAAAACGTACGACAGAATCAAGAAATTAGTTTCAATATTGTAATATATTGAACTGTTTAGTAAGTGAAACACCTAGAAAAATCCCTACAGTTAGTGAATTAAAAACAACATAATGATTTCAGGAAAAATTATTAGAGTCAGCTTGTAGAAAAAAGCCTTTATCACTATGTAGATAAAACCAGTCATGCAACGAAAGATTTTCAAAACTAAATGTTAAAAAAATATCAATTGAATGACGAATTCTTCGTTTTCTAATGGATTAAAAGACTTTCTACCTTATAACTATGATTTTAGTAAAAATCATGAGCTTATAATCGTTTTGTGACTTATGATACTATAGATTAGTAATATATGAAATGATTTATATATCACCATCTTCTTAGTATCAGGTCTACATGTATGGTCTATAAACTGCTAATATTACATATAAAATAATTTTGTTCACCAAATGTAGTGTGTATATATATATATATATATATATATATATATATATATATATATATATATATATATATATATATATAAATCCTAGCAATATTTTTTTATAATAATGGTTTTGGTAGATTAAAATAAGTTATTTGTTTTTATATAAACAAAAGATTTAGCAAAAATAATTATTTCATTGCAAAAATAAAATACATTCAACTGATGCGAAGATCATTTTTTTAGAGATTGAAATCGAACAAAATATTCTAAAAAAGGTTTTCTTTTTGTAATCTTTGCATTCGAGAAATAGGCGTATTTTAAACAACTCTGAACGCTGGTAATACGTTTAGAAGCTCTGGATTTGTTACGTTTATGACGCCGTCAGGATTTGAACCAAACGACAGTAGGAATGGGTTTAGAATAGCACAGCCACCCCTAACTGGGCCGCTACGTAACCTAGGACTGTAGGGGTAGTTTCGGATGACGCAGAAGGTCGTCGCGACCTTGATCCTAGCCCTGGGGGTGGTTTCGACCACGTCTAGAGGGGTGGGGGGTAGTTTTTCGAAAACATTTATTTTCAACCCACTAACCTAAGCTAGCCAAAATGGATCTAACCTAAGTGTCGGGGGTGACCCTAGCTACGTTCAGGACCTTCCCCGGCGGATGCTCCGGGGATAGATTGGGGGTGGGGCGGTGGTCGATAAAATTTTGGAAAATGTCCGATAGGGTGCGTAACCAAGGACTATAGGGGTAGTTTTGGATGATGCAGGCGGACGTTCCGGCCTTGACCGTAGCCTCGGGGGTGGTTTCGACCACGTTTAGAGGGGTGTAGGGTAGTTTTTCGAAAAATAAATAAATCCAACCAACCAACCTAAGCTAGTTAAAATGTATCCAACCCAACCAACCCCTAGGTGCAGGGGACATCTCAGCTACGTTCAGGACCTCCCCAGGGAGGGTTTGTTATGGATGAAGATGGCTCTGAAACGCATTGATCATAGACTATGGGGCGTATTTGACTACGTCTAGACGTGGTTATTGGAACAAACCTAATCCGGTAAGCCTATGACGTAACAACCTACCCCTCGGACATCCTCAAAACCCTCCCCGGAGGCAGCTACCGGCGTGGGGCTATCTTAAGATATAACTGTTTAATATATGAAATATCAACGCTCGAACGACTCAGGGCCCGCCCTAAAATGAACGGTATAACCCAGGGTAATGATGGATACAAGTTGAATGTTAAATGCCGCGTAGGCCGCTCACTCGGACTCCGACGGGCCAGCGTCTTAAAAACAAAATATCTAAAAATAGAACACAGTGACACTACAGAGATACCTAGTATAGCTCACCTTTAGAGGTGGAAAAAATAAACAGTGTAACAAGGCCCTATCGCTTGATGGAACACGCTTGACCTACATATCCTGTAACCGTATGTTAGACATGTGCAGGCTTGCAGAGATAACGCACAATCTTAAAACCGCAAAAACACCTGGCGACCGCTATAGCAGGCACAGCTGTGTTGTTGTTAAACAAAGCCATTGTAAATGGGTCGACTACCGTATCGAATTATTATGAAGGCTAGTAAAGTAAACAAATAGCTGTGGAAGAGTCCATTCGAGAGGGGTGGACGAGTCCATTCGAGATGGACCGATCTCTGCCGATCTCGGCGGGCGATCCCATTTGTTATGGAGGGGCAGGCGTTTATGAATTATAAATCTCATCGCGAAAAACAATACTTGCTATACAGCTTTGGAAAAAGAAACATTCTGGTAAGCTATCTTGTTGTTACTTGTTCTCGTGGGAAATCTGTAGCCTATATTAAAGCAATCGCTAATCAGAGCGACTTGTAATCATTTTGTGTCGAATAATTTGTATAATATAATATCATTGTTGATCTGAATATTTATGAAAACAAATTAATCACAATATTTTAATAAATATCTAGCAAATACAATTGTTAGTATTATCAAACAACTAGATTTAATTTTAAATTGTTCAACATATACCTTTGTCAATCTTAGTAATCTTATTCTGGTTATTATCTCAAAACTGTTTCACATAGAATCAATTTGAATATACCTGTGTTAATTTAAGATCTACTGTAGTGAATTGTACCTGTAAAATGGCTGTTCGTATTGTATCAACGGACCAGACATATGTACGAAAATTCCGGTTGCACGGTACTAGAGTGACATTCAACTTTAACCCCGTACCCGCTGCGGTAAACGAGCTGATGTGGGTCAGACGAGGGCTAGAGGAAATCCTAGAGACTATGAAGAACAACACCACCGAAGACATACAATTGGGCTTCACCATGCAGAGCTTAAATCTCCGAAACCACGCCCCAGGATATATTGCATTTAGAGCTGCCTCTTCGATAACTGTGGACGCCTTGTTTAACATCCTTGGTTCCATTATCCAGAGTAACGCTAATACATTTAAAGCCGACGACACCTTCAGAATCACCTGTACAAAGGTTAAAGTACCTATAGGGCGAGGATGTGGGCGTGTAAGACCCGGACTGTATAATAACTTCATAGAAGAATCGTACCGCAGGAATGGGATTGTTACGATTAAAAATACAGACACCCTCTGTTTACCCCGTGCGCTGGTTGTAGCTATAGCGCATGCGTTAAGAGACCCAGAGTACAAGCTTGTGTGTATGGACAGGTGCAAACGTCAAACCAACAGAGCAAACCAGCTAATGACGGACGCGGGGGTGCAGATAGGAGATGGCGGTGCCGGGATTCGAGAGTTGCAACAGATTCAGGATTTACTCTCCGATTATAAAATCACCGTCTACAATTACGGCAGCAAAGGTCGTGATATCTACTTTGAAGGCGACGTTCAGAACCCCAAGCACAAGCTAAACTTGTTATATCACGCCAACCACTTCAATGTTGTTACAAGTCAGACGAGTGCGTTCGCTTGTAATTACTATTGCGAATTGTGTCATGTCCCATACGATGATCGCCTACGCCATAGATGCTCAGCCCAATGCAACTCTTGCAAGAGGACCCCGCCCTGTGTGCTTGAAGACGACGGCATCCTGTGCGGCGACTGCAATAGACAGTTTCAAAATAGAGCCTGTTTTAAGGCGCACATGAAGAGCGTATGCCGGGCTATAAGAAAGTGTCCAGACTGTAATAGATACATTCTAACGCAGCTAAGAAAAGCTCCTCACGTGTGCGGCGAGAACTATTGTAAAGTGTGTAAGGATTACATGCCTGCAGGTCATCTGTGTTACATGAGAATTGATACACGTCGCCCGCTATCAACCAACTTTCTGTTTGTCTTCTTTGATCTTGAAACTCGACAAGACGAAGTTATTAACGACGCTCGTGTGCACCGAGTCAACTTGTGCGTATCCCAGCAATACTGTTGGATGTGTATGAACGGGGGCGGCGCCTGCCTACAGTGCACGGATAGAACCCGAGTGTTCAGAGAGGATCCCATCAACGGGTTCATGGCGTACCTAATGGAAGTGCGAAAGGCGTACAAGAAGGTGATTGTAATCGCTCACAACGGCCAGGCCTTTGACTTCCAGTTTATCCTAAAGTACGTAATAGAAGAGACACAATTCACACCTGACCTAATTATGCGAGGCACCAAGGTCATCCTCATGGAGATTGACAATACAAAGTTCATTGACTCTCTCAACTACATGCCTATGGCTCTGTCAAAACTGCCTAAAGCTTTCGATCTGCCTCCAGAAAAGAAAAAGGGATATTTTCCGCACCTCTCAACACCCTGACAAACCAAACGTATGTAGGCCCCTTGCCTGCCAAAGAGTACTATTGTCCCGATTCTATGTTTGACAAGAATCACGAAGAGTTCTCACGATGGTACGACGAGCAGGTGCGCAACGAGTACGTCTTTGACTTTCAAAAGAAAATATTCGAGTACTGCCTATCGGACGTGGAGATCCTGGCACAGGCGTGCCTGAAATTCAGGGCCTGTTTCCTACAAGAGTGCAATGTTGATCCGTTTCTAGAGGCGGTGACTATCGCCAGCGCATGTAACCTGGCGTTTAGAAGAAACTTTCTAAAACCAAACACCATAGCCATACTTCCGAAAGCCGGCTACCGTCTGGCCGATAAACAATCATTTATCGCTTTGCAATGGTTGTTGTGGCTCGAAACAGAGGGCAACCTGCGAATAAGTCATGCTGGTAATGGCCGAGCGATGAAGGTCGACGGCTTAAAGGTCGACGGACTGTGCACAGAGACAAACACCGTGTACGAATTCCAAGGATGCTGGTTCCACGGCTGCCCTAAGTGCTTCCCCAACGGACGTGACGCTGCTCTGGAGGACGATCCGGCGGACACGCACAATGCACGCTTCGAAAGGACAAAGGCCAAGAACGCTAAAATCTCACAGGCCGGCTATCTGGTCGTCGAGATGTGGGAGTGTGTATTTAGGCAGCAGAAGAAAAACGACAAGTCCATGGATTACCTCGACAACCACCCCGTCCTCAACGCAGCGCCTCTCAACCCCCGCGACGTATTCTTCGGCGGCAGGACGGGTAATATAAAGACCTACTGCGCCGCTAAAGAGGGCGAAACAATCCAGTACGCCGACGTGTGTTCGCTCTACCCTTGGGTATGCAAGTATGGAAAATACCCGATTGGACACCCAAAATTGGCCGTCGGCAACGCCGAATGCAGGAAATTGGGGATGAGCGCCGAAGGGTTGCTCAAGTGCACAATTCTGCCGCCTACATCGCTCTACCACCCTGTATTGCCGCTAAAGATGAATAATAAGTTGATGTTTGTACTATGTCGGACATGCGGCGAAACTCTCAATCCTGGCGATTGCGACCATACGGTGGACGAGCGCGCTCTGACAGGCACATGGACCATGGACGAGATACGCAAGGCGGTAGAGAAGGGCTATGTCGTTGTGGAAATGCACGAGATGTGGCAGTACGAGATGGCTTCAGGGAACGACGGCCTGTTTAAAGATTTTATCAATAAATTTCTAAAGATGAAACAGGAAGCGTCGGGCTACCCCGTTCTGGTGCAAAACCAAAGAGGACAAGGCCAGGTATGTGGAGGATTATTACATCAACGAGGGTGTCCGTTTGGACCAATCAAAGATCGCCAAAAACGAAGGATCCCGCTCGTTGGCCAAACTAATGTTGAATTAGTTTTGGGGAAAATTTGGACAGAGGGAGAATCAGACTAAAACGGCGATTATCAGGGAGCCTCAGGAACTGTTTAAAATGCTGCAGAGCTCTTCCATTGACGTAAACCACATTCAGGAAGTAAACGAAGACGTTTTGGTAGTGAATTGGCAGTTTGCGGATGACGTTTGCGAGATACTACCCACTGTCAACGTTGTGCTGGCCGTCTACACCACCGCCCACGCCTGGCTAAAGCTTTACGAATATATGGACGCTCTTGGTACACAACTTATATACAAGGATACCGACAGCGTGGTATACCTTCATAGGGAGGGTTTGCCAAGAGTAGTGGCTGGATATTATTTATTCCAGATGACTGACGAGCTCTTGGAATACGGCCAGGGTTCCTACATTACCGAATTCGTCTCTGGAGGTCCTAAAGTCTACGCCTACAAAGTATGGTCTACAAATAAAAACAAACACGTGACCGTGTGCAAGGTCAAAGGCCTGACTCTGAATCTCGGCACTTCAGCCACGGTCAATTTTGAGTCGATGAAACGGATGGTTTTGGAGGGTAGCGATCCTATCGTAACCACTTACTTACTACTTACTTACTAGCCAACGCCCACCCTTGGCTGCTGGGCCATTTGGTGGCGCGCTGACCAGTACAATCGAGAGAGACGTCCCTCATTGTCCTCTTTGTCTGGCTGGACGTAGCCCAAGGAAGTGCATGTGAGGAGGTGATCCGCATCCATAGTTCCGTTTCCACACAACATGCAATCCGGCGATTGGAGTACATGAATCCTGTGGAGGTGTGCCGCCAGGTAGTCGTGGCCAGTAGCCAGGCGGAACAGTGCTACACCAGTGCGGCGGGGAAGGCTACGGTTTTTTGGTCCTTCGGTGACGAGTGTAGCCCAGCTTTTGTTTTGAGAGGCCCTGATTAGGTTTTTCTCTCGTGCTGCGATTTAAAGCTGAGTTTATCTGTATTTTGACCGATTGAAAAGAGGTTGAGATAAGTGGCTGCGGTAAAGCAGCTCCCTGTTTAGCGAGAGAGTCGGCTTTCTCGTTTCCTTCTATATTGACATGACTTGGCACCCACTGAATGTGAATTTGCCAACCCTTCTCCTGAAGGGAGTCTAGTTGCTTTCTACAGGACAATGTTCGGTGGCATTCCACTTGTCTGTTGCTAGTGACACCCTGTATTGCTGCCATAGAGTCCACAAGAAATACAGCCTTATAGGTCCCTTTGATTTTTGAAAGTTCAATGGATGCTGCCAAGATAGCTTCAACCTCCTCATCATAATTGCTCTGGCTACTGCCAACTGCCACAGCCCCTTCGAATAATCGGCTGTGGAACCCAGCTTCCACCGCTTGCTGATGATCCATCTGTGTAGATGTGTAGCCAGTCATCTGGCGGGAAGTTAGAATTAATAGTTTCAAGGGCTGCTGCCCTCAGCTCTGAGGGATTTGATTGACTTTTTGAGGCATTATAGTTTTGCAGTTTCAGACTAGCTGGTGGTAGGTTGTTAAAAGTCAAATGTTGAACCGGTTTAGCTGGTACTCCCGGCTGAATATTGTATTTATTCAGGAGATCGTTGTACGTTGATAGTGATGTTTTTTGGGTTTTTAGCCTTTCGGTCGCATGCCTGTAATATGTCCAGCGATGACTGTATGTCCTCTTGTACCGCTCCCAAAAATTGAGTGTTAGTTTGTTTCTTCTAGCCAGCATAGGTTCGATTTGGGTTTGGGACTCCATTGCAGCAACAGGGGTAGATTTTGGGGCCCCTGTTATAACTCGAAGGGCAATGTTCTGGGTGATCTCTAATTTGTGCGAATTTGCATTTGATGCTGTAATAGTTGCCTCAGCTCCATATTCGAGGATCGGCCTGACATAACTCTTATAAGCTGCAATAAGGACATCCTGATTTGCACCCCAAGTAGTGGCCGTAAGTAGTTTTAATATTTTTGATCTCTTTATAGCTCTCTGGGCACAGTATTCTATATGCGGTTTCCAGGTTAGTTTTCGGTCTATTGAGACTCCCAAGTATTTAGAGATGTTGTGTTCTTCAAGAACGTTATCCTTGTATTTTAAGATTAAATGTTGGCGTTTGGTGGACAGAGAGAAGAGCTGGAATGTAGTCTTTGAGTGATTTACTGCCATAGCATTTTCATTTGCCCATTGTTCAAGTTTTGATAGGGCAGCGTTAAGAGTATTTTCCAGAGACTTGATGTTGCTACTGGTAGCCCACATAATTAAATCATCGGCATATAGCAGGGCTTCCACCCCCGGAACACTCTTTACAGCCTCAAGGATGTCGTTGATCATCAGATTAAAAAGACCACAACTCAGGACCGCTCCCTGTGGTAAGCCCTGCCGCTGAAGACGATATTTGGACGTAGCACCCGCAAAGCGTGTTCTGATTAGTCTCTGAGAAAGAAAGGACCTAATCCATGCAAACAGATTGCCAGTTACTCCACTCTGTGATAGTTTATGTATTAGCATTTGTCTCCATACTGTGTCGAATGCATTTTTCAGGTCCACCAGGACCGCCAAAGAAGACATTATACGATTGTAACCATCCTTTATGCATTGGGAGAAATAAACAACATGGTCCATTGTGCTGCGCTTTGTCCTAAATCCCGCTTGTGCATCGTCAATGACATTATGTAATTCGAAGAATTTGTGCAGGCGGGTTGCAACCATCCTTTCTGCTACTTTGCATGCGGCGCTAGTAAGTGTAATTGGTCGATAACTACTTGTGTCGCTAGCGGGTTTACCCTTTTTCAGGATTGGAATTATCTCACCTTTCCTCCACTGCTGTGGAATGTGTTTGCTCCATGTCAGGTTTATTATTTTGAGGAGCGCCTCTTTAGCAGTGCCTCCCAGGTTCTTCAGCATTTCAGAGAAAATCTGGTCTATCCCTGCAGCTTTATTTATTTTAGTATTATGAAGCGCTTGTTCTAGCTCTGAGATCGTAAATTTTCTCATGCAAATATCAAGGTCAGCGGCAGTAGTGCAACCAGGTAGCGGTTTCTTCAGCAGGTATCTAAATGCAGCTCTTGGTCTGAGGACTCTGCTGATATTTGCATAGTGTTTGCAGAAAACGTTGGCGATGTCTTCGGGTTCACAATACATTCTGTCACCAGTCCTGAAGGGTTCCTGTTCTGTTGGAGCGGAATCATTTTCTAGCCGAGAGATGAAACGATGTGCCTTTATTCCATCTCTACGAAAGTCCATTGTGCTCAGAAAGCTACGAAAGGCAGATCTCTTTGACTGATTTATTTCCCTCTGTAGCACAGCCTGGGACTTCCTGAGTGAGACACAGTCAGCAAGGCTACCAGTTCTTTCTGCTTTTTTCCTTGCTACATTGCGTGCTTGTTTTAGTGAGCCAAGTTTGGTGCTCCAGAAGGGGCGGAAAGTTTTCACCTGCCCTCTTGGTATGCATTTGTGGGCACATTTGAGGATGGTCCTGTTGAAGGCTTCCACAGCAAGTTCGGGCGTTTGGTGACTTAGTTGGTCTGAAAGTCCTTCATTTGTGATTTTTCTATACTGGTTCCAATCCGCCTTCCTAAAATTCCATCTTGGGGCCCGTTGTGGTATATATCAGAGTTTCCCAGTATCAATTTTTACGTAAATAGTTCGATGTCCACATCCCGCTGCATCCTCTAGGAGTTTGACTTGCGTTTTAAGTACTATGTTAGGACTAACAAGCACTAAGTCAGGGCGAGTGCTCTGCCCAGCGTAAGAAAGAAATGTAGGGGGAGTTTGTTTTACTTCAAGCAGGCCTTCATCGATCATATCTTCTATTTTTCGTCCAGATGGAGTTGTTGCGCTATAACCCCATCTAGTTGAGGGGCTATTGAAGTCACCTACAAGGATAGTGTTTGGTTGGAGAGTGTCTTCTATTTTTGCTGTCGACAATATATTTCCAGGGGGGTTGTACAAGTTAACAATGTTGTAACTCTTTCCATTTTTCCAGATCCGCAGCAGCACCACTTCAGCCTTGTCACTGGCTTGCATTTCGTTCAATATCTCAAATTTGGCTCGGAGTGCACTTCTAACCCCAATCAAAATGCCTGAAGCCACTTGTCTTGATCGTGGTAGAGTATATCTTGTATAATTTAGAATTTTGTAGAATTCAGCGAATTCAGTCGCAGCTCCCACTTCTACTATAAAACATGCGTAAGGATTTTGTAAGCAATATAATATTTTCATTTTGTTTACCCACAGATCCAATTTTGTCTGAATGGAGTCCTATTTTGTTCTCAATCTCATGTTTAGCTATGTTAATTTTACTTTTCGTTGTAGTCACTGTAGGCAGATACAACGATTTATTCAAACTTTAACAATCAGGTTCAACCGTAACAGTATCCGAGAGAAGCTTTTTTACGGTTAAAATATACAGGGAATTTATATACAGGAGCCTATTATGCTGTCCCTGGCGGAAATGTTACGAGCTTCTAATGTACATTTTTTTATTTCTTCTGCTATCAATACGTACCGTTTCGGTAATACAAATTAAGTTTTTAAAATTTATAACTGCCATAGAACTTCCAAATAAAGTATAACTCCAATTATATACCTATTTTTTCATATATTGACATGTTTTGTATATCCCTTATAATCAACGGGTGTCAAATTATCATATATTACTATGTGGCAGCCATATATGGTTTTAGGTTTTTTAAAGTTTGTAATTAAAAGTTAGAAAAAATATAAATTTATTAGCAGAAGAACGGTGAAACAAATGAAGTTATATTTCACATACATAGTTAAATTAATATAATGTTCTTGAAGCTGAATAGTAACTTTTGGTATCAACAAATGGATCCCGAATTGGTAAAACTCATTAGGTTTTATCTAAGTTTTTTAGTAAATTGGAAGAAGATAATTTTACAGATAATTACAAATACTATAGCAGAACCTGTTTAATGTTATGATGTTAATTAATGTTAAGAAAAATAAAAAAAGAGCGTAAAAAATTATTGGCATTTGTAATTATTTGGGAAAAGGACTGGATAACGTCCACGATTAATGATTGAGTTTGGTTGGTTTGGATATCGTCTCACATATGAAGGGTTTAAAAGCCACTGAACGGTTAAAAAGGGAGAACAAAGAAAGACTACTTGCATTTAACCAACATTAAAATTACTATTATAATTTTTATAATTAAGAAGTAAAAGCCCTCTCATTTAAAAAAATATAATATTTATAGATTGTGGAGAATCTTAATGAAAACCTTTAACTTAAAATGTAAAAAAAGTAATTTTCCTGAGAATTGTAATACCTTGTATGAATTTTCGAAAATCAATGTTATATGCCTAGTAGATATATTGTAATTTAGAGCAAAACAACTATCGTCTGATCCTTATGAATTTCCAAAACAATGTTGTAACAACTGTGGAAATAATATTGGCTCCTGCTTCTTATTTGTTTTGTTCCTTGTTCTCTAGAACTGTCAGAATTATTATCATGATTACAACTAAGAATTGCTACATACTCAGAACAGGATGAAGATTACGTTTGAAACTGGTAACGATACATATTATAAATATATCATTGAATTAATTTTAATTAAAATATTTGCGATATTTTATGTTATCTTATTTCCTACAGAAGTTAATCTATAACTCAGTTACATTTTGTCTGCTTTTACCTCAATATAAAGTCTCATGTTTCATAAATAATTACTATGTTGATATTGTCCTTCTATTCAAAATGTATTTCTTTTGCGATTTTTGTTGTTAAAAATATTTAATTCAGTTGTATACTCCTTATTATTTACAAGATGTTGTTATGTTTCCTCTGTCTTTTTAATTTATATAAAATTATTCAACTTTTCCCCAAATAATTATAATTTTCTGTCTTTATTTTAATTTCAAACTTCTTGCTCTGAATATAAATGGGGGCTATAAAGTACAAGTCTATATTTTGAACTATATTTTAAACTTTTTACTGTGCGATAATTGTGGCCATACCTTACTCTGACGTAAGATTCTCAAATCTTCCTTATTATTTTCGTTAAATTAGTGTTCAACAAATTTATACATCTGTATCACTTCGTAAGGAGCAAGACTTCAATACGCAAACGTCATAACCTCTCCATATAAATGCGTTCTTGGGATATTCCCTAACAGTCGCCTAGTAACCAGTTACCAAGAGAAATAAAGTAATAGGAGAGCTGATTAGATATTTTTACCAGTGTTTAGTTAGAACAAACAGCTGATCTTTGCAATCATTTGGTGGAAGGATCAATATTTTCCTGTTATTGTAATTAGTATTTATTCCTTAAACTAAATACTCTATGAAAAGTTTTTGATGGCTTCACCATGACTTCAATTACCATTTTATGTGGTCGTCTATTTATTCTGTAAATAATTAAACTCCCGACGAATTCCTTAATTTATCGGTGGTGGGTAGATATAGTGGGAGGTATTTATCCAGGGTGGTTTCCTTACAAAGTCATCGTTGTTGACACTTGACAATAGGAGATCTCCCACGGTTCAACTTTCATTCAACACAATTTTGAAAAGAGATTTTTAAAAGCTTTTTCCAAATCTATAGTTTTATATTAAAACCCATTTTGCCAGTGGTTTTGCCTACGTTTTATAATTAAATAAATATAATTATGTATATTTAATATAAACAAAGGCATTCATGTGATTGTTTGAGATATGTTTCATGAATCGAGCCTCTTACGAATTAGCGTATGACACGTTGGTAAAAAAGTGCGGTCAAAAATAGACTTAAAAGTTGAATGTAATGAAGTTTAAATAATAAGGTTAATAACATTATAAAATAAAACTAGGAAGTGTACTTTTAATTTACAAGTAGAAAGTAGAAGAGTTTTAAACTTTTGAGACCTTAAGACATTTATTACGGTCAAAAACCGACTTGAGTGAGGTTAGTAGGTTATATAAAATAATGGACATTTTATTATATTTTGAGAATATTTCTTGTGATAAAATTTCTACAAATATTTAAATGCATAAGCTTTTTTGATGACATATTTTGTTCCTATAATAATTGAGAATGCATTGATATAAGAATTATTTTAAAAGTAAATTTATAAAAATGTAAATGATATTATACACACACACACACACACACACATATATATATATATATATATATATATATATATACATATATATATATATATATATATATATATGCATATTATTGTAATGTTTTTGGATGTATTAAGTAACATAAATATTATATTCACTGATGATAATATATCTATTTAATAAAGACATAATTGTAAAAATAGAAGAATAACGATGTATAGATGAATAACGATATACTCCAACTTTACAAATTTTAAACTCGACTTAATTCTAAACAAAATATTGGAGACAAAGTTTGGGTCAAGTCATTCACGATAAAACATAATTATAGGTTTATAATTTACTTAATTTAAAAATAATAATGAATTATGAATTTTTTTAAAATTAAACTAATTTTTTTTTAGCACTATCATGTATTGTGGCTTATAGACGACATTAAGTCTGTACAGTTTGATTACAACAAAAAGATAATAGGAAGTTGATAGGGTAAAAGGTCTGATAGGGTTATCATTGGTTTTTTACACCAAGGTAGCAACGCTTTATTCCGTCAGTACTTTACAAATCTGTTTTTCCATTTAAAACAACAAAAAACAAAAAAAAGCAACTGTATTTTAAATTTGACATACAGATTTTTTTCAGTATTAACTTTTATCTCTTTGATTTTAGGTATAGAAAATTTGACGAATAAGGTATTGCAAGTATTTTGTTAGGAATTTTTTTGTTGAAGTCACTGTGTATTTAGTCACAGGAAGTAGATTGTGGGAAATTATTATGTTAATATTGATAATATGTAGATTATTAAACATTTTTATCGGTAGAAATGAAGAACTCATTTCAGTCGACTTACTGCCACTGTACAAATGAACTCACTTCTGTCGTGCAGTCTGAAAGACTGCCATTCTACAAATGAATGGTTCCTGTCGTCCCCGCTGACTGTCTCTGTACAAACGAAATATTCTCTACTGACAGCCATATTCTGTTTTTCTCGAATTTCTTTATTTAAATTTAAATTGAAACCAACATCATTGAATAAATGTATTCAAATAGTTGTCTATAAAATTAAAATCAAAATGGCAAAGAGAATAAATGGAGGTTTTAAAGCGATATCTTAGAATGTAGTAAATCTATAATTTTTTTATCTGTAGTTTTTCATCCTTAACAATAGATAATCCGATAACTCAAATATTAAGCTGACCGAATTCATCCATTTCCACTAAACGAATGTCTATTTCTTTTAAAAATTATTCAGGACACATACTTCAAAACATAATTTACTATATAATAAAAGAAAGTATTACTGACAAGATGTAGATTGCTTAAATTGCGTCAGCTATTTGCTCATTCATTGAGGCTAGAAGTACGCAAATCATTTTCTCAATTTAAGAAGAAAGTACTTTCTGTGAGGCATTCAATACTGTGGATCAACTTAATTAGAAATCTTGTAGGGATAAATTGAAACCCACATTGAGTTATTATCCCGTAAGATAAGAGAAAGTTAGTCGTTAGCACTTCTTATTAATCTTAGATGCAGAAAGTTTTTATTAAATAACTATTTTTCACCACCCCAAGTGCGTAATACCATCTTGGCCATTTTTTAATTTAGGCATTTAAAATATTTAAATCATTTTTCATTGAGTAACTTTTTAAATTTATTATAAAATTTTAAAAAATTTAGTTTGCTCCCATCTGCTTACAGATTTTCCATCTTACGATATTCTTAAATAAACTGTTTAACTCTTCGTACCATTTACGAAACGATCTAGATGTAAACATGACTTGTGTTGTAGGTTTTCCTGTAAAAATAGGATACTGGTTATATTAGGAATTTGTAGTTATTTAAGAGAATAGGAGACCATGTGAAGACGTAATTATAATATATTCCTGGTGAGAGGTCTTTATGTACCTGCCCAAAGGCAAATCGGTTTACCACAAAGAAAAACTCGAAGCTATAAAAAAAAATTGTACAAAAGCGTCTTGTATTCCAGAGGTTTTAATGTTGTACGAAATTTGT
Source organism: Prosapia bicincta (assembly GCA_036971475.1). Lineage (NCBI taxonomy): Eukaryota > Metazoa > Arthropoda > Insecta > Hemiptera > Cercopidae > Prosapia > Prosapia bicincta. Next base: position 153,056,411 of record JBAIZL010000005.1, on the reverse strand, counting down.
AATAACCTAATAAAATAACCATCCAGTAAGCTTTAGGTTACTCCTGTTTCACTGACTTAATTAATTTTAAAAAATATAACTTTAAAAGCACGATTACATAGAAAATAAGGGTGTTATGTTAAAAATTAAATAATGTAAAATTACGAATGCGTCCTATTGTACCTTGTGTTGACAGCTCTTCATTTTCTGAATAACATTTCTCACGCTTTGGATTTTAGTACATTGTAGTTTAGGTTGATAAGGATTAACTTGCAAAATATGCCTCAAGCTATACTTCTTGCGCTCTGATTTATTCGTACCTTGTAGTTTAGTTCTAGTGAGCTTTGGTTTTTATGTACGTAGTATGTTAGGTTAGATTAGAAGGGAAATGCAAAGTGTTCACTAAGCTTCAGTTATTTCACCTTGCCCTTTACGTAACTTGTGGGTTAGATTAGTTTAAGGGTGAACATACAATTCATTTTTCAAGGTTTATTACTGGCACGTTTATGTTTACACAGCTTCCAGGTCATACTTCTTATTTCTCTTCAAATGTAATATACATTCTCCTGTTCTACGTACTCGAAAAAGTAATCTATGAATGTATGAACATAGTATGTTAGGTTAGCTATACATTCTTTGTAGTTTACGTTAGGTTAGGAGGAACAAAGTATCTCTCAAGCTATATTTCTTGTCCTTCAAATTTTACGTACCCTAAAAGTTAGTTTAGGCTAGGAGGAAATTGCAAAGTGTATCCTAAGCTCATTTCTCGCACATTGTAGGTTATGTTACTTCAAGGGTGATATTATGAAATATTTTTCAAAAATTTTATTTACACTTTGATGTTTACATAGCTTCCCAGCCAAACTACCTATCTCTCTCTCTCAATATTTTATAAATCTTTATGTTCTGCGTACTCGAAAAATTAATCAATGAATAGGAATTGGTTTTCAATGGAAGAATATTATGAACTAGTAAACCGTTTCTGTTCATCTTTTTGTTTAAATCGCCTCTATACAGTAGTTCTACATATATTCTTGAGATAATTTCAATATTTCGTTCAACATTTCATATTTCACTATTTTTCCGCACATATAAAAAAGTTCACCAAAATCCCAGGTGAAAAACCTGTTACATACCTTCAAAGAATTAACACTCTCTCAATACAAATAAAAAGATTTTACAAATATAACATACGTCTATTTTTTCATGTCCGGTCGTTTTTCGCAGAGCTGAATTTAGCGAATGGGATCCATGATGTTTTATGAATATTGCGTGCGCGCAGAAACCCTATTTCAAATCGTATATTCCGAAAATATAGATCATTACAAAGAAGAATTTATACTTATTTGGGTATCATAATTACCTGCCATTCACAGCATCGTCACACTCTCCGTTGACGCTTTACGGAGGACCTCCATCTGTCAGAGTAAAAATTTATCAAAAGAGAACTTATAGTTAGGTATGATGGAGAAACTTTAATTTTTTTAATCTGTAAATTGTATTTTTTGTAAAACTTCCATAATTATCGATAAAATACGAAAAACCCATATGTGTATCATCGATTTCATATTTTAAACTCAAAGATTTTTCATTACCCGAACCCGGTTTCTTAGTAAAATTATTTTTCGTTTTAGCACTAACTATAAAATTATGCAATATTTCATTTTTCACAAACAAATGTTTACTCAAATTCAAGCAGTGTTAAAATTGTTATATGATCAATAAATGTTATAAAAATTATTTTCATTGTTATAAACCACTTCATTGTTGAAAAAGGTTTACAAGTATGATTTGATGGCTCAACACATATTTTACAAATAATGTTAAATATTTTATATGGGTTTGACAGCTTAACATAAAGTTACAATGCTTAGTCATGCGGACGCTAGTTCTTTTTTAATAATAACAATACTCCTCATTTTAGTAATATAGTACTATAGAACTAATTTAGTAATATCATTTTAGAACAAATATTACCTCTGACAATTATTACTGACAATAAGTCACTCACCTATCTAGACAAATGCAAACTAATTAATGCCAGAATGACACGTTGGGTGCTATTACTACAAGAATACATTATTGATATAAAACACTGAATGGGCTAATCTAAAAAACATCTTATCTCTTTAAAAAGAAAGAAAGTTAAATGATACAGATTATGTGATAAATTGTTAAACTTATACATTTAATTTACGTATTAACTAGACATTGTACAAGGACAATGTTCCGTCAAGCGCGTTACGGAAATTATCCGTTAGTTTGAAGAGTAAAAACAGTTATATCCTCATTTATACTCAACACTGGTTCTAATGACTTGATTTTCATAAGTGTTCTGTATCCCCACTGACTTCATTTCAAATAATATATTATGCAATTCAAAGTCTTAGTTTTGTATCACGAAAGAAATATAAAAAAAATATTTCTTTGAACACCTAAAACATTTAAGTAGGCCTAATATATTACACAAAGACAATTTTTTAGAAGTACAGAAAAGGGTGGCGGTGCATTTCTGTATAGCAAGATACTAGGTCATTTTTGTAATGTTATAAATCTTGCACGAGGTTACATACTGTGATATATAGCTGCATAAATAAAACATTATTCTTTCCGTTTCTAGAATCCGTTATTATAAACGTATTCAGAATGTGTAGGTTTTTGTACACTTTAAAAGAGATTCGAATTCTGGAACTGATTACTGAAGCAAATTCAAATATTTTAAGGTAATATATAATCATTCCTTAAGCTAGCACCTCACATTTTATCACCTTAGATAATATTTTCTTCCTAATTTTGGTTCATTGTCTTCCTCCATTTTCATCCTCAAGGAATTTATGTTTTGTTTATTTTTACCTAATGTGTAGATTATGTTATCGTGTTAGTGCTAAGGAACCACAATAGAATTGGAAAAATATAATTTTTGTTAGCGATTAAAACAAAGAGCACATAATTACGGTTTGACGTAACATTGTTTATACTTTAGTATCCATGATGAACGAGATTGAAACTGGAAATAATTGTTAGCGTGTTGTTTCTAACATATGTTCTATACGACAATATAGTAATAAATAATTTAAATTATAGTGGCCATTTGAAAATCTCCTGTTAATGCTTACTGTATTTATTCGTTTACGTATGGATATATTTTTGTAATTCATGATACCTTTTTTTGTTACTTTCATTGTTACTCATCAGTACTAAAATAAACAGTAAAATATTTAGATTCATTTTATAAGACTATTATTTTTACTGCTAAACAGTTGAGTAGATTACTCCGTCCTCTACCTTTAAAACCCTACAACCTTCCCCTTACATTCATAAAGTTATATTAGTTTAGCTTTTTTTATAGTCATATAAATATTTAATGGGGAAGAAATATTTACTATGAGTAAAGGTAGGAGACGTCCCTGCTTTCTCTCGTAGCAATTAAATTACAAGCTATTCGAACTAATTCCCAAATTCACCTGAAACTTCGATATCTCGTTACCAATGACAGCAGTGGCATGAATAGAGATTTCTCCATAAACGTAATTCATATCGACCTGTAAAGTTTCCTACTTCTTTTTTATTGTTGATACTTAAATTATATTGAACACTGCGCCACTTTAATAGTGAATCAATCATTCACTAACACATTAATTAGAAAGCAACACTTACGTTGTCATTCTACGTAAAACGAGTTAATATAAAACACTAACTGGAAACATAAAATCAGACAATGTTGAAGCTAAATTATACAATATTTTTGTCCCATTGTACTGAAGGAAACTTACAAAGAGCTTCTGTAATATAAGCAGCTTACCTAATGAGCGTCATTAAATATATAACTTTAGGATATGTTAAAACATATAAAAGATATACACGAGACTCAAAAGTTATTATTTTAATAACTCATATGCGTTTCAATGACAAAGTCATCATCATGAGTATTGCTATTACAAACTCTAACTTACAACTACGGTGAAAGTAAGGTTACACGTCTATATTTATACAGTGGACGTTGTCACGCCCGCCTGTCGAAACAACAGTTATTAAAAATACTTCAAATATGATACATGAAATAGAAATTTTATATCAAGTTCATTAGTTCCAATAAAATTACTAACCATACATATAATTACTTATAACGAAAATAGATAGGCTAATTATATTTCAGAGTTATTTTAATTTCAAGATTTTAACCAAAACGTAATAATCAAAATTTGTTGTGTCACATTAGTTGAATTATTCGTTTTGAATAGGGCCTGATTGATTATAGACATTATTATTTTTCCCTGGCGAAACATTGCTTAGTGGAAAAGCACGAATTTAAAATAGAGGACAAAACCGTGTTAAAAACGTTTTTAAGTGTAGTAAATTGGATGCGTAAAAACGGAATAAATATAATATTGCAAATAATAAGTTAAATCTTGAAACAATAGTAATACAGAAATATTAATTATCTTTTTTTTTATATCTAATTACATGTATGGTTAAAAATTTTATTGAAATTATTGAGTTTGATATAAAATTTCTATTTGATTTATCGTGTTTAAAGTATTTGTAATTACAGTAGTTTTGACAGGTGGGCGTGACAACTCCCACGGTATAAATATAAGTGCAATATTACTTTCACCTCAGTTGTAAGTTACATTTTGTAGTAGCAGCTCTCACCGATAATGACGACTTAACAACATAGTGAGAATAAAAAAAAATATTTTCACTAATCAGGTGATAGCCTAATTAAGATACATCCTGAGCTGCCTACGTTATATGCTTCAATACGTTATAAATAAAACATTTTAAAAACAATGACCGTTGTAAAACTTTTCTATGTATAAAATTTATTTACATAGATTGATGATAGAGTGCTTGAACATTTTCCATATTTGGTGGCGTTGTAAGAGAAACGCCCTTTTTCTTGTAGGTTGGGATGAAGCAGTAGGAGTTTCGTTTTTGGTTTGGAATCTCTTGGAAGCTGTGAAACGTAACAAATTATAATTAAATAGAAATTTAAAATACAGGTTTAATAATATGGTAAATATATTCAACTCAGGTCAAGTATAAATGATAAAGGTCGCATCGATATTGGAACTTGTTTGATAGGCCTAAAATAACAAAATGTATTAAATATGTTTTAGTTTAAAATATCGAACGCATTTTGTTTACGAGTAGACTATCTATTACGTACAGTGCCATTTCGGCAAAGCTGCTATCTCGCCGAATTTCCACGAAAAGGACAGGTAGTTGGCAGTTCCACTAAAAGAGGCAACTCTTTACCTGCCCACTAGCGCTATTTCGGCAAAAACCTATACTTGACAGTTTGACAGGTCTACAATAACTGTTTGAATTCAATGCGTTTCAACGCGTTCTTAGAAATGGGTAGAATGTTATCTAATTTGTTGATGTTTGTAATAGTGGATGTGGCTCGTTTGCCAGTCAAATAAATTTTACAATTAAATACTTATAATGTAAACAACATAGTGAGAATTAAAAAAAAATATTTTCACTAATCAGGTGATAGCCTAATTAAGATACATCCTGAGCTGCCTACGTTATATGCTTCAATACGTTATAAATAAGACATTTTAAAAACAATGACCGTTGTAAAACTTTTCTATGTATAAAATTTATTTACATAGATTGATTTTTGTACTGTACATTTTTTCAGTAGACTATATACCATTTTCCAACTTGAGGGAGGCTAAACGCAAAAAAAATTCAATAACTATTTTTATTTTATTTTTTTGAAGCACATTTCATTCTGAACAAATCTATGCAATGTTTTTAAAATTCTAACAATTATAATTATATTTATTTTAATTTTGAAAATAGGCATACTCTTATCGTGGTTTTTTGTGTCATGATTCTGGTCCCGCTTAACTTGGATGGATATATTTGAGTTTTGTTAAGGTTTTCTTATTACTATATCTTCATTGTGTTGGCTAATCAATAATGGAGGCTATAAAACCTACATTTCAAGCCTGGGCCCATCCAGGTCACTTCAAAAATGTCTACATGGCAAACCGCGAACTGTAAAAGAATGATTCGACAACGTTTGTGAACAAGAATTCCCAAAACAAATTTGTAGAAAAACTCCCTGGAAATAGGTACTAAAGATACCTTTTGAGATTTAATGGTGGATATTTGGCAGATTATAAGTTTAAAAGGCCTAGGACTTAGTGGTTAATGTGAACATAGTTGCTGTACTGAAGGACGAGGATGACCTACGAAAAGCAGACATAGCAGCCCAAGAGATGGCTAACGAGTCAAGAATTCAAAGAAAAGAAAGATACTTAGTGGGCGTGAAGGTGGTGATGGTGGTTATTGTTCAGGAAGCTTCTAACATTGTAATTTACATAAAATTGTGAACAGATTTAAGTTTTTTTGCGTTTACCAAAAGTTTTATTTTTTTAAACTTTAGGTATCATCCCAAGAACCGTTAGATAAATCCATTTGACATTTTTACCACATGACCATCATAGCATAACAAATATTCAAGGAACCAACGACATAAACAAGTTGAAAATTAGAGGAAATGCATTCGTAAGCATTCTAATTTTTTAATATGATTGGTTCATCATAGCTAGCCAAAACCTTCAGAAATAACATCTGAAAATGTCAACTCTGTATATTTAACACAAGCAGAAGAAAAGTCGACCTATAGTATACATGCTTTTAACTAGCATGCAGTATAGGGCCTTTTAGCCCCCTAACTAACTGTGCTTGCCATTCGAAACAAAAATTAAATAAATAAAATTTTCAGAGCAACAAAAAAAAGTTAATAAACAATTATATAGAAATGGAAATATTACACTTTTCCAACAGATTGTGACTATTTATTCATGTAGGCCAACTATTGAATACTATATTGACTATACCATTAAAATAGTCTATATATATTGTAATATATATATCTATGTTTACTTTAGTAGTTATTAGTCACATTGACGTATTAATTGCCAATACAGTAACACAATTTTATTTCATGTTATCACCTCATGAACAGTGACAATAAATTGTACATTGCTTGGTATCAATTTTCTGGTAATGATGTGCAGAGTTAATTGATGCTAAACCTTATGAGGCGTGTTATCAAGTCTAAAAAAATATAGTTTGATCAAGGAAACACCACTAAGTGACTAATAAACAGAGCGCCGGAAGGAATTCTTCCTTTTTTATAATATTGAGAAAGTTGAGAAACCGGGGCTATTCTACTATACTGAATACTGATATACTATATTATAAAGTAATTGTACTCTGTAGATACATAAAAACCATACCTTGATAAGATGAATAGTATCTTGTGTGATGAAAAAACTTTTCAAAAATAAGACAATGATTCTACTAATAAAATAAGAAACATAATTTTTAATTTATTTAATACATTTTCTAAAACAGGTTATAGGATTGTTACAAAAATCAGTCTAACGATTCTAATTGTGCTAAAGCATATGTATTATTGAAAACTCGCAAAGAAGGTTGCCCTGCTAGGTTGATTGTGCCATTTAAAATAAAGTATTATAAAGAAATAAATGGAATGTCAATTGGTTTGTCTGTTTCTTTTATAATATCAGACATAGATTACATTTTTCTATAAAATTTCGAAATATATGTCATGTTTGCGGTAGATATAATGCGGTAGGTATAATACCTTTCTGATTATTGCTAAAAACAAATTAAAATTGCTAACAAAGGTGATGGAACTGTGCTCATACGAAAACGAATTCGGGATTTGCTGGTTATAAAGTTTGTTCTTTTAAATGACTTTTGAAAAAACATAATAAAATTAGGTTGTGCCACGTCTATACAAAATTTTAACTGAGAAAAAGAATTTAATTTTGCGTAATGAAAAATTACCTAAACATTTGTTATCAGTCGCGCCTAAGAATGTTTTAATTTCATAAATTGGATTTAAAATACCAAACTCATTAGGTAATTCGATTTTTATATTGAATTATTTTTATTTAGAGTTATCAAAACTTAAATAAATTAATATATTCAATACATGACCAGAACTATTTACCAATAGCGTTTTTCCTTAACAATGTTCAATAAACGAACGTAACCTTGCGGAATAAATGTAACATAACCTTGTGTTGAAACAGTTGTTTGAAAAAATAAAGTTTAACACAAAATCAGCTGATATATGACATTATATTTTATCATTTAGTTTACTTTTAGGTGACTCAAACTTAATAGAATTCGAACTGATGCTATTAATCTGACGGAATTATACTGACGTAATATTTTATGTTTATATCCATCCAATAAGTTTTTGTAGGCGTGGCAATAGAAGTTTTCACTTCAAAAAGTGCTTTAAGTGTTGTTTAATATTTATAATGGTTTTATAAGATCACTCTGAACACTAGCATTACTATCATACAATTTATACATATCATACAATACAATGATATTATACAATATCATATTTTTCATACAATTTATTATTTTTAAAAATAGTTTTGAAATATATTTTTTTGTTGGTGTATTTTTCCGAGTAAAAATTACTTTGTAACATGTACATCACAAATCGCAAAGGAAATAATAATACGCAAAAGATGACTACAACGAAATGCGGACCACAGGAACATTGCGAAAGATGCGTATTACAGGAACATTGCGAAAGATGCGTACAGGATCAGGTTTTGACAAATGATGAGGGTAAACTATGACGTCAGAACATTCAGACAGGCGAAATTTGCGTACAACTTTTAAGCGTACGCGAATCTTTTAAATTCATTGAGCTACATAAATGAGTTTACCTCTGAGCTAAACATAGATATCGCTTAGTTTCTCGGGGGTGGAGATCCTTTAAAACCTAATCTATTAAACCTGATTCCCATCGCAATTTTCCAGGATTTGGACTCCTATAAAATGAGATGACGTGTTTAAAATCAGTTTGTAGCCTCGGTAATTTTGTTGTTTTTTATTTTCAATTTTAAAAAAAATGTTTCATTTTACAGATTGTTTTCTTAATCTATATTACAACTTGAGAAATTTATTTCATTTTACCATGTGATTTCTTGGGTCTAATCTAATCCATATTTTGGATTTAGGAAAGAGATCTTGAACAAGACATTATTTTCCAGTTTCTAGGTATTTTTGTAGTTTTAAAAAAAATTTTCATCCTACTTTATATAGGCTACTTTGTTTTTTTCTCTATCCTCCAGTCTCATATCCATAGGAGTCAAAGTTTCAGCCTTTTTTGATAAGTCTCTTTCGATTAAATCGAACTTATCACTTCGACAGTTTAAAGCAAAGTGACCAATGACAAAGTGGTAAACCTTTTTTTTACCCATTTTGACTGGGAGAATCCAAAATTTTAAAAGTTATTAGCAAATAGTGTTGACATCTGTAGTTTGGTTTGTACGCTTTTTTCGCTTGTCAAATTTACGACTTACCCTAGTCCATTGCTATTGTTTCTACTTGTACGCATATTTCGCTGTACGCATTTTTCGTACCACAGGAAATAAGGAGTAAAATTCTCTAATAATGACACCGTAAAGTGTCACGGATTTTTAGAGCGTTTATAGGTTAATTAGACCTGAACCCAACCAACCACCTTTGTTAAATATTTACACAAGCTAAACGTATATTGGTGCAATTCTGTGCACCTTCAATACAGCCTAATTTATAGGTTTATGTAATAATAAAATATCTTTTCGCCGTTCCACTGACCAGTTTAGCATAACCCACGTAGAAATATGTTTACAGCCCGACGAGCTATTTTTATGACGGATACACAATTCATCGAACCACCCAATACACCATAAACACGCAGCATTCAAACATTTACTATACAGATTAAATAAAATACCTATGTCTACAACTAACTACACAGATGAACTAAACACAATCAAATATTTAGCTCACAAAAATGGTTATGACAACTATTTAATAGACAAACTACACAATACAACAACTGCAATAGTATACAAACTAGAATGCAACAACTGCAATAAGTTCTATATTGGACAAACAGGCAGATCTTTCGCCGAAAGATATAAAGAACACAAAAGCGCACTGCACACTACTATTAGATCCACCTTCGCAAATCACCTCATGGACACTAAACATTCATGCAAAAGTATGGAAAATAACGTGAGAATCCTCTACACATGCAACAAAGGCCATAAAATAAACACACTATAACAGTACGAAATATATAGACATAGCAACACACATAAAAATGACATCCTAAATGAACAAACACGGCACAGAACACACATACTCTTCGATCATCTCACTTCTAACTTTCAAAAAAATGGTACCAAGGAAGCACAACTGCAGCATTCCTAGCAGCAAAAATACGATGCTGAAGAAGTCGTAAGACGAAAACGTTTCCTCCAAGTGTAAGTTAACAATTTAACAAAATTTAGTTAACAAAAAAGTCTAGTCGCAAGTAATAAGAAATGTGTAATATATTTTTAATAAGACTGCTAATATTTTTAATAAGTTCAACGATTCAATTCATTCTTGTTCATCTTCCCTTATGTTTGTCAACTGTTCTATTGAACCATCGACAGTTTAATCGAACTCTTGGTCTTCAGGGCCACCTGGATTGTTTACGCTGTTATTCATCGCCACGTTTGATGTTTCACATTCATCGTTGTATTTAGCAACACAGTCCACTTTATTAAGGACAGCATCGCTAAGTGTTTCACACTGTACATTGATGCAGTTGTCTGTCTTTAAAATTTCATTTACAGAATAATAATTATTTTATTTTATGAGTCACAGTTGTGCTTATTGGACGGCCGTAAAACCTGCCTAAAATACGGTCAGGAGAGAAATATGACTTACTCTATATACCGTGGGAATAAGAAGTCATTAGGCGGCTTTAAAAATATTTTCCGTCAGATTTTCAAAGATAAACGAATTGCCCTGAATATTTATGAAAGTCAAACTCGTGCTTTAAAGCAGTAGCCTAATACCGAAAGTTGTTACGTCTTCACTTGGAGGTTATTTGTTGAATCGCTCTCAGTTCATTTGACCTACATTTAGTGCCATCCTTCTTAGCTACGATTGAATTGAACTGTAAACGGGCCGTAATAGAACGAGGAATGTGAAAGGATGCTTCAGTGTTCTTTGTTGAATCGCTCTCAGTTCATTTGACCTACAATTAATGCCATCTCTCTTAGCTCCAATTGAATTGAACGGTGAACAGGCCGTAAGAGAACGAGGAATGTGAAAGGATGCTTCAGTGTTCTTTGTTGAATCGCTCTCAGTTCATTTGACCTACAATTAGTGCCATCTCTCTAAGCTCCAATTGAATTGAACGGTGAACAGGCCATAAAAGAACGAGGAAATGTGAAATGATGCTTTAGTGCTCTTTGTTCAATCGTTCTCAGTTCACTTGACTTGCAATAGGAGCTACATCCATCCCAGCTCCGATTGAGTTGAAAAGTGAATAGACCATAAAAGAACGGCGAAAGGAAAATGAATCTTTAGTGTTCGTTGTTAAAAAACTGTTGATTCACTGCGTGACTTGACATCCTTTCTACCATCTATCCTAGCTCAAAATGAATTGAACGGTTAACAGGTTTCAAAATAACAGTGGAAAGTGAAGCTTTCAGTTTATTTGATGACCTACAATTAGTGTCATCCCTCTTAGCTCCGATTGAATTGAATAGTGAAAAGTCCGGCAAAAGTGAATCGATGCTATAGTGTTCTTTGTTGAATCCTTTTCAGTTCTTTTGAGGTGAAGTAGGATTCATTCCTGTTAGTTTTGATTGAATTGAACAGTGAACAGGTCATAAAAAAACGAGGAAAGGTGAAAGGATGCTTCCGTGCTCTTTGTTGAATCGTTTTCTATTCATTTGACCTACAATTAGTGCCATCCCTCTTAGCTCCGATTGAATTGAATAATGAAAAGGTCATTAAAGAACGGCGAAAGTGAATCAATGCTATATTGTTCTTTGTTAAATCGTTCTCGGTTCATTTGGTTTTGCAATTAACAGTGAAAAGGTCTTTAAAGACAGTGAAATTTGAAGATAATATTTACTGTTATTTATTGAATAGTTCTCGGTAGCGCCAAAGTTTTCTTTTTGCTTTTTAAGCACATAGGTCAATTGTTGATTTGAACCGTATCTTGGCACAGTAGCTTACTCGAATACTGGACACCCTGAGCAAGGAAGCCTTATTCTGTCTCTCCTAAACCTTGCTAAAAATGGATTTATTTTATTATTAATGAAAGAACAATTTATCGAGACAGAGGAGGTCGAATATAAGGAACTTTCTTGAACATGTTTCTTTGCTTTACTTAAACGGGGGCCAATAAAGGTATTATAGAATCAGAGACAGTGTTATTTTTGTCGTTAATAAGAATGGGTATAATGCACTTTAGGGTTTTGAAAAACTCAAACAGCCCCAGAGAAATCCTCAGGGCCGTATTCGAAAAAAAGGCCGGATCCATGCCACTTAAATTTATAAAAACGATAGAATTAAGAGTATATTACTGTTTTGAAACAAGAAATTTTAAATTTTTCATTTTCTAAATAGCTAAACCCGTTAATTTTCTTGCCTATTCGATTTTCCTATTTCTGGTCTTACGTCTTCTTAACACTAAAGGAACTTTAAAATGCTAGTTAAAACCAGAAGTTTTCGACGTCACCCTGCTTTATTCTTAAAGTTGTCACTAATTTAAACAAAACTGACATTATTATCCAAGAAAATATTGGTTTGCTCTCGGTATTTCCAAAGAATACTCTCTCGAGAAACTGTAACTATATTTTCGTGATTATAAAGACCCAATCGATGTCCAAGAAGAAACTAGCCACTGAAAGTTCGCCTAAAGTCTGTTTTTTACAGGACTGTATTTATGCTCTCCATGTAGAAGAAGCTCTTGCATTTTAAATATGAAGCTATGTTTTCTTTAATGTAACACAATGTCGAAATAGGCCATAAACTATTTAAAACATTTAATAAAACGAATTTATACTTTGCAATTTTAATTTACCATCATATGTGGCTCCAGACAGTTAACTCTTAATTTGGTTTCCATAGAAACGAATGTAAAAAATTTTACATGAATTAAAAAAAACACAAAAAATAAGTTTTATTTCATTAAATTCAATACATAAAAATATTAAATATAATACAATTATTACAAATATTACAATGATTTCTTAAAATATAATTTTTATGCAAATATTTTTGTGTTCTGGCTGATGGCCCACTCAAAAGCTGGTTCAGTTGGTGAAATGTTGTTTTTTTGAGAAAGCAGGCCGCTATATTACATCATTACGTTGTAATATAGCAGCTACTATTATAATATAATATATTATAAAAGAAATATACTATATTATAATAATAGTGCCTGAAAGCTGGTATGAAACAGTACAGAGTGAGTGGGCGGCTCCCAATGTACTGCTTCACCCCCTATCTAGTGTAAAGAGGTGTACAAAAAAAATTCACTGAAACAGCAAATGAGTGTGTGTGCGTGTTTTAGCGTAGTGCGATATCGTCACCGAACTACGGCTGACGAGTGACCTCTCGAGCTATAATGCCCCCTCAACGTCCGAGCATTATTGTGTCTTTGATGTGGTGTGTGTGTGTAAGTTCCTAAACGTGTAAGCCATCAGCCAGCTACCCCTTCTAATAATATCGTGATCAGAAAGAGTAGGGTGTTGCCTTCTAAAGTTGGCGGGTTTGTGGCTTCAAAATACTCAACTTAAAGTAGGACCTGAAAATACGTTAGGGAGAACGGTATTGTTGCTTACCATAGAAATGGAATCTTATTGTTGTTAAATTTTTAACTCTTTAGAATGATTGAAATATTTTAATTCAGAAATTACTTTTATTAATTTAAAGTAATTATAATTCCTTATATCTTGATATAAATTCACTAACTTTGATTTTGCTATAATTATAGATAGATGTTTAATTTTTATCTTCCTTTAGCAATCTTTTCTTTAAAAAAACTTATACACTAACATTATTTTGAATAAACCCCTGTTCCAACAAATTTAAACGGATTTGGTAGGTTTCTTGTTTACAATATTGACACTGGAGAATGTGCAAAGTATTGCTTTTGTTTGACGTCGAGAATTGTTAGTTAATAATTATTATTAATGAAACTGTTGTGTATGTGTGTGTGTGTGTGTGTGTGTGTGTGTGTGTGTGTGTGTGTGTGTGTGTGTGTGTGTGTGTGTGTGTGTGTGTGTGTGTGTGTGTGTGTGTGTGTGTGTGTGTGTGTGTGTGTGTGTGAGTGTGTGTGTGTGTGTGAGTGTGAGTGTGTGTGAGTGTTTGTGTCTGTGTATGTGTATGTGTTTGTGTGCATATTTGTTTGTCTTTCATTTATGATTATATCATTCAATCGATCCTATTGAATTTTCGGAGTCACTCCTCAATTCTAATAGGCCTTTAATATCACAAATAAATAAAATTTGATCATACGTAGTTTCCTTTAAATGTATTTCTTCGAGGCAAAGTGTTATAATTTATGTAGTAACCGATATATTTCGACATATTGCCATTTATAAACCATAAATGGTAATATGTCGAAAACTCTTGCAAGTAACAGTTATTCTCTTCTTCAGAGCTTCTTATCATTAGGAAATGAGTACTACCATGTCCGTGCTTCAACTCCAGCTATTAAGAAGTGAAATATGTGTAGCTCCAGTTTTAATAATAAATACACAAAAACCTCTTAACCACAAACTTTCTGTATTTTACCCTTATCTACATTTCAGTTACACAGTAACCATCCTCAGAGGGATAACATACAAAGACTGATTAACGCTAGAAAAATACCTTATTTATAATCTACAGAACTAGTCACTCCCACTCCGATCGCCGCGGCCCCACCTGTTAAACAAGGCGTAGCCACGCCCATCGAGTGAAAGCAAGATATATTACTCCAACTTACTAAAATATAAATTAAAAATACATTAAACACATAATTAAAATTGTTTTTTAAAATTATAACCAACACAAAATTTAATATAAAAATCATAATAATATTGAACAAATGAATATAAAATTGAATGAGGAATAGGACCTCTATCATTATGTTTACTAATTTTTAAACTTTCAAAACTCTTTAATAACTTATTAGTTCTAACATTATTAATTAACTTGACATTATTAACATCTAGATTGTGATTGGTCTCTAAAATATGGGCAGCAATACTAGACTTATCAGGTCTTTGATATTTAATGTCCCTAATATGTACCTTAAATCTAGTTATTACTTTTCGTCTTGTCTGCCTAATATACATTTTATCACAGTCCTTACAATTAACTTGGTAAATCCCTGATTTATCAAGTGTTTCTACTTTATCTTTTGCATTACCTAATAAATTTTTAAGGTTATTATGATTTTTATACGCAACTCTCAATTTAACATTCTTAAAAATTCCCTCCAGCCCTTTGGTTAAAACTTTGTCAAAAGGTAAACTAATAAAACGGCTTTCTTCTTTAGTTTCCAAAGGTAATGTTGTTAATTTCTTCCGAAAAATCCTAATCTTTTGCTTCCTAAGGATATTATCAATAATTTTACGTTCATAACCACTAAATTCAGCTGTACTTTTAATATGTTCTAATTCAATATCAAAACGTCTTTTACTCAAAGGAATATTAATCAACCTATTAACTAAAGAATTGAAAGCTGCAAATTTGTGTTGGTTACAATGGTTAGATTCGTTTGGAATAAATCTATCATTGGATGTTGGCTTTCTATAAATATCAAAAACTATTTTATCTCTATTTCTATTACAATAAACATCAAGAAACGGTAAACGTTTATCTCTTTCAATTTCATAAGTAAATATAATATTAGGATGTTGATCATTGATGATCCTTAGAAATGGATCTATTTGAAATTCTTTAATATTAAATACAGCGAAAATATCATCAACGTATCTTATCCAGACTCGAGGAAAATATTTAAGTTTCTTTTTCAATCCTAATTCAAAATGACTCATAAAGAGTTCTGCTAAAAAAGGTGATAGGCTGTTTCCCATTGTTGTACCACCTTTTTGTTTATTAAAATTAATATTAAATAGAAAATAATTATTATTCATACAACAATTAGTTAGTTTTACATATTGGTCAACTCTCTCAATAAATTAAATGAAACTAGCAAGAACTATGTTAGGAAGGCTTGTAAAATCAAGATTGAAGAAAATTTGGTGGTTCTAAGAAGAAAGAAGATGTCTACTGGATTCAACCACGAGTTAAGTTTAATAAAACAGTTAAAAGGAAACGATTGTTATTACCTCAAAGCTGACAAGAGTAACACTGTTGTTGTTTTGAAAAAAGAAGATTATATTAATAGAGTTAACAATTTGTTAGAAACGGGACCTTATGATAAATTGTCAAAAAATCCGTTAAATAAATGTACATTAGGGTAAATTAAGAAAGTTTGTGGTTAAGAGGTTTTTGTGTATTTATTATTAAATATATATATATATATATATATATATATATATATATATATATACTACTTTGGGTGCTGATAAAAATACACATTCATGATAGTTTTACTTAATCTTTAAACTTTCTAGCGTTAATCAGTCTTTGAATGTTATCCCTCTGAGGATGGTTACTTTGTAACTGAAATGTACATAAGGGTAAAATAAAGAAGGTTTGTGGTTAAGAGATTTTTGTGTATTTATTATTAAATTCATTCCTAATAAATAGTATCCAGTTTTATTATTATCAAATATGTTTTATAGTAAAATATTTTTACATTTTTTTATAAACTTTGTGATAGCTCTTCGAGAGTTGAAAACCAAACCACAAAAAAAAAATAATTGGTTCAATATCTCATGAAATAGAGAGATACACTTATCTTTTCTAGTAGCATTTGCTACTTTGTCACAATTACATGTGATTACATGTCATGACGTGCCTATACAATTTTACCTTAAGTTTATATTCTTCTTTTTCTCAATGTAGAAAATGGATACAGTAATGAGCGTTGACCAGATTTTAAGATTTTTCTATAATGTGTATGAAGTTTTATTATTGTTTACTAAGTAAAACAAGTGTATAAGATTGTAAAGCTACACATCTGTATATATTCAAATAAAAACAAACAATTTTACATTTTTCTCTCTAATATATATATATATATATATATATATATATATATATATATATATATATATATATATGGTTATTATTTATCCGTATAGATTTTCAATGTGATAGACTTTAAAAGTTAATAAAGTAATGACTTGTGTACTAGTCGTTATAAAGAGACACACACAAACACACACACACACACACACACACACACTCATCACACACACACACACACACACAAACACACACACACTGCGGCGGGCAGTATTCTCTTGGAATACAGACCGCAAAGAGATAAAATTTAAAACATAAAGAGTTTAAATTTCTTTAAGCAAAACAAACCAAGCCACCGTAAGAAGGGTTAGAAACTTAAATTTAAGGCCGTTTGCAAGGGGAAGATGGTCAAAATTGACCTAGAGTTACCATCGACATTTCCAGAGATAAAGCAAGACGAGAAAAATCAATAATAAAGAATAATAAAATTTCATCAAAAGCACCCTTAAAGAGTTATACGGCTTGATGAAAAAGTGGATAGAATCGATCTGAATATAGATTCTGCGAGCCGTTAAGAAATAGTATAAAGGAAGATGCGCGCGCCGGTCAGGCGACATCGAAAAAGATCCTTATTGGTTGTCAACTCGTGGGAACGGACTGCAAGGTGGGAGAATTTCCCTGTGTGAACAAAAGCCAAGCGTCCTTAAGCCCCAGCTAAACCAGGACTCTCGAAGGGTAAGGACGTTGTCGGGCGTAGCTCCGGTAAAACAATGAATAGTAGTTTTGTTACCGTAAATAGTTCAAAAACTATGAGTGGCTAGGGAAAGTTCGTTTCGTTGAGATGTCGTGACGCTGTGTTTCGAAAATGGGGCCCTTTCGCATATCAAGATCGCGGCGAAAGAGGTTTCCCCATAAATTTCCATCAAATAATGTGCGAGCGTCTTAAAATGTGTGTGTTGCAGCCTTACTAAAAAGACAAGGCGATGTGAACAGTGGTAACCTAGCAAACAGTTTTAAAAAAGTGATTCTAAATTTCTAACAAATTTAAACATAATTTAACTAACTTGATAAACGTTTTAAAAAAATTTTCTATTTCTTTTCGGTGTTATAAAATGCCCAAGAACTGTGTTAAAAGAAGGGCTTAAAGCTAAAATTTTATTAGTAACTGTTAAAATTTAAAAGAGGTGCGAAAGTCATCGAAGAAAGAAGATGGGAGAGTTTCAAACAAAGGGTTTGCAAGGGGATCTACCTGAGGCGTGCCCGAAACACAAAGGGATGGAGGATTCCAAAGATGGCGGCTACGCGTGGGAAATCATCCAAGTATACCTGCGTGGGAAAGATGCAACATCCAAGCCGGACCTCCCCCACCCCCGCTGGAGAACAAAGGGCGAGACGGAGAAGAGAGGGAGAAACGGCAAGCCGTGCTTTGTGGTGGATTTCAGGTCAGATCTATTTTTGTCTTCCCTTTGCAAATTAAAAATTTTAATTTGAAGAATTTTTTCTTAATTGGGAAAATGTTATAAAATTTAAATAAATTTTCAAACCATTAACAGTAAACTTTGAATTTTATAAGTAAATGCTGGTGGCTTTGTTTTAAAGAGTGGGGGGTTTTCAAGATGGCGATGCCAGAAAAGCAGAAATTATGTTGCACTTCATGAAAGTAAGGGAAATAGAAATTTTAGGTTAGAACTTATGTAAAGGGTTAAGGGTTTTTAAATAAACAAATCAAATAAAGGGTTTTAAATTATTTAAAGAGTTAAAATCTTATGAAGGTGTAAAGAAATTAAATAAAAGATGTGTTGTAATAAAGTTAAATATAATTTGCTAAAAGTAAATATCCAAGATGGCGGACAAAAGGCCATTGTTTACAACAGCTGATTGGAAGACTATGCTTTAGTTTCATGTACTCCTATAAATAGGAGTGTTATTTCATATAATTAAATTAAACTGAATTGTTATTTTATTTAAAAGGAGTCATTACGACATTTTTCCATATGAAACAAATTGACATAAATTGTTCTCATTTAAAATAAACAAGGGTTATATCAAATTGAAGCTATTTAATTTAAACTTTTGATTTTATTTAGAAAAGGGTGAAATTATATATGTGTATTAAATAAATTGAATCAAACCAAGGTTTGAGTAAAAATAAAGGGTTATGATTTTGATATCTGTAGATTTTAAATATTTAAAAAAAAAAAGTTCAACAAAAGGCTTAAGTTAAACAAGAGATTTTAAAATTGTGAGTGGGGCTAGCTAAAATAATAATATGTTGGAATAAGTTTTTTTTTTGAATTATAAGTATATATTGTTTATTTCATGATTTATATGTATGTAAAATAATATGTCGGTGATAGGGAAACTTAGAAAGAAAAATGAAATTTTTGCAAGTTGGTTTAAAATTGTAAGTTCTATAATTTAGGCAAGTGGGTTAGTAGCCATTTAGCAAAGGTTACTCAAGATGTTTTAAATATCAATTTCCTTCAGAAATTGCATTGATAAATTTTAAATAAATTTTAATTAAATGTCAGTATGTATAACTTTCATGAAGAAAGGGTTAACCAAATGATAACCAATGGGTTACATATTTTATATTAAAAGGGTTTAACTATGTTTAAATAAGTTGTAAACAAAACTCAGTATTTATGATTTTCATGAAGACAGGGTTAATCAAATGAGAACCAAAGGGTTTTTTATTTTTATATAAAAAGGGTTAAATAAATTTTAAAATTTGTAAATTTCTTTGTAAATGATCAAGGATAAGTTTAAAAGGGTTTAACTATGTTTCAACAAATATTAATAAATTTCATTATGTGGATTTTCATGCCAAAAGGGTTAATCAAATAGTAACGAAAGGGTTAAATATTTTCTAGTAAAAGGGTTAAGTGAATTTAAATAAATTTGTAGATATTGTAAATGATTGAGGATATGTTTAAACAGGTTAAATAGGTTTCAGTAAACGTTTGAATTAAAATATGTATTTAAATATTATAATTTCAATAGGGAAGGTGTTTGAATTTATTCAGCAGATGTTTTAACAATTTTTATAAATTATGATTTGTTGTTCAGTAAATATTTTGATAATCTTGTAGGAGATATAGCTATATGTTTTATATGTAATTTTTGTTTCAGTATGGGCTTCATAATTGGTTTTTATATAATTTGATATAATTTATGAAATTGTTTTAAGGTTGTTTGGTAAAATTGATTGAAACTTTACCTGCTAAAGTAAATAGAAATTGAATTTTAAAAAGGTCATTTAAAATTGATAAAGATATAGAAAAAATTTTATCATTTACATGGCTATGTAGAATATGGCCATAAATAAAGTAGTGTGTTTAGAAAGTTTAACTAATTGAACAAAATGTGAAAAGTAGGGGTCTTTCGGAGTGTGTTGAAGAGTAAGGCTTTGCTTGAATCAAAAAGGTTAAAGCGAATATTTGTAATTTGTAACAATTAAATTTTCAGTAAAAAGTTAAGTAAACAAAACCAAATATTGACAATTAAAATTGCAAGGTTGAGAACCTGGGATACTGAAATAAAATTAGGACAAGCAGTAAAGGGTTGTTAAAACGTCACTTAAGGGAAAAGAGAAATTTTAATTTGAAGATAAGAACAAGAATTTCAGGTAGGAAAGGGTTATTTTTCGACAAGTAAGATTGACCGTTAAGTAGAGCAAAGTTTTACGCTTTGGTATACTCCGATTGAAAGAAAAATAAAATCGTAAATTCTTAATTTAAATTTTAATGTCAACTAAAATAAGCAGAGTATGGTTTCTTAACTGTGTAAGAACCAACACAAAGGATATTTTTAAGTCAAATAAATTGCAGACTGTGCATTGTAAAATTAAATTTTAAATTTTTTAAAATTAAAAAATAAATATTTTTTAACTAACTTGCAAACAAACTGAGTATTATTTTAAACAAGTTTCTTACACTCTCCTACAGCTGATATGGTCATTTCGCCGTTTAGATGTCTTTCAAAGGAACCCATCCCCCGGGATGACTTACCCGTTAAGGGTAGAATCCGCTGCAAGTTAGGTTTTTTCTTTTTTAAGTCCAGTGACTTGTTCTCTGGCAGATTTTGGCGAGCATTGCACAGCGTTCGTGGTTTTGGCTGCGAGCGGCTCGTTTCAAAATTCTTGCTCTGCAATGGGCGTTTGGTGGTCGGACTTGCGCGCGCGTGTTGGTCAACGGTAGGGTTGACGGCGCGGCGTAATTGGTGGCCCGGTCCGTTGCAACACACACACACACACACACACACACACACACACACACACACACACACACACACACACACACACACACACACACACACACACACGTACACGTACACTCACACAAACACACACACACATACACACACACACACACACACACACACACTCATACACATACGCACACGCACCAGCACACACACGCGCGCACGCACACACACACACACACACACTCACATATAACTCTTACTTATATATTTGCCTTAAGAGGTATTTTCTTATACCAAACGTAACATAACCACCAGTTGCATCTTAAAAAGATATTAAAAATTAGTGCATGGTAATTGAGGGAAATGGTTTCCGATTTATTAAGAAACATTTAGTGTTTTACAATTTGATTTTAAACTAATGTTTGAATACATATTGGAATCGTAATGATTCCCTAATGTTGAGAAAATTACAATTATTTACGATGTTTAACAATACTTTATTAGTAAAAGATAATGTAGTCAGTAAACATATGAAAACTAAAAATAGCGAGGCGGTTTCAGTCATTTATAATATTACTATTTTTGTTCTTTCTTAAAATGTCTTTTTAAATGGTAATCAAAAATAAAAAATTGGAGAGAAAGAGAGTAAGAGGGAGAGGAAGAAAGAGAGATTATAGTGGAGAATAAGATAAATGTTAAAACTAGATCTCACTCTAAAATTTAATGAAAAAATTAAGTTGTATGTGAAAATAATACCTGTAACTATTATTTGTTTCGCTACATCCAGCATTTTTGAATTAGATCAATTGATATAAAGCATTTTCCATGTATCCCTTTGTATATCTTATGTTCTGAACGCTTTTTGGCCTGTAATTACATTTTTGCTTTACAAATGGAAATCATACACAAGAGAAAATTAAAATTGCATATATCTGAAAATAAAATATTATTTTTGGCACATAGATGTAAATTCCGATGCAGTAAGTTATAACATCCGAATAAAGATTTGCATTTAAAGGTCCCGTGTTTTTAATTCACGATTCATTTATCATGAAACAGAGCAGATCAACTCTGTTGTGACATATGTATGAGATAGAAGAAACAGAAGCTGAAGCCAAGTTTGATGGATTTTAATCATTTAATTAATCCTGGTTTTGAAGCATAATAAGAAAATATCAGAATTCAAAGGCAACTAATGCAACTGTTAAAATGTATAAGAAAAATGTCTTCGACAGAATAAAAGTAATATTCAAATTAAATCGTTGAGAAAAAATTAGAATTGTAACGGTCTTTCTAAAAATTTACATGTCTGGTCCCGTTCAAATGTTTTACTAGAGATGGCGGTGTATAAACTGTGTTTCAAACAAAGATTATTGTGACAATTTAAATTTAGAAACTATTTTTAGATTTATATGTAAATACTAAAATAAAAATATTTGACAAATGGCTAAATCACTTTTAAATGTAGCTGAAATCCTGTGTATGTACAGTTCACATTAAATACAACCATCTAATAGGTTATTTTTTCGGAAATGTAGGTTAAATTCATATTAGCCTTTACACGTACTGTAGACTTCTCTCGGTAGGCTTTATTCTAATTGTTAATAATGATATAATACAATAATGGAAACTTCTATGTATAATTTCCTACGAGTAGTTAAATTATATTAAATTCTGTTACTCAAATTTTTTTTCAGTACAAATGATACATTATAAAATGTGTAGTAATGAGGAGTAGATGCGATACTTTAGGAGAGGAGACAAAAACTTTAAGTAGGTTAGTATACTCCTGTAATCCTTGTTGTACGTCTAGTACTGATGTGGTTCAATAACGTTAAGTTACATTAGCTGATACATACGTACTACTGGTTTCCTTTCTACTTGAGTATCATTTGAAAAGAGTCATACCATTCTTAAATCTATGCAACAAATATTCCATATAGTTATTTATTTATGGTTATTAATTTATAATTTGTTAGCCTATTGATCTCACTTTTTAAAAACTGTAGCCTTTTAAATATATGTATTATTTATATATATATATATATATATATATATATATATATATATATATATTAAATATGGTGATATGTTTTCTTGTAATGTAGTTAATAAATTAAAAATATTTCGAAAACAAGAATACACTTATTGAATATATTTATTCAAAGCTTTTCGCCGATTAAATAGTGTCAGCATCTTCAGGAAAATAATTATCCAATAAAACATTTTTACAAAATTAAATCCTATGTACTAATTAGGTAGTACATATGATTTAATTTTGTAAAAATGTTTTATTAGATAATTATTCTCCTGAAGATGCTGATACTATTTAATCGGCGAAAAGCTTTGAATAAATATATTCATTAAATGTATTGTTGTTTTCGAAATATTTTAAATTTATTAATTATATATATATATATCGAAATCTTGTTCTTGTTCATGACGAACCGGTTGTAAATTACAAATTACACTTTTGCTATTACATGCTTCCAGACATTTGTTAACTAAAAGTTGTTATTTGTTTCTCGGAGGCTGAAGAAGTCGTAAGACGAAAACGATTCCTCCATGTGTAAGTTAACAATTAACTACTTTTAGTTAACAATTGTCTGGTAGAAAAGTAATAGCAAAAGTGTAATATATATATATCAACTATTTATTCTAAATATAATAAATCAAGTTTAGATTTAAAAGCCCTTTTTTAAAGAGTTATTGAATCAAATTGAATTTGACTGAAAACTGTTTCCTGATATTAGATCACATGAAAGGGGATTTTACATCAATGAACACCGTTACACGAAATAGATTACTTCTAAATAAAAAACATCATTTTATTTAGAAATGTTTGATGTCTTTCTTTTATTTGAATTAAAAATGATATCTAATTCAGTGAAATATTCTGAAATTCCATCACCCTATATTTTAAAAGTTTAATTTGAATACACAGTTTCCCTCTTTTTGTAGGGGGAAATTAATTTTAAATGGTGTCAACACTCTTAAAACGATTTCAATGAAAAGAAAAAATAGAATTGACAGATGCTTAAATTTATATCGCCCAAAATACTAAATTAAGCCCTAACGCGTATAGAGAGCTATCATTTTTATGGTGAAAAACGATGTCACAGAAACACAATAAATTTCGTTTACTGTTTAGTGGACATAAAACCAACATAATATTCTCCTTCCCTAATTTATTCCTTCCTAGACGGCTTCAGTTAATGATGTTCAATCAATCGTGATGGCTTTCGGTCATTTATGGTAGTTTCATTCTAAGCAGGTTATAAAATAACACTAGACGATAGATAAATTACGATGAATTGTGTTGTTTTCTTCCCGATAACGTTCTTTATATAGCGCCTAACCTTGGAAGATGTAAGAGACATGATAAATACAATAGATAATTACTGGGGACTTTAATGCTTTTAAAAACAGAAATCAACTCAGAAGTTTCTGGTATCAGGATAAAGAAACAGATTTGTTTTGGCCACCGGGTCCCTTATCTGATGGCCTTGACGCACCTTATCAATCCACCTCTAATTGCTAATGATCCTATTTTTATTTGAATTTTAGATATTGTGTCTGACTAAAAAAATTGATGCCTTTGAGGCTTAATAGATCCAAATGAATAATTTTTCTGAACGTTGTGAGATTGACGTGACTTCTAGACTTCCTAAAGTAATTTCGACTTTATTAAAGGTAAATAGTTAGTGCTGTGTAATCTCTGAATTGTACTCTCAATATTTAAGAATCCACTAAAGAAATGATCAAACAAATTGTACTTCAAAAGAAATAGTGTACAATTTTAAGGTATAATATTAGCTTTAATCTGTAGAATTGGCTCCAACAGACTATGTTCAAACATTAAAAATACCGATAGCTGATGAAATTATCAAACTATTTAAAAAAGGCTTTGACTCTTGATATAAAGAAAATTAAGCCTATTGTAATCTTTTTATTACGGTTTTTGATCTCATATAATTTTTTTAATAATTAAAAACCTACAAACTACTCATAAGTGATAAAAAATAAAATTTAGAAATGACTTTAAATATTGCATCTATAATATGATTAAGTACATAAATAATTTATTAGAAAGCGATACTATTATAATATTTTGAATTACCTTGTGAAACAATAGTTACGGTGATATAAATATTTCAAAATATTTGTAACACAATCTAATTGAATTTTAGTAAACATTTAAGGTACAAAGTAGTAAATGTAGGTTATTAAAAAGTTTAAAAAAATAACGATGATATTGTACCTTATAAAGATATTTTATTATTCAATATAGTTAATATATTTTATTGAATTAAAATCACAGTGATTTGAAACCATCGCAAACGATGATTGGAATTTCAATACCCCATTAGTCTACAGATTCTACTGCTTCACTATAATGACTTCGTAACTAAACTGATTGCATTCTTTAACATGTAGCTTAGGTCAAAACAATTTAATTGAATTTCCTGACTATTATCAACTAATTACAATCTAAACTTCTTACAAGTTTTTAATTATAAAAGTAATTAAATAGAGTAATGATAATACTGATGTATGTCTAAAATATTGTTGGAATATTAATAATATGGTTGGATTGATAAATACTTCAATATATATGCATTTTAATATCAGAATTGAATAAGAATCTTCTCAATACGTCTTTAATGCTCGTGAACCCCATTTTCAAACATTGTAGCCTCTAGGGATATTTAAATGTCGGAGGAACCTGACTCAAGTTAAAGAAGTATTCTATCTTGGCGAAGTCATACAATAATCTTGTTGGTCTAAGAACTCGTTTTGGCAAGAGCCACCTTCTTGAAGTTTTTGACCACATGGCAAAGCATTGCCGTTTCTGGTTCTGCTATAATATCAGATTTCTTTCAGTGTATTAAATTGTTAAATAGAACTGGCCTCTTACTCATAAATTACTGGCAATACGTAAACTAAAATTTACCTAATTATATCTCATTTTATAGTTACGTTTGGACCTAAAAATCTAACAAGTGTAATTAGAGACTAGCGATATAATTATTGTAGCATCACAGTGAAACAGGTCTCACATTAAACCTCATTTTATATAGTGAGTGGGTTGGTTATGCCTGGGATATTTTCCCACGGTTTCATTATGTTTTAATCAATAAATTCTAATTAAGTTGTAATATAGCACAAAGCTTTCTTCCCTCAAACGGGATTTTAAGTGCCTTTACATAAATTATTATATACTCTAATTTTAGTTTTAAAGGGCTTTCCTTTAGTGCAAGTGAATATAATAATATAAAATTATATTTTCAATTTACAGAAATCATTACAAAACTTCAAATAATGAATTACGTTTACGTACTACCATATGCAGAGTATGGTAAGAAATCGGCTTTTACACATTAACATGATTTTTAAAATAATCATGAAATGAATAAATTAGAAATAATAAAATCCCAGTAAGGAAAATGAAAGGTAAACACCACTGTTTCTGAGGTTGCTCTGAAGTCTCGAGAACAAGAGATCTGTTTCAGGTCTATGCGAGGCTCAGGCAGGAGTATGTATAAATTATTTTGACTTTATACCCATAGGTAACGATGATTTGTAGTAGGTTAGAAGAGGCAAAAATGTAGATATTAAAAGCTATGATTTTTTCAAATATTCTAAATTTGATTTATTCTATTTTAAACAATACCTACGTCCTTTTCTCAATAATTTCTTCCTGTGTATTGTAAGATGTTTTTATAAATGACAATACATTTTAATGTAACGCTTTCTGTCTATTTTTAAAGTAAAAAACCAATTATAAAGTAGACATTTTTATTTTAAAGATGGATCGACCAATTTAAATCATGTATATTATGAAAATTATCTGAATTACGGACAAATATTGAAAGCGTAAATTTGTTTATAAATATAAAATGTAAAAATATTCATATTTCCAAACATCCGAAGTGAAATAATTCAACCATTTTAAGTAAAAATTCATATTTATTACTTATATCTTATGGGACTTGGATTTTAATAACACTGCATTTACACTGTTTACACTCCGTATACTGACTTGAAGAGCCAAACAATAAATCCAAACAAATGTAAGAATGTAACCTAGATTCCAATTTTAGTATATCAAGTTATGCACGCATGTGCATTCTATATGCAGTCCTTGTGTTTTATATTAAACATAGAAATAATTGTGATATTATTATCTTTAATATTCTAACTTGCAACGTGGCACCAGTAAAATAGTCTAACTTGCTATATTTCCTGTCAATGTATCCGATTTGCTTGTAAACAAAATTTTAGTAAAAACAACTAAATTATTTTAAATGATAATCATGAAAACAGATTGTAATTACAATTAAAATTGTAAAATAAATTTATATTACAAAAGTATCAATTTCCTAATATAATTAGTTCACTAATTTAAAATTTTTTATTTAAAGAACCAAATTCTTTTTAAATGTACAATTATAATTACAATAAATTAAGCCATTAGAATTGAGTATTGCTTAGAAATAAGAATATAACTATTTTTAGTTACCGACTAATAATTTCGTTACGTATAATTTCCGTAACGTACTTGACGTAACTTCATGCACTTATTAAATACGTAGATTGAATGTAAACGTTTAAGAAAATTATCTTGTAGCCTATATCAATTAGTTATATTTTGTTTAACAAGATAGAGGTTTTTTAAAGAGTAGCGTAAATTCAAAATAGTATTTAATTGTTAAACGGACTATCAACTTTAACCTTACCTAAAATGCATCGCCGTTTTCAGTTACAAAAAAAAATTAAATTTCATTTATGAAATTGTAGACAATATGTAGGGCCTAAGTATTCGCAGATACAAGATCTTTTTGCAAGTTTCAAACAAATCTACTTTTTTCGAAACATTTACAAAGGGTTTTCTATTTCCGTCTGCTTTATTTAGTTCATTCGTTCTAATGTAATACATATTGTATTTAATAAAGGAGTATTTATTAATCTATTTTAACAAAAATGTTATACACTTTTCCTATATTTAGAAAAAATGTTAAATTATTGCTTACGGAAATAAATATTTTGTATCTTCAATATACTATTTATTATTTTTATTTTATAAATTACATGAGCTTAGTTTCTTATTATGATTTATTCATACGTATACTTCACAATAAATAAAGTTTAATTGATGTCGTTTGACAAGAAACCCTTCAATACCTTTATCTAGTAGCAGGCCTCGATCCCGGTCTCATTAAACAACGTTCCTCATAAGTATGTTTAGATCTGAGTTTCTCATTTATAGAGTCTTATTCGAACATTGTATGACGCGTTTGGAGTCAGGTGCTTCTTACTTCAAAAGAATGCGTCTAAGAAATATTTGTTTTTGTTTGTGTAAGAACCAACCAATACTGAGATGCCAAGCCATAATTACTTTGTTTTCTGCTCTACTGTCTGGAATTACATAAGTCACACATTAATTGTGATGTAGATGATCTGAGAGTGTTTCATGTAGAAGAGATCTTGGTAAGATAAGGAAATAAGTCGGACTAAAAACACTAGTTCTAATGAGGTTCTTTCTCTACTAATATCCTATTTTGCTGGTTCCTTACGACGTATTTTTCTCGGATGCCAGTTTCGCCGTACGTATTCATTTGACGTATAATTCTAATATAATAATTACTAAAATAATAGTACAGTAAAATGTACACTGTAAAACTATAGCTACATCAATAGTGCTAGTTACTCACCTAGGTAATTGATATAATTTAAAACTAAAGTAATAAATTTTGACAACAAAAATAGTAAACAATGATTAAAACAACGATATGTTGGGATCATTACAATAACTACAATAGCCTATTCCAAACAAAACAGATTTTAAATGGAAGATTTTTGTCCTTGTTAATTTCATAACAGAGACAATTGTAACCAGGATAGATAGCTGTTGATAACGCATCGGGTGTTATCCAAACCCTTACTGCTTGAAACAAAAGAACTCATATTTCACTTGCAACTTTTATGTAAATACTACCTAACGTATATTTTGTCTATATAATATGGTAAATAATATTTAAACACAATAAAAATTCAATAACTACAAAAACAATTAATTTAATAACACCTCGAATCATTTCGGCTACCAATAAACTATCCATTGGATATATTACGTCATCATCTGTGTAAGCGTTTCACCTATACTCTAGTGTACAACCTTTGCCTAACACGCTCTTACGGTTATCATCCCTACCATGATTGATACATTGCCACCGTATAAATTGAGAGATGCGTGCTCTGTTCATATGAAATTGAAAGATAATAAACCCTACTGTAATTTTGGGCACTAAGAGCTGGATGTAAAGACAATATGCTGTAAAGCAAGAAAACTAGTCATGAAAACCCCGCAGAAACACTGGGGGCTGATGAGGAAAAGGGTGTCTCTATAGCAAGATAACTTACAGAGAAATGATCAGTCGGTTGAATATCAAATTAAAGGCTTATTTATTGAGTGCAACTTTTCGGCAAATAATTTGTTTATCTAATCAAGTCTGTATTGCTAATAGTTATCGATACGTTGCACTAAGTAGATGTGTCAGGTGTCAGGCGAACCAGGTGTCATAAGTTAAGTAGTTTAGACTTCTTTAAACTTGCTTCAGACAACCAAATGTCTTCTTTCTTTGAATAAACTTACAATTTTGTTTTATAAGATATGTCCTAGAAAACCAGTTTTAAAACGTGCTTCAATACAAAACTATAAATTTCGAAAAATTTTCGAAAAATTCCTTTTTCAGGAATGAATGAAGTTTGAAAGATGGGAAGTTTCCTAGACGATAAATTTGTAAGGTAAAGGAAACACCTTTGTAAGGCAACCACACTAAATAAATATTTCATCTACCCACCACCGTCTTGTGCTATACACACCCCGTTTAATTTAAATCAAGAGTTACATTATAATTGATATAGACTCAAATGGAACATACTTTTGGAGTTACAAAATGTTATTGCCCTTATTTACAAAATATATGTATTAGGTCTACTAATTGTTTTTTGTGAAAATTTGGACGAAAGAATTAATTTTTTGAGGCAAGCGAATTTGTATTTACAATCAACCTGTAGGTTTTCATTAGGATTCGCAGCACAGATAACCCTTATTATTTATTACTCCATAGTACACATTTTGTAAAATTAAATATGTATATGCATGTATATGATCTAAGAAAAACTTTTAAATATTATATTTTATAATACTATAGTACTTTTACTTCTTTAATTTAATTATAAAAATTTAAATAGTATAATTAAATAAGTTGTTAAAATATAAATAACCATTCTTTGTTCTGCCTTTTCATTCGTTGAATAACTTTTAAAGCGTTCACATGTAGGACCATATTCCTAACCAACCAAACTCAATGATTGATGAGTTTCATTCATCGTGGACGTTATCTAATCTTTCAACCAAACAATTACCAGAGACAATAATTTTAGTTTCTGTATAGACCCTTTAATTGACTGCCATTTTCTGCCTGTATTTTTTAAATATTATCATAATATTAAACAAATTTTGCTAATGTATTCGTAATTAAAATTATCTTCCTCCAATTTAGGTAAATGCTACTGGAAAATTAGGATATTTTGGAGACACCTAATCGATGCATACGTAATGATTGCCATAGAGTTATAGAACCCATTATGCAGGAATATAGATCCATTTAGCAGGATCACAAGCTTCAAGCACACATACTTTCTATTGGGGACATTAAGACGGTCAAAGTTACCCTATCCTACAAGAGGGACAATAAGGATAAAACCTAAGGCAAGAACTTGGAATTATTATACAGTAAACTCCCAATTATCCGTGGGCGGATTAACCGGTTTGCGGATTATCCGGGGTCTGCCATTGTTTTACAAATATCCAATTTCTATTGCAATCAGATTACCACACTGTGAATTACGACGTAAATACATATAAGCCTTAATAGAAGTTAAGATGAAGGGAATAGCTATGTAAATATGTACGTACTAATTTTTACATTGAAAGGTTCTAACTTGCTCTTCGGGTTCAAACGGCAGAACCAACCTTATCACGGGTGAGCTTTGTCTGACTTTGGCGGCGGGTTTAAAATAAAAG
The DNA here is from genome assembly GCA_036971475.1 of Prosapia bicincta. Taxonomy (NCBI): domain Eukaryota; kingdom Metazoa; phylum Arthropoda; class Insecta; order Hemiptera; family Cercopidae; genus Prosapia; species Prosapia bicincta. Next base: position 153,025,126 of record JBAIZL010000005.1, on the reverse strand, counting down.
AAATGTGTCTATATTAATTTTAAATACGTAACATACCGGGGGCCTTGAATCCTTCTAGGATTCAAAGAGAACTAACACAAATATAATATCTTGAGAGTTTATAAAAATAAAAAGTTCATAAAGGAAAATAAAAATATCTCTTTTACAAAAAGTGAGCGCACTATGGCGCAAGTTCATTATGAGCGTAGTGGTAGAGGGAAAACCCTGTGAGCAGGTCTTGTCAAGGTTCCCTGCTTTGTCTTCAAATGAACCACTCTTACTACATCATCCTTTCCTGGAGAAACACTACTTATCCTAGCCAGAGGCCATGCGAGAGGTGGTGCAGGTTGATGCACTAACACGAGGTCGCCGACGCGCAGGTTGACAGTTGGCACGTTCCACTTCCCCCGTTGCTGAAGAGTATGGATATATTCTAGATGCCATCTCTTCCAAATACGCTGGTGAAAGGCCTTGATTAGCTGCCAGTGCTTGAGTCGGTTGGCAGGAACGTTGAAAAGATCCTCTTCTGGAACTGAAACCAATGAAGATCCTATTAAGAAGTGACCCGGGGTGAGTGCATTGAGGTCTGAGGCGTCGTTTGACAGAGGTGTGAGAGGTCTCGAATTCAAAAAAGCCTCTACTTGAGTTGTGAGAGTGGAAAATTCACATAGAGTTAAAATATGTTCACCGATGACACGTCGGAGGTGATGTTTTGCACTCTTGATTGCTGCTTCCCAAAGACCACCTTGATGAGGAGCTGCAGGCGGGTTGAAATGAAAGTTGATATTGTGTTGTGATGAGAATTTAGCAAGAGGGGTTCGGCCTGAAGAGATGTTGAGATTTTGTAAAGCATTATTCGCTCCAACGAAATTCGTTCCACAGTCAGAATAAATATTTGTGCAAAGACCGCGTCTAGACACAAATCGGGTCAGAGCGGCAATAAACCCATCTGTCGACAGGTCCAATACTACTTCAATGTGTACAGCCTTTGTCACAAGGCAAACAAAGATACAAATATATGCTTTGGTCAAGCGAATCGAGCGCAAATTGTGCATTTTGATGTTAAAAGGACCTCCGTAGTCAATTCCGGTGTTGAGAAACGGACGAGAAGGAGTTAATCATGCTTTTGGTAAATCACCCATGAGCGGAGATTTATTGTAAGGCTTGTGTCGAAAACATACAACACATTGAAAAATGCGAGAGCGTATTACAGTTCGGGCCGAGAGTATCCACACATCCTGTGCAAGAAGTGATTGAGTAAATTGAGCGCCCGAGTGTAAGTATTTTCGATGATAAAAATCAATAAGAAGGTTGACGACATGGTGTCGTTTGGGCAAAATCACAGGATGTTGCACATCCGTAGGAAGTTTTAAAGCGTTGAGACGTCCTCCCACTCGTAGGATATCATCCTTGTCGAGAAAAGGAGAGAGTCGGCGGAGTTGTGACGAGGCAGATGTAGTTGGATCCTTCTTCATGGCAACGATGTAGTTTCTGAACGCTGATTCTTGAACCATCTTGAAAATTGCCAGTATTGACGCTCTCATTTCCAGAGTGTTGAGAGGACCATCGAGCCTTCTTGAATGACGAGCGTTATGAGTAAATCGCAAAATATAAGCCATCACACGCTCGAGTCGGCTAAAGTGAGAAAACTGAGTGAGGAGCTCCCATTCATGAGGAGCAGTTGATATGAGAGATATAGGTGAAATGGGTTTCTCTTCTCCTGTGTCAGTAAGTTTTGCAGGCATAAAATGAGATACAGGCCAGTTATCATTAGATTTTTGTAGCCAAAAAGGGCCGTACCACCACAATGAGTGCTGTGGTAAATCTTTAGGAAGTAACCCACGCGACGCGCAATCAGCAGGATTATCTTCACTCGCTACGTGTCTCCAGTAATGAGAAGGCACTAATTCTTGTATCTGGGCTACCCGGTTGGCGACAAACGTCTTCAATCGATGAAGAGGTGTTTGTAACCATGTCAGTGTTACTGTCGAATCACACCATAGAAATACAGAAGAAAATTCCACCCTTTTTTCAAAAAGAGAGATAACATATCCCACTAGTTGGGCGAGTAAATGAGCTGCACTTAGCTCTAATCGAGGTACCGTGAGCCTTTTCAGAGGGGCTACCCGAGTCTTCGATATTACTTGCCGAATTAACACAGAGTCGTCGCTAAGTTTGCATCTCAAGTAAACGACGGCGGCATAACCGTTCTCAGAAGCATCTGAGAAACCGTGTAACTCAAAGTTTCTCGAGTGTGTTATTCGTAATGCACGAGGAATTACAATTTCTCGTAGAGTATTAGCCGAGTCTGTAAAGGTTTGCCATAATTTCAATTGTTCAGATGGAAGTGGTTCATCCCAGTTCAATCCTTTGATCCAGAGTAGTTGCATAAAACGTTTGGCCCACATAACAATGGGTGAGAGAAATCCACAAGGGTCGTAAATCTGGGCAATGATACCGAGAATTTGACGTTTAGTCCTGGAATTGTGAGGAAAATTCAAATTATAGGTAAACGTATCGGTAGAGGGTGACCGGTGAAGACCTAATATAGTGAAATGTGGTGGTTTACTGCCTTGAAGGAATATAGGTGTCTCTAAATGAGCATCAGAAAGATCTTGCAGCAGTTGACTGGAGTTAGATGTCCATTTGCGTAGTTCAAAGCCTCCGCGAACCAGGAGCGAGATGAGTTGCTTACGGAGGCTCAAAGCATTTTCTTCAGAGTCAGCTCCAGAGATGATGTCATCTACGAACGTCTGCGTGCGTAGAATATTTGCAGCTTCAGGATAGGAGTCACCTTCGTCTGCAGCGAGCTGATGTAAGGTTCTAATGGCAAGATACGGTGAACAATTCACTCCGTACGTCACTGTCGTGAGCTTGTAGGTTAAAGAGGGCTGATCTGGACTTTCACGCCATAAGATCATCTGATAGCACTGGTCATCAGGATGCATATTTATCTGTCTATACATTTGACGAATGTCACAAGAATAAACAACGTTGTGAATCCGAAAATTTAGTAATAAATCACAAATATTCGTTTTCATCTTTTTGCCTGTTAATAAAATATTATTAAGAGAAATACCATTAGAGGTTTCAGAACTAGCATCAAATACAGTACGTAAACGAGTTGTGCTGCTAGACTCCTTTAAAACACCATGGTGAGGAAGGAAGTAATGAGGTACAGTTAGATCAGTATTATGAGCGTATATCATGTGACCAGAGGCCAAGTAGTCAGCCATAAAATCAGTATATAGGGATTTAAATTGAGGTTGAGCACTAAATTTCTTCTCTAGAGAGTGCAGTCTTTTTTCTGCATTTAAACGAGATTGACCCAGAGGAGGATGCTCAGTCTTGAATGGTAGTCGGAAGCAATATCGGCCAGATTGGTCCCGAGTATGAGTGGCGAGAAAGTGATCTTCACATAATGTATCTTCTTGAGAAAGCTTGGACACAGCAGGGGGTTCTTCCTGTTGCCAAAACCTTTGTAGTGAGTCGTGAAAGTCAATGTCGTTGACAACTAGAAGTGTAGTTGATAATTGAGAGCTGGAGTTACTATGAAGTTCACTGCCAGATAGACATGGTGCGTTACCCATTACAAAAAGCCAAAGTGTGTGCCTATTAGCCTGTGAAAACCAGGTCCGAGGTTATAAGCCTCTTGTGTAAGTATGAGTGGAAATAAAGTACCACCAAGAAGAACGTCTATGCCTCCTGGCAAGTGAAACGTAGGGTCTGCCAAAACATAAGGACGAACCTTGGAAAGAACTTCAGAGTCTACTTGGGTGCTTGGTAGGTTAACACATATTTTTTCCAATATTAAAAATCTTTCATTAATTGAAATAACCTTGCCCCCAAGAGTTTCAACAGAAACTGAGGTGAGACCTTTTGAGCGTAGGGGTACCTGAGACAATCCTACCACACTATGAGTGGTCTTAGTACGAGGAGCACTCACTAATTGAGCAGCGCGCTCGGTGAGAAAACAAGATTGACTGCCAGAGTCAACAAGAGTACGAAATACATGGGTAATACCGTTAGACGAGGTAAGCTTAACAGGTAGAGTGCCTAAGAGAACAGTATTAGAGATTTGAGACGTATTGTGCTTTTCTTGACAGGTCATAGTGATTGGAGAAGGAGTTATTTCCTGTTGAAGTGTCGGAGAGTCTTGACGCGAAGTTTGAGGTGTGGTCCGTTGCATCGTAGAGTGATTTTCAAAATGTAATAATGTATGATGATTTTTATGGCATTTGTAGCAACTAAACTATGACCTACAGTCCTTAAGATGGTGAGTACCTAAGCATGAGGTACAACGCCCCTTTTCCTTTATAATATTGAGACGGGATATGGCGTCCTGTCTCTTGAAGTCCGGACACGAATATACCTTATGGTCAATTTTATTCCATATAAAGCATGGATGAGGTTTAACTTTAATGGAGGAGCCTTCTCCATAATTGAAGGACATCAGTGATACTTTTTGTTTAAAGTATTTATTTTGGGAACCAGAGGGGGTGCGTGATCCAGTGCGTTTCGAGGTGAAAGGAGAATGAAGATTGGCATCTTCAACTTCATTGCATTCTTTACTTAAAAACTTAATAATTTCCGCTGCATCAGGTATTGTAGTGGAGTCAACTCTCTCTTGAGTAACACTTGATGAACGGAAGTTTTCAAAACGGTTCCTAAGTTCACTATCCATTTTTCGTAAAAGCATAGCAGATAACAAAGGATTTTTACTAGTGATATCGATGTCAAGACCTTTAAGAGCTTGTATATTTTCTGAGTATAAATTTACAAAATTTCTCATTTGTTTATGCGTGTTGTTTACAGAGGGCAAATCTAAAATTTGATTAAGGTGTAAAGTAACTAACCGCCTCGGCGAGTGATATCTTTCTTTTAATAAGTCATAGGCCACTTTATAGTTAGCGTCAGAAATAGGGAGAGATTTAATTAAATTTAGCGGTTCTCCTGAGATAACGCTCAATAAATATTGAAGTTTAGAAACTGCTGGTAACGATGCATTTTCATGAATGCTAGCGTTAAATATATTAATGAATGACATCCATTCGAGAAATTCACCATCGAAATGTTTGAGTTCAAGCTTAGGCAGTCGTATATGTAACTGAGGAGTAACTTTTTCACATTTAGGCCTTGTTGATGACAACTTACTTTCTATCGAATATACGGTAGAATTAACATAATCGACTAACTCGTTGATACTGTTAAGAGGAGCGTAGTTGGGTTGAAAATTCGGGTTAGCCTGTATTTCTAGTTCATGATAAATGTCCAAACTATCAGAAAATTCTTCACGAAGCTTATTTATAGATTTAGCGCACACCAACAATTTTTGCAAGATTGACTTATCAGATGTTTTTTTTTGTTAGATCAAAAATCTCTTGAATTTGACTAAATATATTGCCTTTCTTTGATTTAATAACTTCCAAAGATTTTGCCATGATTAAATGATAGTTTTAAGTAGAATATGAGATAAATGCTTTAACTTTTTAAATTACAAAATGTTTTAAAGAGATTAGGTCCTAGAGCGTATATGTTTAACGGAGAAATAAATAAGCCTAAGTAAACAACAAATCGACGTAGGCTCAATGAGATAACCTTCTATAAACAACTGAAATCACTTTTCATAAACTTTTACAATTAATTTAAACCAACATATTAATACACGCCAAAGCCAAACAAAGATAAGAGAGGATCAGCTGTTTCATATACTGCGACATGAAACTAGTTTTCCAGTGTTTGCATGCACAGACAAAGTTTGAAAAAACTTGTAGAAATTGTAGAATGAACACGTATAATGAATTGTATTTTATTTTATTTTTTATATAGGTCTTAAAGCTCAAGATATGGCCCGGCTGGGCCAAATTTGTTTGGTAACAATACTTTCGGAGGACCAATAATTATTATAAAAAAAAAATAATAGTTTGTACTTACGTGCACCGTGAAATACACACTTATCACACTCGCGTATTAAATAAGCGATTTCTGGCCAGAAAACGTGTTCGTATTCCAAGCACTGGTCACATTCGATATAAACATTAATAAAATAGTTACATTCACGTATTCTAGTACCTAAGGTACGGAGATTGAAAAGTTTAATAGTATACTAGAACGTAGCGGATCGATCTACACTCCCGAAAGGTCTAACTTGCTTTGCGGGTTCAAACGGCAGAACCAACCTTATCACGGGTGAGATTTGTCTGACTTTGGCGGCGGGTTTAAAATAAAAGAAATGAGTCTATATTCATTTTAAATACTTAACATGCCCTATTATTTCCCCCAAGCAATTTTGTAGTAGTGCTGGAGTAATATTATCTAATCCAGGCGCTTTAAAAGCCTCAAAAGACAGAATCGCTTCTCTCACCTTTTGCGCTGAGATCACCTGCCCAGCAATATTCCAGTTCGCCATCAGCACAGTATGACGGAGGTTTTGAGCTCCGTTCCCTACCTGTCTAATATCGGGAAAACTGTTCCTCATGTTTGTCAGTAAAGCTACCATCAGTCTTCTTGACAAACTTAAGCTCTCCCCTATGTCCACCTGCTAACACCTTAAACAGTCTAATAGTGTCACTCAGTGTGCTTGTCTCTGAGCACCACTTTTCCCAAGAAGCACGTTAGTAGTAATGGGTATACTTTATCCCCCCAATGAGAGAGCAGTATTTCTTACCCCCACTCCTTCCTAAGCCCCGCCCCTTTTGTTTGATAGGTCGATGGTGGTTAAGATGGCGTCGACGCCCCGCCCCTGGTGCTGGTGGAGGAGCGGAAGGGCCATCTTGTTCTGGTGATGACGTTTGGAAAAAATATAATTCTTGGTTGGGGAATGGAACCTAGGACGTTTGGTTTGCTGGCGTGTGACGCTAGCGACTGAGCTACGAGTCGTTCAGTTGTGTGTAACTGTACGATTGTGGTACAAGTAGGTCTTGGAAATTTCGGTAGTATAAAATAAGAGTAATACGTGTATTTTAATAAATATGAATTTATTGTCTCAAAAAAAATAAAAATATATCGACAAGGGCAAATACGTAATTTAAATACAATATATAAATCTAACAATTATTTTAAAAAATAATAATATTAGGACTAGAATAAATACGAATAATAAAAATATATGAGCAAGAACAAATACAATATATATAAATCTAACAATAATTTTAAAAAATAATAATATTATAAATCTAACAATAATTTTAAAAACTAATAATATTAAGACTAGAATCAACTCATCAATACATATTTCAAATATAATATAATTAAAATTAAGCAATGATAAAACTAAATATAAATAAGAGTAATATCTCACGCACACCAACAGTCACACAAAAATATTTTTAGAAAATATATTACGCACAGTAGGTTAGCGAATATTGGGTTCGCGTGACTTTAAAATTCGGTGTAATATTTGTAGGTGACATCACAGCAACATCACAGTTATGCGATATCGAAGTCGAACCACACCATCAATTACTCCTCATCAGAATTGAACTACAATATAGGTCAATTCTAGTAACGAGTCTTTGATGGTGTGGGTCGATTGCGATAGTGCATAAATATGATGTTGCTGTGGGTGTCAGAGTACAAATATTACACACCCGATTTTAAAGTCACGCAAAACCAGCATTCGCATGTATCCTTGGCTGTGGGTAAAATATTTTCTAAGGAAGACAGCTCCAGCCATCGCTGTCCTCAGTGGTGGCCATTCCATTACAACATGCCACCCCCAAGCAAACACACACACACACACACACGCACACAGTAAGTAGGTTAGCGAATGCAGGGACCGCGTGGTAATATAGGGGAAATAAAATAATTACGATTGGGATCTCAGCAACATCAGCAATTACTCACTATCAGAATTGAACTACAATATAGGTCAATTCTAGTAGTGAATCTTTGATGACGTTGCTGTGGGTTCCAAATCGTAATTATTTTTATTTCCGATATTACCACGCAAGACCGGCATTCGCATGTATCCTGAGCTTACCGGGTGCGTAAGCTGCCTTAAGGGCTACGGAAGGCAGCTCCATCCATCGCTGCCTTCTGTGGTGGTCATCCATTACAACATACCACCCCCATGCACAAAGAAATGCGGGTATATATGGTATATACACCTCTTCAAATGAGGAAAACTGTTGGTTTTACGTGAAAATGAATGTAGGAAGTAATATTTTAAAACAAGTGTCACTGCAAGGTTTAAAATACTGCTCAATATTATCATATTCACATGAAAACAATAATCTTACCTCTTTGCGAGAAGTGTTATTCCTCTAGACTCCGCATTTCTTCGTCAGTAGTTGACAATAAAGTTGTGACGTCAATTCCGTCCAGAGCCTCGAGCGTGACTGGCAGCGGCTCAGGAGGTATCTCAGACGTCATTTGTCTCCGTATGTCGGATATAATATAGTCCACAATATCCAGGCTCTGAGCAATCTCCTCATCTGCGGTGGACGGTGGTGGCTTGGATGCTGGTGGTTGGGGAGGCAGAGATGTTGATGGTGGTGTCACCTCATCTGGCGCTGCGGTGAACGGTGGCTTGGATGCTGGTGGTTGGGACGCTGAAGGCAGAGATGTTGATGGTGGTGCCACCTCATTTGGCGCTGCGGTGGACGGTGGCTTGGATGCTGGTGGTTGGGATGCTGAAGGCAGAGATGTCGATGTCCAGGTATGCGCTGGTGGTGGTTGCTGGCCGTCGTACGGGCGGGACCTCCTCAGATATCTATCCCATGACTGGCTGATTATAATTCGACCGTCGTTTGTGCATGGGAGATAGGATACTCCCGACGAAATATTTAGTGTCACCAACGGGTACCCCGCCGCCGTAGCCTCTGATCTCAGTCTCAGCATCTGACTGAAATACCGACAACACAATTTAGTAATATGAAAACACGGAATACTATAAAATCTGAAAGACTAATTCACAGTATAATTTTAAAAATTAAGTCAATTTAATGAATAAATACAATGTTTATGAAAATATATGTCCAAAATAGGTAATACAAAACAAAATCTAGTGTAAAATGAAATGCTGAAAAAGAACAGCTACCTTATACTATTTTATTAAAAATCGATATATGTTTAGCACATAATATATCCAACTGTTTGAGCTCGCTTAAAGTTAATAAAACACGACAGTATAATTATTTGTGAAATTTGTAAAAAGCAATATGAAATGAAGGTTATTCAAAATTAAACACACATATATAAAGTATTTTTAAATAAATATTCGTTGTCACTTACCTAAATAAGTCATCAGCCAAGCCCGGCAATATAGACCTGATCAGCTCCCTCAGCATGTCGTCGGTATAACGAGTGAGGTTGAATCCAGGCACCATCTCAAGCAACTGTGTCAGGTATCCTCTGAAGCTACTGTGAGAGATCTACTAGTGTGTTGTTGATATATACTCTTCTCCCCAACGTTTGGTAGGGGTATCAAGTTCTCACAGTTGGTATCCGGTTGTCAAGGTCTACTGGTTCAGCTTCCCACGCCTTCTACCGAGTTCAACAACTCTCACTGGCTCCACGACCGCAACGTCCGGTTCTCAAGGTTTACCAGTTCGCAAGCCTATGAAAGATAAACACGTATAGTGGCGGATGTGGGCGTTCTGCACACGCTACATACTTCAAGGCTAAGCGAGCACAATTGACAGGCAAACACATGTCCACATGGTAGACTTGCAACTTGCAATTCTTCTGCACAACAAATCTTACATTTCAAACGATCATCCTCATTACGTTGCACTAGATCACCGTCGTCGTCGTCGTCGTCGTCATCGTCATCATCATCATCATTGTCATCAAAAACAGTTCTAATATCGATATTCATTTCTTCTACTTTAAATTTTACAATCCATGCTAATTTACATTCATGAAACCATTCAACGTGTTCGACAAACGGGTCATCTGTAGGTTCCCAACCTTTGAGACCTCCCCCACAACTAAAACATACAGTATGGTCATCTTCTCCGGTGTAGAAAAAACCGGTCAAGCTTAGAGTATATGGATTCAATGTTTCGCTTTCCACACCCTTCCAATTACGAAAAGAGGATAATCTGCTGTTCGCAAGTGAATAACGTCGATGAACTGGGTTCTCAATTGTAAGAGAATCGGGCCAAACCATGTCTGTCTGTGGAATGACTGAAAATCTTAAATGTCTTGTATTCTTATACACTTGTTCTCTGTGTCTCATACGGGGTTGAAACCGTCATCATTATGCCCACATTACAAGTTTGGAAATAGCCGACGCTATTTACCAGTGACTACCACAAAATGCAGTCCCTACGGGCAATCGACTTTCAAGTAGGGTGTTAACCCCGAAGGTCGATTACCCGAATGAAAATGGCTCCAACCACCGCCATCTCCTGTAACTGCCACTCCATGACAAAATGCAGTTCCCAAACAGCCAAGAAGGTTTAGGAGGACTTGTCCTACGCCAGGGACCTTCAAAGGCAAAGCTTTTTTTTTTGGTGCTTTAAAGGTTTACAGGGAGTTACCCCGTGCCAGGGACCTTTAAAACATTTTTCTTGAAGGTTTACGGGGAGTTAACCCACGCCAGTGACCATCAAGTTTTTTTTTTAATTTTTTTTGAAGCTTTAAAGGTTTACAGGGAGTTACCCCGTGCCAGGGACCTTTAAAACATTTTTCTTGAAGGTTTACGGGGAGTTAACCCACGCCAGTGACCATCAAGTTTTATACTAAGCGATAAGCAAAATCGTAATAATATCTTGCACTGCGCAGTGCACATTTACAATGTACATAAGTGTTTGGTTGCGGTAGTATGCACCTGAAGTAAATACGGCTGTTGTTGCTAGACGAGTATTTCTCAGGCAATTCCATGACATGTGGAAATATTGAGCCTTTTCCAAACCTTTTGTGAAAATGGTGGAAAACGGTATGATTCGCAATAGTTGCTCATCAAAAGGTATACTACCTTCGTACCAGCTGATACGAGCCTGCCTGTAACCATCGAGCAGACGTTTGTGACGATTCATTTAAATTATGAAATTTGTAAGGCGGTTTAAAAATGGTAACACTTTGATAGTGTTCGGAATCGACATTCAAGGTCGATTACCCGAAATGGCTCCAACCACAGTCATTGCCTGTAACTGCCTAACATGACAAAATGAAGTTCCCAATGGAAACAGCCAGTTTTAAACTCTAATATCTTGCACTGCGCAGTGCACATTTACAATCTACATAACATAAATGTTGTGTTGCGACGGGCAATCGACTTTCAAGTAGGGTGTTTACCCCGACATTCAAGGTCGATTACCCGAATGAAAATGGCTCCAACCACCGCCATTTCCTGTAACTGCCACTCCATGACAAAATGCAGTTCCCAATGCAAACAGCCGGTTTTAAACTCTAAGCGATAAGCAAATCATAATAATATCTTGCACTGCGTAGTGCACATTTACAGTCTGCATAAGTGTTGTGTTGCGGTAGTATGCATTTGAAGTAAATAGGGCTGTTGTTGTTGTTGCTAGACGAGTATTTCTCAGGCAATTCCATCACATGTGGATGGAACTGCCGCAAATATTGAGCCTTTTCCAAACCTTTTGTGAAAATGGTGGAAAACGGTGTTAGCATGATTCGCAATAGTTGTTCATCATAAGGTATACTACCTTCGTACCAGCTGATACGATGATATTTTGCCTGTAACCATCTAGCAGATTTTTGTGACGAATCATTTAAATTATGAAATTTGTAAGGCGGTTTGAAAATGGTAACACTTTGATAGTGTTCGGACACCACAGCCAGTTCCTTCACAACGTATTTGCCATCGTTGTCGACGAAGGCATGAAACTCCACTACTGCTTGCATGTTTGTCTGCCAACAAAAGTTTACACAAAAATTAATATTAATAAAAAATTAATACTAAATAAATTCGTAAGATATGAAGTAATTTAAAGAGCCGCTATGGTATGAAGTAACATACGAACGTGTACCTAGCAAGAAATATATAAATCGTAGAAAGTAACGTATATATATTATTAGGCATGAAACTCAACCACTGCTTGCATGCTTCTTGTACAAAACAACTTCCTCGTACAACTTGTCTGCCTCGGGGAGAGTACTGGACACGATCTCGTCCGTGGCTAGACACTCAATGATGTAAGACCCTAGTTGTGGTTCATTATAAAACAGTTCGCTGATGCGCCGGTTTACGAGCGGTATGGTATCCATTAATAAATTCCATTCTGGTAGGCCCAAGGTGACCCTGTGTTTTCCGTCAAACAATGCGATATAACGTTTACCGAAGACAGTCTTTATTGTGATATCGCCGTTAGTTAGTGTAAACTTACGTTGTTCTCCTTCAGGCAGCGGTAGTCGTGTCTTGAAATCATTAAAGTCGTTGTACGTGAAAAAAACAAATTTTCTACCAGCCTGTATAAGGACGCCTAGTTCGTAGACGGTGTGCTGAAAAAGCCCGGTCGCGACAAACTTCGTACACTGGTCATTCAGAAAATACACAGACTTTAGAAATATGCCCAACGGACGAGCGGTACGGTCTACATCCATCGCGTCCATGACGACAACTGAGACTAAATGCGAACAAATAGGGTAATATATCACAGGGTGTGGTCACAGATTACGTAATCTTTTTAACAACACCTGTTAGCAGGTTATAGACAATATGCGAATCGTGAATAATCAAGCAGTAACCGGAAGTATTAGGCGGAATATTTTCAGACGCCTCGATTTCAAGTCTCACATCTACAGGCCCTGATTTTATCGTATCGTTTTGTTTCGAACAATCGATTACAAAAATCGGTGCTTTTTGCTTAAAGGTTGACAAGTCTAGACATGGTGATGGTTCGCTTGAATAATAGGACTGCTGAAATCTAACGTACATGTCATACAAAATGGCGGTGTCGCCGAGAATATTATCGTAGGGAAAGTACTGAGAGTTGAGATACAATTTTACATCCGTTACCTTGCAGCTATCAAACTCTGAAGCATTTGCTTTAATCTTGTTTTTGCGATCGATTTGCAACGCGAAAATTACGTAACGAGGTTTTTCCAGTTGCGAAGATGTCTTTACAGTCCAAGAGAGTTGTTTCGTGGACGGTAAACCGGGATATTCTATTAGTTCCCATTTCCGGTGTGGTACGTGAACGGTGACATCGCGTTCAATCATTTTCAAAAGTTTCAATTTTATCGGATCGGCTACGGAGACGTGCGGAACTCGCCAATAGATAGTATTTATTTTCAGATCAATATTTGTCGCATCCGTGCTAACTATTGCGTTTAAATTTGAAGATGAACGCAAAAGGACAAGCTCCTGTTTCACGTTGACTACAATTCTATTGTAATCCTCGAAAAATCCCATCAACATACGCAACGGTATAACTATGTTGAACTCTTTACAATCGTTATTTGTTTTACCCACTCCTAGCCAACCGCAATTTCCGAGTTTATTTTTCTCGTGTTCGCGCAACGAAAGCAAGTTCTTAATGGTGGTCGTTATACCGACATTCCTGGTCCTGTCTATTTCGTTGCCTCCGATTTCGTATCTGATATCGTCGAAAAGAAAAGCTATAGCATTATTTATCAAAGACACGTCAGCGGCCGCTCCTCCGTCTTTTGTCCCAGTCAACGTACCTTTTATATGCAGCGTGCTCTGAAAAGGTATCGTAATGACATCTTGTTGATGAATGGGAATACGAATTTCATCGTTATTACCAAACGTAGCGGAGGAGTACGGTCGATGAGTATGGTACTCCAGTCCGTTGAGGGTGTTGTCGTACTCGGCGCTAGAGTCGATTGCCAAAAGGTTTTCCATTGTTCACTTTAAAACCCAAAGATCTGAGGAACCTAACGTTTCGCAGTGTTAACTGTGCCGTCGTCGGACGTAAACTGCCGCCCTTCTTATAGAAGCGCTCGTTAAATATTAGTCCCATCTCGACGTCTACGTAAATGTAATCGTACGGAAATGTTTTCTCCACGGAAATCTATTATATCACCGTTCTGATCTCGTAGACTTACAGTGATATTATGAATGACGCTTACGTTGACAGGTAAATATATTACGCTCTGAGGGACTTCTACAATTTTATAACCGGGTGGTACCTGCGGATAAAATTCGTGCAAGGTATGGCATTCTATGCCGTTTTGAAACGATCCTGCGACTATATTGCAATCCACGCGTATCACGTTAACCCTGATGATATCTACAGGCCGGTCAGAAGAGTGTTTATGATTTGCCTCTAACTTCTTCTTACTGAACCCCATCAGCTGGCCTATAGACATGGCCTTGTCGAAAAAGATTGCGTGCGAACATTTTATTTCCACTTTGAGTGTGTTATTATTCGGTGTCAATACTAAAACAGTATCGGGAACTAGTTTCGTTTTAATGTACCTCTCAATATCGGATATTTCGTACGATCCGGTCGGTAATGAAATCGTGTGAACGTTTTTATCATCGCCGTAATGAAAAAGATTGTTTACATCCTCAACGATATTTGGTATCGAGTTGTATGTTGCCAGATCGATGAAAGCTATTTCCCACTCGCCTTTTGATACATCAATTGGTGGGAAAAAGTCACAAGACAAAACAGCAGTGTGATCTGATAGAACTATGCTCATGACGTTAGAAACTTTAGACACAAATGACCGCAAACGACTGAGTTGTCTTTTTGATGTCTCTTGTAGTTATAGTGTACGTTAGCGTTTTCGCCAAAATACCTACTTAGCTCAATTGGCGGTCGCAGATTCCCGAAACTATCATAGTACTCTATAGAGTTTCCTCTCTTTTTGTAACATACCCAATGGGTGCCGGGACCGGTTATACTATCCAAATTCACGATAGCCGATTCGTTTCTTAAAGGTCGTGCAGGTAATGTATCTCTCATGTATACACCTCTGAACCACGGTACTCCCAATGCTAAAGCGTATCTTTCCAGTTCTATATTAGTCAACGGTCTAATGGGTATACAATCTATCGACGTTTTTTTTTCGTACATCTTTTCTTCTTCTTCCCGCTACCTTGTTTCTTGTACGGTTTCAAGTAAAGCCCTTTGCCTTGCAGACGTTTCAACAGGTGTTGAACGGTAGGCTTTCGACGACGACGTCTTTTACCGCCGCCAAATGCTGTCTTAGCTTTCATCGCTGCCGTTACGGCCAAAGCAGCGGCGCGTTCACCGAGCGATGCGTCACCCGCTTTGACTCTGCTCCAAGCTTTTCCCGCTAAGATTTCGTCGGCTACGCGTCTTCTATCTGAATCACTGTAGTTGCTGTATGAGATATCGTGTTGTTTACAGGCTTCGTCCAACGGATTTATACCTTTATCACCGCGTGCCAACCGTGTCTTCAATTTTGTTCCCGGTCCACAATAATTGTACGAAGGTAAGTGTAACTCGACTGGAAGTAAATCGATGGCCTTATTCAAAACACCAGACACTAGTCCACGTCCTGTCTTTACGACACCGCGTTTACGACTAACAGCTGTTTTCCGTTTGACACCCATTTTATTAATGATTCATAACAGTCACTGTTACGCCTACTTATAAAATATGTCTTTCAAGATTGCATATAACTCTCGGAGTCTAGTCGTCTTCATGCATCGTATTTTCAAAACATCGAAAATTATTTTTAAAGTGTTCCCGTATTTATTATCGCCTATTGACCTTGTCGATCTATTTTTCATTCGACATCTCTCGCATTAGCGTGTCTCGTAGGCTTTGAATAGCCGTATTCAATTGCCTTTGCGAAACAGCATCGTTATCAGCTATACCATCGGCTATCCCCGATAACCGCTTAGAGTTTAACCAGTAGTAGTCGCCCGTCTCCTCGGAATGCAGAGTGTATTTCTTTATCCAAGATTTAATTTCATGAAGCTGACGAACGTTAACTGCGTCGACATCGGTGAAACCGTCTCGAACATTAGTTATACATTTTCCGTTTGCGTTATACATTTCACCGATCGGCAGTAGGGTGAGAAACAGCGTATTTTTCATTAGAAAACCCAGTGTGACCGCATCTTGTTGGTACAAAGGTTCTTCGACCTGAGCGAGCCGCTTATTTTGAAAACTCCAAACAGTTTTGTCTTTTCGAGGCACCCTATCGTCCACGTATAATTTTGTAGCGGCGTCATTTTTATACAAAGGCGCTTTAACATTACATATGGTCACTCCGTGAGCGTCAAATTTACCCTCTGCGTTTTTCGATAAGAAATTATCTCTGACGTACTTCATGTTAATAGCGTCAGAGTCTTTCATAGGCGCCGATACACCGCACACCCTTTGGTCGCCAAAGGAAAAACAATCGGCTAGTTTAATAGGAACCAACGATTCCAAGTAGGCTCTCGTTACGGCATCATCTTTTTCTTTCGGCTCTCCGAGACCTCCCAAAGGCAAGCCTTTTGTATGATATCTATTCTTTATTCGAGTCAAACAGTTTTGTTCGAGATACGTTTTGGACACTGCATCGTCGTCCTCAACGGGTTGACCTAGACCACCTACAGAAAAGCCTTTAGTGTAGTATTTTTTCCTATCCTCGTTGAAACCTAAACATTTTTTCGCTATCGTACCCGCATTGACGGCATCGCTGTCCTCAATAGGATCACCAACATTGCGCAATAACTTGCCTATCGCGTCATAATGATTACCATCGGGGGTCAGACCTATCCCGTGCTGATGATGATAGGGATGGGGAGCGTTAACCTGGTCCGAAAAACGTCCAAACTTATCGACGCTCATCTTATTAATGTCCTAATTTTTCTATTTCCACTGCCTTTTATAAGACCCGCTTCCCTCAGCTCTTCTATAATGGAGGCAATTTCGTTCTCATGACCTGTATGACCTACCTCTTGAGATGACAAAAGGAGTCGTAACCTATCACAGAGTTCGTTAGGGTTGTCCCAATAGGCATAACCTTTACCGCTATGCAAACCGGTCGGCGGAAATAATCTCGATATAATTGCCTTGTACTTGGCGGAATTACTAGCACGGTTTATGGCTAATAGATGATTATAACCTTTCCTATGAGCACTGGTTTGTTCACAGATTTGTTTATAGGTGTTCAGGTCGGCCTTTGTGTATAATGTTTCATCGGGTTTGCGCATAAATATCAATTCATAGAGCCCTTCGGTTCCCTTGTAAGTGTCCGCGTCGATGATGATGTCACCGTTTTCGTCGTCAAACCTTATATACTTATCGCCTATCATAACAGTACCGTCTCCTGTTATTCGAGGACCGTATGTGTTATCAATTGTATTCCTATTGTCTTTAATCATTCTCAACACGTAGGTCCGCGGTAGACGATGTTTGAACATTGTATGGACATAACGAACACTATCTTCCTGGCCCGCCGGTGTTGATAGTAGCTCTTTAACAACACTACTTTGGCGCATCGGTGTAACTGAAGGTCCAGGCTCATCTGTTGATTCAGCTATTACTTCGGTATCGATGAATTTCGGAACATGAGTTTGTGAAGCATCATCCTCCATGTCTACATCCATTTCTTCTTCTTTTTTAATTTCCATTTTCGGCTGTGGACGACGAATTTTCGAAATTTCCTTAATGATAGGGCTATATTGTTTAGTCAAAATCCGTTCAGCATCTGCATCGCCGAATTTTATCTGCAGATACTTTCTCTTGATGTTCTCCCTCAAACGGGCGATCTCAGAGATAACTTGCTCCTCCTTTGGTGTCATATTGCGAAATGAACAGTAATTCGACTATCAAATAGCTTTTAAGACAGTTCCAAAGATCGAAAAAACACAGCGTAACGCTTTTCACGCAATAGGTACTGTACAACCTGTGATGCGGACGCTTTCATCAATTTCGAATTGTTCCAAGATAAACCTCGGCAGTATCTGTACATGTTGTTGTCAAAATATGGTATACTTTCCACCTTCTCGGCGCTTCTAAAGACAAAGGTACGTTTTATATTTTCACGCCATTGCGGTATTTCGGCTACTATTAGATTATCATCTCTAGGCATATCTTGCATGTACCGTTTTAGCGTCGGTATAGAGTTTTCGAGAAGATAACTATTCAAAAGCAGAAACTCATCAGTATTTGCCCCCGTGTATGTGCACCACATTTGAAGTTGCCTACGATCGACAACAGTATATTTTGATCCGTCAAAAGACAAGCCGAAATGATGACACTGATTAGGCACCGTCGGCAGGGCGGCCTTTAGAAATTCGGTTGTAAACACACCTTGTGCCTTATTATTTACAGCCTCGTAAAATTTACCTCTACTGCGTAAAGGTAGCGACGAAGGTCTAGGACCGTATTTCACATTGTAGCTAATGTCTACACAACACTTTACACTGCTGATAAGCTTGTACGCCTTTATAGGACCGACTATGGGAATTGTCCTTTCCGTGATTACTACACAACGGGACGCGTACGGCAATGAACAGCTGTACTGTAACATGTCGAGGTATACTTGCGTGTACTCTATGCCTCCGTGACTGGGAGTCAGTGTCCGATTGAAAAAATCAGGAAACGGCCGGAATCTGGATACCAAGTTTTGCGGATGCCGAACAGTTCCTTTCAACATGTGTTCATTGTATAATATCAATTCAAATGGTACACCTCCTTTATCACATTCGTGCATGAACCTAATCCAAATGTCTCGATTATAAATTCTATTTGCGGATGTGATCATTAACAGAATTATAGGCGGCAAACTCTTGCTGTACGACCCGAACCGCTTATGTCTCCAGCAGCGTCTATTAAATACATGTCCATGTCTATTCGTCCGGCTACAGTAGTTCCCGCAAAACCTCTTCTTATCGGGATAATAGAAACAACACAAATTTGATTTTGGTGTTTTGGTAGTACCGCTATTAGCATATGGCGAAATATCATTATAAGTGTATATACGCATTATAAATCTTTTACGAAGGAATCGAACCCGATTCTGTATCGACCCTGATCTATATCGCTGTCTTTATCTATTACTATAAAACCGAATTTGTCTTTCCAGGCTGTTGCACAGAGCTTTTTGAAAGTGTTAAACGACACGTCCGTGCCTACGTGATCCGAATGAATGTGTCTTAAATTCATATCGTCCTGTTTAAATACAACAATCAGGTTGGTATTGTCTCGGATTAAATGTTTGGGAATCCTACTGTACGTTTGACCGAGATAAAAAGAGTCAATTGAGCTATGTCTTCCCATACTGAAGTAATTACGTATGTTATCATGTTTTTCACACTGTATATCGTCAAAAATCATAATGGAATTCGGTTCCGCTTCATGTGGATTTATGATGTTGTCGTTATCACTGTACGGAAAATAACCGATACCCGATTCTTCCATCACCTTAGACAGAAACTTATATTTCGGTTGGTGAAGTGATTTTGAAAAAATATAAATGTTGGCGAACTTCAGTCCGTTTGCCTCGAACAAAAGATTGAAAATTACATTTGTTTTGCCGCAATTTGAAGGACCACACACAATTGCTCTAATAGTGTTGGGCAATAGGGGACTGTGACGAATTCGTTTCTCCTTTTCACCTACATAAGCGTCGAAATTATGTAGCTGCATCGTATATGGAGCAATCACTACACGCATCTCGAAAGACGTAACCAGAATGAATCAATTGTGCGAAAGACTTAATATTTATTTTCGAAACATATATTCTATTGCAGTATAAAGCAATTGTGACACATTGTCTCTGCAGCTAGTACTTTTCCAATCGCATGCTCGGGGTCGGATGCGGACAAGGTCAGTTGGGACAAAGCAATCGCGACCAGTACTTTTCCATTGACGTCAGCGCTTGCACATGGCCGGATGCGCATGGGCGGCTTGCCGGATGTGGTACAATGTTTCACAGTATAAGTTTATTTTTATCTACCCACGAGTTGTGGGTTTTATCGAAACCTTGCCATTTCACAAGAACCTTATCTCCTTTCCGGCGCAAAACTTTTTCCACCAAATAAACGTCGCCAACATTTGTTCGACTTAATTCTTCAGCATAAAACCCACCTTTTAATATTTCACCTCTCGAATCTTGTAAAATGTAGGTTTTAG
This sequence comes from Prosapia bicincta, assembly GCA_036971475.1. Lineage (NCBI taxonomy): Eukaryota > Metazoa > Arthropoda > Insecta > Hemiptera > Cercopidae > Prosapia > Prosapia bicincta. The sequence continues at coordinate 153,005,162 of JBAIZL010000005.1, read as the reverse complement.
GTGTGGACGGTACAACAGCGAACACGGTAAATACTTCTTGCGTCCAGTTTGGATAAAATCCTTTCGAAAAAACTTTTTTGTATTTGGATATTCTAACTCTATCGTCTACCTGGAATGATCGCGATTGAGGTATAGTACGACTATTTACTTTCTCGTTTATTCTAGCCAACAGCATTGCTTCATGTTTTTTTCTCACCTGACACGGTTTCATACCAATAGTACTGTGTACGGTTTTGTTGTATGACTTCACAATATCATCTAAAAAATCAGTCCATTTATGACTACCGCGAGCCGTAAATTCTAACCACATTTTACTTTTCAAAGTTCTGTTTAACCTTTCTACGATGGAAGCTTTTTTCTCGGTGTAAGTGTGATAGTGATTAATTTTATAGGTTTTCAATAAGTTTTGAACCGATTTGTTAAACCATTCTTTACCCTGATCGGTCTGAAAATGCTTCATACTGTGTTTCTCTAGTATAGGCTTTAATGCTGAAGCTACTTCGGAACCGGTTTTAGATTTTATCGGCACCGCAAACGCAAATTTTGATAAACAGTTAATCATAGTCAATATATACTTATAGCCTTTGTTTTCCTTTGCATAGGGAATCATCTCAACTAAATCAGCTTGATAAAGATCGTTTACACCTTTCAAAGTAACACTACGTGTTTTAAAGTTTCTACGAGCCGGCTTATGAAGCTCGTTAGCAATAGCACGTCTAACGTTCATTTCAAAACTGACCACCCTGATTTTACTTTTGGTACTTTTAAACCAACTGACTAGGTTTCCATCAACACCCAGGAGGTACAGTCCGAAGTCGTTCTTGTTTTTGGAAGCGTACCCGGGAAGTATTCCAAGGCCTATCCTCCCTGGCGGTCAGTTTTTGTCGTTCAATTTTACTTTAAATCCCATCCACACACACACATTCAGTCTTATAGACGATTAAGTCGAGACAGAGGACCATTCAACCTAGGTTTCACACACACACACACTCGTGCAACAAATATTTTATACCTTTTGTAAAAAGGTATTTTATTCAATACAAAAACACAATCTGTCTCACATTGCCACAACAGAAGCTATGTTCTTTTGTTGCTACAACACTTAGCTATTCACACAGCCTTATAGGCGTTTAGACCGTGACAGAGGGCCCATTCATTCAACCTAGGATCTCCACACAGCATAGGTCATACAAAAACTAAAATGGAACGACTTGATTTCACAACACCGTTCAGAATGATGGGAATCATTCTAGGCGTGGAACCTTACGGTACCCATAAGGTAGCGTATCGAAACCCCCGTTACGTTTTCTTTTCGCACCTGTGGTTCTGAACATTTTTGTTTCACACACAGTAATAACATCATGATCCTTTCTGCGACGTATACGCGGTTCAGTGACCATTATGCTATCCTCCTCTGTTTGTTCATTCAATACTAATTTCTTTAAAGAATCGAAATTCAAATAACCCGAGGTGCGGAGATTTAAAGTCAGTCCTTTAATTTTGCAAACTGTAACGGTTTTGTCATTTTCCGGACACATTACCTTGTAACCGTACGTTTTCGGACCTCCCGAAACAAATTCTGTTATATATGCAGAAGGACCATAGTCTGCCAGTTCGTCTGTCATCTGTCCCAAGTAGTCTCCTGTCGATACATCGTGCGTACCGTCTTTGTGGAGATAAATTACACTATCTGTGTCGTAATAGAGGACCTGTGATCCCAACACGTCCAAATACTCATAGAGCTTAAGACGAGCATGGGCTGTAGTAAATGCAGCGAGAACGACATTTACTGTTGGTAGTACATCACAGGTGTTGTCGGTGTAGCACCAGTTCACTACGACAACGTCCTCGTTAACCTCTTGTATATTGTTTACATCAATTGACGGTGACGTTAACAAGTTGAACAGTTCATTCGGCTCTCTTACTATTGTAGTCTTTGGCTGGTTTTCACGTTGTCCAAACTTACCCCAAAAGGAGTTTAACATTAATTTAGCCAACGACCTGGCACCAGGATTTTTTTCAATTTTCATCGGGTCAAGTCTAACCCCCTCGTTGTCGAAATAGCTTTGGACATAGTCTATTTTGTCTTGTTCAGTACGACACCACTCTGGGTAACCTGAAGCCTCCTGCTTTATTTTTAAAAATTTATTAATATAGTCGGTAAACAGTCCGTTCCCTTTGTCAAATGAAGCCATTTCGTATTGCCAGAGCTCATACATTTCCAATATCACGTAACCTTTCTGCACAGCTTTGCGTATCTCGTCCATAGTCCATGTTCCTGTCAACGTCCGTTCGTCAAGAGAGTGAGTACAGTCTCCAGGTATAAGGTTCTCACCACATGTACGGCATAGGATGAACATCAATTTATCGTTCATCCTGACCGGCAGCACTGGATGATACAAATCCCGAGGAGGTAGGACTGTACATTTCAGGAGGCCGTCAGCAGACATTCCTGCGGCTCTACACTCATTATTGCCGACGTGTATTTGCGGATGTCCTATCGGATATTCTCGGTACTTACACACCCAGGGGTACAAGGAACAAACATCAATGTACCGAATCTTCTCGTTCTCCTGACACATATGGTACGATTTTACATTCCCCGTACGACCGCCGAAAAACGCATCTCGAGGGTTTAGTGGTGTGAGATGTATTAGAGGGTGGGAATCAAGGTATGCCATCCTTTTGTTTATTTTTTTCATCCTATAAAATTCACACTCCCACAACTCGACAACATTATAATGACGGGACAACTTAGCCGTCTTAGCTTTAGTCCTGGTCAGTCGAGCACTATGAGTGTCTGACGGGTCGTCGATTAGAGGTGAATCACGCCCAAATGTGTAACAGTTTGGACATCCGTGCCAGTAACAGCCGTGAAATTCATATACGGTCTTCGTTTGGTCACATAGCCCGTCAACCTTTATACCATCTACTTTAATGTCACGACCTCTACCAGCATGCTCCAGTCGATAGCCTTTCTGGTCTTCGATCCATGAGAGCCACTGTAGAGCAATGGTGGACTGCTTATCGACGAGTCTGTATCCATTCTTGGGCAGTATGCCTATTGTGTTTGGCTTGAGAAAAGTTCTTCTGAACGCTAGGCTACACGCGCTAGCAATAGTGACGGCCTCGAGAAACGGATCTACATTGCATTCCTGCAAGAACGAAGCACGAAACTTTATACAGGCTTGAGCTAATATATCAACATCAGAAAGGCAATATTCGAATATTTCCCTTTGAAAATTGAATACATAACCGTTGGAGACCTGTTCATCGTACCACTGTAAGAATTTTGTATTGTTCTTTTCGAACATTGAGTCAGGACAGTAGTATTCCTTTGCTGGAATAGGACCTACATAATTTTCATTGGCCACTGTGTTGAAAAGGTGGGGAAAGTAACCCTTCTTTTTTTCGGGAGGTAGGTCGAACGCTTCAGGGAGTTTAGACAATGCCATTGGCATATAGTTTAGAGAATCAATAAACTTTATGTTATCGATCTCCATCTTTATAATCCTAGTTCCACGCATTATCAATTCAGGTGTAAACTGAGTTTCTTCCAGAACGTATTTCAAAAGGAATTGGAAATCAAATGCCTGTCCATTATGAGCGATAACGCACACCTTTTTAAACGTTTTACGCGCATCCATTATGTAGGCCATGAACCCTTCAACTGGACTCTCTTTAAAAACACGAGTTCGTGGCGTACAATTACGGCAACGTTCGCCATTTACGCATTTCCAACAGTACTGTTGAGAAATGCATAAGTTTACCCTGTGCACGTGAGTGCTATCAAGGACTTCGTCTTGACGCGTTTCCAGGTCGAAAAATAGAAACATGAAATCTTTAACTGGAGGCTTTTGTGTATTGATTTTCATGTAACACCGATGGTTAGCCGGTTTGTACTCTAAGCACATTTTACAATAAACCTCTCCACACTGATGTGTGCTTTTACGGTCTGTAGTAAATATTACCTTCTCACACATTAGACATTTTCTAATATACTTGCAAACGCTTACGGAATGTGTGTTGTAACATTGCTGGTTCATAAAATGACGGTTACAGTCACCGCATTGAATACCACCGTTGTCGTCTAGCACACACGGTGGAGTCCGTTTACATGAATAACAGGTAGCTGAACATTTGTGTTTGCCTAAAGTGTTGTACGGTGTCCGACATGCTTCACAGTAGAAATGACACGCAAACGCGCTAGTTAAACTGGTAATCACATTAAAATGGGACTTGTGAAATAGCAAATTTATTTTATACTTGGGATTGTTCACATTACCTTCAAAAAACACATGCCTACCTCTACTACCGTAACTGTACACCGTGATTTTATATTCAGTTAAATGATTTTGAAACGCTTGTAACTCATTCACACCCGCACCTGACTCGGTAATTTCTACATTAGCGTCAGCCATTAGTTGCTGTGCCCTAACGGTCTGACGTTTACCTTTGTTCTGTATTATAGCTTTATATTCTTTATCATTTTGCGCCCGAGCAATGCCAACCACAAGAGCACAAGGCAAGCACAAAGCATCTTTATTTGTAATTACAACGATTCCCGTTCTGCTGTGACACTCTTCGCCAAAGTTATTGTAAATCCCACGCCTACTTCGACCCCGCCCTACAGGTACTCTAACCTTGGTACACGATACCTGGAAGGTATCACCTGACATAAATCCCTCAGCGTTACTCTGGATTATTCCACCATAAACGTCCCAAAGAATGTCTGACGTTAATTCCGAAGCAGGCCTGAAGGCTACGTACCCAGGTGTACGATTCTTAAAGTTTATGCTAGTCATAGTAAACCCAAGTCGATCTTCGTCTGTTGTACCCCTAGTCACAGATTCAACCAACTCTTGAAGTCCCTGTCTAACCCATTCAATCTCTCCTACACCTTCAGGGGGTGTATTGAATTTAAAAACAATTTTATTCCCGTATAAACGGAATTTCTTTACATAGGTTTGCACATTAGAAAAAATATACACGGCCATAATATAGGTTTTATTTTAAGAAGTCAAATTAGAAACAGAGATAGGATAACAATCACACTTACCTCTTTGCAGTCAGAATGAGACCCGAGTATACTGTGCTAACTGTTATATAGCTAACTGTTTATTAGAAACAGAGATAGAATAACAATCACACTTACCTCTTTGCAGTCAGAATGAGACCCGAGTATACTGTGCTAACTGTTATATAGCTAACTGTTTATTAGAAACAGAGATAGAATAACAATCACACTTACCTCTTTGCAGTCTGAATGAGACCGGAGTATACTGTCCTACCTGTAATATACGGGTTTATATAGCAACCTGTTTAGAGTGGGAGACATAGGCCAGCGATTTCTAATTACTGCACGGCCGCGAGTAGGAGTGAAAGTAGGTCAGCGATTTCTAATCCTTTCACTGCGCGACCGCGAGTGGGAGTGAAAGTTCAACGATTTCACACGGCACAACCTCGAGTGTGGGAAAAGGTCAATGATTTCTAAACTTTCTGTTGCGTGACACAGCCGCTTTGGGCAACTACACAGAGGACGCGTGGGGAGTTGCACAGTATATAAGCCGGTACCAACATACAGAGAGCATCAGTCTTCAGCGCTTTGCAGTTAGGTGCGTTGTGAGTGTTTTATCTTAATTATGAATACTGCAAGTCAGCTCTCCGAAAATTCGACAGTTAACCGGTTCAATGCGGTTCCGGTTTACGAGCGAATTTTGGTGTCGTTAAAGTCGTTGGCGTTGAATAAAGAATACGGCATTATCTGTGCGAAACTCGTAACAACCGTTCATGGCTCGTCTATTCAGGTTGACTTTGATGACGACGATATAAAAAAGACTACTTTTTTTCCGAAACGGTATACCGCTATAGTGCAAGATTCCGATCTTCCGGAGTTGGAGAAATGCAAATTTGTCATTACACGTCATGTCGGTAAGACGGTGATAATGGAAATACGGCCGTAAATCTTATTTATTTTCAAGGGGGTGACATATTTTAATGGAGTGGTCACCACTGATCACAGCGTGGCTGGAGCTGTTTTCACTGGGACGAACTATTAGAGTTCGTCCCACGGGGAGCTGGCTTGAGCGGTTCCGGTTTACGAGCGAATTTTGGTGCCTTTAAAGTCGTTGGCGTTGAATAAAGAATACGGTATTACCTGTGCTCGTAACAACCGTTAATCTGTTCAAGTTGACTTTGATGACGATATAAAAAAGACTACTTTTTTCCGAAACGATACTGCTATAGTGAAAGATTCTTCCGGAGTTGGAGAAATTTCGGTAAGACATGGTGATAATGGAAATACGATGTTTTCACTGGGACGAACTATTAGAGTTCATCCCACGGGGGGGAGCTGACTTGATTAACGAATACTCTTTTAAACAAATACTTAATTATCGATATATTTCAGAAACTATCGATTTATTTCAGAAACACTATGACCGATAGACGAAATCAATCAGAGGTGAGTATGAAATAGCGTGTTTTTTTTTGTTAAAGTTTTTATGTTTCGTTATTGCAATTTTTCATTGATTTTCAGTCTAATGACACAACAAACAACGATGATTCTAGCTACGATGAAACGGGCATTTGGGAAGAATTAGACAATCATACTAACGAAATCGATCGTAACAGACGTAGCCCATCAATATTACAAAGGGCTGCATGGACACCGTACCATAGACGCCAATCGATGGTTGATCACAGCAGGGAGACTACGTCACAGGTAATTATAAACAATTTAGATTATTAACAGTTTCATTTTCATATCTACTAAGCTTTTTTCCTTTCAGGAAACACACATTACGACTCCTCCTAGAGTACCTGATCGTAGCAACACCGCCCACCCAACATCGGTGATTATTAATGAACTGCCTTTACTGTTTCCAAACAATTTAGATTATTAACAGTTTCATCTAATAAGCGTTTTTCTTTCAGGGAACAAACACTCCGTCTAGAACCAGAGGACCTTTGGCTGATCGTAGCAACACCGACCACCCAACACCGGTGATTATTGTATTCTTAATGAATTTTTACTGTTATCTTCCTATTTTTCATTACTAAAATAAATTGTATTTTATAGGCTGCATTATTAAATCACGTTGTAAATAGACTCAGAGATCGAGCGTCTCATTCGGGTGAACTAGAGGAGGAATTGCAACACATACAAGGACACGAGCATTCTCGTATTGACTGTTTCCTTTGCTTAGGAAGTAGGACAAGATATCCTCCTCAATATTCAGTAAGTTTTATTGTACGATGATAATAGCTGTACTATCAAAGGATTATAAATGAATTTCATTTCTAATTTTCTTAGACGGCTGTGGGAAATGCACGTGCAACTGCAGCTCGTAACGTATCGGCTGATGCACTGCAGATACTAAAAAGGCTAGTATCAGACTTAGAGACAGCGTTTCAAAGAGACGGATATGAACAAAACTTCTACGCAGTCGGCGTATGGAGGATCATGATGAGCGATCTGGACAAACTTCTTGAAGAGGGCCGAAGAAGAGTGGCTGTCGCTGAAGCGGAGGCTATAATGGCCGATCGAATCCCTTCATTCGTAGCCGTAAGTGTTACAATTTGTAAAAACTGATATTTATGCTATTCATTTACAATAATATAAATTATCTTCTTTGTTTTGTATGTTGAAACAGAGAACATCAGAAGAGCAGAACGACGGAGACCGAAACAGCGGCTACCGTATAGCAGACTGTACTGTCTGCTTAGAAAGACCACCATGCACTGCCATCATACCCTGCGGTCACGTGTATTGCAACCAGTGTGCGGAAAGGGTGCAGAGGTGTCCCATATGCAGGAAACCTGCTGACAGACGCTACCGACTATTTCTGAACCTGGAATAATTGTTTAAATTATCATAGTATTCGTTAATGAAGTCTTCCCTCTAAATTCAGACTTAAAATTATTGTTATATATATATATATTGTATTTAAATTACGTATTTGCCCTTGTCAATATATTTTTATTTTTTTTGAGACAATAAATTCATATTTATTAAAATACACGTATTACTCTTATTTTATACTACCGAAATTTCCAAGACCTACTTGTACCACAATCGTACAGTTACACACAACTGAACGACTCGTAGCTCAGTCGCTAGCGTCACAAGCCAGCAAACCAAACGTCCTAGGTTCCATTCCCCAACCAAGAATTATATTTTTTCCAAACGTCATCACCAGAACAAGATGGCCCTTCCGCTCCTCCACCAGCACCAGGGGCGGGGCGTCGACGCCATCTTAACCACCATCGACCTATCAAACAAAAGGGGCGGGGCTTAGGAAGGAGTGGGGGTAAGAAATACTGCTCTCTCATTGGGGGGATAAAGTATACCCATTACTACTCACGTTTAACCTCTTTAATAAGATTTTTATAGAGACCCTTGCTGTCTTTATATGTCTGCCAGGTCTCCGCCGTTTTCTTCTTCTTTGCCCTACTAAAGAGCCTTCTAGTCTCTTTCCTCCGCGAGCCAGGAGCGAGATGAGTTGCTTACGGAGGCTCAAAGCCTTTTCTTCAGTGTCAGCTCCAGAGATGATGTCATCTACGAACGTCTGCGTTTGTAGAATATTTGCAGCTTCAGGATAGGAGTCACCTTCGTCTGCAGCGAGCTGATGTAAGGTTCTAATGGCAAGATACGGTGAACAATTCACTCCGTACGTCACTGTCGTGAGCTTGTAGGTTAAAGAGGGCTGATCTGGACTTTCACGCCATAAGATCATCTGATAGCACTGGTCATCAGGATGCATTTTTACCTGTCTATACATTTGACGAATGTCACAAGAAAAAACAACGTTGTGAATCCGAAAATTTAGTAATAAAACACAAATATTCGTTTGCATCTTTTTGCCTGTTAATAAAATATTATTAAGAGAAATACCATTAGAGGTTTCAGAACTAGCATCAAATACAGTACGTAAACGAGCTGTGCTGCTAGACTCCTTTAAAACACCATGGTGAGGAAGGAAGTAATGAGGTACAGTTAGATCAGTATTATGAGCGTATATCATGTGACCAGAGGCTAAGTAGTCAGCTATAAAATCAGTATATAGGGATTTAAATTGAGGTTGAGCACTAAATTTCTTCTCTAGAGAGTGCAGTCTTTTTTCTGCATTTAAACGAGATTGACCCAGAGGAGGATGTTCAGTCTTGAATGGTAGCCGGAAGCAATATCGGCCAGATTGGTCCCGAGTATGAGTGGCGAGAAAGTGATCTTCACATAATGTATCTTCTTGAGAAAGCTTAGACACAGCAGGGGGTTCTTCCTGTTGCCAAAACCTTTGTAGTGAGTCGTGAAGGTCAATGTCGTTGACAACTAGAAGTGTAGTTGATAATTGAGAGCTGGAGTTACTATGAAATTCACTGCCAGATAGACATGGTGCGTTACCCATTACTAAAAAGCCAAAGTGTGTGCCTATTAGCCTGGGTAAACCAGGTCCGAGGTTATAAGCCTCTTGTGTAAGTATGAGTGGAAATAAAGCACCACCAAGAAGAACGTCTATGCCTCCTGGCAAGTGAAACGTAGGGTCTGCCAAAACATAAGGACGAACCTTGGAAAGAACTTCAGAGTCTACTTGGGTGCTTGGTAGGTTAACACATATTTTTTCCAATATTAAAAGTCTTTAATTAATTGAAATAACCTTGCCCTCAAGAGTTTCAACAGCAACTGAGGTGAGACCTTTTGAGCGTAGGGATACCTGAGACAATCCTACCACACTATAAGTGGTCTTAGTATTAGGAGCACACAATAATTGAGCAGCGCGCTCGGTGAGAAAACAAGATTGACTGCCAGAGTCAACAAGAGCACGAAATACATGAGTAATACCGTTAGACGAGGTAAGCCTAACAAGTAGAGTGCCTAAGAGAACAGTATTAGAGATTTGAGACGTATTATGCTTTTCTTGACAGGTCATAGTGATTGGAGAAGGGGTTATTTCCTGTTGAAGTGTCGGAGAGTCTTGACGCAAAGTTTGAGGTGTGGTCCGTTGCATCGTAGAGTGATTTTCAAAATGTAATAATGTATGATGATTTTTGTGGCATTTGTAGCAACTAAACTTTCACCTACAGTCCTTAAGATGGTGAGTACCTAAGCATGAGGTACAACGCCCCTTTTCCTTTACAATTTTGAGACGGGATTTGGCGTCCTGACTCTTGAAGTCCGGACACGAATATACCTTATGGTCAATTTTATTCCATATAAAGCATGGTTGAGGTTTAACATTAATGGAGGAGCCTTCTACATAATTGTAGGACATCAGTGATACTTTTTGTTTAAAGTATTTATTTTTTGAACCAGAGGGGGTGCGTGATCCAGTGCGTTTCGAGGTGAAAGGAGAATGAAGATTGGCATCTTCAACTTCATTGCATTCTTTACTTAAAAACTTAATAATTTCCGCTGCATCAGATATTGTAGTGGAGTCAACTCTCTCTTGAGTAACACTTGATGAACGGAAGTTTTCAAAACGGTTCCTAAGTTCACTATCCATTTTTCGTAAAAGCATAGCAGATAACAAAGGATTTTTACTAGTGATATCGATGTCAAGACCTTTAAGAGCTTGTATATTTTCTGAGTATAAATTTACAAAATTTCTCATTTGTTTATGCGTGTTGTTTACAGAGGGCAAATCTAAAATTTGATTAAGGTGTAAAGTAACTAACCGCCTCGGCGAGTGATATCTTTCTTTTAATAAGTCATAGGCCACTTTATAGTTAGCGTCAGAAATAGGGAGAGATTTAATTAAATTTAGCGGTTCTCCTGAGATAACGCTCAATAAATATTGAAGTTTAGAAACTGCTGGTAACGATGCATTTTCATGAATGCTAGCGTTAAATATATTAATGAATGACATCCATTCGAGAAATTCACCATCGAAATGTTTGAGTTCAAGCTTAGGCAGTCGTATATGTAACTGAGGAGTAACTTTTTCACATTTAGGCCTTGTTGATGACAACTTACTTTCTATCGAATATACGGTAGAATTAACATAATCGACTAACTCGTTGATACTGTTAAGAGGAGCGTAGTTGGGTTGAAAATTCGGGTTAGCCTGTATTTCTAGTTCATGATAAATGTCTAAACTATCAGAAAATTCTTCACGAAGCTTATTTATAGATTTAGCGCACACCAACAATTTTTGCAAGATTGACTTATCAGATGTTTTTTTTTGTTAGATCAAAAATCTCTTGAATTTGACTAAATATATTGCCTTTCTTTGATTTAATAACTTCCAAAGATTTTGCCATGATTAAATGATAGTTTTAAGTAGAATATGAGATAAATGCTTTAACTTTTTAAATTACAAAATGTTTTAAAGAGATTAGGTCCTAGAGCGTATATGTTTAACGGAGAAATAAATAAGCCTAAGTAAACAACAAATCGACGTAGGCTCAATGAGATAACCTTCTATAAACAACTGAAATCACTTTTCATAAACTTTTACAATTAATTTAAACCAACATATTAATACACGCCAAAGCCAAACAAAGATAAGAGAGGATCAGCTGTTTCATATACTGCGACATGAAACTAGTTTTCCAGTGTTTGCATGCACAGACAAAGTTTGAAAAAACTTGTAGAAATTGTAGAATGAACACGTATAATGAATTGTATTTTATTTTATTTTTTATATAGGTCTTAAAGCTCAAGATATGGCCCGGCTGGACCAAATTTGTTTGGTAACAATACTTTCGGAGGACCAATAATTATTATAAATATATAAATTAATAGTTTGTACTTACGTGCACCGTGAAATACACACTTATCACACTCGCGTATTAAATAAGCGATTTCTGGCCAGAAAACGTGTTCGTATTCCAAGCACTGGTCACATTCGATATAAACATTAATAAAATAGTTACATTCACGTATTCTAGTACCTAAGGTACGGAGATTGAAAAGTATAATAGTATACTAGAACGTAGCGGATCGATCTACACTCCCGAAAGGTCTAACTTGCTTTGCGGGTTCAAACGGCAGAACCAACCTTATCACGGGTGAGATTTGTCTGACTTTGGCGGCGGGTTTAAAATAAAAGAAATGAGTCTATATTCATTTTAAATACTTAACATGCCCTATTATTTCCCCCAAGCAATTTTGTAGTAGTGCTGGAGTAATATTATCTAATCCAGGCGCTTTAAAAGCCTCAAAAGACAGAATCGCTTCTCTCACCTTTTGCGCTGAGATCACCTGCCCAGCAATATTCCAGTTCGCCATCAGCACAGTATGACGGAGGTTTTGAGCTCCGTTCCCTACCTGTCTAATATCGGGAAAACTGTTCCTCATGTTTGTCAGTAAAGCTACCATCAGTCTTCTTGACAAACTTAAGCTCTCCCCTATGTCCACCTGCTAACACCTTAAACAGTCTAATAGTGTCACTCAGTGTGCTTGTCTCTGAGCACCACTTTTCCCAAGAAGCACGTTTAACCTCTTTAATAAGATTTTTATAGAGACCCTTGCTGTCTTTATATGTCTGCCAGGTCTCCGCCGTTTTCTTCTTCTTTGCCCTACTAAAGAGCCTTCTAGTCTCTTTCCTCCGCGAGCCAGGAGCGAGATGAGTTGCTTACGGAGGCTCAAAGCCTTTTCTTCAGTGTCAGCTCCAGAGATGATGTCATCTACGAACGTCTGCGTTTGTAGAATATTTGCAGCTTCAGGATAGTAGTCACCTTCGTCTGCAGCGAGCTGATGTAAGGTTCTAATGGCAAGATACGGTGAACAATTCACTCCGTACGTCACTGTCGTGAGCTTGTAGGTTAAAGAGGGCTGATCTGGACTTTCACGCCATAAGATCATCTGATAGCACTGGTCATCAGGATGCATTTTTACCTGTCTATACATTTGACGAATGTCACAAAAAAAAACAACGTTGTGAATCCGAAAATTTAGTAATAAAACACAAATATTCGTTTGCATCTTTTTGCCTGTTAATAAAATATTATTAAGAGAAATACCATTAGAGGTTTCAGAACTAGCATCAAATACAGTACGTAAACGAGCTGTGCTGCTAGACTCCTTTAAAACACCATGGTGAGGAAGGAAGTAATGAGGTACAGTTAGATCAGTATTATGAGCGTATATCATGTGACCAGAGGCTAAGTAGTCAGCTATAAAATCAGTATATAGGGATTTAAATTGAGGTTGAGCACTAAATTTCTTCTCTAGAGAGTGCAGTCTTTTTTCTGCATTTAAACGAGATTGACCCAGAGGAGGATGTTCAGTCTTGAATGGTAGCCGGAAGCAATATCGGCCAGATTGGTCCCGAGTATGAGTGGCGAGAAAGTGATCTTCACATAATGTATCTTCTTGAGAAAGCTTAGACACAGCAGGGGGTTCTTCCTGTTGCCAAAACCTTTGTAGTGAGTCGTGAAGGTCAATGTCGTTGACAACTAGAAGTGTAGTTGATAATTGAGAGCTGGAGTTACTATGAAATTCACTGCCAGATAGACATGGTGCGTTACCCATTACTAAAAAGCCAAAGTGTGTGCCTATTAGCCTGGGTAAACCAGGTCCGAGGTTATAAGCCTCTTGTGTAAGTATGAGTGGAAATAAAGCACCACCAAGAAGAACGTCTATGCCTCCTGGCAAGTGAAACGTAGGGTCTGCCAAAACATAAGGACGAACCTTGGAAAGAACTTCAGAGTCTACTTGGGTGCTTGGTAGGTTAACACATATTTTTTCCAATATTAAAAATCTTTCATTAATTGAAATAACCTTGCCCTCAAGAGTTTCAACAGCAACTGAGGTGAGACCTTTTGAGCGTAGGGATACCTGAGACAATCCTACCACACTATAAGTGGTCTTAGTATTAGGAGCACACAATAATTGAGCAGCGCGCTCGGTGAGAAAACAAGATTGACTGCCAGAGTCAACAAGAGCACGAAATACATGAGTAATACCGTTAGACGAGGTAAGCCTAACAAGTAGAGTGCCTAAGAGAACAGTATTAGAGATTTGAGACGTATTATGCTTTTCTTGACAGGTCATAGTGATTGGAGAAGGGGTTATTTCCTGTTGAAGTGTCGGAGAGTCTTGACGCAAAGTTTGAGGTGTGGTCCGTTGCATCGTAGAGTGATTTTCAAAATGTAATAATGTATGATGATTTTTGTGGCATTTGTAGCAACTAAACTTTCACCTACAGTCCTTAAGATGGTGAGTACCTAAGCATGAGGTACAACGCCCCTTTTCCTTTACAATTTTGAGACGGGATTTGGCGTCCTGACTCTTGAAGTCCGGACACGAATATACCTTATGGTCAATTTTATTCCATATAAAGCATGGTTGAGGTTTAACATTAATGGAGGAGCCTTCTACATAATTGTAGGACATCAGTGATACTTTTTGTTTAAAGTATTTATTTTTTGAACCAGAGGGGGTGCGTGATCCAGTGCGTTTCGAGGTGAAAGGAGAATGAAGATTGGCATCTTCAACTTCATTGCATTCTTTACTTAAAAACTTAATAATTTCCGCTGCATCAGATATTGTAGTGGAGTCAACTCTCTCTTGAGTAACACTTGATGAACGGAAGTTTTCAAAACGGTTCCTAAGTTCACTATCCATTTTTCGTAAAAGCATAGCAGATAACAAAGGATTTTTACTAGTGATATCGATGTCAAGACCTTTAAGAGCTTGTATATTTTCTGAGTATAAATTTACAAAATTTCTCATTTGTTTATGCGTGTTGTTTACAGAGGGCAAATCTAAAATTTGATTAAGGTGTAAAGTAACTAACCGCCTCGGCGAGTGATATCTTTCTTTTAATAAGTCATAGGCCACTTTATAGTTAGCGTCAGAAATAGGGAGAGATTTAATTAAATTTAGCGGTTCTCCTGAGATAACGCTCAATAAATATTGAAGTTTAGAAACTGCTGGTAACGATGCATTTTCATGAATGCTAGCGTTAAATATATTAATGAATGACATCCATTCGAGAAATTCACCATCGAAATGTTTGAGTTCAAGCTTAGGCAGTCGTATATGTAACTGAGGAGTAACTTTTTCACATTTAGGCCTTGTTGATGACAACTTACTTTCTATCGAATATACGGTAGAATTAACATAATCGACTAACTCGTTGATACTGTTAAGAGGAGCGTAGTTGGGTTGAAAATTCGGGTTAGCCTGTATTTCTAGTTCATGATAAATGTCTAAACTATCAGAAAATTCTTCACGAAGCTTATTTATAGATTTAGCGCACACCAACAATTTTTGCAAGATTGACTTATCAGATGTTTTTTTTTGTTAGATCAAAAATCTCTTGAATTTGACTAAATATATTGCCTTTCTTTGATTTAATAACTTCCAAAGATTTTGCCATGATTAAATGATAGTTTTAAGTAGAATATGAGATAAATGCTTTAACTTTTTAAATTACAAAATGTTTTAAAGAGATTAGGTCCTAGAGCGTATATGTTTAACGGAGAAATAAATAAGCCTAAGTAAACAACAAATCGACGTAGGCTCAATGAGATAACCTTCTATAAACAACTGAAATCACTTTTCATAAACTTTTACAATTAATTTAAACCAACATATTAATACACGCCAAAGCCAAACAAAGATAAGAGAGGATCAGCTGTTTCATATACTGCGACATGAAACTAGTTTTCCAGTGTTTGCATGCACAGACAAAGTTTGAAAAAACTTGTAGAAATTGTAGAATGAACACGTATAATGAATTGTATTTTATTTTATTTTTTATATAGGTCTTAAAGCTCAAGATATGGCCCGGCTGGGCCAAATTTGTTTGGTAACAATACTTTCGGAGGACCAATAATTATTATAAATATATAAATTAATAGTTTGTACTTACGTGCACCGTGAAATACACACTTATCACACTCGCGTATTAAATAAGCGATTTCTGGCCAGAAAACGTGTTCGTATTCCAAGCACTGGTCACATTCGATATAAACATTAATAAAATAGTTACATTCACGTATTCTAGTACCTAAGGTACGGAGATTGAAAAGTATAATAGTATACTAGAACGTAGCGGATCGATCTACACTCCCGAAAGGTCTAACTTGCTTTGCGGGTTCAAACGGCAGAACCAACCTTATCACGGGTGAGATTTGTCTGACTTTGGCGGCGGGTTTAAAATAAAAGAAATGAGTCTATATTCATTTTAAATACTTAACATGCCCTATTATTTCCCCCAAGCAATTTTGTAGTAGTGCTGGAGTAATATTATCTAATCCAGGCGCTTTAAAAGCCTCAAAAGACAGAATCGCTTCTCTCACCTTTTGCGCTGAGATCACCTGCCCAGCAATATTCCAGTTCGCCATCAGCACAGTATGACGGAGGTTTTGAGCTCCGTTCCCTACCTGTCTAATATCGGGAAAACTGTTCCTCATGTTTGTCAGTAAAGCTACCATCAGTCTTCTTGACAAACTTAAGCTCTCCCCTATGTCCACCTGCTAACACCTTAAACAGTCTAATAGTGTCACTCAGTGTGCTTGTCTCTGAGCACCACTTTTCCCAAGAAGCACGTTTAACCTCTTTAATAAGATTTTTATAGAGACCCTTGCTGTCTTTATATGTCTGCCAGGTCTCCGCCGTTTTCTTCTTCTTTGCCCTACTAAAGAGCCTTCTAGTCTCTTTCCTCCGCGAGCCAGGAGCGAGATGAGTTGCTTACGGAGGCTCAAAGCCTTTTCTTCAGTGTCAGCTCCAGAGATGATGTCATCTACGAACGTCTGCGTTTGTAGAATATTTGCAGCTTCAGGATAGTAGTCACCTTCGTCTGCAGCGAGCTGATGTAAGGTTCTAATGGCAAGATACGGTGAACAATTCACTCCGTACGTCACTGTCGTGAGCTTGTAGGTTAAAGAGGGCTGATCTGGACTTTCACGCCATAAGATCATCTGATAGCACTGGTCATCAGGATGCATTTTTACCTGTCTATACATTTGACGAATGTCACAAAAAAAAACAACGTTGTGAATCCGAAAATTTAGTAATAAAACACAAATATTCGTTTGCATCTTTTTGCCTGTTAATAAAATATTATTAAGAGAAATACCATTAGAGGTTTCAGAACTAGCATCAAATACAGTACGTAAACGAGCTGTGCTGCTAGACTCCTTTAAAACACCATGGTGAGGAAGGAAGTAATGAGGTACAGTTAGATCAGTATTATGAGCGTATATCATGTGACCAGAGGCTAAGTAGTCAGCTATAAAATCAGTATATAGGGATTTAAATTGAGGTTGAGCACTAAATTTCTTCTCTAGAGAGTGCAGTCTTTTTTCTGCATTTAAACGAGATTGACCCAGAGGAGGATGTTCAGTCTTGAATGGTAGCCGGAAGCAATATCGGCCAGATTGGTCCCGAGTATGAGTGGCGAGAAAGTGATCTTCACATAATGTATCTTCTTGAGAAAGCTTAGACACAGCAGGGGGTTCTTCCTGTTGCCAAAACCTTTGTAGTGAGTCGTGAAGGTCAATGTCGTTGACAACTAGAAGTGTAGTTGATAATTGAGAGCTGGAGTTACTATGAAATTCACTGCCAGATAGACATGGTGCGTTACCCATTACTAAAAAGCCAAAGTGTGTGCCTATTAGCCTGGGTAAACCAGGTCCGAGGTTATAAGCCTCTTGTGTAAGTATGAGTGGAAATAAAGCACCACCAAGAAGAACGTCTATGCCTCCTGGCAAGTGAAACGTAGGGTCTGCCAAAACATAAGGACGAACCTTGGAAAGAACTTCAGAGTCTACTTGGGTGCTTGGTAGGTTAACACATATTTTTTCCAATATTAAAAATCTTTCATTAATTGAAATAACCTTGCCCTCAAGAGTTTCAACAGCAACTGAGGTGAGACCTTTTGAGCGTAGGGATACCTGAGACAATCCTACCACACTATAAGTGGTCTTAGTATTAGGAGCACACAATAATTGAGCAGCGCGCTCGGTGAGAAAACAAGATTGACTGCCAGAGTCAACAAGAGCACGAAATACATGAGTAATACCGTTAGACGAGGTAAGCCTAACAAGTAGAGTGCCTAAGAGAACAGTATTAGAGATTTGAGACGTATTATGCTTTTCTTGACAGGTCATAGTGATTGGAGAAGGGGTTATTTCCTGTTGAAGTGTCGGAGAGTCTTGACGCAAAGTTTGAGGTGTGGTCCGTTGCATCGTAGAGTGATTTTCAAAATGTAATAATGTATGATGATTTTTGTGGCATTTGTAGCAACTAAACTTTCACCTACAGTCCTTAAGATGGTGAGTACCTAAGCATGAGGTACAACGCCCCTTTTCCTTTACAATTTTGAGACGGGATTTGGCGTCCTGACTCTTGAAGTCCGGACACGAATATACCTTATGGTCAATTTTATTCCATATAAAGCATGGTTGAGGTTTAACATTAATGGAGGAGCCTTCTACATAATTGTAGGACATCAGTGATACTTTTTGTTTAAAGTATTTATTTTTTGAACCAGAGGGGGTGCGTGATCCAGTGCGTTTCGAGGTGAAAGGAGAATGAAGATTGGCATCTTCAACTTCATTGCATTCTTTACTTAAAAACTTAATAATTTCCGCTGCATCAGATATTGTAGTGGAGTCAACTCTCTCTTGAGTAACACTTGATGAACGGAAGTTTTCAAAACGGTTCCTAAGTTCACTATCCATTTTTCGTAAAAGCATAGCAGATAACAAAGGATTTTTACTAGTGATATCGATGTCAAGACCTTTAAGAGCTTGTATATTTTCTGAGTATAAATTTACAAAATTTCTCATTTGTTTATGCGTGTTGTTTACAGAGGGCAAATCTAAAATTTGATTAAGGTGTAAAGTAACTAACCGCCTCGGCGAGTGATATCTTTCTTTTAATAAGTCATAGGCCACTTTATAGTTAGCGTCAGAAATAGGGAGAGATTTAATTAAATTTAGCGGTTCTCCTGAGATAACGCTCAATAAATATTGAAGTTTAGAAACTGCTGGTAACGATGCATTTTCATGAATGCTAGCGTTAAATATATTAATGAATGACATCCATTCGAGAAATTCACCATCGAAATGTTTGAGTTCAAGCTTAGGCAGTCGTATATGTAACTGAGGAGTAACTTTTTCACATTTAGGCCTTGTTGATGACAACTTACTTTCTATCGAATATACGGTAGAATTAACATAATCGACTAACTCGTTGATACTGTTACGAGGAGCGTAGTTGGGTTGAAAATTCGGGTTAGCCTGTATTTCTAGTTCATGATAAATGTCTAAACTATCAGAAAATTCTTCACGAAGCTTATTTATAGATTTAGCGCACACCATCAATTTTTGCAAGATTGACTTATCAGATGTTTTTTTTTGTTAGATCAAAAATCTCTTGAATTTGACTAAATATATTGCCTTTCTTTGATTTAATAACTTCCAAAGATTTTGCCATGATTAAATGATAGTTTTAAGTAGAATATGAGATAACTGCTTTAATTTTTTAAATTACAAAATGTTTTAAAGAGATTAGGCCCTAGAGCGTATATGTTTAACGGAGAAATAAATAAGCCTAAGTAAACAACAAATCGACGTAGGCTCAATGAGATAACCTTCTATAAACAACTGAAATCACTTTTCATAAACTTTTACAATTAATTTAAACCAACATATTAATGCACGCCAAAGCCAAACAAAGATAAGAGAGGATCAGCTGTTTCATATACTGCGACATGAAACTAGTTTTCCAGTGTTTGCATGCACAGACAAAGTTTGAAAAAACTTGTAGAAATTGTAGAATGAACACATATAATGAATTGTATTTTATTTTATTTTTTATATATGTCTTAAGGCTCAAGATCCTGCCCGGCTGCACCAAATTTGTTTGGTAACAATACTTTCGGAGGACCAATAATTATTATAATTATATAAATTAATAGTTTGTACTTACGTGCACCGTGGAATACACACTTATCACACTCGCGTATTAAATAAGCGATTTCTGGCCAGAAAACGTGTTCGTATTCCACGCACTGTTCACATTCGATATAAACATTAATAAAATAGTTACACTCACGTATTCTAGTACCTAAGGTACGGAGATTGAAAAGTATAATAGTATACTAGAACGTAGCGGATCGATCAACACTCCCGAAAGGTCTAACTTGCTTTGCGGGTTCAAACGGCAGAACCAACCTTATCACGGGTGAGCTTTGTCTGACTTTGGCGGCAGGTTTAAAATAAAAGAAATGAGTCTATATTCATTTTAAATACGTAACAGGCACTATTATTTCCCCCAAGCAATTTTGTAGTAGTGCTGGAGTAATATTATCTAATCCAGGCGCTTTAAAAGCCTCAAAAGACAGAATCTCTTCTCTCACCTTTTGCGCTGAGATCACCTGCCCAGCAATATTCCAGTTCGCCCTAAGCACAGTATGTCGGAGGTTTTGAGCTCCGTTCCCTATCGGTCTAATATCGGGAAAACTGTTCCTCATGTTTGTCAGTAAAGCTACCATCAGTCTTCTTGACAAGCTTAAGCTCTACCCTATGTCCACCTGCCAACACCTTAAACAGTCTAATAGTGTCACTCAGTGTGCTTGTCTCTGAACACCACTTTTCCCAAGAAGCACGTTTAACCTCTTTAATAAGATTTTTATAGAGACCCTTGCTGTCTTTATATGTCTGCCAGGTCTCCGCCGTTTTCTTCTTCTTTGCCCTATTAAAGAGCCTTCTAGTCTCTTTCCGTCTTGCCTTTAACTCTCTGATCCACTTATGCTTTCCACGCCCAGTGTTTATCCTTCATACGACGTGGAAATAGCCGTCCTGATGTAGGCCTCAGTATTTTCCAGTTCGTTTAATGTACCATATTTATCACGGAATCTGACATCCGCCTCCTCACCGAGGACTTAAAACCTTCCCAGTATGTCCTTCTCGGGTTCCTAAGCCACACCACGAGGGGGACTAAACCCCTCATCGTAGCAGTGATGATCCGGTGATCAGACATGGAGGGCTCATCCGAAACCTGCCAGTCATACACCCACCTTACCATTTGTCTATTACAGAAGGTGATGTCTAGAACCTCCATTCTGTTTGAAGTGACAAATGTTGGCTCGGCACCTGTGTTTAAAACCACAAGGTTTTCTTCAATCAAGAAGGCTAGGAGCTCCTCACCTCGCTCATTTGTGTCTGTGCTGCCCACCACCTCATTATGAGCATTGGCATCACAGCCCACTAAGATTCCTATATTCCTCTCCCTGCAGTACCGAACTAACTTCTAACTAATTATGCAGGAGGCGATTCTCTATTGTGGGCGCAGTACGTTAAGGCCACGATGAACTAGCTATTCCCTTCATCTTAACTTCTATTAAGGCTTATATTTATTTACGTGGTAATTCACAGTGTGGTAATCTGATTGCAATAGAAATTGGATATTTGTAAAACAATGGCAGACCCCGGATAATCCGCAAACCGGTTAATCCGCCCACGGATAATCGGGAGTTTACTGTATAATAATTCCAAGTTCTTTCCTTAGCTTTTATCCTTAATGTCCCTCTTGTAGGATAGGGTAACTTTGGGACACCGTCTTGATGTCCCCAATAGAAAGTATGTGTGCTTGAACCTTGTGATCCTGCATAATGGATCTATATTCCTGCATAATGGGTTCTATAACTCTATGGCGATCATTACGTATGCATCGAATAGGTGTCTCCAAAATATCCTAATTTTCCAGTAGCATTTACCTAAATTGGAGGAAGATAATTTTAATTACGAATACATTAGCAAAATTTGTTTAATATTATGATAATATTAAAAAAATACAGGCAGAAAATGGCAGTCAATTAAAGGGTCTATACAGAAACTAAAATTATTGTCTCTGGTAATTGTTTGGTTGAAAGATTAGATAACGTCCACGATGAATGAAACTCATCAATCATTGAGTTTGGTTGGTTAGGAATATCGTCCTACATGTGAACGCTTTAAAAGTTATTCAACGAATGAAAAGGCAGATCAAAGAATGGTTATTTACATTTTAACAACTTATTTAATTATACTATTTAAATTTTTATAATTAAATTAAAGAAGTAAAAGTACTATAGTATTATAAAATATAATATTTAAAAGTTAATCTTAGATCATATACATGCATATACATATTTAATTTTACAAAACGTGTACTATGGAGTAATAAATAATAAGGGTTATCTGTGCTGCGAATCCTAATGAAAACCTACAGGTTGATTGTAAATACAAATTCGCTTGCCTCAAAAAATTAATTCTTTCGTCCAAATTTTCACAAAAAACAATTAGTAGACCTAATACATATATTTTGTAAATAAGGGCAATAACATTTTGTAACTCCAAGAGTATGTTCCATTTGAGTCTATATCAATTATAATGTAACTCTTGATTTAAATTAAACGGGGTGTGTGTAGCACAAGACGGTGGTGGGTAGATGAAATATTTATTTAGTGTGGTTGCCTTACAAAGGTGTTCCTTACAAATTTATCGTCTAGGAAACTTCCCATCTTTCAAACTTCATTCATTCCTGAAAAAGGAATTTTTCGAAAATTTTTCGAAATTTATAGTTTTGTATTGAAGCACGTTTTAAAACTGGTTCTTCTAGGACATATCTTATAAAACAAAATTGTAAGTTTATTCAAACAAAGAAGACATTTGGTTGTCTGAAGCAAGTTTAAAGAAGTCTAAACTACTTAACTTATGACACCTGGTTAAAGAAAAATATATAATAAAAGATCAAATTAAAAGTCATACATACCACAACGCAACAATAATTCTATTTAATTTTATATCAAATAATTAAGTGATTTGTGGTTCAATTGATGTTTTTGTAAAGGCTTAAATGCTAAATTTATTTTAGCGTTTGCTAAAATTATTTTGTGTTTATAATAATGGAAAATGCGTTGCAAAAAAAACTATTTTAAAAATAATCGGCTTTTAAACTTATAAAAATGTAAAAATAATACATCTTATTTTAATATTTTTGGATACATCACTGAATATATTTAATGCAGACGTAATTATAAAAATGCAGAGTTAACGATGTTTATTGCAGCTGCATAACGGCATTCACGCCCTTTACAAATTTTAAAATTTTATTAATTTTATTATAAAATTATAAAAATAATTAGTAGAAACTAGATGTTCGTTAAATTATACATGATCAAAATAATGTTATTAAGTTTATCTATTTCAGTAAATAATTTTAAAAGAATATATATTTTGTTGTTTAAATTTACCTATTTTTCTCTAGCAGCATTAGGTAGTGCTGTTTGTAGACAACATTAAATCTGTGCAATTTGATTACTATAAATAAAACAAGACACATTGGGGGAGGTTTATTGGGTGCAATATCTGACAAGTTATCAATTGTTTTGTCTATCATGGTAAAAACATTGTATTAAATATATTATAAAATAATATTACGGAGAAAATATAGATTGATCGAAAAGCGTCTGCCACGTGCAGATTGAGGATTTCTCAATTTAATGAGAAAATGTTCTCTGTGAAAATATCCAATATATCCATTCCTCTCGACCAACTTAGTTAGAAAATTTAAGTTCATAAATTGAAACCCTCCCCTCGCTGAGTGCTTATCCCGTAGGATAAGAGAAAGTTATTCCTTGGCACTTCTGATTAGACTCACATTTGGAAAGTTTTTATAAAATATCTCTCTTCCACGGTTCCTAAGAACCTATTAAGTTGATTGTTTTCCACGCTTGTAATTTAAAATTTAAATTAATTTAATGGCATTTATACTGCTTACATCTGCTCAAAATGTTTCCATATTACAATATTCTTAAATAACCTTTTACATCTTTGTACTACTTACATCTGTTTAGATTTTTACATGACTAGTGTGGCGGGGTTTTCTGTATATGTAGCGTACTTATAATTTAAATAATCTATACTTATCCTAGAGAAGAGGTGAACATATGAATACGCAACTTTAAATTAATCTTGGTGAGGAGTAAGTTTTTACATGACCAAAGACAGATGGGTTTACCATAAAACTTACCCGAAGCTGTAAAAATAGTTTGTACAAAAGCGTCTTGTATTCCAGACGCTATACTGTTTTATAACATTTTTAATTATTATTAAAATAAAAACTTGGACAGATTCTAATCAAAGGAACACTGACTGGCTAGTCAAAAGGAGTACCTTCAGTCGGTAGGGGCCTACATCCTGAACGGACGACAGTCAACTTACATAGTTGTAATGAAACGATGACTCAAATTCCAATTAAGATTTACGCTGTGCCTACACTAGTTTCGCGAATAAACTGTATTTTGGAAATTGTTATACCATTCCATCTTTTTTTTAAATCTAAAAGCTTTTCGGATAGTCAGTGATTTCAAAGTCTTAATTCGCATAATTGGCTTGTTCTGTACCTTTAGGATTAAATATCATAATTAAGATTTTTCTCAAATGATATTACATTTAGGACAGTTTGAAATAAAAGTGCTGCCCGGTCATAAGGAGTAATCCCATTTTATTCCAGAGTTTTAGTTTTAATTAAGGAGAATAATGTGCCTCCATTTCAGAGTTAAAGGATCCGTTATTTACTCGGAAAGGGTCTCAGCTAAGGTGCAAATGACTTACGCATACAATAGGATTTGGTGTCCCGGTAAAAAAGCTCCCTTGAAACTAAATTATTTTATTTGTTATTTGCTTTAATGTGATTTGCTTTAATCACTGAAGTTCGTTTTAATTTATAAATTAATTAATCTATTTTAAATTATCTACGTAAATATTTTGTCATGGCGATAAGAGAGAACACAAATTTTATATTTGTAACTTTTCAAGAGAGAGAGAGACGCAAATGAAACTTATTTTGAAGGAATTAAAGCATTTTTTTGGTTTTGTATATTTGTGGAACGATGATTTCTTCGTACAAAAATTATAAAGGTACATGGACAACAGACAGAACTGGTTTGCATATAGTAACGTGTACAAAGTCAAGACACAGATTCTATTTCCTCTTTCAAGTATTACGATTTGATATATATATATATTGTGTTTGGAAACTATTCTTGTTTATGAAATATTTTGTTTTCATGATTATTATGTAGAAAAACGTTTATTTACAATATAGGCTATAACTTTATATTTGACAATATTACAAACAAAATTTTTAATTACAGGTGTGATTTTTTTCCCGAAGAACTTGGACAAAAACAATAAATGCCATGCTAATTGTGGGAAAAGAGTTTGCAAAGACCATATAGTTAAAGTATGTGAAGAGTGTTTTGAGGTATACAAAAGTAAATAATATTGCATGAGTTTGTTCATATCTTTTATAGTATAACAAAATATGTTTAAATAATTTTTCTATTTAAAACATTAAATATTTTACTGATATTTTCCTGAAAACTAGTTGGGGTAAAAACTTACCCCGCGCGAGCTCTGGTGTAACGGGTATTAACGCGAGTCCTCTATGGTTAAAGACATGTTTTGCTCCATCAGTAAAATAATTCCACATTTTATTGCAAATTATTCAGCCATGTATAATTATACGATGAGGCCAACTATTACTTTTAGGTTTTTGAATTGAGATGACCCTATATACAATCTAATAGCTCTGTTGTCTTCAGTCAGCATCTAGAATTAGACATACTACGGACTTTCCCTCATACTTTTCCTACAGACTTATTTTATTTTTAAAATATTTACCTAAAACAGTCGATTCCTCCTTATCTGTTTATTGTATAAACTTTAGCGAATTACATTTCAATAAGTTTTGGCGAATTCAATTCTACTATTTCATTTCATTGACAAAATAATAGCCTCTATAAAGTAACAGTATATTTCATATTTGAATCTCTGAATTAATAAATTGTAAATTCAAAATTATCTTGCTTCATTATTTTATTTACCACTAAATCGTTTATTTCTGTAGCCGAGTTTGCCCTCATCAAATCGTAAAGTCAGTTTTACAATCCTAATATATTTATGATTTATTTATTCCCAGATGTGCTACAATTCTATTGTTAGTTATATCCCAAATTTAATACGGTTACTAAAACTTTTAAATATACCTAAAAACGTCCACTGCAGTTACTGTGTATTGACCTCAACCCTAAACTATAAACCAATAAATTTTCTTCCCGTAGAGAAAGTCCTCCGGAACATGAGGAGGTAATAAAACCCTGTTCCTGATACACTCAATGTCACCTTTTAAAACAAACTATTACTCTACTATACTTGTAGAATCGCTCAGAAAACGTTACTCAACTAAACAGAGTGTCATAAAGTAATGACTCATCTTGTTTTTGCCACATTTTAGCTGCTTCCTATTCTCAGGTATTTGTGATATTGCATTTCACAAATTTTTGCTGTTTTGCCTTTCACACATTTTTTCCTGATTTGCTTTCTTTTGATATTTTCTTTGTCAAATATTATTGGCGTTATTTTTTCTCACGTTGTTGCTATTTTACTCTTTCATTCATATATTACCTTCACTTCTGCATTCGTTGGAGATAAAACTACAGTATAATGCTTTAAGGGTTAATTTCCAACCAGTTTATTATGTTATATTAAGTTTGGCATGTTAATGCTAGTAATGATCCCATAATTTGCTAATAGGTAAAAACATAAATTTTCACAACAACCAATGACAGGTTTGTTCTATGTATAAACTTTAACAACATTACCTTCCAAAAATTCTTGGTATTTCTAATGATAGTATTTCGTTTCCTTGACTGAAATAAAAACAACATTAATTTTTAGCGAATTGCCTCCATAAAAGTAATAGGCTCTTCTATATATAAATATCTAAGATATTAAAATGTTATTTTTAAATAACCTTGCTATATTGTTTATGAACCACTAAATTGTTTATTTCTGGAGCTGAGTTCACAATTATCAAATCGTTAAGTTAGTTCTCAATCACGAATATAATTTTCCTACGAAATAAAGAAAATATTATAGTTTTTATGATGTAGTTTATTCCCAGATATAAAACACTAGTTTTCAATTATCTCCTAATTTAATACGGCAGTTAAACATTTTACATAGATCTAAATACTTTACCTTGAGTTACAGTATATTGACCTCAGCTACCCTTGTTTATAGAAATCTCTCAGTAACTCGGGAAGATAATAAACAACTTGTTACTGACTCCCCTAAACTGGAATCTTTAAGAAAACTAACGTCTTTCCTTCACTCTAGATTCACTCAAAAAAAGTAAGGTAAGAACAAAATTATGACTCATTGTGTCCATTATCATATCAAGAGATAATCCCAATAAAATGCATTGTATGCAAGTTATATTTATAAACATTCCCTATATGACATTTCGTAATAACTTACTCCATTTGTTTTGTAGGCAATGATAAAGAAAACAGAACCCGTCTGTAAGTATAGCAGCCCGTCAATAATCGTAGACCAAAATATTGCCGATTATCTGAAACTGCCGGATTACTGGAAGTTAAAGTCCAGATATATTTCTAGTAACAAAATACCATCTTTTTATGTGTATATTCCTTATAAAGTTGTGATTTTTCGCCATTGCATAGTTAGGTACCTGATAAACGTATTTTACCGTAATTTACACAAATCAATTCCTTGGTCACTGGTATACATTTGGATTTACTCAGAGATATTATTGTAACAAATACATATTCTCATCGTCTCCGGCACTGCCATTGTTTATGTGAGAATTATATATTGTTGTGATACTAACGTAAATGGGTGACCCTTGCAATCTGTAGCTAACCTCCGATGGTGCGCATGCGAAATTTTTCCCCGCACCTATCATTTTTTAAGAAAATGTTTTTCTAGTTGTCAGAAGGTTATTTTCGGCTCGTTACTCCACAAACTGCCTTTTATAAAACAGCCGAACATATTTTTGTTCATTTTCACCTCATAGTTTTAGTGTCAATTGAATGTTTGTCACGCGCGGTCAGATGCGCCTTTCGTGTAAGTTATTTGTGCGGAGTTCCTCGTGCTGTTATTTACATGACAAAAGACTTTGTGGAGTTAAATTATTATTGTTTTTTTATATTCTTGTTTTCGTTTTGTATGTCTTTTTAGTATCTAAGTTTCATATTTTACTGTTGTTCCATTTGAAGAGGAGAGAGTTCATAAAATACTATGTGGTGGTGTCTAAAAAGAAGAAAATCAATAAACACCTTCTACCGGAAATTTTGTTAGACAGCTCTTTGATGATTCTGATGAAAACGAGTCTCTTTGCCAGATGATGAACCTGACGAAATGAAATTGTAAATAAAACAAATGAAGACATAATAGGTGAATCTGAAAATGACAAATATGAACAATTTTTTGAAATGTTCTCAGATTTTGACGATTTAGAGAAAATCATGCTAAATATCCGCCAGAAAGCTGCTACAGTGCAGTTTTAGAATAGAAATGAACCTTTTTTTAGTAAAAAATGAAAAATGCTGTAGTATACTGAGCCCGAAAGGCAGGGAAGAACAGCAAAGAAACAAAATTTGCATGAGGGTAGGTAATGTGCACGCTACACTAGTGGTGACTAGTAGGCTTAGAAATAAACAATTATGAATTGGTTTTACAACAAAGACTGTAAGATTCTGTATAGAACCTGTTGTGTTATAAAGCCAATATTTATATTCATCCACTAATTTTTAGGGTTATATATTTAAATTAATATATTCCTTACTTTCACTAAATATTAAAATTAATTTCATATTCTGATACACCTACCACCACGATAAAATATTTTTTATGTTTGTACGTTGAATTACTTTATTACAAAAAAAGAATTCACTAACTACTCTCCTGTAATGAAAACATTATATATTGCTTACACGTTTTAACAATTCAAAATATTTTTATAAATATGACGTTTAGAAGATTAAAATTGTACATTAATTATGTCTTGAAGAGTAAAAGTGTTAAAAACCTTGACGAGTTATAAAAAGGATATTTTAGTTTAAATGACAAAAACGAATTATTTTGAAGCTACTAGACATGGCATCTTACGACGTTGTTCATTGCATTAGGGGACTAGAGCTGAATATCAACGTTGAAGAAGGGATAAGAACAAGCAAAAGATACATGTAAGCCAATAAATCTGTGGATATGAATGCATTTAGAAAGTTTGGTAGAAAAAAACGTGTTGTCAACTAACTTGTACTATGAAGTTATGTTTTTTCATATTTTTTCTTTTCTTTTATTTTTACTTGTATGGTATACATATGTATGCAAAACAATAAAGGTTCACTTCCACTTTTCCAACTTTCATTTCTTTTTAAGAAATATTTTAGCTTATCACATTTTTTCTAATGTTATAAATTATCGCAAGATCGACTGCCAAAGCGGAGTTACATCCTGAAAATCACCGGATTACTGGAAGGACCTAACTAGCGTAATCCTAGATTTTAGAGGTATACCTGTATGTTGTGCATATGGTTAAATAAAATTACTTCACATATTAACTGTTGGATATTAACATACTTCAAGTTAGGCTCGTAGACAATTCCATTAAGCGTTGAATTTCAAACGGTTAAGATTAGTACAGATGTAATATATATGATTTTCCTTACTTAAAACTATTTAATATCAACATACAGCATTGTAATAGATTTCCGTGAGATCAAGTTAGAAATACTTGTAAAATAATTTAGCGGAAAATGGTTTTTATTTTAAAAGATTCCAAACCGTTACGCTTTCTTTGACGCAGCAAATTGGCCCCTATAAAAGACGTTATACGCTGAAAGAACTTGAACTCTTTGAATGCAGAAAGTAATTTAAAATACCTAAATGGTTATTTTTTTAGACTTTAATAGTTATTTATCGTGTGTTGTTATCACTATCATTGTTCTTATCAACCCTATGTCAGTTGTAAAACTGTTCCTCTCATATTATTGTAATATAATAGTTATTATAGTACAGTTTATTATTTACCTATAATAGGAAAAGATATAGGTTTAGGGGAATAGTTCAAATGATCTACATATATATGAGACAAATTATGACTGCCTGTCAGATCGGTACCTAATTATAGGAAGTTATTGAGTACACTACCCTAAAGGTTTCTACCATAGTACATCTATCCTACGATAAGTGTCGCTTGTATTTAAAGAAATTAAGTTGGAGTATATATTTAATCAAAAAATATTATTAGAAAAAAATACATATAAAACAAAATCTTGAAAAGTTTTTTATATTAAAGCTTCCATTTTCAATAACTATGACACATTTTAAATTTATATCTTTCTTTGGACTTACTCGCTCCATCTACTCTTCTTTATGTCTCTTTTTACTGTATCACTTGAAAACATCTATTATTTTTGTTACTTTATAAAAATCTTTTTTTTTATAGGCTATGTTTACAAAACGTTTTTTGTAGTATTTTGAAATATATTACCAAAAACCAAAACGAAGTTAAAGCAACTCTATTAAACAAATTTAATATAACTCCAAATTTGTTTCTATAGTGACAATTTAATCTAATTCCGGCTCTATTCACCCTACAGCTTCCTCCCCATTCGCACGTAACACACTTAGCTACCTAATAACCGTTTTCTTAACAGTTCGCCCGGATCTTCCATTGCTATAAAGGTGGCAGTACAAATTTAATAATTAAAGAACAGACGGAAATTTAGTTAATACCTTTTTTTGATGTTTTAGACAAGAACCCTGCTCGTCTTACAATACAGTAAAGAATTAACAGTCTCCCAAAGGGATATACATAATAGACCGTCTAACGTTAATTAGTAAGTACTTTGGTTACATTCCTAGTACATAAATCTAATATCTTACCCATTTATTTATAACTAATTAAACATTTAATGTTATTGAATACTACATAGACAATATTAAATCATTTTGTTGTATCTTGAAGGCAGATATTTTCATATATGCATGTATGTAAACGTATGCTGACTTATACCTAGTAGGGAATAGTCTTTGTGTAAACCGCCTTTTCTGAGGCAATTTAGCGTAAATAAAAGCACGATTTTAATTATTTTGGCTACGGAATACTGAGTGAGGTTATTATTAAAAACGAGCTTATAATTCATATAATAATTGGTTTTCCGAAACTAAACTAGCAAACAGGTAAATTATTGAGAGACAAGCCCACAAGAAAGGGCAGTTCCTAAAAAATACATATCATGGAGAAGGTCACAATTCCAAATATCAGGCTTCTGTGGAAGGAGAAATGATTTTTTTTCAATACCATAAACAGTGGGGAGCCTGAGAGGGCAGGAAATCTGGGCACCATCTGTTCAGGAGGTAGTGGAATCCTGAAGTCCTGAGAGATAAGAGTTTTGAAGCAGCGAGATCCGACTGACTAAGAAGAAAGACTTTCCTTCATTAATTTGCAAACCAAGTGGACCTCGCCGAAACCAAGCAACACAACTAGAATGCTGAGGATCGAACAAAGTTACTTAAATTTTACTCATGTACAAATTTACTCATTTTAAAATTACAATTTCGAAAATACAATGTGTTAAAGCCAATAAAGTAGGTTCATAAAAAGGGCATAACTTTATTAAAAAAAACAGCCCAAAACAGGGTAAAATCAAGCCAAATAAATTCAGTTATCGATATGTTGTTGCTTAAATAGTATTAGACTTATGGGGAAACAATTGTTAATTGTAAAGGTTTTCTTTTCTGTTTGCTTTACCGCTAAAATTAGGCTAACAGGGCAGAGACCACTTAGTGTCATTGAAGTTTAACTTAATAAGTAATCAGTGAGATTTTTGTAAATTTAGAAAATCTTTCAGTAGGAATAATAATGTGTTTGAAATACAAATTATAGGCCCAACAAAATAGTTAATTTAAATTAATATTAGGTAAATAGTAATTAACACAACAAATATAATACTAAATTGTCTAATTATTTATGTTATAATTTTATTTTTAAACATAACACCAAGAGTTATGGTAGTAGCTTAGAACTAGTATGTCAAAGATGGAATGTATTGCAATAAAAACCATTGGACTACAAAAAATATTAGTGACGTGGTATATTTATTAGTTAAAGCGATGCTCACAACAAGGAGGGGTTTAAATGGAAATCAGGTGACAGTAACGTGACGTTTATGTATTTATTTATTTGGTAGTATTGTTTAACAATTCATATTTACCTTATATGTTATGTTAACTTTGAAAACTAAGTAAATACATTTTCTTTACCTAGTGTCTTTTCCAAACAATATACAGTTCCAACAAAAAACAGCCTCTAACTCTGTGCTACCCTCTTACTATTCACATTTATTATGGGAGATAGATTGAAAATGCAAGGTAAACTTTCTATCTCTGCACTAAGTTGGAGTAGGCCTAGGAATTATTTTTTATTTCTTTTTTCTTTTCAAAAGCCCGAGAAGAAAGGGGAGATTAGGGGAGATTTATAGGATTTTAATAATACACTGAGTCAGTTCGAAGAAACAGTATAGGGGCTCTTACCGACCTTTTACCCTGCCTTACCATGGCCCTTTCTCTTCTCAATTGGTAAGTCAGTAAGAAAGTAATGGTTTATCCATTGACTACGAACCTAGTTTCATAGACCTGTGCCTCAAAGAATAAACCTCTCAGAGGAACCAACCCCTGAATTTTTGATAAAACCAATTAGCCTCCGATAAGCCCTGTTCAAGCTCCTTTTCGGGTAGTGGAATCTTTGAGAGACACTTGTGATTTAAAGACTATACCTGGATACCTAGTGAACTTATCTTATTTAGAATGAAAACACAGCTAATTGGAAAATATACCTTTTTATTTATTTGTTCCAAGGTTCAAATTAATTATTATTGTTTTTATTTAATTTAACAGGATTTTCTTGACTAATTACCTTTTCAAAATTTCATACAACTTGCCATTGAATTAAACTTTATTATCTCATTCTATGTTTTTAAATTTTCTTATTATCATTAATTTTATATATAATTTAAATTATCAAAGTTACCATAATTAATTTTGTATATAGTTTTGATTGTTACAGTTAAATTTAACATATTTTAAAATCTGATTCTTTTTCAAACACTTAATATTACTATTTAATGCCTTTAGGCTAGGCCTTGAACAATTAACTTCTTTAGAAATTATTCATTAGAAATTCACTTAGAAAAAGCCATATAAGATATACATCTTTATACTTAATTCATACATTCCCACAGCGATGGGAATGGAAAGTCAATTTTGAATCTTTGTTACTTAAATTTGGGTAGCCTAAGAGAGTTGACTAATCAGTCCCTTAGGTTATTCCCATCTTATTTAATTTTGAATTTAAGTTAATATAATTTGAAGTAAAATGTTATTTAAAAAGAATAATTAAATTGATTATATAACCTAATATACCTCAAATACTTAAATTAATTGATGCATATTTTTGTAAATATATTTTTAAAATATAGATATATTATAACATAAACCCTTTTTTTCTTGTTATTATGTTATTTTTAACATTAATGAAGTGTGATGAAGTGTTCACATTATTTATATTAGTTGGGCGCCGGTTTAACTATTGCTCGACTCCTTTACCTTTAACTATCTTATCTTTCACTACGACCTTAAACACATTCATCTTCACTCCTTTCTTTATAAAAATGGCACAATAGTTATTAATATTAGCCATAAAGCAACAGAACTTGGTTACAATTCCTTTAATACTGAACTATAATACTACATTTATTTGAATATAAAAACAAAGCAGTCGAATGATTAAAACCTTTAATAAATCTTTTAAAATGAGGTTTATTATTATGGGGGGTGATACAGATCGCCTTCTCGCGGTGCCCCTGCGTAATCTAAACGATATGTACAAGGTTTCGACTGTATGCTCTGACTTCAAGATGCTGAACAACCTTACAAAAAACAGCTGTTCTTAAGGCTTCGACATAGATCTCCGCATTGTTTTTTGGAATGCTGGAGGCTTTAATGATGTAAAATCCCTACAATGTAAACATAGGGTTGTACATTTTAACGTAGATTTATATTTCACTACTGAAACAGGGGTTGAATCTGAGACCGCAGATTTTTACCATATTAACGGCTACAGTACAACTGTACTGAAACGTTCAAGACAGGTGGCTTCTGGTAACCTCATTGGCTGTAAAAACTCAGTCCCTGCAAAACCTCGGATCTTGCATGAAATGGAAATGGGCGATAAGCTGGAAGCGGTGGCAGTTGACATTTGGAAGAACCGGCAGCATTTCAGTATAATTGGTTTGTATAGCCCACCAGGAGATTTACCTGCTTATGAAACCATTTAAGGAGTCATACAAGAAAAACACGACCAATGTAGAAGACTTTAATAGCCCTTCTCCACGATGGGGTTGCCCAAGACTAACAGCAGTGGGAAAGTGCCTCGAAGAAGAAATGATTTGACAGCAATCTCCTGGAAGTTGTAAGAACACCCCCTACCTTTTTATCTTTCGCCGGTCAATTATCTAGACCCGACCATGTGCTGGTGTATCCTACTATCTCAAAAACAAGACAAAAGTAAATTTGCTGGAAGACTCTGGAGGCTATGGCCACAGAGCACTATTAATTAAGACAACCACCTTCAAAGCAGCATATAGAAATTCATGGGCTCCGAGATGGAACATCATAAAAGCAAATTTGATCAAGTTCAAGGAACTTACAAACAAATTGTTGAAACCTAGCTCTAATTACTGAATCGCCAGAGTCAACCGTTAGCAGCTTCAACTTTGCTCTCCTGGAATGCGCTCAAAAATCAATATCTCGAGGTCACGCCAGGTAGTATAAACCTTTTTGGAATGTGACTCTGACATACCTTAAGAAAAATCGTGATAAAGCTAGGTAT
Source organism: Prosapia bicincta (assembly GCA_036971475.1). NCBI lineage: Eukaryota > Metazoa > Arthropoda > Insecta > Hemiptera > Cercopidae > Prosapia > Prosapia bicincta. The sequence goes on along the minus strand of JBAIZL010000005.1, from coordinate 152,970,454 downwards.
AAAGCGGAAAAGTCTAATTAAAAAAAAGATCTTATCTCACTAAAAAAAAACAGGAAAACTAAACCAAGAAATAAAAAGCTCAAAACAAACTGTCTTTAGAAACTTTATAAGCTAGCTGGACTTTAGGAAAGATGGTGCTAAGGCCCACAGGTATACCTAACGCCTAAATAATGATTGTGCACAAAACCAACTCCAGCCCCTAATCTGTGGTAATAAAACTCTCAGTAATGTGAGACACATTGCAAATACCAACTACTTTACCAGACACTTTACCAATACCAGTCGCACACCCTGTAATAGAGGAATTTCAAAAACCGTTAAAAACATCCAAAAAACCTATGTCTTGATGAAGAGTACAACAGGCTCTTTGCACTCGACTTCGCAATTGATGAACTGGATTTGGCCCTTTTACAGACAAAAAATTGGAAAGCAGCAGGAATGGATGGAATCCTCCCAGAATTCCTAAAAAACCTTGGACACAATGCAAAACTTGTCTTCCTAGCTGTCATCAATCTGACTTGGAAAATGCATGTTCCACAACAATGGAGAAATCAGAAATAATTCCTATTCTTAAAGTTGGAAAACAAGCAAGTGTACCTGAGAGCTACAGACCAGTATCTCTCACCAGTGCTTGCAGCAAAGTTGCTGGGAGAATGATAAATAACCGACTTACACAGTATTTGGAGTCACCAACAAAGAATTAAAGATGCCCAAGTGGGCTTTAGAAAGTATAGAGGCACTATGGACCATGTTGTGAATTTCACTCAACATGTTAAAGACGGCTTACATAGGCAGATGTCAACATTAGCAGTCCTGGTAGGCTTTAAGGCCGCTTATGATACATTTTGGCGAACATTGCTCATCCACAAACTGATAGAATATGGGATATCTGGAATCCTCTGGAACTGGATTAAGTCCTTCCTGTCCTACAGAGTAATCCGAGTCAAGTTTTCTAACAGCCTATCAAAATTTCATATCCGGAGGCAAGGCATACCCCCGAGGGGCAGTAATTTCATGTAAAGGCTGAAAAGACTATAAAAAGGACAAAATTACTCACGAGACTAACAGCTACTACTTAGAGAGCTAAGCAAGATGTTTTAAAGACTGCCTACAAGTCATATATAAGACCAATCTTAGAATATGGTACCTAAGTGGTAGTAACGGCCAGTAAATGCACCACAAAATTACTTGATTTTGCTCAAAATAATGCCTTAAGAGTGATAACTGGTGCTGCCAAGTACACTCCTATTACTGCAATGAAGGCTCAAACTGAGATTGAACCACTACAGATACGCAGGGAGATGTTAGCCCTATGTTCTTGGGAACGATTTAAACGAACAAACAAATCTTGGGTCGAGTACCATAAACCCACAGATAGACTAAAATCCCAGCGAACACCCCTTGTTTGTTACCAGGATCTTTATAAAAAGTATGGAGTCACTAACGGAGAACAAGCTCCACTTACTGCTTTTCAGGACTGCTTCCAGAAGCTCCCTGAGGCAGAGCTCTTACTGACAGACCACCAGTTGCCGAAGCATGCATCTTTGGAACAGGACCTTAGAAATGCAGCCCTCCGAACTATCAATGAAAAATAGCGTGCACCAGAATGACTCCAAATTTACACAGATGGATCATCCATACCTAGATCAGGCGAAACAGGTGCTGCATACTACAGCTTATATTAGGAGGGATTTTCTGCTGTCGAGGCACACCTTAGCAACTATGACAGTGAGGTAGCTGCCATATATGGTACAGCTATAGAACTTGAGAACCTGACTGCTCCGGGTAAGGCAGTTTTCCTTGTTGACTCTAAGACCGTCATCATAAATCTCTTTGGGAACTCACGGACCGACTGTAGTAGAACAATAGGATGTAGAAGAAAACCAAATGCTCTCAAAAATGCCGGGTGGGTACTTAAATTAAAATGGATCCCGAGACATGTAAACTTCACTGGCCATGAAAAGGCTGATCAACTAGCCAAGCAGGGAACAAGCTTCCCCCATCCCGAGCATCTGAGTTCACTACATTCCTCCAGGTCCCTAATAAAGACGTCCACTAAAAAATGGAATGAAGGTCGATTGAGGAAGTCTTCAGCAGGAAAATGGTGGGAAGGTCTTGTGATGAGTAGACCAATTGACCAAAACTTGTTAGCGTTGCAGTTTTCAGATTGAAGACCGGTCATGATTACCTTGCTGCGCACCTCCACCGCATTCATGTGCTACCAACCCCGGAGTGTCGGCTGTGTGGGGGTGAACTTATGAATGCCGAACACCTTAATGATTGCACAGCCCTGGACCGTGCCCAGGATTACAACAGTCTCATCTTCAGGGATGCCCATCTCTACTGGTCAGCGCGTCGCCAAATGGCTCAACTGCCAAGGGTGGGCGATGGCTAGTAAGTAAGGCTTATTATTATTCGAACCGATTATTTAGGTAAACAATATATGGTTATTATTAGTAAAATAGTATTTAGGTTCCATATACCTAATTTTTCTCAGGGCGCCCATTACTTCTTAGCTCTTAAAATTCCATCATCATGAAAAAACTATTTAATTACCTCTATTTTAGTTTGTTATAAATTTATTTTACCTATATTTAAATTATTGAGTTTATTAAATTAATTATTAAAATATGTGTTATTGTCGAGAATATTTAATCTTTTTTTTATTTTAAAATCAATTTGTATTTCAGTCTAGTTACGTATATTCCTTTCTGTGTGGGTTCAGTTTTATCCTTGCTCCTTTGTTCGATTTCTTCTTATTCTTTGGCACTATACACTGTAGCTAGTATCCGACACGCTAACTCAAGATACTTTTTTTTAACACTAGTGAATAGGTTACAATGACCATTTAAATTTAAACTTCCCTAACAAATCGTCACGAGATGTTATAAAAATATTATTATCATGGTTTTGCTTTAAATACACTGTCAACTAAGACAATTTTTTCTTTATTTTATTGTGTGGTCCCCACTACACGTTTACTACCCTATTTTGTCGAAGCCAGTCAACCACCTTTTTCAGTCGAAGACAGACTAACTCGACACAATCTAGCGCGTCCTTTCTTTTTCAGTTAAATTTTTTAGCCAAAGAAGAACAGACGTTTTGGCTTCTACCAATCAATTTTGAAATTTGTAGCTGTTATTTTATGCAGTTTGAAGTAAACAGCCTTATAAATTAATATTAATTTATTTAAAGTAACACATCTGCCTATTTACTCTGTCCCTTTCTTTTTTAGTTTCCAAAACATAACAAGACACTCTACTTTAGTATCTTACAAAATTGTCCTCTACAAAATTGCTTATTCCTGTAACTAATTCCAGATTCCAATAATTTTATCTTTTATATCTTTGTTGGTTTCTTTAAAAAAATAAACATTTTCTTTGATTGTCTATACAAATTTTTTCATATATTTAACAATATATATATATATATATATATATATATATATATATATATATATATATATATATATATATAGTCTTGTTCGTATGTTGAATTTTTCCATTTTTGTGTATTAAATGTGTTATTTGCTGATTCCAATCAGTTGTTGGATTACACTTGGGACTCCACTGCTACGTAATTGATGGAAACATCAAATCATCAATATCTTGTAGACAGCAACTACTTAAAGTAGTAACGATTCCGAAAAAAATATTCAAAGTGGTTTCCTATTTGTTTTCTCTTCTTCACTCGCTACAGTTCAAATTGAGTGCCAATGCCTAGAGTAAAAATCGGTTTTATTAATAAACAGAGTAAAACTAATGGAGCTTCTGGCCGTAAAATATCATTGGAAAATTCTAACTTAGCAGATGATTTCTACTACGTCTCAAGTTGTGAACTAGAATCTCAAAGCGCTTTGAAGTAGGTCAACAAATAGGGTTACGGCTGATGTATGGCGGAGACATATATATTACTCATGTTGTCGTGACACTAAAAGCAAAATTGTGTTTTAATATAATTCCAAACACTGTTGGAGATATAGAGGAACGTATCGTTATAAATCTATTTTGCATTTATTTATGGTAGCTATTCAGTATATAGAGTTATTTTGGAAAATACAGTTTACAACAGAATAGTGTGCTTGTGTGTGTGTGTGCTTGTGTATGTGTGTGTTCGTTCCATACATCTCTACAGTTCCCGACCCAAATATCCATCTCTACTTATCTTGTCATAAACCTCCTCTTTGCTGCGCTCCTGATCGCCCTCATACTTGGTTACATTAGGTTACATTCTGTGGTTACAGTGTTTTACAGATTTTAAAATTGTTTACAGGGTTTTGTCTTAAACTACTTCGCTTAGCATTGCTCATTTGTATTTACTGTCGTTCGTTGTTTTCGACCTAAGTTCTCCTTCATATTGATAACAATGTATGTTTTACGGTTATATATTCTTCCAGTTTCTAAATTCAATATATAAAACAACCATTTAACCAATTTCCAAATATTTTAAACAGTTTATAAGTCGAACAAGAACCCTCAGCACCTTTACTCTTCCTTACGCATATATTTTCTAAATCTTTTCTTTTAATATTACTACGAATGTATTAGTAATTATAATTTAAATTGTTGACATCGTCTAACGTGGTCCATCTTAACAATAACGATTGTTCCAGGTATTAGATATAATATATGAAACGACGTTTCAACAATAATAGTTTTAAAATATTCTCAGCAACTTATATATCGAACAAAAACTTTCAGTACTTCCACTCTGTTTTCAGCACATATATTGTTCTATGTTGATTCTTTATACTTTCATATTTAAAATTGAGTTTTACCTTGTTAAGTACAAGATAACCTATCTTTCAGTAACTTACGTTATTTGTAACCTGCTTTCGTATAACCTAGGAACAGCTGGTGTTCCTTACCCACAGTTCAGTTTCAACAGCCTGCCTACTGGATAATCGATACCGGTTAGAATCTTGGCTCCTTTTACTGCAAAGAAATAGTTTGTATGTGCGCTCTCTCAGATAAAATAGTTTTGCGATCCAGTTACCATACGCATTGAGTCTATTCATCTATGATCTGGACTAGATCTACTAGTTTCGATATAGTTACTCTCCGTTGACCATTTCCGTCTTTGTCAAAGTTACACTCTCTTCCAATATGGCTGTTTTTCTAGTGCCTCGCGCAAGTTTCTACCTAAGTGCTTTTAGCCGGTTGTATCGGGTTATAACCGCGTTCAAATGTTACACCACTTGTTGAATACATTCAGTTAATGTCTTAATGCGTCCTAACTATAAATTATCGACGGCAAACGTAATAAACTAATTTAAACCGCTTTATATGTTCAAGTGCCATTGTCTTAGGTTAACCTCGTGGGATTTCATTATACCGTAGACCGTTAACTATTTAACCTCCTGAGTAAACTATCATTTGTTAACTAAAGATTTTCTATTGTGACGATCGAAGTGACTTTACTTTAAATTGAATTAAATGAGTTTTAGTTAATCCCACTCTTCGCAATCTACGTTTCATCCCTTCAGGACTTCACCCAGCCCTGGGACGACCAACGATGAGTCTCGTTATAACGGGTATTTCTTTTAATTAACGTTTAGTGTTCAACTTAACTTCAGTGTTTTTTATTAGTAAAGCAGACCTCATACTGCTACAGAAATTATTGGGGTGGTCTTCCGGACTTTATTGTGTAACCTCTTACAATATTGAATTACCCTATTGCTCTTTTAGAATTTATCTATTTCTTTCTTTAGTTTGCTACAAAACTATACATACCCTATAAGTTGTATGTTATAGCTTTATGATGTATAAAACAAAATAGCATTGCATATTGAAAAGTTACCTCATATGTTTTCACAATGGAACCATTAATTGAATCCGTGTAAAATAAAATGAGAAACCTGCACGGAGATTTAGCAGAACATCAATGCAGTACCATTACCAATTACAAATCAATTCAACAGCTGATTGCCGTGCTCAGTACAAATCCTGTACGGTCCGTTGCGTGGGTTGTACAGGTCCCGGATGTGACTTCAATAAATGAGACAAAACAAACTGATTTACCTAGAACAAACACAGAATTGGATAAATCAACCACCGAACGTTGCTGACGTAATTACTTTTAACTTTAACATTGTAAAGAATATAAACAGTTATATATATATATATATATATATATATATATATATATATATATATTAAAATGTAAAACGTTATAAGTGTCTAAAACTGTTTTTGTGTAATGAAACAGTTAAAAATATTACTTGTTTAAAAGTTACTTAGGATAATATTAGGATAATAAAGATCTATTTTATTTATTATTTGGAAAATAACAACTGTTTATTTCTTTTGTATTATGGAAAAATATTATTTATTAGGAAAAATGTTCTAATAAAATAACAGTGACATGTAAGATTAATTAGTAAGAGTATCGTATTAAGAAGAATAAGATTTAGTAAAAATATTAAGATTGAAAAAACAAAGTACAAAATAAAATATATTTAAATATTAATAACTTAAACTGAACTATATTAAATCTCTCATGAACGAAGATAAGATTAAAAACGTTTTATAACTTATAGTTTCAATTCTCGCAAATCCTGTGTCTGTAGGGAATAATAATTACAATAGAACAAATTCACTAAAATACCGTAACTAACTCGTTCAAACAATATAATTTAATGTTATATTTTTCACTTCATATCATCTAATGTATATACAAACCAAGATGGCTTTGAAACAATTTTTTTTTACAAAATTTTAAATTACACCTAATTGCAGTAAATGTATCATGAGTATAAAAAAAAAAACTGAAGAAAAAAACGGAGAATATGTTAAAGAAATAAGGTTTGTAAAAAAAGCCTTTAATGGAATATTTCTACAAAAACCTATTCAAATAGCTATTAAGATATATAAATGAGTTCCAATATAAAAAAGTTAAGTTTTTATTTTAAAGACATTACGTAAATCTTACTCATTTCAAATGATATTCCGGTTGTTTTACTTCAACCACAATCGGTCGCGACCTTTGGGTAGCCCTAAAAAAATAGTTAATCTAATGAAAATAGTTTATTCGTGTGCACTACAGTTTTAGGTAACTAACTAAGTGTCGTTAACCTTTTCTGACACCTTTTTCTGGTGTTATTACTATGAATAAAAGTTCTGAAGCTATGTGGAGGGTGCAGGTGTCATACCACTGTTCAGTTAGGACTGTCATAACGGTGCGACCGTGTGTGTCACAAATTTTAAAAATATATTTGGTTTTGGGACCGAATACTTTTCGCTTCATAAGTTTCATAAGAGAATAAAAATGTCATAAGGTTATCAGCATTACATTCAGACGATGATATTGATCACGAAACAGGAGAATAATTCAAACCAGATGTGATTTCGCTCTACAACGTATCAAAAGGAAGAGGAGGTAATGTAGTTGATAGAAGGAAGAAGGAATACTCAGCAAAAAGAGTGAATAACTGACGGACAACGACTACATTAAATGGGTTATTGAACTTAGCAACAATAAATGATCACATACGGAACAACAATCAATAATACAATCAAGAAAAACACTGGGACGAAAGTTCCTAGAATAACATCGCCGAGTTAGCAAAGCATGCCTCATCTTTACAAAGAGCGTCAACATGGAAATTTATCCATACCGCTCGAACAGAGCATAAAAAATATAACTGGCCAAGAATGGCCTATCATGAGTAAACATTCGCGTAGGTAGGGTATTATAAAACGTTTTTTTTAACTTTTTCTAGTATAAATTATTATTTTCAAATTTATTGATACAATCACTTCATGGAAATTCAAGAACTGTACTACTTATAAAAAAATTTATTTTCTGAAGTGAAACTTACACAGAATTTGGTTTCATTTTAGAACATCTTGAAGGAAAGACTCAACGATGTGCGTACTGTCAAATAAGGAAGAACTGTTTTACGAAACAATGATCATGAATGTAACAGTTCAATCTGTCGAGAGCATAGCAGATCACAGGTCTCAGTTTGCAAGATGTACAATGGAGAAAATTAAACTAATGCCTAGTTTAATAGTATTCGCGTCGTTTCAATTTCCTTCATTAAATATTTCCTGTAAATTAATTTTAAATATTTACTTACTGCCAAACTGTTATAAAATGTGTAACTTATATTTCTTGACAATTTTGTAACTAAAAATTTAGTTTCAAATGAAGATATGTGCTATAATTAATAATCTTGTGAACGTTAGGTGTTCTCTACTCTCGCGACTATTTACATTACTAGGGTTGAGAGTCAACAATTTTGTTACATTTGTGTAGTAAAGGCAACGCGACCTTATGATATATTGCTTATATTTAATTTATATTCTGGATATACAGAGATGGTTTGTAATTAGTCTAGAAGGGGAACTCGTGACTTGTGTCTAAATCTGTAAATTTCTATTGTTATTAAGTCTAACAAGGCATTCTATAGATTATCTATGAATCTGTATATAATAGATAGCAACCAAGTCCTATTTAATTGTTTAAGATTTTCAACTTCCATACTTTATACACGTACGGATTCACAGACGATAAGATGATTTCATTACATGATGTAGATGAAACGTTAATAGTTTTAATTAAACAGTTGTAAAAACTTTGTATTGATTCCCTAGTTCCTTTATAGAGGTTTCAGATAGAGTTAATTACAAGAAATACTTACTATAAAAATGTAGCTTGTGCAAATACAAATGATTACTTTTACATTTTTAGACCTTAACGATTCCTAATTCAAATAAGTTCTTTAGTTAACTAATAGTTCTTTAATTAACTTCTGTTAACAGAAGTTTTCATTTAACATAGTATAACATAATATAAAGTTCTTTAAATAAAATAAAATAGATATATTAAAAGGATAACTTAAAATATTCAATAATGACTGTTTCCGATTCGTTAATCATAGAATCTAAAAATTCACCTCAGTATATGAGAAATCATCTCTTTTAAAAAAGTAGCAAATATTTTTTTTGAGTTCTGGTTTAGTGTTAAAACATTATTATTTGAAATACTCGTATACTGAAGACAAATTTTAGAAAAAAAGTTATTTTGTGTTTTATTTTATCAACAAAACTTAAAATATGGTGTGAAGTTTCAAGTATATATATATATATATATATATATATATATATATATATATATATATATATATATATATGAATCAATATTTAAGAGATGGAAAATATGACAATTTTTAATTCCTAGTTTCACTAGATTCGGATTTTTCGTTAATGACTTACTTAAATATTAAACTAAACGTTAAATAAAACTGAACATCCAGTCACTAAACGTTTCTCACAATGTGATTTAATACAAAGTGTTTACTATGGCCGCTCCATAAAAATGACTGAATAAAAGAAGTGCAATTTATTTTTCTAATATAATAATGGCTTCTTCAGTAAAATATATATAATACTTGACCGGTAAAATTCTTTGGATAATATTTACAATACATTTGTAGTTTTAACTTATAAACGATATATTGAGTGCATATTTAACTCTGAGGAAGACTACTATTGTTGTCACAACATAAAAGGTTAAAAATTAAATTATGACTGAATTTCTAGTCAGTATGGATTTATACTATTGTATACAATGAAATTATAAGTAATCTATTTATGGAGTAATAATCACTGCTTTGGCTTAAAGTAAACATCATGAAGCAACCTTACTTTCAACATTCGGTATTAAGGGTAGATAATAAAGTCCGTATTACTTAATTATTATTACCTAGGTACACATTTGCATGAGTGAACTCGATATTGTAGCTGAAAAGTAATGAATACACGTTAATATATAATGTATTTCATTGCAACAAAATGTCTGTTAAGAGCAAGGTGGCTGATGTAAAACAAGAAACAGGATGGTCAAACTGTGGGAGAATGTTTGTAAAAAACAAACATATGCTTATCTAGTACAATGCGTATGTAAAATTAGTATCATAATTTTTATTGCCAATTCAGATATTATTGGGATTATTGAATTTGAAATAGGTAATTTCTCTTAGATATTTACATAACTTGTTTCTCCCCTTTCTGCTTGATATTGTCTTTGAATTCAGTAATAAATAATAAATAAACTAATTAATTCTATATTGTATTACGCCAGATTTAAAGAACAGTTTTTGGTGAATGAAATTTCAAAAATAGGATTTAGTTTTTTAAATGAAAAAGTAAAGACAACACACAAAAGTAAAAAAATATTTGCAATTGCTAAATAATAATATAAAAGGTCTAAAGTATAGGTTCCAAAACTAGGAGGCTCGCCCGCCTGGGGGGGCGTGAGACCAGTTGGAAATTAGTAACATAAATTCCAAATTAGTTAACTTTTAAGTACACAATTATTCAAAATTTAAAACTAAATAAACGCCGCTTATTTTGTTTACATAGGTAATTTGATTGAACATGATGTTCAGAAAATGTAAATGAAATGTTTGCATTTATAAAAAAAATATATGTAGAGGTTGGGCAAATTTTGTAAACTTGAAATAAAATCAACATTACAGTTTGAAAAGAATAATAGTACAAAAGTGTCGGGAAACGAATGTTTGCCATTTAATGTAGCAACAGCGCCCCAATGGTCAAATCTTCAAGGTATCTCAGGTAGTTGTTATTTTGTTTAGATAAAAACAAACTAAAGGAACAAACTTGATGTTGCTAATGACTTGCGTTATGCCTTCACTAAAATATAACCTCACATAGGTATACTAGTGAAAAAACCCAAACTCATCCATCTCACTAACGAATTTTCTTCCTACCAGTTAAATTTACCTTGCGAATTAAAACTTGAAATGTTATATCATGTTTCTTTTGAATGTATTTATAAATAAATAAGTTATATATATATATATATATATATATATATATATATATATGCTGATACGTATTCCTTCACGGATGGAAAAATATGATGAATAGTTGCTATCTGGAGTACATCCGTTCATTCTCCAGTCCATAAATTCGCAGTTCCGACGTTTCGCTAGAATCTCATCCAGCATTGATGAGGTGACCAAATAGTAACTATTCATATATATATATATGCTATTTGTTTCTTTTATTTATGCCCCATATCATTTAATTAGAGTGTAAAGTGGAGGGGGCCTTGTGAGGCTTTTACTTGAAGAAGAGGGTCGTGGTAACAAAACGTTTTTGAGCCCCTGGTCTAAAGGATACTGCATTAAGCTACTTTGATCGGTACAATTACTTACAAAAGAATTACATTAATGTCTCTTTAATCCTCAATAATGTACATCTTCTGTTTGCTTATTAAATTAGTAAAGCTTTGAACCACTCAATATAATGGTAAATAAATATAAAACTGTAAGAAACATATATTTCATAAAGTACTGGTTAAGCGATATGTTTTAAACCCTATCTCGGACCTTAATGATATCCCTGGGGCGTAATACAGTTATACGATTTCTATTGCTATATTTTATTAAAACTGTGCATGTAAGTGAAATTTAATTACGAGTTATATAATAGTATCAAGGGGTGTCGTTCAAAGTATAATTGTTTTATGTTAATTTAAAAAAAAAACTTTGTTTAATACCTTTTAGTTAAATGATTTATTACAGGTAAATACATGACGTAACATCTTCTTAATAATTAAGTGGGAACTAAACTATCTAACTTTTCTAAGAAAAAGAAAATCATTGCTAAGGAAGACAGAAGGAAAACGTATGAGCCTACCCTGCATTACCTGTTTATAATATGTCTTGTGAACTGTTCTTTTCATGATATAATACATGTTAAGCCTAATATAAAAAAAGTTGATAAAGTGCCAACTCTAATTTTCAATGGAATCTTAAGGCTGAAATGTTTATAGCAGTAACTGGATGTATCAAAATTTATCTACATTTATAGCATGAACTTACCATTCGGTTCGACAGGAATTTAGATACCTAAATAAATTGAGGCTTTCAAGTAATTTAAATACATGTTAACGCCTCAAAAATATGTTCGTATGTAATTTAAAATTTTCTTTCATAATATTGCAAAAAAATACACATATTGAATGATGACAACAAATTACAAAAATATTGATTAAATTCATCAATATACATCAGCATTTCTTTTAGTCTTGTTTAGTTCACATATTGCTAATAAAGTGCTTAGTTGTTTGTGCTTTGATGTTCTCTATAGACAGGTTTTTCCTCAACTTAAATACTTTATGCATATACACCTACAGTCTGAAATTGCTTTGGTAGTTATGAAGAGAGTTAGATTCGACAAATATTTTTCATCTTCAGCATTCACAAATAATAATTATTTTGGAAATTGCAAATACGGTGTCATTCTCACCCTCAGCTTCTAGCATCCGTTTTTAACACTAGAGCCGAGTGGTGGAAGCTGCCGTAGGTTCTTTGACTCAACTAAGTTTGACATTGATTTGTTTCTAATAAAAATGTATTTAAAGCTAACAATCGAAATTAGTGTTACGGACGCTACAGTAAACGTGTAGATCCATGGAAAACATTAGATTATTTCCAAACACCAGAATTCTGAATCCTATAGTTTTTTTTTTCTTTAATCCGTATGAGTGGGTATTATTTAGATACTCGTAATACCATGGACAGTCTGATACTTGTGCATCTCGAACCCAGGGGCCAAAGATTCTGGCCAACCAACGTATTAAGTATTCGGAAAAGGAAGGTCCCTCAAAACCCCAGTATTTGTTAAGCATTGACGCTACTTAAGCTAAAAAATTAATCCATTAAAAATGAATCCTAATTTAAATTTAAAAAAAAATAATAACAGTGTAACAATGTAAGTAAAACCCCCAGATGTAATGATTACAAACATATAGTTTACAATATATACACAAAATATTAAATACAATGCCCATTGACAGATATGTTTTACTGCCCACCATGATATAATTCATTTACTGTCTTTTTAAGGATTCGAACACATACTAAGAAAGACACGCTAGCAATTATTTCCAGTTATCATGATTACTAGAATTTAGATAATTTTACCTCCAAGCAGCTGTATCAGGGTGTTTTGTGTTTTTGTAGCAAATAAATACATCTTTTATTCTTTGATTTTAGAATATTTTAAAAATTCTATTTTGGTGTTTTAGCACTAACACAAGGTCTTAATATCCACAGTTAGCAAAAATAGACAAAACATAAATTCCTTGGCGGTGAAAATGGAGGAACACACAGAATCAAAATTGGGAAGAAAATACCATCCAATGGGATAAAATCTATGGCAATAGTTTAAGGAGTTATTACTTAATTTTTCAAAACAGTTACATTTGCTTCAGAAATCAGTTCAACCATGCGGATTTCTTTAAAAGTGAACAAAAACCCTAGACATTTTTAAAAGTTTAAAATAACGGATTCTAGAGCCGGAATGATTAAAGTTTTATTTATGCAGGTTCCTAAGGACTTTCTTTTCACTCGCTCCCTAAATTCTATTTACCACTCATTTAGTTTAATCTTATTTATTTATTTTTTTTTTATCTCACCTAACCTCACATCCATTATTCGTTTACAGGCCAGCTCCTTCTCTTCTTTCCATTCCCTGATATAACCAATAACCTATTCCTTATGAAAGTAATGATCTATCTCCCGAAATACAGGTATTTTATTGTATCACCTGTAGTCTAAGAGATAGATCTCTCAGGTGAACAAACTCCTGATTTTTTCAAAAACCAATTAGTCACAGATAAGCCTTTTAGAATCTCATCGGGGTCATGAATCATTTGAAAGGCGTTCTGGCTTAAATACTATATTTGAATTCTGCACTAGTGAATCTTAAATTAAATAAAATAGTAAACAGCTAATTGGAAAATATTTTTTTTTTATTTTGATTTGAAATTAGTTATCATTTAATTTACAATTTTTTTGGATTATTATTATTATATTTCTTTTCATTCACTTATTTAAATTTGTAAATCTGATTAGTTACAAATGATGTTATAAATCGTGAAATTACGATGGTTAATACCTACACATAATCAAAGTTTAAACCCTTTCTCTTATTTAGCTATTTTCGGCTATGAATATTGAATTTCCCTTAATTTTCATGATTGCTGATGTTGGTTATTTATAGAATGTTTGATTTTAACTTCTATAATTTTTATAATTAGTTATAATCTCTATGTTTGATTGAATAAACTAAGTTAATAACTACACGAAGGCGGGCAATGTAAACTTTTACTTGCTACAGCCTAACTTTCATTCCTTTTATGTTAAATACCTTTGATTACATTTTCTATATTCATATTTGAACACTTAATTATATTATTTCTTTTTATTTTCATAATTTATACTTGTTTAACATGAACATCTTGCCTAATTATATTTAGGTTAAAAATCTTTTTACATATTTACTATCGATTATTTTTCTATCCAATTATTTTCATTTGATAATCTAACATGCTTTATTTAAATTAAAATCAATGCTTTGAAATGTGTCGTCCTTTTCTAACATTAGGATAGGCCTACTTCTAATTTAAAACACATTTTACATTTATATCTTTTTCATATTACATTTTTTAAACCACCTCTCTTTAAAACATCTTTCACCCTGCCTATTTCTAGCTTAACTGTATCTCTTTAGCATTCAAAATAAGTTATTTTACATACATTGTTTTAGTTTGATATAACACTTGTTGATTTAGGATTCATTAACAAAGTTTTCATTATTTTAGTAATTTCTGAATAAAAAAAAAACCTATTTCTAAGACTTATAAGTGATTCTATACACATTTTACAACACAGTTAATATTGATACACACAACATGATTATATTTGAACAAAAGGCTATTAATATTGTACACAAAGAAATTTGTATAATATATAGATACATCATTTATTTAGGTTATCTATAAAAGCCATTTTGAAAGTAAATCGTGTTTAAAAATATTTTGGACTACCTAACGGATGTAGTCGAGATTAAATTTCATATTTATTTTTCGAATTAATTGATTTATTAAATTTGGAATTGTAAGAATCAAAATCATTATCAAAAGAAAGAAATAAAGCTTTATAAAACCTAGCCAGATACTTAAATCGGTTAAATCTTTTGAACCTTGGTCTTCTAAGTTATGGTTTCTGATAACATTATCCTCTTCCTGCTTAGAACTTGATGTTTTTGTTCCCTCGCTAATACTGCACACAACTAATGACGACTTTACTCCATTATATAAAGCGATATAAAACATGACCGTCCATCCCGGTGGTCGTTCTGAGAGTACTAAATGACACTATCCGCTTCGTTTGCAATTAAGCCTCCTTCTTCTTCTTCTTTTATGACTAATATTTACGTTTCTATGGCAACGACTAGTTTTTTGTGCTCAACTTTCTCGGTTTTCACTCGTAGGTTTTTTATACTACCGATGTTTCCGTTGAATTGATTCCTTAAAAATTCTGCCTCAGTCAAATTTACCTTTTATATTGACTCTAACTAATTTCGATTACTTTAGGGTCCTGGTCTTTAATTCACGATTGGGTCGGCCATATTACCTCATTTTTACAAGCGCCTTCGCGAATTTATACTAACATCCTGACTTTCAAGTCTCTGCTGTAAGACTATGTCTACTACTACAACATTTGAGACCTCCTGAACTAGACTTTCTTAGGCCTAAACTAGATTATTTGTTACCATTTCAACTTATTGATCTATATATTTGGGCGTTTTTATATATTTGAATATATATATATATGAATTTTGTTTTTGTTTAACACTTTTTTTTTATTAACTTGGGAGCGGGTTTAAACTGCCCGAAGCATCGCTACCTTAGGTATATTGTACTTACCTCCCTGATCTAGTCAAAGAGCCCCTTCCCTCTTACCAGGTTTAGAAGTTTCCTGACTAGTGTTTTACCTTCAGCATCCTCTTCCAGAACTGTGCTATCACCAAAGAGGTAGAAGCGCCTCTCGGCAAGTGCTTCACATCTATAAATGATGTGTGTGGCGGTCTCCAGTTCTTGCCTGCATAATCTGCACACTGGTTCATTTTGCATACCCGTATTATGCAAATGTTTCCTTAGTCCACAGTGTCCCGTGAGTAGACCTGTGGTTATCCTCAATTCCTGCCTAGACAGATAGATGAGACTCTCCTGCAACCCCAAGGAAGGTTTCCTAAGGGTCAGCTTACTGTGTCTCATTTCTTCAGCCCTGACCCAGTGCTCACAGTATCTTTCAGCCATCCACCTTCGCACTGCATTCTTGACCATGGAAATGGAAAAACCTACCGCCGGCTCCGGTCCAATTAGGGGAGTTGAAGACCCCTCTCTGGCCAGTGCATCTCCGGCTTCATTTCCAAATATTCCCCTATGCCCTGGCACCCAACCTATCTTGATTTGATTGTGCCTTGCAAGGGCTTCTAGGTTATTTAGGCACTCCCTGACTATGGCCGAGGTGACCACACGTTCGTTTAGTGCCTTAATTGCTGCCTGGCTGTCAGAGAAAATAGCAATCCGGGTTCTGTGTATTCCCCTTCTCGCTATTTCTCCCAGACAGGCATTTATAGCATATATATCGGCCTGAAAGACAGAGGTATGCCTCCCCAAGGAAAAAATTAGTTTATACCCTTGGGTTTTTACAATACACCTCTGCTCCAGTGCCGAAGTCCATCTTGGAGCCATCTGTGTACCAGATCTGAGCCCAAAATTCCATCATAGTTTGGTGGGCCTGGTCAGGTGCAAACGTCCGAGTAAGGTGGTCACTGCCCATCTCCAAGGCACGTTCTTTGACCACGCACTCGAAACTCATATATCCCGAAACATCTTGGAGATTAGCCCGTTTGTTCGAGTTATGCAAACTCCATGCTGGGGTTTGGTGCTCGTGGTTGATTGCTTCCCACCTATTGCACCTCACCCCTCACAACATCCAAGCCCTGGAAGGTAACATGCTCGGCTCGGTTTTGGCCTCCCCTGCGTTGTGTGCTCAGGATTATTGTCCCTCACGCTGCTCTCACCTGATCTCTTCGAGCCGCCTTCTGGCCGCTCCACTCATACGCTTTCTCCGTAGAGAAAGCGTTCTCAACTCTACAACCATTTCACTGGTTTCTGCCGTCGGCAGCTTGGTAGCCGCCCCCGCAGTGGTGGTTGCCGTTGACACATCTGCTACAGACTCACGCTGTCTGTGCAGACTCAACATCAATTTGTGTACTTACTTGGTCCATTAGCTTCCCAAGTATGGGGGAAAGAACAGTCAACCAGAGCAGAACCCCCACTGCCCTGGCAAGACAACATACAATGATTTTTTGTCTGGTTCCTCAAGGAGATCGTGTGCTACTGCATTTTATACCCTGCAGCCATTCATCCATCGGCACTATGCCTTCCACCTTGGATTGGGCATTCAGTCACTGGCCTTGAAGCATACCCCAAGTTCAGGACAATATTAACTGTTGCTCATGGAGCGAACAGCCTGCTTTACTCTCTTTTGTTATAACTGTGTCGTTAGGGTAGTTTCCCGCCCATACTACTTCACAGCCGCATTGCCCTTGGTTCACCTGGGAGGTGAGAGTAGCATTGTAAGGACTTAATTCCCAACTACCCCAGTCTCCAGTCAGAGTAGTTATTTCTACCACACCCAACCGGTTGACTGACGAGGAGGGATAATTCCTCACCTTTGAACCTTGTTTAACACTACTTCCTCATTATTTATTGAAATTTATTTAGCTAAATAATTATGTTATCGATTTTATTTAACATGAGCTTTTTGACAGTTACCATGTTTCTTGCAATGGTCATTTTGTAGCTTGCAACGACCAAAATGACCATTGCAAGAAACATGGCCATCATTACAGTATGTAGCCTCGCGCAAGATTTATAAGACTATTAGAATGATGTGGTGTCTTGTTATACCTAATTTCACCACCACGTTTTTATCTACTTCTAAAGAAAAAAAAAGTGCGACTTTGTGCAAAATATTAGGCGTACTTAAATGAATCAGGCGTTCAAGGAAATATTTTGGTTATATTTACTTTGTGTTACAAATGGAAATCTGAATTCCACATTATGTTATTAACTGACCGTTGATATAATAATTATTTTATTAATATTTATATTTTTAATAATAAAAGGAACACTGAGGACGTGAAAACACAAGCTATGCATTGGACATTATTTGTTAACTTATAGTCAAGCTACTCATCGGATACCATGTGATAACATATAGTCAAGCTACTCATCGGATAACATGTGTTGACCATTAGCCAAGCTATGCTTTGGATACTATGTGTTAACTATTAACCTAGCTATGCATCAGATACTATGTGTTAGCCATTAGCCAAGCTATGCATTGGATATTATGTGTTAAACCATAGTCAAGCTATGCATTGGTTATTATGTGTTAAGCCATAGTCAAACTACTTATCGGATACTATATGTTAACCTATCGTCAAGCTATGCATCGGATAATACGTGTTAACCCATAGTCAATCTTTGCACCGGATACTATGTGTTAACCATTAGGCAAGCTATGCATTGGATATTATGTGTTAACTTATAGTCAAGCTACTCATCGGATACCATGCGTTAACCTATTGTCAAGCTACTCATCGGATAATATGTGATAACACATTGTCAAGCTATGCTTTGGATACTATGTGTTAACCATTAGTCTAGCTATGCATCAGATACTATGTGTTAACCGGTAGCCAAACTATGCATTGGATATAATGTGTTAAATTGTAATTTGTAGGCCCATGTAGGGAATCAGGTATATCGGCTTAGCATAGTATGTATGTAGGTTTACATGCATATTTGTTTAACACACTATACAGGGCTATTTAGAGTATAATCCATGCTGACTTAACATAGTATATAAGCCGATACGACTTACTGCGACCGCATCCGAGGCGTCCGTGTGTTGCGTGTCCGTCGGGCGTAAGCATACAGAGCCCCTGCAATATGATAGGTCGATTCTCGCACAGACTCTGGACTATTTGAATTCAACGTAATTGTTGGTCGATATAAATGCGTGTAAGTTGGTCGGATAAACGTCGCGCAAGTTAGTTTTTCAATGTTGTTTAGTTGAAACGTTGGTAATTTGATCTGACTGATCATTTTTTGGTGATTTCATATATTATTATTATTATAAACAACCCCCAACCCCCGGGACGAACTCGCAACAACCCCCAAACCTACCCCCCACATCTACCCAGTACCACCCCAAACACAACACACACACACACACACACACACCACATCACACTTTGGGGTGAGTTAGGTTAGTACACTAGGCGACGCCATCTTGCAAAATTATCCCCCAATCCCCCGGGTGACTCCCAAAACTCACCCCACATATACCTCACAACCACCCCTAACACACAACAAACTTAGGGGTGTGTTAGGTTAGGTGCCATCTGGGTGAATTAGGTTTGAACGGCATCTTGTGCCATTTGTGCCAAAGTTTCCTCCTTATATGTATAGAATGGACATTGTACAGAATATGTAGGCCGAGACGTGTTTGCTGACACAAGGTCGTTTTCCCATATTATATAAAAGCTTTTAGATTTTTAGAAAGGGTTTTCTACTATTGTCAGGTTTACTTATGTCTTAAACATTAATGGAAACCTGTTCAGGAAGACCCCAACGGTAGATCAAGCAGGAACACTGGGGGAGGGGTCTGATAGGTAGAGGTATTAACTCATAAACACCTGGTTGGAGAGACTATGGGCTAGGGGGCATGGCTCTTATTCTGCTCCTTTCACGAAACTAGAATAGACTTGTTACAAATAATAGTAGGTAAACCAAATAATTTAGGTTTATTTGTCTCTAAATAATTTACAAATCTCATCAAAAACGAAATAACTTCTTACCACCTATACAAACTCAAATTCTAAAGGTATGGGGTTAGAAAACCTAATAAAACAACTACATACTTTAAACTGTACCTATTAAACATGTGTAGCATACTAAATAGATCAATTATACTGTTATAGCATATCTCTACTATAATCTTAGTAGCATTTAGCAAACATATGCAAAGAAATTTTCATACGTATTTCTAACCACAATAATATTGTAAAAAAACAGTACTTGTAAAATAATAAACGTCTACCGTGGAATGTAAATCAGTTATATACCTGTATTTACGTTGCCTACAGATTTGTGCGTTATTCTACTACAAAAACGTAAACTCTCACTATAAATTCCGTTTTATAGCTTCGTTTAACAAAGGCGAACGCGATATTTACGACCGAGTATGCAAGTGCTGCCGTGGCCTATCCTATACGTAAGAATTACATATTCATTCCCGTTGTATTACTATGGGCATCCAGCTCCGTATATTTCGACAGCACTCTCACAGCTTAGGTTTTACGGGAACAAATTCTCCAACTTAAGAGATGTTTTATTTTATAGATACATAATTTTATTTTACAGGATCGAAGGCTTAGGTAGAATTACATACAGTTTTAATATTTCAAAAAATTCCCTAATCTCATGTATCCTATAAAATATAGTGTAATGCAACTAATTAAAATTCTTATATTTATTGCAAAACATTTAAAAATTAACCAAATTTGTAATACCTGGAAAAGTAAACATTGCAGCCTAAGAGGGGAGTAATAGGCTTCTGAATACTAACGCATTTCTCTGTTGAAATTTAATAATAAATTTGAATATTTTGAAATGTCTATAGAAGAATTTTAAAGACAATTATAATTTTTCTGACAATATATTTCGTTGTTTCCTTTTTTTTTTAAAATTGAATATCGAATATTTTATGTTAAATCAAACGTGCAAAGATTTGTAAGATGTCTACTAAGATTGTAAAGACTGTTCATTACATTTACCACATTGTTTTATTTCATAAAGATGTTTTACTTTGTAAAAACTACTGTTCTGATTAAATAAACAAAGATAAAAATAGTACAAAGTATAATAATGAGTTTAAGATATAGATTTGCATATTTGGTACCTATCATTCTTCCATGGACCTAGCCTCCACTATGTATTAAATCCTGGATGTGATTCTAAAATGAGATAACTGCACGGTTTTCAGCAAAAGCAGTTTTCTATTTAAATGAGAGTATTGTGTATTAATCTCTCAATGTGTGTTTGACGCGCATGCTAACGTCACGTCGGTGTCGCTCCACATACATGGTCCCTCCTTATAAAGCCTGCGGATGAGTTTCTGCGGATATTTTCTATTTAATAAATCAAAAAAAATCATCTTATAATTTCAGACTTACTGAATTATTACGGCGAAAATTAGTTTCAAACAACTAAAACAATGAATCGAAATCTCCTGTTCCACTCAAATAAATAGGGTTATCCACCACTGAGAACTAAATAAAGAGTTGTTTGAAATACCGTTATATTTATATGCTTTTAAAACATTACTATGAGTTGATAAGATGTGTTAGATTCTATAATAGACGCATAATATAATGTGACTCTTTTTTATAAGTGAAATTAACAGAGATTAAATAGTATATTACATGTGTGCACAGTTAACAACATATCCAAACCCAGAATATAAGATATTATTAAATAATAACATATACATAAATTCGTATGGATTGATATATTATTTACATATCGATCATCAAGTCTTTTAGAATTTATAACTACAACAAAGTTACAAAACAAACTGAAGTAACTACAGAGCTTTTTAGAGCAGACCAAATCCCTGCACACCAAAAACTGTGACGCATAAAAAAGTGTTGTTCCTCAAACTATTGGCGTCCTTAACAACTAATAATCCATAGGAGACGTCAAAATTTTATTTTGATTTAAATTAAATGCTATCATGAATGTAAAAGTAAATAATATAAGAAATTAGTTTAATATTTATAATAGATAGCATAGATACGTTACAATAAAGAGCATAAATGTCTTATCAACTTTTATTCTGACTTCATAGTAACAATCATTCAACTGAATTCATTTATTTATTATCATAATAATCTATAGGAATAGTTATCTTTATTCTGGAACAAATTCTGATAATTTTATAATAAAAAACGCTAAACAGCAACTGACGTTATTTCTTAATGTTTACCATTTTAGTAGATAATTATTGAAGTTACAGCGCGATTTTGTTATTTATTATAAAGTTAATTTTGTATCGACATATTTTTTTTATTACAGTTGATATTTGTTTTTCTAATCTGATGATTTTGTGTTTTTAATATTTTTTACCTAGATAATATTTTCAGGTACACTTTATGTTTCAGACCAGACGTGTTTTATGTTTGCAAAATGTTCCCGAGTATAGATTTACATTTAGTTTGACCTAAAAATACTTCGTATTTATTACAAACTCTTTTAAATCCAAGTACCCCCTGTTAACACTCTGTGTTTACTTTAGATCAAATGAATAAAGTAAGGTTTTATGTGAAATTATATTATATTCAGAATGAGTGGAAGACTAGAGTTATATAGTTAGTTGGAAGAATATAGTTAGTCTAATATTTAGGATTACCTTTACTATAAGGCCCTGATCGTAACACACAAGTTTTCTAGAACAGTTATTACAGATTTTACTAGCAATGCTACTCCATTTCGCCATATTTCCCGTATCAGGAAATCATAATGTCCTTCTTATCCCATCTAATTTCGTTTACCCTCCATTTTCTTATAACAACGCGATATTTATGACCCCAAGTTGAGGGTAGGGCAATGCCTGGCAAGTGCGTTTGTAGAAGTTACGTTATGATCATTCCTTTTTTGCTTTACCAGGGTGATTATGTATCTGTCTTTAAATTACTCCATATTTCAAAACCAAATCCTTTAATGTGTTAGCAATAATATTTATAGGGATGAATCATCTTAAAACTACAAATCTAAAACTAGCAAATGACAAAGTAATGATGTACTAAATAAGTAGAAGTGACGTAAAATTAAAATAAAAATACGTGTAAGAAATGTAACTTTTAAAGTAACTGCTACATCTCCGTATTAAAGCCACTTACAATAACACCAATTTCACTAACACAATCCCGTATAAAACGGATTTTAACCTGAATTAGGTAGCTATAATCGAATCAGTAAACTATCCCAAGTAATATTTTCAGAAGGTAGAACTGAGATTCTATAACTCTAAAATTTATATAACATATTATTATTTTGTCATTACGATTTTATTGAAAAAAATAGGTTAAAAATTAGGTTATACAGATATATTAGGAGTTATCCATATTCAATATACCAACGATTATAAACGAAAAATAATTGCTTTATCTTCTTTATTTCTGTGCCGATATTTGTAAGGTAGATGTTATGATTACTGCAAAGGAGACAGGATAAATTTCCATGTGTAAATGTTACTCGACGAAGTTATTCTAACCTGCATTATGCCTTAACATTTCTTTCTTCGTTCATTTCTTCTTCGTCTTCTTCGATGAATCCTTCTTTTTATTACTATCCGGTTAGCCTTCCCTTTTCTACCATGTTCTTTTATCCTGTTACTGTGCTTCTTCTTCATCGACTCCTTATTATTCTTTTTCGCCTGTATAATCATTTTTCATGTCTCCCAGTTCATCATTTTAATGACCTATTTCTTATAATTCATTGTCCTTATTGTTTCTTCTTCTCTTTTTTGGCTTAAGCAATAAGCTTTTCAAATAAAAAAAAACTCAGTTTTGTCAACAGACACCGTTAGTTGTCACTATAACGATGAAGAACACACTTCTGCCGGGCAGTCCCACTCAATTCCACTATGGACATGAAGAACTCCCTTCTGTCGGCCTGTGCCACTGACTGCCTCTATGGAAATGAAAAACTCACTTCTATTCGCCAGTCCCGCCGACTGCCTCTATGGAAATGAAGAACACACTTATGTTGGCCAGTACTACTTACTGTCTCTTTGGAAATGAAAAACTCACTTCTGTCCACCAGTCCCGCCGACTGCCTCTATGGAAATGAAGAACTCCCTTCTGTCGGCCTGTGCCACTGACTGCCTCTATGGAAATGAAAAACTCACTTCTATTCGCCAGTCCCGCCGACTGCCTCTATGGAAATGAAGAACACACTTATGTTGGCCAGTACTACTTACTGTCTCTATGGAAATGAAAAACTCACTTCTGTCCACCAGTCCCGCCGACTGCCTCTATGGAAATGAAGAACTCACTTCTGTTGGCCAGTCCCATTGACTGTCTCTATGGAAATGAAAAACTCACTTCTATCCGCCAGTCCAGCCGACTGCCTCTATGGAAATGAAGAACACACTTCTGTCGGCCAGTATTACTTACTGTCTCTATGGAAATGAAGAACTCACTTCTGTCGGACAGACCTGACGACTCCCACTTTACAAATGAACCATTGACAGGCCATGAGTGTTGACCAGTTCCACTGACAGCAATTTGTATTTTATATCGGATTTTTTCTGTATTTAGATTTTAAATATCATGCATCTAAAATTAAAATATGAAATAAATAAAAATGGCAAAGAGTTTAAACTGAATTTCATAGGCGATGTATGAAACTGTAATTTATATCTATATTTTTTTATTCTATAGTTTATTTAATTCATTACAATAGAAAGTCCGCGTTTGAATATTGAACTGACCCAAACGAAGCGTTGGACGTGAGAAAATATATTCATGTCACATGATTCAATAATTGAAAATGTAATTTTAAAATTTAATAAAAAATATTGCCGAGAAGATGTAGATGGATGAACACTCGTCAGCAACGCCCAGATTGACTAAATTTAGAAGTGGGGAAAGTTTTACTCAATTCAATGTGGAAAATGTTCTCTGTGAAAATCTCTAATATCTCATTGGTGTGGGCCAACTTAATTAGAAAACTTGCAGGGTTAAATTAAAACCTTGGCTTCGATCTCTTCTCGTAGGCTAGGGGAAATATTCTGATTAAACTCAGATTTAGTAAGTAAATGCACTGGCAAGTACGTTTTCCGTTCTTGGGAAGAGCTTAATTACATCTTCATTTTAAAATTTAACTTTAAATCTGCCTTTTAAAATTATTTAAAACGGTTTTTCCTGTATAACTATTTATCACTGGGTACCTACATCTTTATTATTAATGTAGTTTAAAGGCATTAATATTCCTGGCACCTGTTCAAAAGGGTTTCGTGTTACACTATCCTTAAATAAACTGTTTACCGCTTCGTACAATTTACGTGACTAGCTAGATAATAACACAACCTGTCTTGTGGGTTTTACTGTATAACTATTTATCACTGAGTACCTAAATATTTAATTCTAATGTAGTTTAAAGGCATTCATATTCCTCCCATCTGTTCTAAGAGTTTCCGTGTTACTATATTCCTAAATAAACTGTTTACCGCTTCGTACAATTTACGTGATTAGCTATATGTTAACACGATCTGTCTTGTGGGTTTTCCTGTAAACATAGAGCAGTGGTTATTTTACAAATGTGTGGCTATTCAAGAGAAAAGGTGGTCATATGAAAACAAAGGTAAAATTTATTCTCGGGAGAGGTTTCCACACGGCCAAAGCCAAATTGCTTAAACACAGAAAATGGCCCTAAACCACAAAAACAAATTGTACAAGCCTTGAGTGAAAGTAAGTATACTATACGTTTTAGGCTATGATAAGTTTCTGAGCGTCATATTGTATTCCGTGTTCTGCGGTTTTTAAACTTCATTTCTCACACGTTTTGTGATTCTACGTACCTTGTAGGATAGGTCAGGTTGATATGAACAGACAAAGTATTTCTCAAACTGTATTTTCTGCGCTTTGGTTTTTTATTTACCTTGTAGGTAAGGTTAGAAGGAAAATGAAAATTATATTCTAATCTTCGTTTCTCCCATATTGGTTTTTACTTACGTAATGGCCTAAACACTAACTTGAAGTTTTGGACAATTTGACACTTGTTACCAGATTTCTAGTAATTATAATTGCTCTTCTTTTTCTCGAAAAGGATCCTAAATAGTTTATCTCTTTAACAGCGTTTGTCCTTATCAAAACGTTTTCAGATTCACAATCTCGAATATCTCTTCATTTCAGAAATAAACAAAATATGAATGTTATTTCATTCCTACATTTTATACAATTCAGTTGTCAGTTATATCCTAATTTAATACAACAACTAGTCTATAAGTTTAAACGTATCCCAATACTTTATCTATAGTTCCCGTGTATTAAACTCAACCGTAAACCATATAGCAATACATTTCTTCCCCTAAAGTAAGTTCTCAAAAGTATAAGGATAAAATAAAAACTTTACCCTACAACCTACAATTAAAACATCATAGTTATTCACTCTAGAATAGCTCAAAAAACTAAGGAACCCAAGATAAAACAGAGTCATATTGAGTTATTTATCATTTATAAACAGTTACAGTTAAACAAATCTTTCGTAAGTTAAATTTATACACATTCTACATTCTATACAATAATTATTCAACTTTTGTGGGTTTGCGATGATTAAAGAAAATAATAAACAGAGTGTGGCACAAGGTGAGTGCTGATATAAATGACTACTCCTTATCGAGCGTTATAAATATATGTAAGTAAATAAAACTGTATGTGCGCTTAGTATTTAGTTATTAATAATAATTTTATAATATAATAAAATCACACAAAATCATTTAAGTTCTTTAAAATTTAAAAATAATATTTATTTTTAATTTTTTTTTTGTTTTTGTTTAATTTTTAAAATTTGTTCAAATATAATAGTAATAATCATTTATATAACGTAATTATTTATTGTTCATTTACATTCTCGTTATTATCTTGTGTTTCTGATATAATTACTTCATTTTGATTATCATTGTATTCTAAAAATGAAACTATTGGCTTATGATAACTAAAATATGAAATGAAACTCTTTGAATAAAAATTTGCTAAATATGTTTTTAAATACACCATCTATTGTTGTTTCATATATAGTTGTACTTATGTTTTTATCATTTGATATTGTTAAATCTATTTTATCTTTCAAAAAGTTTACAAATGGATTTGAGGTATCTTCGGCAGCGTTTAGGTTAAAATCACCACTCAAAATCATTGGCATTCTGTGCCAATTTTCACCAAGAATTTTAAAACTTTATTCTGTATATATCAACAAGTTTCTATGTAAAAATTTAATTATTTCTTGTACACTATTCTTTGGTGAAATATAAACGGTTACAATTAAAATTGTTTATCCATTTTCATTATTACAATGAGCTACACAGTTTCCCCCTATTTCAGAAGCGTGTATACCCAAGGCTGGAGTATGTCTTAAATGAATGTCCATATTTGCACCGTATCGTTCGCATTGGGGTAAATGGCCACTCCTGCAGCTCGAAATTGTGATCTTTTGAAATGTACAATGCAATTGAAATCGGGAATGTCTAAAGGTTCTTCATTGCTCATATGAGTTTCTGACAATAATAAAACAGTTGAATTTTTTACAATAGTATCACCAAGACTCAGTTTGTGTGACAGCAAGCATTTACAATTAAATGAAAATATTCATAGTCACGATCTTTGGGTTTTGAAATCTGTTAAAGTTTTACTTATAGTTACTAGCTGATTTTAGTGAGAGTCATTTGAATTCTTCTTGCAATGATTTTACAGATGTTCAGTTTCTCCTGCTGTGATAAAAAATATTGTTATTATTTCTTTTTACAGTACATAATCCTTCTATGTTTGTGACTCTTGAAAAACCTACTCATACTAATTCTAGAGAATGACTTTTGTTTACATACTCATTCATAAAAAATGTATTTAAGATTAAAATGTATATTGTTATGTGTGTAAACTCTAGTGGCGTTGTAAAGGTCGTTGATTTTAGTTGCGTGGTTTGAATTATCTATTGAGAGTGTAGTGTGTGAAGTAGGATATTTTGTAGCTGTATTTTCCTAGTATGTTGATTATATTATGGGTATTGCATGATCTTTATGGTATTCATAAGTATTTTATGGGATTGTGTTGTGTGTTTGTATTTGGGTTATTGAGTTTGTTTTTTAGGCGGTTGTATAATTTGTCAAACATTGTTGTGTTGTAACCATTAGTTTGTAGTATATGTAGTATGGTGTTTAATTCTTGGTAGTGTTCTTCTTTGTCTAAGGGTGTTTTAAAGAAGGCGATATATCACTGCGTTGTAAGCGGATAGTTTATCTTGGTGTGGGTAGTTTGAGGAGATGTGTATGTTAGTATAGGTACTGGTTGGTTTTCTGTATATGTTGAATTTATGTGTTTGTTTATCTGTACGTTTAATTGTATGATCTAGGAAGGTGAGAGAGTTTTGTTGTTCTCTTTCGATGGAACATGTTAGTTTTGGGTGTATGGAATTTAAGTGTTTTAAAAATGTGTTCTCGGTGTGTGTTACCTTTGTATGATGTCAACGTATCTATACCAGTAAATTATGTTTCCTGAGTATTTATTGTTGCGTAAAATGTGGTTTTGTTCAATATGGTGTATGAACATTTTTGCTAAGATGCTAGCTATGCGGGAGCCCATAGGTAGGCCATCTTTTTGGTTGTAGAAGATGTTATTGTAGGTGAAGTAATTTTGAGGTGTGATTAATTTTGTAAGGTGGATGATTTTATCAATGTGTGTTGTTTGTATAAGCGTGTTTTTGAGGATTTTGATGGAACGCTGAAGTGTTTCTGGAATGGGGGTGTTGGTATATAGATTTGATATATATATATCGAATGAGACTAAAGTGGAATTGTGTGGGATATTTACGTTTTTTATTTTGTCTCTTATATTTAAGCTATTATTCATGCTACAATGATGATTAAATTTTATAGTTTTGTTGAGAAATTTAGCTAAATATGGGACGAGGTGCTTGTGTGGCTGATTAGTGGACGAATTGAGACTTCTGTTTTGTAAAGTTTGGGCAGGGCTTGAAGCATCAGATCGTCAATGTTTTGAACTATTAACAACTTTAAATAGTAAATAGTCTCATATTTTAAAAATAAAATTTGGAAGGTGATCAAAGGGGCTCCTTCATTGTTCTCCCTTCTTCCCTCGTTGCAGTTGAAATTGAGTTTAAATGCTTACAGCAAAGGTGGTACTTTTAATAGTGTGAGTAAAACTAGTGGAACTTCTGGGTGTAATGACGTCATTGCAAACTTCTAACTTATCAGACGACTTTTACAGTGACTCAGGTTGTGTAAGCTCTGACTGAAATCTCGAAGAGCATTCTATGTCTCAACTAATAGTGTAAGAGCTAACGTATGGCGAAGACACATATCACTCATGTTTTTGTGACACTAGAAGCAAAATTGTTTTACAGAAATAATACCAAGCACTGTGGGGCTGTCGGGGATTGAGGGACACATTAAATGAGTCGTTACAAAATCCATTTTGCACTCATTTATGGTAGCAACTGCGTATACAAAGTCATTTTGAAAAGTAAAATGTGTGTTTATGTGTGTGTTTGTGTATTAGTGTTTATTCCACCCAATTCTACAACTCCCGACCCAATTTTCTATCTCTCCTTATATGTATATTCATATATCTCCCCACTCCTGCGGTCGTCATACTTTATAATACCTGTTGTTACACTGTTTTATATGTTCTATCATTTACTACATTATTTTGCCTTACATTATTACACTTAGCACACCTATTGCAATTCTAACTTCTTTGTTTCTTTGTCTAATTGTTTTATATGTCCTGTCGATCGTAATTTTTTGATTTGAGTACTTATTCTTAATGTTAACATAGTCTAACAACGTTCATCTTATAGTATCAGGTCCTAACTTCACTATATCGGTAAGATATCAATAATTAATTTTTTTTAATATTCCGAACAATTCAATAATGGTATAAAATAAGTTTTCTCTTTTTACTCTCCTTTCAGCACATTTTTTGTTAATCCTTTGACTCCTTACTACTATGAGTATATAAGCAATACTAATTTCAGTTGGTAACATTGTTTAACGAATTCCGCCTTAAGATCGACAGGTTAATTAACTTTAACTTTCAATACCTAATATTTTAACACATATTTTCTTGATCCCTTGTGTTTTAATTTTAAAAATAGAGTTATACATTTTAAATGAAATTACATTGTTTTGAGAATGTATGAATCAAATAGTATCACTTATTGAAAAGCAACTCCGTATGTTCTCCCAATGGGAGAGTTAAGAAAATACTCGCAAGTAAATAATCGGTGTGAAATAAAATGAGAAGACTATGTTTGCATGCTAATACAAATTTGTGTATACTAATATTTTATTTGTGTCAATTAATTGTTTTTACTAAAAGAATGATTTCTCAACGTAATTTTGCCTGCCATTCAAGAAAGAGGAATTGAAGCGTACTGACTGTAACAACCCTCTGAGCTACTTCATAAGGATGGAAATGGTTCAAAGGCAACAACACAATAAATGTAAAAGGTTGATTGGCTTTGTTCTTTGTTCTAACAATCATGAACGGTTTCCAAACTGAAATCGTAGCCAGAATATGTTTCGCGCAATATGTCTCCAGACTTCTTTTACAAAAACATTGCTATGAATGAAACAAAAATCACTGTATAAGAAAAGTTAATTTAATATTTTAATATATTAAGCACTTCTTTTGTTCTAATATTTATTACTCGAGAGTGGAAAATATTTTGGAGTAATATTTACAGTATATTTGTAAGCGGCCTTATTTCGAATGTCCTTTATTCAAGGAAGGTGTTCGTGAAGGTATTACTTATCTATTACTACACATTTTAAGGTTGTAACGGTTCTTAGTTCTACGTCACAGGGCAGGCATAATGATAATTACTGTCTGTCTGTAACGCTCTTTTTATCTTGAAGGTAGAACTAGGTTACTTAAGTAAAATAAGTATTGAATATTTTAAAATACAAAGTTAAACTATTTAAACTAGCAGAGTCTCATTAAATTAATATTTAAAGGCTTATTAAATTGAGATGTATGGGATTTGTGTGCTCGTTAAATAATTGCTCTTTTAACTTCAATTAAAGCAAATTACACATATTTTATTTAACCAAAAAATAATATAAATTAAAATCATAATACATATTTCTTAGGCATTGCTTTAGTTACTGATTAGTGAACATTTAATATTTGACTTATGAGGAATTTTTAAGTATTGACAATCAATGGCGGAAATGGCCCTGTATTCGAGTTTGCTTACTTGCTCTTTTCATAATTAAATCTTACAATTTAAACTGAAAACAAATGCACTAAATGATGCATAAATTATATTTATATACGTGTTGAAAAGTTTAAAGTTTATTAATTTTGTGTTAAACTGTTTAAGCATTTAAATTTTATAATAATTCACTAAAGTTTCAATTCGTTCAATTAGCTGTTTTAACAAGTTGTAGCCTCGCATCCTTCTATTGGAAAAATCTTACAAGATTCCCTTCAGTAACTCAGCGTTCCATCTTCGTACTGGGCTACGTACGCTGTCTTCTACATTATGATTATAACAAATTAAAAAAATGACTGCCACATTAAAAATGGAAAACTAAAAGTTTCCTCGCTCTTTGAGACGTCCGTAGCCTTCTACATTTTGGCAAAAAGAGGATTAAATTATCGTTGCAAGCAGCCCTCCTAGCTACCGCGCATCGGGTGGGCGCATACATAGTTTAATCTAAAATGGAGGAATTAGTCGAGATCTGGAAGTCAAGAATGCAAGGAAATTGAAAATCGTACAAGTTGGAAGGATATAAATGCGTGACACTCGGCCGACGTAGATGGAAGGAATGCCTCCGTTAATCTTCGAAACTAAGTTAGACCTACTTCATAGTTATTTCGAAATTTTGATAATTTTGGCCGTCCCTATCTGAGGGTATAAGTATGTTAGTTGTTAAACCCAGAGTTTCTATTCACAGGGCAAATATCTATATTTGAGTCGTATGCTGCACACCTGAAAACACCCAGCTGAAAACACATGTTATACTTCGACCCACCTTACCTCATAACGATAGCAAGCTAAATGACGTAACAAGGCAGATCGGGTAAACAAATGGGTCTACCCTGCATTACCTTTCTAATCACAGACACCTGTGAACTCACGATTTGAGGATTTATATTTCTAGGCCTTTTTTAACAAAAAATAATACTACCAGTATGCTAGCTGAAATTTTAAATGAATACCTAATAGTGTCGTATAACAGTATCCTAATGTATCAAAGTTGTGCTACATTTATATCACGTTTTAAAGTGGTGAAACTGCAATAGTTTTTATAATTTGGATTATTGAATAAACTGGAGCTTTCAACTAATTTAACTTACATTTTAATGACTCAAAGATATGTTCCTGCGTAAATTATAATGTCTTTCCATATTTTTACAAAAAATATACATTATGCTTGAAGACATTAAATTACAAATAAATTTATTCAAGTATTTAAAATTTCTTAATTATTGATAAAGTTCCTACTTTCTCCTTTGGTGTAATCTATAGTTTTGTTTCTGCTAATCTTAAATGGTTAATGGATATACGTGAACAGGCAGTAATTGCTTTGTTAAATATGAAAGATGACACTTTTGACAGATCACTCCCATCACAACACTCGGAAATAAACATAGCTTTTTTGGAAATGGCAAAACCAGTGTTATTTCCAACATCAACTTCCAGCGTCAATCTTCAACACTAGGATCGTCAGGAGGATTCTTCCGGTTCTTAGACCCAAACATGTTTGATATTGACTCGTTTTCAATAAATGTACTGAAACCATTAACCAACCTTCGAGTCTAGCTTTACAAGTGGGTTTATTAAAACGGGGTAACATAAGATCATTTCTAACTTCCACAACTCAGAAGCCTATAGTTTTTTCCCAAAGACCCTCCCCCGTCTTCGGCAGAGAAAGCTGAGATTTGAGTATTAGTACCTTTCTTATTAGCTTTCCAAGGATTCTCACGTTAGCTTTAAATGAGACACCTTAGTGCCTTCAAATCTTAGATTTAAATTTGTCTTCAGAGTAAAGCACTTCATAAACGCAATCTTTATTTGTGAATGTAATTATGTTAGAAACGGTAGAAAGAATCTAGCTCCTTGATAATTGTGTAGATCTTAACAGAAACCTAAAATATAATAAAAATGTTCCCTTATTTCCTACTCGGCAATATATAAGTCTAAGATAACCCTAGAGCTTTATGATATGAGCATAACTATCATTTACAAAGTTTATAGGAAACTTTGAGGATACATCCTCTATGTTTTTCAACGGTACATCCTCTATGATTGTTATCGCTAGCATCAGGTAGGGAAGGACTATGAATATAAGTAGGATTATGGAAGGTCCAATATACAGCCGATATAAATGTTGCGACGTGCGCAGGGTATAGTACCTAAAGTATACCTTTATTATACCAGTGCAGGTGGCTAAAATAAGTATCTATCCTTCTTATCCTAACACCTACTTACAAGAATATGGTCAAAGAAGGGTGTAGAGAAATAAGCCTAGATAGAGGTGAAGATAGGTCATAATGAACTCCTTGCTGGTAATAAAGTACTAGTGACATTGAGAAACTAGGTGATTATGTAAAGATGGTCATTGAAATTAAGTAGACCTTAATCACTGGGGTAGAGAGATAGGGTTAGTCTACTCAGTACTCAGGCAATGTAGAATAAGTTATTTAAGACAATATAAAATGTAATTAATAATTATTTTTTTATATTCAAGAGAAATATTAAGATTTCCACAATGTATTTTATCTTGAACTTTTTTCATAAGCATTTGTTTTCATAGGACTGCAGAGAAGCTATTTGTTTTAATGAAATATTTAGACTCAAATCTATTACAGTTGTAACCTTATATTAATACAAATTGTTTTATATTTACACAAAACAATTTATCCATATAACTTTTAAAAAACTACAAAAGAATATTTTTACTTTTCATAATCTTTGTAAGAACATTTTACCAAATTTCTATGCTATCAACTATTTTTATTATTATAGTTATAAAAAATTAAGGACTCACTATAGTCGCGTCTTATCATTGTTACCAGTTTTTTATATATTAGGGCTTACTGCTTATGGTTTATCTAAAATATTATTACCAAGCATAGATTTAATTTATTTTCTTATGTGTGTAATTTTCTACTTCAGTAAATAATTTTCTAGTTATTGGTCGTTCCTTGAATTTCAAATTTCATAGCATTTATTTCATTTTTTATTCGGTATATATACTATTTTAAATGTCTTTCTTAATATCACGTGTTTCGTTTCGTTTCAACCCCTTGTTCTATAATACCCCTTTGGGTGGTAAATGTATATCTCCTTTAACATCCTACAATTTGTTTCCAAGACGCAAACGTTTTCTATTTGATTCACTTGATTATTGCTCTGCCTGACGATTGTTCTGCCTAGTACAACACAGGTATGGGTGTTGTTTAATTTTTTACTTGAAGAACGTATGATGACGTATTAACACTTTACTAACCTGAACTTTAATTAGTGATAACACTACGATCCTTATTCTATCACTGTACCAAAATTATTTTAAGGTTCATATGAGAAAGTCTCTATTTTTTTATAATTACAATGATTACAAATAATGTGGCCAGCCAGACCTGCAAATATCATATTTAAATCATATTCAATGAAAAACTTAACTATTAAATTTCTGTTTCGTTTAGAAATATAATTAGTCAATTTATATGCCCTACCAAATTTTCCCTCATCGTATCGTCCATATTGCATTAAACGATTAAATTCCTTTATCCTAAGCCAAAATGTATATTGGACAACATGAAATTTCGATTTCTACAAAACTAGCAAGGTATTACCTTAGGGTTAGAATTTCTGTTTTAACCATGATATCAACATCAGAATAAATGTATCATACCACAATTAATATATATTATACCACCTATAATTAAGGAAATGCAACCTACATGTTATAAGCCAAAATATATTATTATTTAAATGTTGTTTGTATCCTATACACCTATTTAAACCCAATATAAATAGTAACATAGATTTATTCTACACAGTTAATGTTTATCCTGGACTATAACTAATAAAATGTTTATTTATCTGTGTAAAAATAAAGTTATCTGTGTAATAAAGCTACATTTTAATTTATATTTTGAAATATTTACTCTTATTACAGGTAAACTGTTGTACAGAAAGCCAATTTTGAAAACTAAACAATTATACTTTATTAGTGTAAGAGATATTCATCTCTCTTTTGCAATTTTATTTTTGTAAAAAAATTTGAGTTTTAGTTATTATTGTTCAAAATAATGTCTTGGTTTAGAAAAAAATCTATTGTTTATAAAGCCTTGAGCCAATTTCCAGTTGCCATGTGGCGTCATCGTCTTTGGGAAGTCAAATATTTCCCTGTAAATTATTTGTATTTCTTTTTTCTTTTTTTAGTGAGTTTTCTATTTCAAATTCTTCAATTGTTTTACAAAGCTACCATGATTGATGGCGTCTTCTAATGCTTAAAGTTCGGCGACTTAGATGTTTGACGCTCTTGACTAACTATACTATTGTTGAGATAGGTTGTTTTCTTAGATATTTGGGCATAAAACTCAAATATCTAAAACACCTTCAAATCACATTCCGCATTTTAGGTGATTCCTTATTCCGCGTTTGCTATAATTTTCTTAGCACAAACAAAACACTTTTCAGAGTTTCAAAAGCTTAGTTAAAACTACCTCTCAGCAACGCTATAAAAATCTTCGGTTTATTTGAAATGCCTCGTGGTCTCTGATCCTACAATTACGATCTGTGTAGTTACGATATACTACAATTACAGTAGGGTTGTTCCAACAACCAGTTTGTATTTAATCTCTACGCTAATCTATTTAGTTTTTCTTCAGTGATGTTTCCTGAACCTTAGTAACAGCAAGTAATTTTACGAGTGCATTGACTAGATTTTCAAAGTTTGTTCTAATAATTTCCTCGTTTATATATGTCAAGATTTACTTATTTCCCTCTTCTAATCTTCTGTAGTTAGCGGATAACTGCGCGGTTAGTCCTATGTCATAAGAATGAATAATCACTTTTATTTCTGGTATGAATACATTCGGTAAGAGTTGTTAACTATGAAATCTGTTCTGAGGCTATTATTTGTTCTATCTTTTGTCCCTAGAGAGCGAGGCAATCTGTACGACCTCTCTTTTCAAATTTATGTTATTTTCTCAGATTTCAATCCTATATAAAATTGTATTTCATTAAATTTAAATTAGAATTATTCTTATTTTGTTAGTTGTTCTTTTTTTACTCAGGTTTAGTCTATTTATTTTATTACTTAAAATATATACTTCACTTTGGCCTAAGTCTCAGTTTCATACTATTACTTAATTGCCATACTATTATCTAATTATCAATTTGGCCTTTGTAGTATAATATAACGTAATATAACTATATTGCAATTATATGTATATATATATATATATATATATATATATATATATATATATTAAATATGGTAATATGTTTTCTTGTAATATAGTAATTAAATTTAAAACATTTCAAAAACAATAATACTTTTAATGCATATATTATTCAAAGCTTTTCGCCGATAAATCAGCTTTACTGCCATTTTCTAACAGAGAGATAAAGGTAAATACAGGACAACTAGACGCAAATAATGTTAAATTTTATTCTTTAAAATGTCCTAAAAACGTCGATGAACAAATCATTTCGCTCTGTACTTTTTCAGCGGTATTGGTTCGATGTGAAAAAAAACTCCATCCGTTTATTAAAATCATTATAAATTCATTAAAATTTTTGTCGAGTTATAAAACATGTATATTCAAGTTTTTAATGGATTTAGAGTTTTCACTTTACTTCGAACCAACTGCCATAAATCTGTGTTTCTTTAATAACTGAAAGAAAAACATCCCTTACGAGTAATAAAATACTGAGTTTGTTCTTGTTAAATGAAGCGTTTAATTAATTTTTATATCTCGGTACAGTTTCTAATTATTTTCTTTTTGCAGTATAATTATCAAATATCGCTTGGTGATCTAGGATTGTGTGTGATACTGGAGCTCTCACACATTTACCTTTGGAAAGCAGTTTTAAGATAATTTACTGTCAATTCTGACACTGTAGTTTTACTTCGAATATGACTAAAGTAAAAACACAGATAAGCGATATAATCTGTAACTGAACATATGACATCAACAAAAATACAACAACCTTTCAAATAATCAAATCAAATTCAAAAATCTGTTGTTGAAACTGTACAACAAATTCAAACATGTTTGAATTTGTGGTAAGAGGTTGTTTTAATTAATATAAACATTTACGCCACATTTGCATCAAGTTGTTATCTATACAACATTTAAGTATATAATTCTTAAAGATATAAAATTAAAAAAATTATTACACAAAAAACTTACAAATAAAAATTTAAAAAACAGAACTTAAAATAAGTTATTTACAAGGTAAGTTATATTGTTATTTGGCAAAATAAATAATATACTAAAATATTTAAAAAACCAATTCATAACAAATTTTCCAAAACGTTTATTGTGATTGTCTAACCAAACTGTTACTTTTCAGAAAAAAATACTTTTGCCAGATTTTCATATTATTGATTAGTTTAATTACATAGTATGAATTTCTAAACTATATTTATTGCATTATTTCAAATAGTGTAATCAATGTCTTAAGAACAAGAAATCATCATATGCTGTCCTGGATGTACTATTGTACATATACTACTGTACATTTACTATTGTGGTTGTACCCTATAGAGTCAATGTTTTATAAGTCGTTGCCCGTGTCTAATGTTACAGTGTCTTGAGTATTGTATTACGGTTGGAAAACTTCGACAAAATGAACCGTGGAACGTAATCTACGAAATATATTCAAGTTAATGCTTGCCTGTCCCTAAACATATAAAAGGAAATGTTATCAGTTTAGATGTCCTGCAAAAGTGTTGTACGCCTTGAAAAGGTACACGCTAGATGTAGAAATAATTTTGCCATATTGATTTCCTTCAACTACAAAAACAAATTTCCCAGAGGCATGTAATTTAGTGCGAGAGGGGTTTCTTTAGTCCTCGAAAACTTTAAATGGAAAAATTGCTTGATATCCGATTCCAAATCCACTCTAGACAATAGATATCCTTTAATACTTAAGTGTGTAAATTATTTGAATCACTTCCGTAGAAACATTACAATATGTTCTCCGTTAGGTCAAGTAAAAGTGTTTAACGGGTGACGTAATAGGTATTGTGACGAAGTTCCTTCAGCAGAAAGATGGTAGGACGTGAATGGATTCTGTAGCTAAGAAGAACCCATATAAAAATGTTATTGTGGCTGTTGCTTTCATTTCAAACGTAAAAACGTTTGGTTTTATAATATTGAAAATTATTATTAACATAAGGAATTCACATTCTACCAATTTTACTCAAGATACAATTAGAATGGAAGGACATATAAATATTCATTAATAAATATAGTCAAACGAAATTCCATAGCTGCTATTTTATG
Organism: Prosapia bicincta; assembly: GCA_036971475.1. Classification (NCBI taxonomy): domain Eukaryota; kingdom Metazoa; phylum Arthropoda; class Insecta; order Hemiptera; family Cercopidae; genus Prosapia; species Prosapia bicincta. The sequence goes on along the minus strand of JBAIZL010000005.1, from coordinate 152,932,217 downwards.
TCAAAAAGATAATTTTAATTTTGTACTTGCAAGCTATACACATATATAGAATATTATGAACTCTTTAAACCAACGTCTTAGAATTACTATTGTCTGAATATTAAACAGAGAACTACCTCTTGAAAATGCTGACAATGAATGTCGGGGAAAATTATAACGATTTAATTAATATTATTCTTGTGATCAAAAAGTTGTAAACGTACATTACGGATGAGGTATAACATATGGAATGATATTCATTCTCCAATAATTTCGACAGCGCCTTTTATAACCGTACACGTTAATAAAAGTAATATCAGTCCAAACACATTTTTTGTCCAGCTGGATCGACGATATTAAAAGAACAGCTGGTCCGTCACGGATAGAAAGCCTTCATAGTTACATTACAGAAACATGCCGTAGCCAAAACTCATTTCCTGATTTGACCCGAGTTGATGACAAATACAACAAGAAAACTTTGTCCTCAGTTTAAACAAGGTTTCGATATGCTACAGTTGTTATCTTTTAACAAAGTTTTATTTAAATACTGCTATTTAAACTAAACCACTATTATTTTACAAAATATAACTGTATGAACAAAAACACTACGGAAACGTAAAGGTGTTTGCTAGAGCAAACAGAACATTTCATTATTAACACGTAAAACTATTTCCTTACTTTCACTTTCCTTGAATACGTGGAGAAGAACTGTTGAAAACGTTAACGATGAGAAATTCTAAAATAAATTTATTGTTTTAAAACATGAAATATTGAAATCAGCATCTTCGACTCTACGTAACATTGTGTCATCGAAAACATTTATTTCTGAAAGGAAGCCGTATTGTATCAATGATTTGGAACACATTGTTACTATGAATATCTATTTTAAGGTAAAAGTAAAAACAATGAACAATTTTGGGTTAATATTTTATAATGAAACTGTGAAGCGAAGGGAAGAGTTAAGTATATTTGAAAGTAATGCATTTTTAACTTACAATTGTTTAATAACTATTGCACCTTTAATTATAATTATTATTCTCTGTGTAATTATAGGTGGACTACCACAGCATATGGACGACCACCATATGTTTTCCCTTTAGCATATCAATTTTGCCATTTCGTTTCGCATATAAATAAATCTTCATCAATAAGATATTTTCCCGCTATTTCTATTTAGTTGTTCCATTGAAGTCTAAGACGCTCTTTCTTCTTATATTTCGTTTCCATTTCCAAGCTCTCAGTCCCATTCTTGTCTCATTCTGTCTTCGTATATCTGTATACCAAAGTAGTTTTCGTCTTTATATTCCTTCATTTAATGTTGGGTTTTATTATATATCCTAATTTATAAAATACTTAATATATTTTTGAAGTTTTTTTTCTTGTAGAAGTAGCAAGACTTATATATAAATCAAAAAGGCAATTATACAAAGAAGATACTTTATCAACAAGCCAACTCTCATCTCTCAGTGACGCTGTATATTCACTTCAGTTGATCCAAACCATTAAGTAATATTTTACTCGACTTTGTTGTAAGCGTTACAAGTGCCCTTATCTCTATGGTTTGGATACATTAATCCATAGGAGCAACGCCACCTTCTATACAACTTCTTTAAGGGGATGGATTTATAATAGTTGTAAAATTTACCAAAAATACCTTATCCGGCATGTTTCCTATCTTGAAGAAGTGCTTAATTCCATCTTATTGTGGAATTGTAAATATGCTAATACAAATTAATCATATAATGAGAAGGATACTAAATAACACATCATATATTAGTTGAAATGTCTAAACATATGCGTGTCTTCAGTGTGTTTGTATGTAAGTAAGTGTGTCATTATTATATTTTCAAACAGGTAAAGAATAAAAGATGACAAATTTTGTTAAATAATAATAAATCATACACCAGGAACTAGAAATAAAGTGAGAGCCAATTTTAACTAATTCATTCATTTATTCAGGTTGAAGGGTTGAGGTGAAGGGTACACGCTTGGTTTTACTCTGAGGATTTGAAAATATGCTAAATCATTCTTGGTTCTAAAAAATAATCATCATTACGGATTATTAGCCTTGTTTATAATTCTTTATTTTTTTGTAAAATTCTTCTGTATAATTCTGTTAAAAAACTGGCTTTTCAAGATTTAGTTTTCTGTGTGATTAACAATGTCATTTATCAATTTTAACTCCTATTTTGTATTAAGGGTTCAGTTGAAAAAATTACAAATTAATAGAATTATTGAAAAAGTTATTAGACTTACGAGGCTCTTTATAGTTGGAAGAAAAATAGGTAGATATATAAAATTATTCACCCCTTTTAAAAATCTTCAAAAACAAAAAAATACATATACTTTTTAAATTTACACTTTTTTTTAAATTGTCGAAATAATTGCAATCAAACAGTTTTACAGAAGAATAATTAAAGAGTTTGCATTAAATATTTTCTATTAACAGTGTTTGTTTAGCGTTTACTAGTTTATTTGGGATTTACAATTAAAACTACTTATAATGTTCTTGTTAGAGGAAACTAAAAAGATTTTTAAAAAATTAAGTTTTATAAACATCGATAGTTAAATTTAATTTTTATAGGTTTCGAGTTATTTTCTTAATACAAAATACAGTGATTTAATCAGAAATAAACTCTGTCAATTTTATTTTCACTTATATAATTGCTGGGACATTGTTATCCATTCCTTGCGTTCTTTAACTAGGGTGCATTGTGCAAATTGAATGACAACCCCATCGGCTCTTCCTACCCGACTTCACCGACAAATACATCCTCTCTATGTAGCTTTGTTGTGCACACGGTCAGCAGTTTGTTTTGAGACGTACCCTGAATAAATTGCACACTGTGTATTCAAAGCTGATGTGGGGTTTCAATATGCATCAGGATTACCGGTTTGCGTGTAATTGGAAATGGTAAAAATAAATTGAAGTAATAAAATCCCCATTGATGAAGTGATTTTAGTAGGTGGGAATTTTCTTATGAAAATAATATCCACGTTTATCACATACCTTCCATTAAAATTACGTATTATAAGCTACTAACATTTATTTATGAAATAAATGTCTGACAATTTCTGTATTACAAATGAGACTTGCTAAATGAAGTTTTAATAAAAGTTTGATTTGCAGAAATATTAGAACAATAGACCAATTGAAAATATTTGTTAAATATTTGACCACATAAAATTTGTATACATTATTTGTCTGGAGTAACGGCTAATAACTACTACATGTAGTTTATTACAGTGATGATTAGGTGAAAACTTACATTGCTTACCATATTAAATAAAACTACTTTTATTAAGAAAACTATGTAATACATTTACCAAATGTTTTATGATATAGATAATATTTTTTACAATCTTTTAAATCAGTGTCTATTCATATAAAATAAACATTTGTATGAGATTACTCTATAGGCATTTTTCTTCCCAGTCTTCCTGCATTGGGGTATAAAGTACAATGCACAAACACACTCACTATTGCTGCTGTGGGGTATAAAGTACAATGCACAAACACACTCAATCTTCCTGCAGTGGGGTATAAAGTACAATGCACAAACACACTCAGTCTTCCTGCAGTGGGGTATAAAGTACAATGCACAAACACACTCAGTCTTCCTGTTGTGGGGTATAAAGTACAAAGCACAAACACCTTCACTCTTCCTGCAGTGGGGTATAAAGTTCAATGCACAAACACACTCAGACTTCCTGCAGTGGGGTATAAAGTACAATGCTCAAACACACTCACTCTTCCTGCGGTGGGGTATAAAGTACAATGCACAAACACACTCAGTCTTCCTGCAGTGGGGTATAAAGTACAATGCACCAACACACTCACACCTCTTGCAGTGGGGTATAAAGTACAATGCACAAACACACTCAGTCTTCCTGCAGTGGGGTACAAAGTACAATGCACAAACACACTCAGTCTTCCTGGAGTGGGGTATAAAGTACAATGCACAAACACATTCACACTTCCTGCAGTGGGGTATAAAGTACAATGCAAAAACACACTCAGTCTTCCTGCAGGGGGGTACAAAGTACAATGCTCAAACGCACTCAGTCTTCCTGCAGTGGGGTAAAAAGTACAATGCACAAACACCCTCACTCTTCCTGCAGTGGGGTATAAAGTACAATGAATAATCACACTCAGTCTTCCTCCAGTGGGGTATAATGTACAATGCACAAACACACTCACACTTCCTGCAGTGGGGTATAAAGTACAATGCACAAACACACTCAGTCTTCCTGCAGTGGGGTACAAAGTACAATGCTCAAACGCACTCAGTCTTCCTGCAGTGGGGTAAAAAGTACAATGCACAAACACCCTCACTCTTCCTGCAGTGGGGTATAAAGTACAATGAATAATCACACTCAGTCTTCCTGCAGTGGGGTATAGAGTACAATACCCAAACAAACACACTCACTCTTCCCGCAGTGGGGTATACAGTATAATGCACAAACACACTCAGCCTTCCTGCAGTGGGGTATAAAGTACAATGCACAAACACACTCAGTCTTTCTGCAGTGTGGTATAAAGTACAATACCTAAACACACTCACTCTTCCTGCAGTGGGGTATAAAGTACAATGCACAAACACACTCAGTCTTCCTGCAGTGGGTTATAAAGTACAATGCACAAACACCCTCACTCTTCCTGCAGTGGGATGTAAAGTACAATGCACAAACACACTCAGTCTTCCTGCAGTGGGGTATAAAGTACAATGAATAAACACACTCAGTCTTCCTGCAGTGGGGTATAAAGTACAATGCACAGACACACTCACACTTCCTGCAGTGGGGTACAAAGTACAATGCACAAACACACTCAGTCTTCCTGCAGTGGGGTATAAAGTACAATGCACAAACACACTCACTTTACCTGCAGTGGGGTATAAAGTACAATGCACAAACACACTCAGTCTTCCTGCAGTGGGGTATAAAGTACAATGCACAAACACACTCACTCTTCCTGCAGTGGGGTATAAAGTACAATGCACAAACACTCTCACTCTACCTGCAGTGGGGTATAAAGTACAATGCTCAACACACTCACTCTTCCTGCAGTGGGGTATAAAGTACAATGCACCAACACGCACAGTCTTTCTGTAGTGGGGTATAAAGTACAATGCACAAACACACTCACACTTCTTGCAGTGGGGTATAAAGTACAATGCACAAACACACTCAGTCTTCCTGCAGTGGGGTACAAAGTACAATGCACAAACACACTCAGTCTTCCTGCAGTGGGGTATAAAGTACAATGCTCAAACACACTCACTCTTCCTGCAGTTGGGTATAAAGTACAATGCACAAACACCCTCACTCTTAATGCAGTGGGGTATAAAGTACAATGCACAAACACACTCAGTCTTCCTGCAGTGGGGTATAAAGTACAATGCTCAAACACACTCACTCTTTCTTCGGTGGGGTATAAAGTACAATGCACAAACACACTCAGTCTTCCTGCAGTGGGGTATAAAGTACAATGCACAAACACACTCACACTTCTTGCAGTGGGGTATAAAGTACAATGCCCAAACACACTCAGTCTTCCTGCAGTGGGGTACAAAGTACAATGCACAAACACACTCAGTCTTCCTGCAGTGGGGTATAAAGTACAATGCTCAAACACACTCACTCTTCCTGCAGTGGGGTATAAAGTACAATGCACAAACACCCTCACTCTTCCTGCAGTGGGGTATAAAGTACAATGAATAAACACACTCAGTCTTCCTGCAGTGGGGTATAAAGTACAATGCTCAAACACACTCACTCTTCCTGCAGTGGGGTATAAAGTACAATGCACAAACACACTCACACTACCTGCAGTGGTGTATAAAGTGCAATGCACAAACACACTCAGTCTTCCTGCAGTGGGGTATTAAGTACAATGCACAAACACACTCAGTCTTCCTGCAGTGGGGTATTAAGTACAATGCACAAACACACTCAGTCTTCCTGCAGTGGGGTATATAGCACAATGCACAAACACACTCAGTCTTCCTGCAGTGGGGTATAATGTACAATGCACAAACAACCTCACTCTTCCTGCAGTGGGGTATAAAGTACAATACCCAAACACACTCACTCTTCCTGCATTGGGATATAAAGTACAATGCACAAACACACTCACTATTGCTGCAGTGGGGTATAAAGTACAATGCACAAAAACACTCAATCTTCCTGCAGTGGGGTATAAAGTACAATGCACAAACACACTCAGTCTTCCTGCAGTGGGGTATAAAGTACAATGCACAAACACACTCAGCCTTCCTGCAGGGGGGTATAAAGTACAATGCACAAACACACTCAGTCTTTCTACAGTGTGGTATAAAGTACAATACCTAAACACACTCACTCTTCCTGCTGTGGGGTATAAAGTACAATGCACAAACACACTCAGTCTTCCTGCAGTGGGTTATAAAGGACAATGCACAAATACCCTCACTCTTCCTGCAGTGGGGTATAAAGTACAAGGCACAAACACACTCAGTTTTCCTGCAGTGGGGTATAAAGTACAATGAATAAACACGCTCAGTCTTCCTGCAGTGGGGTATAAAGTACAATGCACAAACATACTCACACTTCCTGCAGTGGGGTATAAAGTACAATTCACAAACACACTCAGTCTTCCTGCAGTGGGGTATAAAGTAAAATGCACAAACACACTCAGTCTTCCTGCAGTGGGGTATAAAGTACAATGCACAACACACTCAGTCTTCCTGCAGTGGGTTATAAAGTACAATGCACAAACACACTCACTCTTCCTGCAAAGGGGTATAAAGTACAATGCACAAACTCACTCAGTCTTCCTGCAGTGGGGTATAAAGTACAACGCACATACACACTCAGTCTTCCTGCAGTGGGGTATAAAGTATAATACCCAAACACACTCACACTTCCTGCAGTGGGGTATAAGGTACAATGCACAAACACACTCAGTCTTCCTGCAGTGGGGTATAAAGTACAATGCACAAACACACTCAGTCTTCCTGCAGTGGGGTATAAAGTACAATGCACAAACACCCTCACTCTTCCTGCAGTGGGGTATAAAGTACAATACTCAAACACACTCACTCTTCCTGCATTGGGGTATAAAGTACAATGCACAAACACACTCAATATTGCTGCAGTGGGGTGTAAAGTACAATGCACAAACACACTCAATCTTCCTGCAGTGTGGTATAAAGTACAATGCACAAACACACTCACTCTTCCTGCAGTGGGGTATAAAGTACAATGCAAAAACACACTCAGCCTTCCTGCAGTGGGGTATAAAGTACAATGCACAAACACACTCAGTTTTTCTGCAGTGTGGTATAAAGTACAATACCTAAACACACTCACTCTTCCTGCAGTGGGGTATAAAGTACAATGCACAAACACACTCAGTCTTCCTGCAGTGGGTTATAAAGGACAATGCACAAACACCCTCACTCTTCCTGCAGTGGGGTATAAAGTACAATGCACAAACACACTCAGTCTTCCTGCAGTGGGGTATAAAGTACAATGCACAAACACACTCACTTTACCTGCAGTGGGGTATAAAGTACAATGCACAAACACACTCAGTCTTCCTGCAGTGGGGTATAAAGTACAATGCACAAACACACTCACTCTTCCTGCAGTGGGGTATAAAGTACAATGCACAAACACTCTCACTCTACCTGCAGTGGGGTATAAAGTACAATGCTCAACACACCCACTCTTCCTGCAGTGGGGTATAAAGTACAATGCACCAACACGCACAGTCTTTCTGTAGTGGGGTATAAAGTACAATGCACAAACACACTCACACTTCTTGCAGTGGGGTATAAAGTACAATGCACAAACACACTCAGTCTTCCTGCAGTGGGGTACAAAGTACAATGCACAAACACACTCAGTCTTCCTGCAGTGGGGTATAAAGTACAATGCTCAAACACACTCACTCTTCCTGCAGTTGGGTATAAAGTACAATGCACAAACACCCTCACTCTTCCTGCAGTGGGGTATAAAGTACAATGCACAAACACACTCAGTCTTCCTGCAGTGGGGTATAAAGTACAATGCTCAAACACACTCACTCTTCCTTCGGTGGGGTATAAAGTACAATGCACAAACACACTCAGTCTTCCTGCAGTGGGGTATAAAGTACAATGCACAAACACACTCACACTTCTTGCAGTGGGGTATAAAGTACAATGCCCAAACACACTCAGTCTTCCTGCAGTGGGGTACAAAGTACAATGCACAAACACACTCAGTCTTCCTGCAGTGGGGTATAAAGTACAATGCTCAAACACACTCACTCTTCCTGCAGTGGGGTATAAAGTACAATGCACAAACACCCTCACTCTTCCTGCAGTGGGGTATATAGTACAATGAATAAACACACTCAGTCTTCCTGCAGTGGGGTATAAAGTACAATGCTCAAACACACTCACTCTTCCTGCAGTGGGGTATAAAGTACAATGCACAAACACACTCACACTACCTGCAGTGGTGTATAAAGTGCAATGCACAAACACACTCAGTCTTCCTGCAGTGGGGTATTAAGTACAATGCACAAACACACTCTGTCTTCCTGCAGTGGGGTATAAAGTACAATGCACAAACACACTCAGTCTTCCTGCAGTGGGGTATATAGTACAATGCACAAACACACTCAGTCTTCCTGCAGTGGGGTATAATGTACAATGCACAAACAACCTCACTCTTCCTGCAGTGGGGTATAAAGTACAATACCCAAACACACTCACTCTTCCTGCATTGGGATATAAAGTACAATGCACAAACACACTCACTATTGCTGCAGTGGGGTATAAAGTACAATGCACAAAAACACTCAATCTTCCTGCAGTGGGGTATAAAGTACAATGCACAAACACACTCAGTCTTCCTGCAGTGGGGTATAAAGTACAATGCACAAACACACTCAGCCTTCCTGCAGGGGGGTATAAAGTACAATGCACAAACACACTCAGTCTTTCTACAGTGTGGTATAAAGTACAATACCTAAACACACTCACTCTTCCTGCTGTGGGGTATAAAGTACAATGCACAAACACACTCAGTCTTCCTGCAGTGGGTTATAAAGGACAATGCACAAATACCCTCACTCTTCCTGCAGTGGGGTATAAAGTACAAGGCACAAACACACTCAGTTTTCCTGCAGTGGGGTATAAAGTACAATGAATAAACACGCTCAGTCTTCCTGCAGTGGGGTATAAAGTACAATGCACAAACACACTCACACTTCCTGCAGTGGGGTATAAAGTACAATTCACAAACACACTCAGTCTTCCTGCAGTGGGGTATAAAGTACAATGCACAAACACACTCAGTCTTCCTGCAGTGGGGTATAAAGTACAATGCACAACACACTCAGTCTTCCTGCAGAGGGTTATAAAGTACAATGCACAAACACACTCACTCTTCCTGCAAAGGGGTATAAAGTACAATGCACAAACTCACTCAGTCTTCCTGCAGTGGGATATAAAGTACAATGCACATACACACTCAGTCTTCCTGCAGTGGGGTATAAAGTATAATACCCAAACACACTCACACTTCCTGCAGTGGGGTATAAGGTACAATGCACAAACACACTCAGTCTTCCTGCAGTGGGGTATAAAGTACAATGCACAAACACACTCAGTCTTCCTACAGTGGGGTATAAAGTACAATGCACAAACACCCTCACTCTTCCTGCAGTGGGGTATAAAGTACAATAATCAAACACACTCACTCTTCCTGCATTGGGGTATAAAGTACAATGCACAAACACACTCACTATTGCTGCAGTGGGGTGTAAAGTACAATGCACAAACACACTCAATCTTCCTGCAGTGTGGTATAAAGTACAATGCACAAACACACTCACTCTTCCTGCAGTGGGGTATAAAGTACAATGCAAAAACACACTCAGCCTTCTTGCAGTGGGGTATAAAGTACAATGCACAAACACACTCAGTTTTTCTGCAGTGTGGTATAAAGTACAATACCTAAACACACTCACTCTTCCTGCAGTGGGGTATAAAGTACAGTGCACAAACACACTCAGTCTTCCTGCAGTGGGTTATAAAGGACAATGCACAAACACCCTCACTCTTCCTGCAGTGGGGTATAAAGTACAATGCACAAACACACTCAGTCTTCCTGCAGTGGGGTATAAAGTACAATGAATAAACATACTCAGTCTTCCTGCAGTGGGGTATAAAGTACAATGCACAAACACACTTAGTCTTCCTGCAATGGGGTATAAAGTACAATACCCAAACACACTCACTTTTCCTGCAGTGGGGTATAAAGTACAATGCACAAACACACTCAGTCTTCCTGCAGTGGGGTATAAAGTACAATGCACAAACACACTCACTATTGCTGCAAAGGGGTATAAAGTACAATGCACAATCACACTCAGTCTTCCTGCAGTGGGGTATAAAGTACAATGCACATACACACTCAGTCTTCCTGCAGTGGGGTATAAAGTACAATACCCAAACACACTCACTCTTCCGGCAGTTGGGTATAAAGTACAATGCACAAACACACTCATTCTTCCTACAGTGGGGTATAAAGTACAATGCACAAACACACTCAGTCTTCCTGCAGTGGGGTATAAAGTACATGCACAAACACACTCAGTCTTCCTGCAGTGGGGCATAAAGTACAATGTACAAACACACTCACTATTGCTGCAGTGGGGTATAAAGTACAATGCTCAAACACACTCACTCTTCCTGCAGTGGGGTATAAAGTGCAATGCACAAACACACTCAGTCTTCCTGCAGTGGGGTATAAAGTACAATGCACAAACACCCTTACTCTTCCTGCAGTGGGGTATAAAGTACAATGAATAAACACACTCAGTCTTCCTGCAGTGGGGTATAAAGTACAATGCTCAAACACACTCACTCTTCCTGCAGTGGGGTATAAAGTACAATGCACAAACACACTCAGTCTTCCTGCAGTGGGGTATAAAGTACAATGCACAAACACACTCATACTTCCTGCAGTGGGGTATAAAGTACAATGCACAAACACACTCACTCTACCTGCAGTGGGGTATAAATTGCAATGCACAAACACACTCAGTCTTCCTGCAGTGGGGTATAATGTACAATGCACAAACACACTTACTCTTCCTGCAGTGGGGTATAAAGTACAATGCACAAACACAATCAGTCTTCCTGCAGTGGGTTATAAAGTACAATGCACAAACACACTCACTCTTCCTGCAAAGGGGAATAAAGTTCAATGCACAAACAGACTCAGTCTTCTTGCAGTGGGGTATAAAGTACAATGCACAAACACACTCAGTCTTCCTGCAGTGAGGTATAAAGTACAATGCACATACACACTCAGTCTTCCTGCAGTGGGGTATAAAGTACAATGCACAAACACACTCACTCTTCCGGCAGTTGGGTATAAAGTACAATGCACAAACACCCTCACTCTTCCCGCAGTGGGGTATAAAGTACAATACCCAAACACACTCACTCTTCCTGCATTGGGGTATAAAGTACAATGCACAAAGACACTCACTATTGCTGCAGTGGGGTATAAAGTACAATGCACAAACACACTCAGCCTTCCTGCAGGGGGGTATAAAGTACAATGCACAAACACACTCAGTCTTTCTACAGTGTGGTATAAAGTACAATACCTAAACACACTCACTCTTCCTGCTGTGGGGTATAAAGTACAATGCACAAACACACTCAGTCTTCCTGCAGTGGGTTATAAAGGACAATGCACAAATACCCTCACTCTTCCTGCAGTGGGGTATAAAGTACAAGGCACAAACACACTCAGTCTTCCTGCAGTGGGGTATAAAGTACAATGAATAAACACGCTCAGTCTTCCTGCAGTGGGGTATAAAGTACAATGCACAAACACACTCACACTTCCTGCAGTGGGGTATAAAGTACAATTCACAAACACACTCAGTCTTCCTGCAGTGGGGTATAAAGTACAATGCACAAACACACTCAGTCTTCCTGCAGTGGGGTATAAAGTACAATGCACAACACACTCAGTCTTCCTGCAGTGGGTTATAAAGTACAATGCACAAACACACTCACTCTTCCTGCAAAGGGGTATAAAGTACAATGCACAAACTCACTCAGTCTTCCTGCAGTGGGGTATAAAGTACAATGCACATACACACTCAGTCTTCCTGCAGTGGGGTATAAAGTATAATACCCAAACACACTCACACTTCCTGCAGTGGGGTATAAGGTACAATGCACAAACACACTCAGTCTTCCTGCAGTGGGGTATAAAGTACAATGCACAAACACACTCAGTCTTCCTGCAGTGGGGTATAAAGTACAATGCACAAACACCCTCACTCTTCCTGCAGTGGGGTATAAAGTACAATACTCAAACACACTCACTCTTACTGCATTGGGGTATAAAGTACAATGCACAAACACACTCACTATTGCTGCAGTGGGGTGTAAAGTACAATGCACAAACACACTCAATCTTCCTGCAGTGTGGTATAAAGTACAATGCACAAACACACTCACTCTTCCTGCAGTGGGGTATAAAGTACAATGCAAAAACACACTCAGCCTTCCTGCAGTGGGGTATAAAGTACAATGCACAAACACACTCAGTTTTTCTGCAGTGTGGTATAAAGTACAATACCTAAACACACTCACTCTTCCTGCAGTGGGGTATAAAGTACAATGCACAAACACACTCAGTCTTCCTGCAGTGGGGTATAAAGTACAATTCACAAACACACTCAGTCTTCCTGCAGTGGGGTATAAAGTACAATACCTAAACACACTCACTCTTCCTGCAGTGGGGTATAAAGTACAATGCACAAACACACTCAGTCTTCCTGCAGTGGGGTATAAAGTACAATGAATAAACATACTCAGTCTTCCTGCAGTGGGGTATAAAGTACAATGCACAAACACACTTAGTCTTCCTGCAATGGGGTATAAAGTACAATACCCAAACACACTCACTTTTCCTGCAGTGGGGTATAAAGTACAATGCACAAACACACTCAGTCTTCCTGCAGTGGGGTATAAAGTACAATGCACAAACACACTCACTATTGCTGCAAAGGGGTATAAAGTACAATGCACAATCACACTCAGTCTTCCTGCAGTGGGGTATAAAGTACAATGCACATACACACTCAGTCTTCCTGCAGTGGGGTATAAAGTACAATACCCAAACACACTCACTCTTCCGGCAGTTGGGTATAAAGTACAATGCACAAACACACTAAGTCTTCCTGCAGTGGGTTATAAAGTACAATGCACAAACAACCTCACTCTTCCCGCAGTGGGGTATAAAGTACAATACCCAAACACACTCACTCTTCCTGCATTGGGGTATAAAGTTCAATGCACAAACACACTCACTATTGCTGCAGTGGGGTATAAAGTACAATGCACAAACACACTCAATCTTCCTGCAGTGGGGTATAAAGTACAATGCACAAACACACTCAGTCTTCCTGCAGTGGGGTATAAAGTACAATGCACAAACACACTCAGCCTTGTTGCAGTGGGGTATAAAGTACAATGCACAAACACACTCAATCTTTCTGCAGTGTGGTATAAAGTACAATACCTAAACACACTCACTCTTCCTGCAGTGGGGTATAAAGTACAATGCACAAACACACTCAGTCTTCCTGCAGTGGGTTATAAAGGACAATGCACAAACACCCTCACTCTTCCTGCAGTGGGGTATAAAGTACAATGCAAAAATACACTCAGTCTTCCTGCAGTGGGGTATAAAGTACAATGAATAAATACACTCAGTCTTCCTGCAGTGGGGTATAAAGTACAATGCACAGACACACTCACACTTCCTGCAGTGGGGTATAAAGTACAATGCACAAACACACTCAATCTTCCTGCAGTGGTGTATAAAGTACAATGCACAAACACACTCACTCTACTTGCAGTGGGGTATAAAGTACAATGCATAAACACACTCAGTCTTCCTGCAGTTGTGTATAAGGTACAATGAAAAAACACACTCAGCCTTCCTGCAGTGGGGTATAAAGTACAATGCACAAACACCCTCACTCTTCCTGCAGTGGGGCATAAAGTACAATGTACAAACACACTTACTATTGCTGCAGTGGGGTATAAAGTACATTACTCAAACACACTCACTCTTCCTGCAGTGGGGTATAAAGTGCAATGCACAAACACACTCAGTCTTCCTGCAGTGGGGTATAAAGTACAATGCACAAACACCCTTACTCTTCCTGCAGTGGGGTATAAAGTACAATGAATAAACACACTCAGTCTTCCTGCAGTGGGGTATAAAGTACAATGATCAAACACACTCACTCTTCCTGCAGTGGGGTATAAAGTACAATGCACAAACACACTCAGTCTTCCTGCAGTGGGGTATAAAGTACAATGCACAAACACACTCACACTTCCTGCAGTGGGGTATAAAGTACAATGCACAAACACACTCACTCTACCAGCAGTGGGGTATAAATTGCAATGCACAAACACACTCAGTCTTCCTGCAGTGGGGTATAATGTACAATGCACAAACACACTTACTCTTCCTGCAGTGGGGTATAAAGTACAATGCACAAACACACTCAGTCTTCCTGCAGTGGGTTATAAAGTACAATGCACAAACACACTCACTCTTCCTGCAAAGGGGAATAAAGTTCAATGCACAAACAGACTCAGTCTTCTTGCAGTGGGGTATAAAGTACAATGCACAAACACACTCAGTCTTCCTGCAGTGAGGTATAAAGTACAATGCACATACACACTCAGTCTTCCTGCAGTGGGGTATAAAGTACAATGCACAAACACACTCACTCTTCCGGCAGTTGGGTATAAAGTACAATGCACAAACACCCTCACTCTTCCCGCAGTGGGGTATAAAGTACAATACCCAAACACACTCACTCTACCTGCATTGGGGTATAAAGTACAATGCACAAACACACTCACTATTGCTGCAGTGGGGTATAAAGTACAATGCACAAACACACTCAATCTTCCTGCAGTGGGGTATAAAGTACAATGCACAAACACACTCAGTCTTCCTGCAGTGGGGTATAAAGTACAATGCACAAACACACTCAGCCTTGTTGCAGTTGGGTATAAAATACAATGCACAAACACACTCAGTCTTTCTGCAGTGTGGTATAAAGTACAATACCTAAACACACTCACTCTTCCTGCAGTGTGGTATAAAGTACAATGCACAAACACACTCAGTCTTCCTGCAGTGGGTTATAAAGGACAATGCACAAACACCCTCACTCTTCCTGCAGTGGGGTATAAAGTACAATGCAAAAATACACTCAGTCTTCCTGCAGTGGGGTATAAAGTACAATGAATAAATACACTCAGTCTTCCTGCAGTGGGGTATAAAGTACAATGCACAGACACACTCACACTTCCTGCAGTGGGGTATAAAGTACAATGCACAAACACACTCAATCTTCCTGCAGTGGGGTATAAAGTACAATGCACAAACACACTCACTCTACTTGCAGTGGGGTATAAAGTACAATGCACAAACACACTCAGTCTTCCTGCAGTGGTGTATAAGGTACAATGAAAAAACACACTCAGCCTTCCTGCAGTGGGGTATAAAGTACAATGCACAAACACCCTCACTCTTCCTGCAGTGGGGTATAAAGTACAATGAATAAACACACTCAGTCTTCCTCCAGTGGGGTATAAAGTACAATACCCAAACACACTCACTCTTCCTGCAGTGGGGTATAAAGTACAATGCACAAACACACTCAGTCTTCCTGCAGTGGGGTATAAAGTACAAGGCACAAACACACTCAGTCTTCCTGCAGTGGGGTATAAAGTACAATGCACAAACACACTCAGTCTTCCTGCAGTGGGGTATAAAGTACAATGCACAAACACACTCAATCTTCCTGCAGTGGGGTATAAAGTACAATGCACAAACACACTCACTCTACTTGCAGTTTGGTATAAAGTACAATGCACAAACACACTCAGTCTTCCTGCAGTGGTGTATAAGGTACAATGAAAAAACCCACTCAGCCTTCCTGCAGTGGGGTATAAAGTACAATGCACAAACACGCTCACTCTTCCTGCAGTGGGGTATAAAGTACAACGAATAAACACACTCAGTCTTCCTGCAGTGGGGTATAAAGTACAAGGCACAAACACACTCAGTCTTCCTCCAGTGGGGTATAAAGTACAATACCCAAACACACTCACTCTTCCTGCAGTGGGGTATAAAGTACAATGCACAAACACACTCACACTTCTTGCAGTGGGGTATAAAGTACATGCACAAACGCACTCAGTCTTCCTGCAGTGGGGCATAAAGTACAATGTACAAACACACTCACTATTGCTGCAGTGGGGTATAAAGTACAATGCACAAACACACTCACACTTCTTGCAGTGGGGTATAAAGTACATGCACAAACGCACTCAGTCTTCCTGCAGTGGGGCATAAAGTACAATGTACAAACACACTCACTATTGCTGCAGTGGGGTATAAAGTACAATGCTCAAACACACTCACTCTTCCTGCAGTGGGGTATAAAGTGCAATGCACAAACACACTCAGTCTCCCTGCAGTGGGGTATAAAGTACAATGCACAAACACCCTTACTCTTCCTGCAGTGGGGTATAAAGTACAATGAATAAACACACTCAGTCTTCCTGCAGTGGGGTATAAAGTACAATGCACAAACACCCTTACTATTCCTGCAGTGGGGTATAAAGTACAATGAATAAACACACTCAGTCTTCCTGCAGTGGGGTATAAAGTACAATGATCAAACACACTCACTCTTCCTGCAGTGGGGTATAAAGTACAATGCACAAACACACTCAGTCTTCCTGCAGTGGGGTATAAAGTACAATGCACAAACACACTCACACTTCCTGCAGTGGGGTATAAAGTACAATGCACAAACACACTCACTCTACCAGCAGTGGGGTATAAATTGCAATGCACAAACACACTCAGTCTTCCTGCAGTGGGGTATAATGTACAATGCACAAACACACTTACTCTTCCTGCAGTGGGGTATAAAGTACAATGCACAAACACACTCAGTCTTCCTGCAGTGGGTTATAAAGTACAATGCACAAACACACTCACTCTTCCTGCAAAGGGGAATAAAGTTCAATGCACAAACAGACTCAGTCTTCTTGCAGTGGGGTATAAAGTACAATGCACAAACACACTCAGTCTTCCTGCAGTGAGGTATAAAGTACAATGCACATACACACTCAGTCTTCCTGCAGTGGGGTATAAAGTACAATGCACAAACACACTCACTCTTCCGGCAGTTGGGTATAAAGTACAATGCACAAACACCCTCACTCTTCCCGCAGTGGGGTATAAAGTACAATACCCAAACACACTCACTCTACCTGCATTGGGGTATAAAGTACAATGCACAAACACACTCACTATTGCTGCAGTGGGGTATAAAGTACAATGCACAAACACACTCAATCTTCCTGCAGTGGGGTATAAAGTACAATGCACAAACACACTCAGTCTTCCTGCAGTGGGGTATAAAGTACAATGCACAAACACACTCAGCCTTGTTGCAGTTGGGTATAAAATACAATGCACAAACACACTCAGTCTTTCTGCAGTGTGGTATAAAGTACAATACCTAAACACACTCACTCTTCCTGCAGTGTGGTATAAAGTACAATGCACAAACACACTCAGTCTTCCTGCAGTGGGTTATAAAGGACAATGCACAAACACCCTCACTCTTCCTGCAGTGGGGTATAAAGTACAATGCAAAAATACACTCAGTCTTCCTGCAGTGGGGTATAAAGTACAATGAATAAATACACTCAGTCTTCCTGCAGTGGGGTATAAAGTACAATGCACAGACACACTCACACTTCCTGCAGTGGGGTATAAAGTACAATGCACAAACACACTCAATCTTCCTGCAGTGGGGTATAAAGTACAATGCACAAACACACTCACTCTACTTGCAGTGGGGTATAAAGTACAATGCACAAACACACTCAGTCTTCCTGCAGTGGTGTATAAGGTACAATGAAAAAACACACTCAGCCTTCCTGCAGTGGGGTATAAAGTACAATGCACAAACACCCTCACTCTTCCTGCAGTGGGGTATAAAGTACAATGAATAAACACACTCAGTCTTCCTCCAGTGGGGTATAAAGTACAATACCCAAACACACTCACTCTTCCTGCAGTGGGGTATAAAGTACAATGCACAAACACACTCAGTCTTCCTGCAGTGGGGTATAAAGTACAAGGCACAAACACACTCAGTCTTCCTGCAGTGGGGTATAAAGTACAATGCACAAACACACTCAGTCTTCCTGCAGTGGGGTATAAAGTACAATGCACAAACACACTCAATCTTCCTGCAGTGGGGTATAAAGTACAATGCACAAACACACTCACTCTACTTGCAGTTTGGTATAAAGTACAATGCACAAACACACTCAGTCTTCCTGCAGTGGTGTATAAGGTACAATGAAAAAACCCACTCAGCCTTCCTGCAGTGGGGTATAAAGTACAATGCACAAACACGCTCACTCTTCCTGCAGTGGGGTATAAAGTACAACGAATAAACACACTCAGTCTTCCTGCAGTGGGGTATAAAGTACAAGGCACAAACACACTCAGTCTTCCTCCAGTGGGGTATAAAGTACAATACCCAAACACACTCACTCTTCCTGCAGTGGGGTATAAAGTACAATGCACAAACACACTCAGTCTTCCTGCAGTGGGGTATAAAGTACAAGGCACAAACACACTCAGTCTTCCTGCAGTGGGGTATAAAGTACAATGCACAAACACACTCAGTCTTCCTGCAGTGGGGTATAAAGTACAATGCTCAAACACACTCACTCTTCCTGCAGTGGGGTATAAAGTACAATGCACAAACACACTCACACTTCTTGCAGTGGGGTATAAAGTACATGCACAAACGCACTCAGTCTTCCTGCAGTGGGGCATAAAGTACAATGTACAAACACACTCACTATTGCTGCAGTGGGGTATAAAGTACAATGCTCAAACACACTCACTCTTCCTGCAGTGGGGTATAAAGTGCAATGCACAAACACACTCAGTCTCCCTGCAGTGGGGTATAAAGTACAATGCACAAACACCCTTACTCTTCCTGCAGTGGGGTATAAAGTACAATGAATAAACACACTCAGTCTTCCTGCAGTGGGGTATAAAGTACAATGCACAAACACCCTTACTATTCCTGCAGTGGGGTATAAAGTACAATGAATAAACACACTCAGTCTTCCTGCAGTGGGGTATAAAGTACAATGATCAAACACACTCACTCTTCCTGCAGTGGGGTATAAAGTACAATGCACAAACACACTCAGTCTTCCTGCAGTGGGGTATAAAGTACAATGCACAAACACACTCACACTTCCTGCAGTGGGGTATAAAGTACAATGCACAAACACACTCACTCTACCAGCAGTGGGGTATAAATTGCAATGCACAAACACACTCAGTCTTCCTGCAGTGGGGTATAATGTACAATGCACAAACACACTTACTCTTCCTGCAGTGGGGTATAAAGTACAATGCACAAACACACTCAGTCTTCCTGCAGTGGGTTATAAAGTACAATGCACAAACACACTCACTCTTCCTGCAAAGGGGAATAAAGTTCAATGCACAAACAGACTCAGTCTTCTTGCAGTGGGGTATAAAGTACAATGCACAAACACACTTAGTCTTCCTGCAGTGAGGTATAAAGTACAATGCACATACACACTCAGTCTTCCTGCAGTGGGGTATAAAGTACAATGCACAAACACACTCACTCTTCCGGCAGTTGGGTATAAAGTACAATGCACAAACACCCTCACTCTTCCCGCAGTGGGGTATAAAGTACAATACCCAAACACACTCACTGTACCTGCATTTTGGTATAAAGTACAATGCACAAACACACTCACTATTGCTGCAGTGGGGTATAAAGTACAATGCACAAACACACTCAATCTTCCTGCAGTGGGGTATAAAGTACAATGCACAAACACACTCAGTCTTCCTGCAGTGGGGTATAAAGTACAATGCACAAACACACTCAGCCTTGTTGCAGTTGGGTATAAAATACAATGCACAAACACACTCAGTCTTTCTGCAGTGTGGTATAAAGTACAATACCTAAACACACTCACTCTTCCTGCAGTGGGGTATAAAGTACAATGCACAAACACACTCAGTCTTCCTGCAGTGGGTTATAAAGGACAATGCACAAACACCCTCACTCTTCCTGCAGTGGGGTATAAAGTACAATGCAAAAATACACTCAGTCTTCCTGCAGTGGGGTATAAAGTACAATGAATAAATACACTCAGTCTTCCTGCAGTGGGGTATAAAGTACAATGCACAGACACACTCACACTTCCTGCAGTGGGGTATAAAGTACAATGCACAAACACACTCAATCTTCCTGCAGTGGGGTATAAAGTACAATGCACAAACACACTCACTCTACTTGCAGTGGGGTATAAAGTACAATGCACAAACACACTCAGTCTTCCTGCAGTGGTGTATAAGGTACAATGAAAAAACACACTCAGCCTTCCTGCAGTGGGGTATAAAGTACAATGCACAAACACCCTCACTCTTCCTGCAGTGGGGTATAAAGTACAATGAATAAACACACTCAGTCTTCCTCCAGTGGGGTATAAAGTACAATACCCAAACACACTCACTCTTCCTGCAGTGGGGTATAAAGTACAATGCACAAACACACTCAGTCTTCCTGCAGTGGGGTATAAAGTACAAAGCACAAACACACTCAGTCTTCCTGCAGTGGGGTATAAAGTACAATGCACAAACACACTCAGTCTTCCTGCAGTGGGGTATAAAGTACAATGCACAAACACACTCAATCTTCCTGCAGTGGGGTATAAAGTACAATGCACAAACACACTCACTCTACTTGCAGTTTGGTATAAAGTACAATGCACAAACACACTCAGTCTTCCTGCAGTGGTGTATAAGGTACAATGAAAAAACCCACTCAGCCTTCCTGCAGAGGGGTATAAAGTACAATGCACAAACACCCTCACTCTTCCTGCAGTGGGGTATAAAGTACAACGAATAAACACACTCAGTCTTCCTGCAGTGGGGTATAAAGTACAAGGCACAAACACACTCAGTCTTCCTCCAGTGGGGTATAAAGTACAATACCCAAACACACTCACTCTTCCTGCAGTGGGGTATAAAGTACAATGCACAAACACACTCACACTTCTTGCAGTGGGGTATAAAGTACATGCACAAACGCACTCAGTCTTCCTGCAGTGGGGCATAAAGTACAATGTACAAACACACTCACTATTGCTGCAGTGGGGTATAAAGTACAATGCTCAAACACACTCACTCTTCCTGCAGTGGGGTATAAAGTGCAATGCACAAACACACTCAGTCTCCCTGCAGTGGGGTATAAAGTACAATGCACAAACACCCTTACTCTTCCTGCAGTGGGGTATAAAGTACAATGAATAAACACACTCAGTCTTCCTGCAGTGGGGTATAAAGTACAATGCTCAAACACACTCACTCTTCCTGCAGTGGGGTATAAAGTACAATGCACAAACACACTCAGTCTTCCTGCAGTGGGGTATAAAGTACAATGCACAAACACACTCACACTTCCTGCAGTGGGGTATAAAGTACAATGCACAAACACACTCACTCTACCTGCAGTGGGGTATAAATTGCAATGCACAAACACACTCAGTCTTCCTGCAGTGGGGTATAAAGTACAATGCACAAACACACTTACTCTTCCTGCAGTGGGGTATAAAGTACAATGCACAAACACACTCAGTCTTCCTGCAGTGGGTTATAAAGTACAATGCACAAACACACTCACTCTTCCTGCAAAGGGGAATAAAGTTCAATGCACAAACAGACTCAGTCTTCTTGCAGTGGGGTATAAAGTACAATGCACAAACACACTCAGTCTTCCTGCAGTGAGGTATAAAGTACAATGCACATACACACTCAGTCTTCCTGCAGTGGGGTATAAAGTACAATGCACAAACACACTCACTCTTCCGGCAGTTGGGTATAAAGTACAATGCACAAACACCCTCACTCTTCCCGCAGTGGGGTATAAAGTACAATACCCAAACACACTCACTGTACCTGCATTTTGGTATAAAGTACAATGCACAAACACACTCACTATTGCTGCAGTGGGGTATAAAGTACAATGCACAAACACACTCAATCTTCCTGCAGTGGGGTATAAAGTACAATGCACAAACACACTCAGTCTTCCTGCAGTGGGGTATAAAGTACAATGCACAAACACACTCAGCCTTGTTGCAGTTGGGTATAAAATACAATGCACAAACACACTCAGTCTTTCTGCAGTGTGGTATAAAGTACAATACCTAAACACACTCACTCTTCCTGCAGTGGGGTATAAAGTACAATGCACAAACACACTCAGTCTTCCTGCAGTGGGTTATAAAGGACAATGCACAAACACCCTCACTCTTCCTGCAGTGGGGTATAAAGTACAATGCAAAAATACACTCAGTCTTCCTGCAGTGGGGTATAAAGTACAATGAATAAATACACTCAGTCTTCCTGCAGTGGGGTATAAAGTACAATGCACAGACACACTCACACTTCCTGCAGTGGGGTATAAAGTACAATGCACAAACACACTCAATCTTCCTGCAGTGGGGTATAAAGTACAATGCACAAACACACTCACTCTACTTGCAGTGGGGTATAAAGTACAATGCACAAACACACTCAGTCTTCCTGCAGTGGTGTATAAGGTACAATGAAAAAACACACTCAGCCTTCCTGCAGTGGGGTATAAAGTACAATGCACAAACACCCTCACTCTTCCTGCAGTGGGGTATAAAGTACAATGAATAAACACACTCAGTCTTCCTCCAGTGGGGTATAAAGTACAATACCCAAACACACTCACTCTTCCTGCAGTGGGGTATAAAGTACAATGCACAAACACACTCAGTCTTCCTGCAGTGGGGTATAAAGTACAAGGCACAAACACACTCAGTCTTCCTGCAGTGGGGTATAAAGTACAATGCACAAACACACTCAGTCTTCCTGCAGTGGGGTATAAAGTACAATGCACAAACACACTCAATCTTCCTGCAGTGGGGTATAAAGTACAATGCACAAACACACTCACTCTACTTGCAGTTTGGTATAAAGTACAATGCACAAACACACTCAGTCTTCCTGCAGTGGTGTATAAGGTACAATGAAAAAACCCACTCAGCCTTCCTGCAGAGGGGTATAAAGTACAATGCACAAACACCCTCACTCTTCCTGCAGTGGGGTATAAAGTACAACGAATAAACACACTCAGTCTTCCTGCAGTGGGGTATAAAGTACAAGGCACAAACACACTCAGTCTTCCTCCAGTGGGGTATAAAGTACAATACCCAAACACACTCACTCTTCCTGCAGTGGGGTATAAAGTACAATGCACAAACACACTCACACTTCTTGCAGTGGGGTATAAAGTACATGCACAAACGCACTCAGTCTTCCTGCAGTGGGGCATAAAGTACAATGTACAAACACACTCACTATTGCTGCAGTGGGGTATAAAGTACAATGCTCAAACACACTCACTCTTCCTGCAGTGGGGTATAAAGTGCAATGCACAAACACACTCAGTCTCCCTGCAGTGGGGTATAAAGTACAATGCACAAACACCCTTACTCTTCCTGCAGTGGGGTATAAAGTACAATGAATAAACACACTCAGTCTTCCTGCAGTGGGGTATAAAGTACAATGCTCAAACACACTCACTCTTCCTGCAGTGGGGTATAAAGTACAATGCACAAACACACTCAGTCTTCCTGCAGTGGGGTATAAAGTACAATGCACAAACACACTCACACTTCCTGCAGTGGGGTATAAAGTACAATGCACAAACACACTCACTCTACCTGCAGTGGGGTATAAATTGCAATGCACAAACACACTCAGTCTTCCTGCAGTGGGGTATAAAGTACAATGCACAAACACACTTACTCTTCCTGCAGTGGGGTATAAAGTACAATGCACAAACACACTCAGTCTTCTTGCAGTGGGGTATAAAGTACAATGCACAAACACACTCAGTCTTCCTGCAGTGAGGTATAAAGTACAATGCTCAAACACACTCACTCTTCCTACAGTGGGGTATAAAGTACAATGCAAAAACACACTCAGTCTTCCTGCAGATAGGTATAAAGTACAATGCACAAACACACTCACACCTCTTGCAGTGGGGTATAAAGTACATGCACAAACACACTCAGTCTTCCTGCAGTGGGGCATAAAGTACAATGTACAAACACACTCACTATTGCTGCAGTGGGGTATAAAGTACAATGCTCAAACACACTCACTCTTCCTGCAGTGGGGTATAAAGTACAATGCACAAACACACTCACACTTCTTGCAGTGGGGTATAAAGTACATGCACAAACACACTCAGTCTTCCTGCAGTGGGGCATAAAGTACAATGTACAAACACACTCACTATTGCTGCAGTGGGGTATAAAGTACAATGCTCAAACACACTCACTCTTCCTGCAGTGGGGTATAATATGCAATGCACAAACACACTCAGTCTTCCTGCAGTGGGGTATAAAGTACAATGCACAAACACCCTCACTCTTCCTGCAGTGGGGTATAAAGTACAATGAATAAACACACTCAGTCTTCCTGCAGTGGGGTATAAAGTACAATGCTCAAACACACTCACTCTTCCTGCAGTGGGGTATAAAGTACAATGCACAAACACACTCAGTCTTCCAGCAGTGGGGTATAAAGTACAATGCACAAACACACTCACACTTCCTGCAGTGGGGTATAAAGTACAATGCACAAACACACTCACTCTACCTGCAGTGGGGTATAAATTGCAATGCACAAACACACTCAGTCTTCCTGCAGTGGGGTATAAAGTACAATGCACAAACACACTTACTCTTCCTGCAGTGGGGTATAAAGTACAATGCACAAACACACTCAGTCTTCCTGCAGTGGGTTATAAAGTACAATGCACAAACACACTCACTCTTCCTGCAAAGGGGTATAAAGTTCAATGCACAAACAGACTCAGTCTTCTTGCAGTGGGGTATAAAGTACAATGCACAAACACACTCAGTCTTCCTGCAGTGGGGTATAAAGTACAATGCTCAAACACACTCACTTTTCCTGCAGTGGGGTATAAAGTACAATGCACAAACACACTCAGTCTTCCTGCAGTGGGGTATAAAGTACAATGCACAAACACACTCACACTTCTTGCAGTGGGGTATAAAGTACAATGCACAAACACACTCAGTCTTCCTGCAGTGAGGTAGAAGGTACAATGCACAAACACCCTCACTCTTCCTGCAGTGTTGTATAAAGTACAATGAATAATTACACTCAGTCTTCCTGCAGTGGGGTATAAAGTACAATGCTCAAACACCCTCACTCTTCCTGCAGTGGGGTATAAAGTACAATGCACAAACACACTCAGTCTTCCTGCAGTGGGGTATAAAGTACAATGCACAAACACACTCAGTCTTCCTGCAGTGGGGTATAAAGTACAATGCACAAACACACTCTCTCTACCTGCAGTGGTGTATAAAGTGCAATGCACAAACACACTCAGTCTTCCTGCAGTGGGGTATAAAGTACAATGCACAAACACACTCAGTCTTCCTGCAGTGGGGTATAAAGTACAAGGCACAAACACACTCAGTCTTCCTGCAGTGGGGTATAAAGTACAATACCCAAACACACTCACTCTTCCTGCAGTGGGGTATAAAGTACAATGCACAAACACACTCCGTCTTCCTGCAGTGGGGTATAAAGTACAATACCCAAACACACTCACTCTACCTGCAGTGGGGTATAAAGTACAATGCACAAACACACTACTTGATCTTTACTTCCGCAACTTACATTTAGTAGGCATAACTTGTTTTTGTAATCTCCAACACCTTCCTGCAGTTAAACCTACTTACAATCTGAACTAAATGTTTTGAACAGAATTATACTTGACTAATAATTAATAATCATACAAATATTAAAAGTTTTGCCTCTTAAAAGTAGCATTAAAATATGTATCATTCTATTATAGTTCCAACCATTGGCATTGAGTCATATCTTATAGTTAAATTGTTTGCAACATTTATAATTAAAACACAATTGCTTGCATGGATTTCGTAAAAAGACTGAAATACATTAGAAAACCATCTTTAAAAAAATACAACCATTCTATGTTGGCAAACATATTTCTTGCTTCAAGATACCCTCTTGAATAAACAACATATTTTTAAAATGTTATTTGATTGTATTGTTTATAAGTTTCTAAATTAAGATATTTTTATGATTAAACCTTGTAAAAATAAAACTTGGTAAACTTATAGTAATGGAAAATTTTTAAAAACTAAGTTAAACAGGACGTTTTGATCAGAGTAAGTTTGCAAGTTAGTACTAAATTTACTTTATTTATAAAATCAAGTAGTAGTTTAATTTCATAAATTATATTACCAGGTACAAAAATAAAAGTTTCAGTAAACGCTATTGCCTCTTGCAATATATTTTTAAAGCCTGAAAAAACTTTGAATTTTTATCTAGTTTTTAAATTTAATTAAAACAGCCTGAAATTATTGTGAAAATAAAATATATATTAACACAAGATAAAGTTTGCTCAAAATTTTTTAATACAAAATTAATATTACAGGTTTATTAAAAAAAATTAATGGGCAAATTTATAGAATATTGATAATTTTTGTACAGACCCTGGTAAAGTGAAGGCTTCAAAGTGAACACTTTAAATTATGTATTTGAGAAAAGCTATTACTTTATTTGGATTTTTTAGTTAGTTTACAATACGACTAAAAACTATTGTGGTCCGTCTACCGCTTACTAAAAAAAAAAATACCTATCTTATCAGATCAGACATATTAATTCCATTTTATTCAGGCACTGAGAGATATATTGGTCTGTGCATTAAAGTTCAGTAATATTTGCATATTATGCAATAATTTGTAAAATAAATTCATCACCTCTTCTCTGTAATTCACAGTAACTCAGAACTTGTATACAAGTTATAAAGAAAATTTAGATTTAGGCTGTCATACAAATAAAATAATTAAGTCTATTATTTACAAAAACATTCCACACTGATTTTACATTCAGGTTGCCATCGTCAGAGACAAACAATCGACACTCAAAAATTGTAAACTATGGCCAACTAAATATAATTGTGAACGGAAACCATTATTGACAAGAAAGGTTGAATTTTACACGTTTTAGGAATCTATTTCAAATTAATATGATTAAAAAGTTAAATGGCATGAATAAAATTGTACTCATTCAGTACAATTTTATTCATGTAAAACATTTTTTTTAATATATGTTTTTTAAAATACTCATTAAAAATAAATTTCAAAACGCACTTTTTTTAAAATTTATTTATTATACATTATTAAGCATAAGTATACATTATAAATTATAATGTGATTATAGAATATTTGTTATGAGTAGGCATAATAACTTAGACCAATTTATTATATACTAGTTTATATTTCGCAAAATTATTTTATTATTATAGACTAATTATAATAAGTAACATAATTTAATTAAATTTTTTTAAAATTATACTTCCTTCGTCTGATACATTTTAAGAACCAATTTCGTTTAGGTAAAATCGTTGAATAAAACTTGTATTCGGTAAACGTTGCTACAACTAATAGAGGTTTTCTATTAACTACATTTATGAACTACATTAACTAGGTTCTATTTAAACCTATGAAGTGTGATCGTAGTAATAGCGCGCGGCGACCGTCTATGTAAAGGGGGTTATTGGTAACTTATACAGACAAATTTTACCCACATCTTTGATTTTTACCGATTTCTAGTGGCAAAAAAACATTTTTTTCGGAAACTGACTATGTTTTGTTTTAAAAATAGATGGTTGATTAGAAACTTATAGTTGTAAACACTTGTTACAAACTCCATTGTAAACGTGGCTCAAGACTGGTGATCATCGACCTTAGATTTTACAGGAGACATTGGCCTATACAATACAATTTACTAGCACGCCCCATGGCGACTTCACCCGTTTAAAATTCGTTATTTTATATGTTAATTTCACCTTATAAGTTTATTTTATAAATCAATTATATAATGTCACTTTATATTTGATTTAATCAATTTAAAATCAACTAATAATTGTTAATGAATATGGAATGAGAATACAAAGCTATAATAGCTTATTATTTATGAAATAAATATTTACTGCGGATTTGTTTCACGATACAATAATGTGACGTATTTATACAGATGTATATTATTACAATCTGTTGTTTTCATCATTCACACTTATCATGATTTTCGTAAAATCTAAAAAAAATTTTGAAAAATATTGATTAATAAATATATATATATATATATATATATATATATATATATATATATATATATATTAGATTGTGTGTGTGTGTTTAATAAAACCACTTTCATACAAAAATAAAAAAAATTTTTAAAATTTTATTATATAGTTTAAGTTTTCGCCGATTAGCAGTATCGGCATTATCAAAACTAACTTAGCACACTTCTAACTTATTCTGTTCCTACATTAAGACTACTCATACACAAATTATACTACGTTCAAACAGATAATTTTATTGACTTACTGTGCCTGAACAAATAGATAATATTGATTCTTTTTCAATTACTCTTTCATTTCCAGAATATCATTATATATGCTGGATAAATAATATGCTTAAATAATCATTTGATTACACAGTCAATGGCGTGTCAAGGGGGATAGTCCATGTTGAACATAGGCGACAACCTAGTTGTTTTTTTTTTTATAACAAATTACCATTCTTTGACACGTCAACAATAGATCTCCATTTCACACCAGTGGCCTACTACAGTTATTACTATATATATATATATATATATATATATATATATATATAATATGGCAATTTATTAATTATATATACAGTATATATATATATATATATATATATATATATTTTTTTTTTTTTTTTGTGTGTATTTGTGTGTGTGTGTGTGTGTGTGTGTGTTGTAACGGTCTGGAAGGCCGTCCAAATTGGGAAATTAATTATTTCCTATTTTTTAAATAACAATTTTAATATTTAAATAATAAGGTTTGAATTTATTGTAAAAATAAACATAGTAAATAGTGAATAAGTCAGTAATATCTTAAATACTTAATATTGAGACAAATTAAAAATTATAATAGCATGCAACTGTAATAACTAACTAAATTTGACGCTTAAATGGAGAAAGACTTCCATCGACTGACCAGGGATGGCAACTTCCGATGTCCAGGGACCAGGGAATTAAGACGAGAGGACTCTAGGACCGGCAGGGAAATCCTTAGCAAGCCATTTTCTCTATTATATACAAATTAACGTCAAATTTAGTAAGTTAAATTTATTAAATTGAAATTACTTATTAAACTTAAGCAATGACTACACTCTATGTTGAGGAATTAAATAAATCTTAAAAGTAGTAAAATTAATTAGTATAACAAAAGTGTTTAAATAATGAATAATAAATATTAAATATACAAAGTGGTTTTGGCCATAAGACAATCATTTTGAAGAAGGCCAGATTTATTGAATCATATAAATTTTAAAATTATTTATAACAAAATGTGAATTTAATAATTCAATCTTGAAATGTGAAGATAAAATGTATTTATTATGTTAAATTTGGAAATAATTTTGTTTAAAAATGTGTAAATGTAATTCATAAATTATATATGAAATGGAGGATTTAAATATGTGAAAAATAACGAACTTTTAATTAATTATTTGTGAAGATAAATAGAGAGGGAAATAAATTTTATTTGAAAAGATAATTATTTTAGTTTAAAATCAATAATTAAATGCATTATAGAAACTTACAGTATTTGAATGTATCTGTGTTGAACAACCAATAAACACTTTTAGTTTTTCCAACTGATAAATAATGATTATAAAATCAAAGTACTGTTTTAATTAAATTTTCATTAATTAATAAGTATATAAAATTAAGAACTTAATGTTTCTTCAAACGAGTTCTCTCCTGAGAACAATTTTATTGAGCTATTCTAAAAATTAGTTGGTTTTTTGTATTAAAGCCCAGAGATAATGTCTACTGGCAGATCATGTTTAAAGAACACAGGAGCCTTTTCAGAAAAAGGTATTTTAAACATGATCATATTTTGCACCTGCCCTTGCTGAGCCTGCAGATCTCATGAAGTAGTAAGATTCTTTGAAAATTTTGTGTGTTCATATAAAAGTTGTTTCTTTCCAGCTGACTATTTTACTGATATGTGTGACTATATACAGACCCAACAAACTTGCCAACCATCTTCGGGGAGGTCATACAAGGTTTAAGGTAGAAGTCAGCGGGAATAGGCTTGAATTTGTGCGTGGTCCATTGCGCTGGAACACAAGACAAATTTTAGGGATCTTAACACGGTACACAAAACGGTGTGAGCAGCAGATATATAAATTTATAATAAATATGTAATTGTGCCAATGAAGCGGGGGGGACGTTGCAGTGTGTGTGTGTGTGTGTGTGTGTGTGTGTTGTGTGTGTGTGTGTGTGTGTGTGTGTGTGTGTGTGTGTGTGTGAGTGTGTGTGTGTGTGTGTGTGTGTGTGTGTGTGTCGAAAACGACTAAGCTTATTGAAATACAAGAATTATTTATTAATTTTTATTCAAGCTTTTCGTTTATAAATAGTATCAGCATCATCAGGAATGATAACCGTTTATCAATGAAAAGGTTTGAGAATAAATTAATAAATAATTATTGTACATATTTGAACATCAGTTGTATTTTGTTTCTATACAAGAACACTAATTTTATATATATATATATATATATATATATATATATATATCATTTATACTATAGTATACTTATACATACATTTTCACGAATGGAGACACGTAATTAGAGTCTTCGAAACTTGACTCACATATATACCAAGTAATATTCTTGTTAAACTACATTATAGTATAGAGTAAGTAAATACAAAAGAACTGTGTTGCAAAGCTATATATATAAATATATATATATATATATATATATATATATATATATCATTTATACTATAGTATACTTATACATACATTTTCACGAATGAAGACACGTAATTAGAGTCTTCGAAACTTGACTCGCATATATACCAAGAAAGATTCTTGTTAAACTACATTATAGTATAGAGTAAGTAAATACAAAAGAACTGTGTTGCAAAGCTATATATATAAATATATATATATATATATATATATATATATATATATATATATATAACTTAACTTTTGTTATAATTATAATTTATTTTTAATGTTATTTATTTACCTTACGTATCTAATGTCACACCTTCAGGTTTATAAAGAATTAACAATCTTATAAATTTTAAACATCACTTGCATTTATTTCCTTACACATTATACCAAATTTATATTAATATTACAATTATAAAAGGTGGACTTAAGGCTTTAGATTTCTAATAAAATAACATAACAAAGGTAATAAATTCAGTATTAAAATTTTGTAGTTGCTCTCGGGTCGCTAATACGGGAACTTTGCTTCTTAAAATAAAAATGGTGAAACTAGATTAATTTTTTATAAATTGTAATGAAATTAAAAATTGTTCTGAACTTTACAAAAATATAGATTCTGTTGGCTACACTTATATCCAAATAATACTTAGGTTTGTAGAGCTCCTGGAATCTTGGCCTTGGTTACCTTCTGCGCTTTAACTTGACATAAAAACTTACTTTCGTAATACTTTAAAAACAACTTTTACGTCGCATTTTTTTAAATTTTACTTATAAACAAAATAAAACTCTTTACGTAATTTAACTAATTACTCTTTTTACAACACTGCCATTTTTTGTCCCCACCATTCCGTCTGCCCTCTTCTGGAGCTCTTTTAAAACTTCCTAACTTCTCCTGATCATTTAGTTTTTATTGAAAATCCCTAATCCTCCCTCTACCAATATGTTTCTTGTAGTTTTTCACAGTTCCACAATTACCTAACTTAACGGTACCGAGTTATTTTCCCAGGTTATATCGGTCAGTGGATTTTCCCGTCTTAACAAACTGGATCCTTCTATTGTCAAATTGCCGGCACACAGTTTATAGCTTTTCTGGAAAAGGATAATGAAATGGTACCTGCTTTGTCGGCACTTTACAAACTATTTCTGTCTGTTTTGCTTAATCCTACAGATAATTATTTTAGCTACTAACTGAAATTACTCTAAAGCCTCGTACTTTATGTCATAATATATATAAATATATAGCGATAAGAAAATAGTGATGGGCCCTCCATTCTTAAAATTAGATCAAATTTCTACATAATCGGATAATTAGTACTATGCAAAAATTTTAAAAAGTGTAAAATTTTGACATTCGCTTTAAATGCAGGAATTGCTATCAATTTGAAGAATGTGGCGAGGCAGTACTCCTCAAGAAAATCTTCGTCAGTCATCTTTATTTGTACAAAATACAATATATCCCTTTAAGAATTATTTAAAAATTTATCTATCAATTTTAATATTTTAATTTTATTTGAACATTTGACTTTAAATTTGTCCCCCTTATATGGACCGTGAGCGGTAATAGTCCGTGGGCGGTAATATATATATATATATCACCCTAGGTATCATTTTTCAAGGCACGTTAGTGTACGCTGTTCATATTACGGAACTCTAAAAGATGTTTAGAAGTTCACAATGTTCAGTTTTACAAAGCAATACATTATTTCTAATATTAGTATCAAAATTAATATATTTAAAATTGTAAGAAATTCAAACAGTAGGCTACGTACTCTTAGAATTAATAAAGACCTACACTTCCTTGGTTACAGAAAAACTTGTAATTGTTGCCATAGTTATAAAAGAATATTACTTATAACATCAGAGTTATTCCATCTAACGTTGCATTTATAAACAACAAGCTTGAAAAAAACCACAATTCTTTAATTAACTTAGGCCTACGTGATAGTTAAACCAGTTACGTTTATCGTCCAAATTAGATGTCATGACCTGTTGCTTATTTATTAACTTAATATAAATATTGTAGTATTGTTAGTTTTGAAGCTACATGTATAAGTACACACCGCCCCCTAACTCAAAAATAAATTTACTAATAAACACTATTACTATATATATAAACACTATTCAATATGCTCAAAATTGTCTTTGTTAGAGTGATATATATATATATATATATATATATATATATATATATATATATATATTAACATATTAAATATGGTGATATGTTTTCTTGTAATATAGTTAATAAATTTAAAATATTTCAAAAACAAGAATATTTTTATTTCATATATTATTGAAAGCTTTTCGCCGATAAAACAGTACCAGCATCTTCAGGAAAATAATTATCTAACAAAATATTATTACAAAAATTAAATCATATTTACTACAAACAACCATATGTTTTGAGTATTGCACTTTATGTAATTTTCTCTATAACATCAATGACCTTATAAATAGTTTGGTGCCTTGATCTCACTTGAATTTGTTCATCAATTAATTTGTCTTTAACTTTATGCTTCACATACTCGTATACATGTTTCACATATATTAATATTTAATCCTTTATTTAATTCTTTTATTAATTTCATATTTTCGATCAGGAAATTTGTGTCCATTATTAATAAAATGAGTAGCTAAATTTTAGTAGTATATGTTTGGTTTGATATAAGCGTTTAAATGTTCTTTGTATCTTTCTTTTAATTTCTTTTTTGTTTGTTCTACATATAATTTATTACAAGCTTGATATTTTATATTATATACACCATTTATTTCGTGCCTATCATTTTGATTATTGTTGTTTTATATATATATATATATATATATATATATATATATATATATATATATATATATACTAACCTGAAGAAGCAGTTGTATTTGGAACCTGCACGCGGGGCTTTGGAGAAATTATTAAATAATAAGAATAAAATTAAGTGTTAATCAAAGTTCTGAACAAAATAATAATAAATCGTATTGTAAATTGATCAGTTTTGTGGCTATTGTGATTGGCTTAAAAATTGAATTCAGTGTTAGAGATAAGAAGTGTTAGCATAAGAATAGTTGAATTTATGAATTTTGTTAGATCACAAGCTAATAACGGAATTGTAAGACGTAGTCAAAGACTTAGGGAACAGAAGGGGAAAATGAGTAACCTATTGACAAGTGATCAAAACATGGGAACATTTGGAGTAGGCTTAGAAATTAAACAATTATTAATGAACCTAATCGAACAATCAAAGAAAGATAGGGCAGAAGATAGAAAGACCGCTGCTAAACATTTTGAACAATTAAAAAATAATTTTGAAAAATTACGAGAGATAATAGTGAAAACAAACGAAACAGCAGCTAAAAATTATGAGGAACAAAACATTAAAATAAGTAAAACGAATGAAAACACAAGCAAACTAGGGATCCGTTTAATTAACGAAGTAACTGAAATTAAAGATCAGCTCAACGAATCTAATAATAATATTAAAGAAACCAATAATAAATTTGAAGATATTTGTGAGGAACTCAAACAAGAGCATAAAATCTGTATTGAAATACTGTTTAAACACCTCATATAGGTCAACCACATTATCTTATTAAAAACTACATTAACTAATTTATATTAAATCCTCTATACACATCCCTAAAATAAGTATATCCATCTGTCAACCGACCATATTGACTTCCTTATTTGAATATTTATATCAAGATTGAAATTTATGCTGGTTTGTCATTCAAAGATACAATTACAGGAATTCTTTCATAGTTATATAGATCCTGTTTCACAGCTCATATATTTAGACCTCTGCCAAAGTTTTTCTTTCACTATATGTGGTCATCGGTAAACATATAGAATTTCTGCATACTGAAGTCTTTCAATTGCATTGTTTAGGCATATTTATTTACAACTTTCAGTTTACAGTAAAATCCACATAACAATGCCCCTCACGCCGCTGACCTCTTGCTGCTTCAGAATTAAACATGTAGATTAACTGGAGCA
This sequence comes from Prosapia bicincta, assembly GCA_036971475.1. NCBI lineage: Eukaryota > Metazoa > Arthropoda > Insecta > Hemiptera > Cercopidae > Prosapia > Prosapia bicincta. Next base: position 152,897,157 of record JBAIZL010000005.1, on the reverse strand, counting down.
AAAGATTTTATCAAAGAGCACTTATATTCATGGTAGGGGTTTTATTATTTTGTAATCAATATTCCCAAACAAAACTCTCATATAGTTTTACTCACTATTCATTGCTCAATTTTGATTAATTTTTTTTGTTATATTTAACAATCAACATCAATCTACAATATTCAAAGTTCAATAAAATTACTAAAAGTTACATATATACTTGCATTTTAAATTTACAACATAAATGAAACATAAAAATTGAAAATGGCAATTTACCAATAACTAGGATTCTAAATGCATGTTTAAGTAGGTAATAAAAACTACACGTAATGCAAAATATTATGAGTTTAATAAAGTCACACAGATGGCAGATAATTAGGTATGCTTAAAGAGAAATATTGCTACTAAACTATATACGAATACAATACCTTTTTAAATATTGATTACTCTGGGGCTTCTTATCATAATTATTTGATTCAAACCACTTGTATATAGTGAAAAGTAATCAGGACTTTTCAGATATCATTAGTGCACAAGGTCTATTCAGCATTTATGGCCATTCTTAAAACTAACACACGCTACAATTAGAAAATTTCTATTTCCTGTTGGCTTGATATCCTAATAGTTTTTAGTAGGGATGGGCCGATTCCTAAAATTTTCGATTCCGATTCCGATTCTAAAATTTTCCGTTCGATTCTCGATTCTTTAGTCGATTCTCGATTCTTTCAAGTTATATTTGCTTACATTCTAGTTCTCTAATAATTAATTAAGTTAAGATCTCGGTCATATGGCAAAACCTTTTAAAAGTTCTGTTTTAATGTAATAGGCTACACAAAACCTTCAACCTTGATTTATCAATAGGAATTTTTTAAACATAAAAACATATCAGATTAAAGTAATGACTTATTTTAAAGTTAAAAATGTGAACTTTACTTATTTTATGATGTTTGAAAAAATTCCTAAATTCCTATTTACATAGTCACCCAAACAAAACAAAAATTAAAAACAAACGAACAACATAAAAAGTAAAAAATTAATACAAATAGGATAGTTTTTAATATTTGAAAGTCTGGCAGGTAATGTACATTTCTGTTCAAAAACACAAGCATTTGAACACGTTGTGGGTCAAGCTAATTTCATCGCTAGTCACATATAGCTCCTGAAGTTGAGAAAGGTTTTTCAGAAAACACTGTCGCGAGTGGGCAGACAGGTATTTTATTGCCATTGCATTTAAATCAGGGTATTTGGCACTTTGTACTGCCAAATACTTCCCAACATCACAATTTGGACTGGCTAATGGTTCCCCTAGATAATTGTTTACTTCTTCTTCTACTGTCAATTCCCCTGGGGTACCTTCTTCCTCAACATTCTGGATTAGTGGGGCATACCTTCTCCACATCTGGTGGGACCTTTTTTTCTGCAGGTGTCTGGAACAAGTGCAACTGATTCAGGCCTATTTTGTATTTATTACTCAATCCCAGTTGATTTTTAACCGACTATCACTTGTAGGTCCTGTGTCTGAGGATAAAGTTTCTTCAAGTATAGATCTTTCTTGTTGATAATTTTGGGTAAAATGAATGTTGTTTAAGTGCTTTTTCATATTTGATATATTATGTGGTTTTCCACCGTCAGTTTCTGTTAACCTTCAACGAATTAACGCGACGGCCAATACCGTCTTAAAGCTTTATGTTTATTAGTACTTACTACTCAGCTGGTGTTGCTACTTTTGGAAAAATTAAGCCACAGTATTTAACAACAAGCTTCACACTACTTACAGATGTATTTACGATGGTTTTTGTTTGATAGATAAACGCCGACGGGATTAAAAACATGATGTTATTCTAAGAGCTTTTTGTCCGTAGTTACGGGCCGACACACATATTTGTTATAACGTACTGTAATGAATTTCACTACTGTTTTCAAAATTTCACAAAACCTTAAAAGTAAGTCGGAAATATTGACTAAATATTTAGTTGTAAAATAATCCTTAAAAACGGACTTTGTGAAAGTTAAGTACAAACATTGATACACTTAGATAAACTCATCCTTACTAGGAAGTAAATTGTAACGTAAATTCCTTAACAAGTAAATTATTTGGTGTTAAAACTTTTACTTAATATGAATCTTGGATAGTATTTACTGGACCTGTAGCAGTACTTATCAGAGAGAGAATATATTACACTTTAGTTCTATATTCAAAATATTTATAAACTCACAAATCAATCACATGTGACACGTTTACGTGTCTTAGTGATTAGGCGCAAAAACACTTTTACCACCAGTCAGTTTATTATTTGGGTAACCGGGACATGAAATTATGGTTTTGTTGTTTCTTGCTAACACAAAACACAAAAAATATCAAAACAGTGTTGCACAGATAATAAAATTTAATTAAATCAAAAACAATGTCGGTAAATTAGTCCGACGGAGTTTATTTACGTTTCACTTACGGTAGGAAAAAACTATGTTGGGCCAGTTGGTCCGACACGTATTTTTATAAATATTATGATGAGAAACGTATATTCATACTTAGATATGATAGGGGAACAAAGTATAAGAACACATGATTTAAAAATGAGCTTAAAATATTTTGGCAATTCTCTATGAAAACGCGATATTGTGGCCGGCAGCTAAAGTATTAAAGTACAGTGACGCGTTCGCTTTCTTTGTTAAACTACACGAACTATTTCACCTGTAAGTTTATATTACTGTACATTATTTTGCTACATTTTTAGCTACTGTGCGGATCTGTTTATCATGTAATAAATAGTTTCATTTGCTATTACAATCGTGTTTATTTTCTTTTCGCTCCGAAATATATTACATTACTGTGAGAGTGATATCTGTATATAATATAATTTATTGAGGTTAAGTTTCGGAGGAATAATACGGTGTTTCTGTTATCCGTCTATTCGCTCAACCATCATGACCACGGTTAATAAAGTTTTTACTGTACTTTTTTGTGTTTTGTTCTGACATCTATAAATCAGTGGCAGTAAGACACGTGGGGGGGGAGAGAGAGAGAGAGAGTATCGAACCCGCTCTTGTGTGTGAGAGAGAGAGACGAGCGATGTCAAACGACCAGAAATGGTTACGATCTTGATTGCTGTTGCTTCATAAATAATCATATTTTCGTTTACTTTAATCATTCAATTCATTCAAATCAACCAATACATAAATAAGATATAGTTGGTATTTAATTATTTTTCCAATAAATTACTCCACACACATATCTTAATAGTTAACAAAATAGGAATCGGAATCGACAATTTTATGATGAAGAATCGAGTATCGACGATTCCTCGATACCACCTAGAATCGACGATTCCTGGAATCGAGAATCGGAATCGGACCATTCCTAGTTTTTAGTGATCGATTTCAAAATAGTATTCAAAGATAAAAAAGAGCTTAACCGAATTTTATCTAAAATAAAATTTGGTTATGTAAAAATAAAAGTATTTAATAAAGGAGGGTGTCTAATTTACTTCCTAAGAACGAATACCCAGTTTTTCCTTTTCAAGTGTTTTGTTTCTTTAAAGTGTCTATGATTTAACGAGCAGCTGGGCGAAGACGATACGCAAGAATATTGTTGAATTTGTGCAGTCAAATACCTCTAATTGTTGGCGTAGTATTGCATTAAGAAAATTCATGACTGTATGCTCTGATATTTCGTGAAGGATGTAAGTTCAATAAAGGACTTGAGACACGATTTCAATTCAAACTGATATAATTACTGCATTACAAATTACCTCTTTAAAGTTTGTTCTGACAACAGTATCAATGAGGAATGTATCAAAGCTATGCTGATATTTAGACCGTCGTAGACCTGACGTGACGAATACTACTATTTCTAAAGTGCCAACTACTTATTTAGCTTTAAATCCTAAAGAATTAATATCATCAAGTAACACCATAAAATCTAAAACGTAATCGTGGTGCGGTGGGAAATCAGGAACTGGAATAGATTTATCAACATCAAAGTACGCACCTTTCCACCTATACTTGTAACACTACATTTGCTATATGTTTTCCGAAATAGTATTTGAAAGCTATTGAGAATATCTGAATACATATCTATGGAAAATCAAAAACTTTGTACTCTTTGTAAAAGTTACAAGAAAAAAATCCATTTAATCCATTTCATAGGAATGGAAAAAATTTATTCTGTTTATAAAGTTATATGAAAAGGAAATCCACTATCGAATTACCATATCAAATGTATTATAAAGTAACTATCATGATTGGTAAGTATTTAAGGTTAGTCATGGTCCCTCTAATTAGCTAACAAGGTGAAAAAGAGGTAAGCCTGGTGAGAAAGAGTAGTAATCTAATAAGAGATCATGAGAATAATTTTCTTATTACATCGAATAAGCACGGGAAATATACATACTTTTAAAAGGATATAAAATACGATACTTATCAGTAATAAAACCTCAATAATTACAACTACATACTTACATAATGTTTACCTCTAACTTTGGTATTATAGAAAAGCTTATAATGTTTAGTATAGCAAATAGATTAACTTCAGACATTTAACGATTGGCTAGAAGAGAGTGATTACTCGCCGTACCGTTACGGATTGACGTCTTGTAGAAGCTGGTAACTACATCTCGGAACTGGAAAGACAAGCTGAGAGAAGTAACGACTCCTGCGATAGTAGTAAAATATATCTTCCTGTTGAAAGAGTACAGCTCGAACACCCGGAACTGTATCGGATCCAAGCTGATTGAGAGCAGTTCGTAGTCAAAGTGCGCTCCATAGTTGCCAGCACTGATATGTAAGATGCTCGGAGTTCTGTTGGCTTCCTGTTCAGTTTGGTGGCAAGCTTCGATGGTAGCAATAGTGTAAATAAACGTTAAACTTTCAGGCATAAAGAAAATCAATTACACTCAAATTCATGTGCACAGCGTTTGTCAACTTGTCTTGTCTGTGACAGATTAATAGATATCTAGGTAATTTATATAATAACTCTGTGTCATCCACTAAAATAGACATCACAAGTTTAACACTATCTATTAATATTAGACATTTTTCTAAAAACTGAAAGATTTCTAAATATCTATCGTAATATCGGCTGTCAGCTAAATTTAATTTATAAATATCCAATATAACTCCGCAAAAAACATGTAAACTCGTGTCCTAGGTCTAATGCTAAATCTAGTGTGGTATTTCTAAAACAATACTGAAAAGTAACACAAAGGTTATTGCAATAATGTTTTCTAAATTTTGTTCACACAAATATCCCCCGAAGGGGAAAGGAGAGGCCCCAACCCCGCCGTGGAGATCATCGTGGCATTCATCCGAAAATCAAAATGATGCCTACGTATATCACCGACCCTCCTGCTTGACAATTACATTCACCTTACGGACCTTTACGGCCCCTCCAGAGGGGATGTATACTCCTTGCGAAATGATTAGAGCCACGCCAGTGGACATTCATCCTTCACAATCTTACTACCCATCAAGCAGGAGGATACGGTCTAAAAATTACATTTCAAAAACATTTGTGTGAAAAATCAACATTCGCTAGTACATAACTATTCATTTTGTTCACTCATTTGTGGAATTTTGTAGCCATAAGGTAGTAATCATTGTGCAGAATTAAGTTTTATTTTTTTATAATTTTTATTATTTTTTGTGTTAATCTGAATATTTATAGAAAACAATACAGTACATAGCTAATCATTTTGTTCACTCAACCGTGGTCTTATTGTAACCATAAAGTAGTATTCATTGTGCAGAATTAATACTTATTAATAATTTATATTTTTCATAATATTTATATATGTATTTATATATAAAATCTAGCATTTGTTAATCTGAATATTTATAGAATACAATACATTGTGAAAAGTCACAACATAAGCCAGTACATAGCTATTAATTTTATTCGCCCCATCGTCCAATTTCCTCTTTGCACCTGTTAACCTGAATATTTTATTTTCAGACATTGTGATGACGTCACGATCTTTTGTGCGACGAACCCTATCATTAGTGGCTACGATAGGATCATTAACATCCAAAACCTTTCGTTTCATTGACTCAAAATTGACCGAGGCGGAAGTACTGGGATTCAGGGTCAACCTTTTGACTTTGCACATGGTCAAGTGATCGTTTTTATTTGTAGACCAGACTTTGTAGGTGTAGACTTTAGGGCCTCCTGAGACGAATTTGGTGATATAAGACACCGGACCGTATTCTAGGAGTTCGTCAGTCATCTAGCCTAAATAATCTCCGGTATCGACTCTTGGCAGACCATCCCTATGAAGGTATACTACGCTGTCGGTATCCTTGTAGATACGTTGAGAGCCTAGAGCGTCCATATATATTTGTACAACTTTGGCCTGGCATGGGCGGTAGTGTAGACGGCCAGCACAACGTTGACAGTGGGTAGTATTTCGCGAACGTCATCTGATAAATGCCAATTCACCATCACCACGTCTGCGTTCATTTCCTGTGTATTAATTACATCAATAGAAGGGCTATGCAGCATTTTAAACAATTCCTGAGGCTGCCTAATAATCGAGGTTTTCGACTGATTCTCCCTCTGCCCGAATTTTCCCCAAAACGTGTTCAAAATCAAACGAGCGGGATCTCGTTGATGAAATAATCTTCTACGTACTTGGCCTTGTCCTCTTTGGTCTGACACCAGCCGGGGTAACCTGACACCTCCTGTTTCATTTTCAGAAATTTATTATTAAACTCCTTAAACAGCCCATCGTTTCCTGAAGCCATCTCGTACTGCCACATTTCGTACATTCCCACAATGACATACCAGGTTTAGGAGTTTCCTGACTAGTGTTTTACCTTCAGCATCCACCAGAGCCGTTCCATCACCAAAGAGGTTGAAGCGCCTCTCAGCAAGTACTTCACATCTGTAAATAATGTGTGTGGTAGTCTCCAGTTCCTGCAAGCATAATCTGCACACTGGTTCATCTTTGTAGATACACATTTTATGCAGGTGTTTCCTTAGTCCACCGTGTCCCGTGAGTAAACCTGTGGCTATCCTCAATTCCTGCCTAGACAGATAGATGAGACTCTTCTGCAGCCCCAAGGAAGGTTTCCTAAGGGTTAGCTTACTGTGTCTCATTCCTTCAGCCCTGATCCAGTGCTCACAGTGTCTTTCAGCCATCCACCTTCGCACGGTCATCTTGACCATGGATTTGGAAATACCTACCGCAGGCTCCGGTCCAATCAGGGAAGTCGAAATATCTTGATTTGATTGTGCCTTGCTAGGGCTTGCAGGTTATTTAGGCACTCCCTGACTATGGCCGAGGTGACCACATGTCCGTTTAGTGCCTTAATTGCTGCCTGACTGTCGGAGAAAATAGCAATCCGGGTCCCGTTTGTTCCCCTTCTCGCTATCTTTCCCAGACAGGCATACATATATTACAGTATAGCATATATTTCGGCCTGAAAGACAGAGGTATGCCTCCCCAAGGAAAACACTAGTTTTACCCTTGGGTTTTTATAATACACCCCCGCTCCAGTGCCAAAGTCCATCTTGGAGCCATCTGTGTACCAGATCTGAGCTCCCGATGTTAATGTCCCTGACCATTCCATCATGGTTTGGTGGACCTGGTCAGGTGCAAACGTTCGAGTAATGTGGTCGCTGCCCATTTCCAAGACGGGTTCTTTTACCACTCACTCGATACTCATATGTCCCGAAACATCTGGGAGGTTAGCCCAGTTGTTCGAGTTGCGCAATCTCCATGCCGCCAGCCTCGCCTCTCCCCTAAGGACAAGCTTGAGGGGAGGGCGGTTAAGCATTACTTCCATTGCTGCACCAGGTGTAGTTGACATCGCTCCCAGTGTGCACAGACAGGCCAATTTCTGGATATAGCTCAGTCTAGCTCTTGTCTGTGCCTGGTTGGCCTTTGTCCACCACACCAGAGCTCCATAGGTAATCATAGGTCTTATCACCCTCAGATACATCCAGTGTATCATTGATGGCTTCAGTCCCCATTTCTTACCCACCATTCTTCTCACAGTCATCAGTGCCCTTTTGGCCCTGTTAACCGTCCTCTCAAGATGTGGGTTCCAGGTGAGTTTCCTGTCCAGAGTAACTCCCAGGTACTTCACCTCCCTTACAAACTCAAGGTATTCACCAAACAAGCGAGGCATCCTGGTCGTCAGATCTTTTTGCTGTCTGGTGAAGTTAATAAGAGCAGTCTTTTTCGGATTTACCCTAAGGTTTTCCTTATTACACCACTCTTCAATCAGTCGTAGAGGATTTCTGATTACCTCAAGGACTGTATCAGGGAATCTGCCCAGGATCAGAACAACTATGTCGTCCGCATATCCTAGACAGAAGTACCCCTGTTCATTAAGGAGTTCAATAAGGTTGTCAACCACTAGGCACCACAACAGAGGAGAGAGAACCCCCCCCCCCCCTGTGCACAACCCAGACTTGTCTCCGCCCTTCTGACCTCTCCTGCCACCTCTACAGAAATGCTTCTGTTTGTTAACATGGAACTTATCCAACCACAAGTGGTTGCATCCACTCCATGACGTCTTACACCACTTACCATCGTCTCCACTGAAGGGTTATTGAAAGCCCCTTCAATGTCGAGGAAGGCACCTATGGCACAACCTTTCTTAGCGATCATTTGCTCAATCCTACCAACCACTTGATGGAGAGCTCCCTCGCAGAATTTCCCCGGTTGTTAAGCATACTGGTTCCAGTGCAGTGGTTTTATAGCCAAAGCACCCCCCCCTAATGTGCCTATCAACCAGTTTTTCAAGCCCCTTAAGAACAAAGGACATGAGTGTAATAGGTCTGTATCCTTTCCCTTCCGATTGGTTACCGGTGGGCTTAGGTATAAAGACCACCTTACTAGATTTCCAGGCTGCTGGCACATGCCCTAGAGCAGGGGTTCTCAACCTTTTAGTAACCACGTACCACTTGAAATTTTCAGATATTTTGACGTACGACCTTATATTTATATATTTTTATTTTTATAAATAATTATATATAATTTACATTTGATCATGTTTAGGAAAATAAAAATGCATTCTACAACTGTATGTATGTACATAGAATTTACTTAGATACAAAATGAAATGTTTCTTACATTAAAAACAATCTCAAATTAGTTCATTGAACACAGTCATTTAAATTTAAACAGATTCTAATGAGCTTGTTGTTGTTGTTTGCCCTTGACCAAATTTTCTATATCTGGGTCGATTGAACTCAACTTGATTCTTAAGTCCTCTTCAACACTAATGCGGTTTCTGTATTTATTTTTTATGTACAGTAGTTCTGAAAAGCCCGATTCACATAAGTACGAGGTTACAAATGGAAGTAAAAAGATTATTGCTTGCTTGAACACTGATGGGTATTCAGTTTTTGTCCCCATCCAAAAGTCTATTAAAGATTTTTCTTTAAACGAATCTTTCATTGAGCTGTTACTCGTAAGGTCGATGAAACACTCTTTTGAGTGACTAGGAAATTCCCCTGAAAATGGATTTCTAATCCACTCATATTTAGAAAAATCTTGATTAAAATATTTATCAAAACTCGTTTGAAGGGCTTCCATATGACTAGTGATATCATCAGTATCTTCTGCCTTCAGAAAAATATCATTTTCTTCCAAAAATGCAGCAAGAGTAGGGAATGCAGAGAAATCCTTTTCCTGTGCTTGAGAGTTAAACAGAACCAACTTTTTCTTGAAGGATGATATTTTATCGTTGGTAAGCCCCATGTTCAAGATATTAAGCCTATCAAAAATATCAGCCAAATACGCCAATAGTGATAGCCATTCTTCATCATTGAATAAATGTTTCATGTCATGATTTTGTTCACTTAAAAACCTAAAGACTTCTGACCTCAGTTCAAATAGACGAGTTAGGATCTTGCCTCGTGACAACCATCTAACCTCGTTATCTAGGAGGAGAGTTTGATATTTTGCACCCATATCTTCATACATCAAAGAGAAAAGCCGTGAATTAAGAGCCCTGGCCATAATAAAATTAATGACCTTCACGCTATCCGTTAAAACAGACTTAAGGTTGGCAGCCATAACATTGGAAGCCAAAGCTTCTCGGTGAATAACGCAGTGAGTACTTTGGCATTCTGGAGCAACATTTTTTATTCTTGCTCCTAATCCACTGAAATGACCCGACATAGCATTTGCTCCGTCCGTGCACAAACCAACACATTTAGACCATGATATTCCCGCTTTCATAATGTACTCATTTATGACATTAAATATGTCCTCAGCTTTAGTGTTTGATTCAAGAGGTTTGCAAAATAAAAATTCTTCCTTTACTTCACTTTGATAATCAAAACGTATGAATACGAGAAGTTGCGCCATATTTGCTATGTCTGTGCTTTCGTCTACTTGCAGTGCAAAATAATTACATTCGCGCAGTAGAAGTAAAAGCTGTTCTTTAATACTCGAAGACATCTCAAGAATTTGCCTCTTTACTGTGTCATTGGACAACGGAATTTTCTCGATTTCCTTTGCTGCCTTTTCGCCTAATACTGCCTCGACCATATCCTTAGCGACCGGAAGTAAAAGTGTTTCACCAATTGTATGAGGCTTCCCTTCTTTAGCTATTCTATAACTGGCAAGGTACGATGCTTTGACCAGTTTTTCGTCTATTTTTACAAATTTTTGCCATGAAGTGATTTTCTCTCTTACACAATTCAGATTTTCTTTGAAAAAATTCAATAGGTTTGTCAACCAAATCGGGATGCTTAGTAGTCTAGTGCCGCTTTAGTAAGGAAGGCTTCATACTCTGATTTGAAGGTGTTTCTGAACATACAACACATTGTGGAATAGGATTATCGTTATTTTCTGTGCCAGGTTTTACTATAAATCTTAACTGTAAATACGCTGCATCGTACTTACGATTTGGCTGAGGTTTAATCTTCTTTTGACTCTCCTTAGAGGTGGACGGGTTAGTCAAATATCGCTTCATTATGTCCACTAAAAACTATGCTGAATTACTACTAAAAACTAAAACTAAACTTCACTTCATGGAACACAATCGAAAAACAGCCAACATTGGCATCAGAATGAAACTACTGGGTGAGAAAGTAACACAAAAGAACGTGACACCAGCTCATGCCACTTTCAAAACAAAACTGACGGGGTGGGATGGTCGTGATCGTGATGAGTAGCGGGGGGTGAGGAGTGGGAGAAGGAATTGAGTCACTCAGGTTGTTTGTGTAGCGGCAAGGTCAGCGTCAAACTGCCAATATTACATGTACAACAAAGACGAAGGAATTGTATTCTTAACGCGGAAATGTTGCATCGTAACAGTTTTATATTGTTATTATTAATATATGACTGCGTACCACCTGAAATGTCCCCGCGTACCACCGGTGGTACGCGTACCACCGGTTGAGAACCACTGCCCTGGAGCAATGCTTAGCCTGTATAATTTAGTAAGTACCAGCACCAGCATATCAATTCCCTGCTGCAGCAGCACAGGATAGATCACATCTGGACCTGGAGATTTGTAGGGTTTAAATGTGCCAATAGCCCATCTTACCCTTTGTGGAGTTACTATCCTCCTTGCCACTTCCCAGTCCTCCCTCTTACCACGTCTTGTGGAGAGTTTGGCAACTGGTTCAGTGTCTGCTCCCCCAAATTTCCTCAGAGTACTGGAAAAGAAATGTGTTCTGATTAATTCTTCCACAGTTTCCCCTGCCGTTTTTTGTTATATTTCCCAGTGGGGTTCTTAGCATCCCCACCGGGTTAACTGGGTCCTTAGACAGCAGTTTATACAGTCGTGCCCCTTCCCGAGTTTTGTCAATCTCTTGACAAAACTCATTCCAGGTCTTCCTGCGTGCTTCTCTAATTGCCCTGTTGTATTCGGTTAGTGTTTTCCTATACTGGTCCCACTCCCCGTTCTTTTTTGCTCTATTAAAGAGTCTCCTGGTGGTCTTCCGAAGTTTGGCTAGCTTCTTGTTCCACCATGACGGATCCCCTACTTTTCTCCCCTCACTGAGAGGGCAGTTATCAATAAAGGGGTCTACTATAGCCTCGCCAACCAATGTGGCAGAGTCTTCTAGCTCTCTCCTCCCGCCATACTCCAATCTAGCCTCCTCAATCCGAACGCCCAGGTCCCTCCTGTAGGATTCCCAATCTGTTCTTCTTGGATCCCTGGTTGGCCGAAGCATACCGAGAGCCTGGAGTGGGTCCTTCGGGTCCTGCCAAGCTTCACCCTGAGTGAGGGGGTAAAGATGAGGGCAGGGCCACCCAGGGAGATCTTTTGCATTGCAAAGGTTTCAATGTGGGTGCCCAAACACTACAATGACAAGCAGCCGGAAGAGATCCTGTAGGTGGTCAAAACCCAGAACCCTGGGGTAGTTCAGGATACTTGGAAGGTGATTGTTAGGAAAAGGGAGGATGCAGGTCTTACCCTGATCCTGTATATAGGAGAGGGTTCCCTCAGGGCACTGCGGAACAGCAACCTGAGGGTGAATCTGGGGCTGAGACAGGCCACGTTCAAGGGGCTCTCTAGTCCTGGGGCTGCTCTGCCAACCCAGACAACTGCGAAGTAAGCAGAAAAATGATCAAGATCCTCCAAGTGAACCTACAGCATAGCAGGGCGGCTAGTGCTGTCGTGTGTAGAATGCTGGACCCCCTGTTCCATCCATAGAATGCATAGGTGGACTTGGTTCTCATCCAGGAACCATGGATTTCTGGAGGACAAATATGCGGACTGGCGACATCTGGAGGTAAGTTGTATGATAAGGACTCCGGTGTTCCTAGGACGTGTATCCTGGTTAGGAGGGGGTTGACTGCATTTGTACTAACGAACTTCTGCTGCAGAGACTTGATAGCAGTGATGGTGGAGCTGCGGGCGGAGGGGGGGATGAAGAGGCTGAACCTGGCCACAGCATATCTTCCCTTTGACTACGCGGGGGCTCTACCAACACAAGAGCTGAGGAGGCTGGTCGAGCACTGCGGGGCTATGGATGAGGAGCTGCTGGTGGGGATGGATGCTAACTCAAATCACACTTCGTGGGGAAGTACAGGTACCAACACTAGAGGTGAGGAACTTTTAGCTTATCTTAGCTCTAAGAATTTACTAGTCTTAAATCAGGGGGAAGAGCCGACGTTTGTCACTAGACAGGAGGTCCTGGACATTACGGTGGCATCGAACCAGATGGCTAGGTATGTACTAAATTGGTATGTGTTGGATGAACCATCTTTTTCTGACTAAAGACATATTAGGTATGATATCTCCCTAACTCCAGCCATGCTTCGGCCAACCAGGGATCCAAGAAGAACAGACTGGGACTCCTACAGGAGGGACCTGGACGTTCGGATTGAGGAGGCTAGATTGGAGTATGTCCTTTGTTCTTATGGGGCTTGAAAAACTGGTTGGTAGGCACATTAGGGGGGGGGGTTGCTTTGGCTATAAAACCACTGCACTGGAACCAGTATGCTTATCAACCGGGGAAATTCTGCGAGGGAGCTCTCCATCAAGTGGTTGGTAGGATTGAGCAAATGATCGCTAAGAAAGGTTGTGCCATAGGTACTTCCTCGACATTGAAGGGGCTTTCAATAACCATTCAGTGGAGACGATGGTAAGTGGTGTAAGACGTCATGGAGTGGATGCAACCACTTGTTTTTGGATAAGTTCCATGTTAACAAACAGAAGCATTTCTGTAAAGGTGGCAGGAGAGGTCAGAAGGGCGGAGACAAGTCTGGGTTGTGCACAGGGGGGGGGGGTTCTCTCTCCTCTGTTGTGGTGCCTAGTGGTTGACAACCTTATTGAACTCCTGAATGAACAGGGGTACTTCTGTCTAGGATATGCGGATGACATAGTTGTTCTGATCCTGGGCAGATTCCCTGATACAGTCCTTGAGGTAATCAGAAATCCTCTACGACTGATTGAAGAGTGGTGTAATAAGGAGAACCTTAGGGTAAATCCGAAAAAGACTGCTCTTATTAACTTCACCAGACAGCAAAAAGATCTGACGACCAGGATGCCTCGCTTGTTTGGTGAATACCTTGAGTTTGTAAGGGAGGTGAAGTACCTGGGAGTTACTCTGGACAGGAAACTCACCTGGAACCCACATCTTGAGAGGACGGTTAACAGGGCCAAAAGGGCACTGATGACTGTGAGAAGAATGGTGGGTAAGAAATGGGGACTGAAGCCATCAATGATGCACTGGATGTATCTGAGGGTGATAAGACCTATGATTACCTATGGAGCTCTGGTGTGGTGGACAAAGGCCAACCAGGCACAGACAAGAGCTAGACTGAGCTATATCCAGAAATTGGCCTGTCTGTGCACACTGGGAGCGATGTCAACTACACCTGGTGCAGCAATGAAAGTAATGCTTAACCGCCCTCCCCTCAAGCTTGTCCTTAGGGGAGAGGCGAGGCTGGCGGCATGGAGATTGCGCAACTCGAACAACTGGGCTAACCTCCCAGATGTTTCGGGACATATGAGTATCGAGTGAGTGGTAAAAGAACCCGTCTTGGAGGTGGGCAGCGACCACATTACTCGAACGTTTGCACCTAACCAGGTCCACCAAACCATGATGGAATGGTCAGGGACATTAACATCGGGAGCTCAGATCTGGTACACAGATGGCTCCAAGATGGACTTCGGCACGGGAGCGGGGGTGTATTGTAGAAACCCAAGGGTAAAACTAGTTTTTTCCTTGGGGATACATTCCTCTGACTTTCAGGCCGAAATATATGCCATAAATGCCTGTCTGGGAAAGATAGCGAGAAGGGGAACACACGGGACCCGGATTGCTATTTTCTCCGACAGTCAGGCAGCAATTAAGGCACTAAACGGACATGTGGTCACCTCGGCCATAGTCAGGGAGTGCATAAATAACCTGCAAGCCCTGGCAAGGCACAATCAAATCAAGATAGGTTGGGTGCCAGGGCATAGGGGAATACTTGGAAATGAAGCCGCAGATGCGCTGGCCAGTGAGGGGTCTTCGACTCCCCTGATTGGACCGGAGTCTGCGGTATTTATTTCCAAATCCATGGTCAAGATGACAGTGCGAAGGTGGATGGCTGAAAGACACTGTGAGCACTGGATCAGGGCGGAAGGGATGAGACACAATAGGCTAACCCTTAGGAAACCTTCCTTGGGGCTGCAGAAGAGTCTCATCTATCTGTCTAGGCAGGAATTGAGGATAGCCACAGGTCTACTCACGGGACACGGTGGACTAAGGAAACATCTGCATAAAATGGGTATCTACAAAGATGAACCAGTGTGCAGGTTATGCTTGCAGGAACTGGAGACTACCACACACATTATTTACAGATGTGAAGTACTTGCTGAGAGGCGCTTCAACCTCTTTGGTGATGGAACGGCTCTGGTGGATGCTGAAGGACACTAGTCAGGAAACTCCTAAACCTGGTAAGAGGGAAGGGGTTATTTGACTAGATCAGGGAGGTAAGTACAATATACCTTAAAGTAGCAGTGCTTCGGGCAGTTTAAAACCCGCTCCCAAGTTAAAAAAAAAAAAAAATCTATTACAGTCTGGACACTTTCTTATAGCTCGGCATACACTTTTGATATGCGCCTTAAAACAAGCTCTATTTTGAAATTGTCTATTGCAGTCGCCGCACAGGATGCCGTCGTCTTCAAACACACACGGAGGGGACCTCTTGCAAGAGTTGCATTGGGCGGAGCATCTATGGTGCATGGGATTATCGTAAGGAACGTGGTACAATTCGCAATAGTAACTACATGTGAACGCACCTGTCAAATTTGTAACAACGTTGAAGTGGTTGGCTAGATATAACAAATTTAGCTTGTGCTTTGGGTTCTGAACGTCGCCCTCACGACCTTTGCTGCTGTAATTGCAACTAATCGGAGAAATAATCTTGAAACTGTTGCAATTTTCGAATCCCAGCAGTAGTTAAGTGGGCTACTTTGACACAAAAAGTGGTGGTTGGAGTGGGCCTTGAAGCAGTAACCTAAGTCAGCTAGATTGCAGCTAACCTATCCCACCCCTAAGTGTAGGGTGGATCCTAGGTACGTTTGGGAGCTGCCCCGGGGGTTGCTCCGGGAGTGGAATCGGGGTGGGGGGTAGTTTTTGGACAAATTTTGGAAAAATGTGTGTTGCGTGTTAGGGTGGAGATAGAATCCATTTTCTGCAGAGGTGGGGATGGGATCGCCCCGGGGGTAGTTTTAAATAATATATCAATTTGCCAAAAATGATCGGTCCCTGGCGTCGGGGTCTTAGGTAAAAGTCACCCTGGAGTCGTGCTTGAGGTAAAGCCACCCAGGAACCAGGCCACAGGTAAAGCTACCTTGAAGCATGGACTTAAGTAAAGCCATCCCGAAGCCAGGCCCTAGGTAATGTAACCCTGGAATCTGGCCTTAGGTAAAGCTACCTTGGAGTCAGGCCTTAGGTAAAGCGTCTTTGGAGCTAGACTTAAGGTAAAGGTACCTTGGAGTCAGCTCTTAAATAAAGCTACCCAAGAGTAGGTCCTTAGGTTCCGGTATGTTGCTATATCAATTACAGCTTCTCGTGTGCAAAGCTGTAGATAATCGGTGACCGAGGACCTGGTCCTTATCATACGATATGTTCAAACCTGATGAGATAACACATTATCTTAAAACCACTACACTGCCGGTGACCTCTATAGCAGGCATAAAACCCGCACAGCTGTTTCACAGTGAATCTAGGCGATTGTTGTATTGATTTCTGTGTCATATCAGTATACTATGTACTGTCATACATGGTTTGAAGCTGAGTGCAAATCAAAGTGATAGAAAAATTGTAAATAAACACATTTCTATAGGAATTTGAAATAAAACAAATATTTAATATCATGCATGATTCAAGCTTTACATATTTCTGAAAATATGCTCTCCTATAAGTAAACTACCGCTCAATATATTGTGTGATCTAGGCTTTACAAAAATTAAAAAATGAAGTCTGAAATATATGCTCTCCTATAAATAAACACTTATTGTGTCATCTAGGTTTAACATAATTTGAAAAAAGAGTAGTTACTTACAATGCGAGTGTTTATAGGTTGTTGTGACGTAGACGCCATCTCTCGTGAATGTATGACTTACAGATTAACGGATCACAATATTTAACCAAAGTATAGCTCTCTTTCGGAGTTGATTGTAGAAAGTCTTCAAAACTAAATAATTTAAATAACGGGCTTAAACAGTTATCGCACCAGTTATCGGAGTCCCGAATAAATTCGAAGCAATCCACTTCGGCTGTAGAGAGTGTGTAACCGGCTCTTTTGATATCGAAACTTTCTGCCTAGAGGAGTACCAGGTTACTCAAACACTCCCGGCAAATATTATTATTATAACCAGACAGACCGGTGTAGTGAAATCTAATAAATTTGAAAAATGTCCTCTCATCGACAAAAACAGGCACCTCGTCAGGGTGGTTAATTAAAAATTCTGAAAAATTTAAATTATTGAAATCTATAGATAAAAAATCAAAATCAGAACTATCACATGGCTTCATCAGTACATAGTCTTTAAAGAGTTTATCAAAGTTTGCTTTACAGATACAGGTAATTCCAAATTGTCTATATCATTTCTGTTCTGTACGCATGCGCAGACCTCAATAGCGTATAGATTAAAAACAAAGATAGAGGTACTGTAAAATATTAAAAAATAAAAAAGAAACATGCTGAAACGTTCTAAAGAATAATATTATTGTTATGTTCAAATTCACAGTTTGGCCGACATGTTTGGTAACAGTTAAAAATTTGCCTATAATACAGCTAAAATCTTCCTCAGTCAACGCCGTGGCATATCGCTTATGAAGAAAGACAGCGCGTCTGTCTTCATCTACCTGTATTTCTACAAGTACAGCATTACCACACTTTGTCTCTACAAATCGCGCATTTACAACTTTATAACCCTTGGCTATCTTTAGCCCACGTATAGGCATAGAATCTACAGAATTTAAAGTTGAAAAAATACGGACGCCCTCTGTTTACCCCGTTCTTTGGTTGTAGCTATCGCGCATGCGTTAAGAGACCCCGAGTACAAGCTTGTGAGTATGGACAGATGCAATCGTCAAACCAACAGAGCAAAACAACTAATGACGGACGCCGGGGTGCAGATAGGTGATGGTGGTTCTGGGATTCGAGAATTGATAATACAAATACTCGGATTAACAAATGTATTTGCTAGATATTTATTCAAATATATGTTATGATTGAATTATTTCAAATTGTTTTGAAAAACACTCAGATTAACACAGATATCTACTATAATATTATGTTATACAAATTTAAAATTATTAAACTTTGATTCACAACATGAATACAAATCACTCTGATTAACACAGGTGATTGTTAAAATAAGACGCTAGTTTATAGACTACAGATTTCACACGAGAATAAGTAACAACAAGATAGCTCAGCAGAATGTTTCTTCTTCAAATGCCGGATAGCAAGTGGTAATTATCACAGCGATATTTGTAGGTCATAAGCGCCGGCTCCCCACCTCCCACAAATGGACTCGCCAATGATGTAATCAACACGGAGAATATAGTTATGACCTAATTATGGATCAGTCAACCGCACATAGACTCGTCCAACCCTTCTCACATGAACTCTTCTACTCCCCTCTCTCTTGGACGCGTCCACCACTATGTATACTACATAGTATACAGGGGGAGTGTAGTAATTTTGCATAGTCTGTGTTCAGAGTGCTTTAAGTGATCAGTGTGCGTTTGTCAGTAAGTAGAAATATGTCATCATCAGTGTCGGCTAGGTTTTCAACTTTAAATTCTGTAGATTCTATGCCTATACGCGGTCTAAAGATAGGCAAGGCCTATAAAATTGTAAATGCGCGGTTTGTCGCGACAAAGTATGGTAACACCGAACTTGTAGACTTACAGGTAGATGATGACAGACGCGCTGTCTTTCTTCCTAAGCGATACACCAAGGCTTTGACTGATGAAGATTTGAGCTCTAAAATAGGCAAATTTTTAACTGTCATCAAACATGTCGGCCAAACTGTGAATTTGAACATAACAGAATAATATTATTCTTTAGAACGTTTCAGCATGTTTCTTTTTTATTTTTTAAAATTTTACAGTGCCTTTATCTTTGTTTAATCTATGCGCTATTGAGGTCTGCACATGCGTACAGAACAGAAATGATATAGACAGTTTGGACTTACCTGTATCTGTAAAGCAAACTTTGATGAAATCTTTTAAAGACTATGTGTTGACGAAGCCATGTGATACATCTGAATCTTTATCTATAGATTTCAATAATTTAGATTTTTCAGTATTGTTATGGTTGAAGAACCACCGTGGCGCTGTAACTGCGTATGCCTACGAGAGGACATTTGTCAAATTTATTAGATTTCACTACACCGGTCTGTCTGATTTTAATAATATTTGCCGAGAGTGTTTGAGTAACTTTCTACTCCACCAGGCAGAAAGAGAGCCGGTTACACACACTCTACAGCCGAGGTGGACTGCTTTGAATTTATTCGGGACTCCGATAACTGGTGCGATATTTGTTTAAACCCCTTTATTTAAATTATTTAGTTTTGAAGACTTTCTACAATCAACTCCTGATGAGAGCTATACTTTGGTCAACTATTGTGATCCATTAATCTGCAAATCATACATTCACAAGTGATGGCGTCACACCAGCCTTTAAACACTCGCATTGTAAGTAACTACTCTTTTTTCAAATTATGTTAACCGTAGATGACACAATAAGTGTTTATTTATAGGAAAGCATATTTTCCAGAATTCTTTTTCAAAATATGTAAAGCCTAGATAACACATGATATTAAATGTCTGTTTTATTTCAAAGTCTTATGGAAATGGGTTTATTTACAATTTTTCAATCACTTTGATTTGCATTTAGCTTTAACGGAATGCCCGTTTTTAAGATTCCTTTATAACCACTCAAATTGTAAGTAGCTACTCTTTTTCAAATATGTTAAGCCTAGATGACACAATAAGCGTTAGTTTATCTATAGGAAAGCATATATTTCAGAATTCTCTTTTCAAATTATGTAAAGCCTAGATCAGACATGATATGAAGTATTTGTTTTATTTCAAATTCTTATGGAAATATGTTTATTTTAATTTTTCCAAAACTTTGATTTGCATTCAACCTTATATAAGAACAAAACACACACAAACACACACACACATATATATATATATATATATATATATATATATATATATATTTCTAAATATATTTGAGTTTATTGTATATTTACTTCAAATTCTTAGGGAATTGTGTCTATCTTTCTATCGCTAAAATTGATTAGGAGAACCCTCGGTGAGGCTATTTTCTATCAGTCAAGATATTATATTTAAGTTTGTTTCCCTTATTATGTACTTTGTAATTATGTCAAAGTCTCTGAGGATTTTGTTTTTATTTTGTATAGGAATACACAGCCTCTTCACCAACCCTTCAAGATTTGTCGCTCTATTCACCTCTACTACAACCACCTGACTCGTGGTCTACCTCGTCTCCAAAAGATCTACCTTCCCGACAGCCTAGCGTTGATACGGACAGCGAGGGTGAGGATCATAATCCCAGCAGGCTTCTATCGAGTTGGGATGATTCGTTTTCGTTTCGCCTACACGATTTCCTAATGGAATCTCATCCACCGTGGGACCCACCTTCACCCTACACATGTATACAGACGCTGGATTACACTTTAATGCAACTCCGGCTGGTGATTAGGGATTTGCGGACGACTGCTTGGAAACCATACTACAGGTCGAGCCGAACATTTTCATATAACGTTTGGGGCATGACAAAAAGATTCCTAGAGGATATTGTGGAGGCAGGCGGGAGACGACCATTTACGAACTGTCCGTCGTACCATAATAGGACCAATATTGTAAGTAGTTTTTCATATTATTTCAATTGACTTTTACGCTTTCTTTCAGGCTATCTGGACCGATTTACTAATCGTAACGTTTCTTACAGGATGTTTATATGCATATACAGCTGTTACTAATTGACTTTTTTATCTTACAGAATAAGCCACGACCGGCGGAGATTAGCTTATGCAATATATGTTGTGAGAGCCCTCGCAACGCAGTTGCCACGCCATGCGGACATGTATTTTGTTTTACCTCTCTCTCAAGATGTAATCGCTGCCCAAATTGTAGAGCACGGATTGTCGACACTTTTAAATTATATATGTAATAATGAGAATATATGTTTAGAACATTTTATAACTATGCACTCTAAAATTATTATTATTATATGTTAGTTTAATAAAACATCATGCTGAATACACTTATTGTATATATTGTTTTATCTACCGTCCTTTTTCAACCTGGTCAATACCGAGGACCCTATATCATGCGCTTTAGCCAAGATTATATATTTATACCACTCTTATATTGCTAACACAATCTGTTGAATATATATCAGGCAGAATTAGGATCTTTTTATAACATATATTTATTCATCACTCTACACGTTATGTGATAGGCCTCATTATTGTGTATTATAAGTGTTTATCCATAGACCTTTATATCTAAACAAATTTACAACTATAGGATATATCCATAAAAGCTATTTGATTATTTAAACTATAACAGCCTACATCTATATATACCTAATACGGTTAGATTTTAATAGGTACCTCTCGGTTATATCTAAACACAATTTTATCTGTAGGGTTTATACATAACTGATTTCTGATTATACATGTATGCCGTGCTATAACCACAGTACATAGTAAACTGATACTATATGACACAGTAATCAAAATAACAATCGCCTAGATCCACTGTGAAACAGCTGTGCGGGTTTTATGCCTGCTATAGAGGTCACCGACAGTGATTGTTTTTTTAAGATAATGAGATATATCAGCGGGTTCGCACATGTCGTATGATAAGGACCAGGTCCTCGGTCACCGGTTATTTATAACTTTGTAGGCCTGACGTATTCCCTCAAGCGATAAGGCCTTGTTGCATTGATTATTAATTTAGTAGCATAGACAAACTTTGGGAAAGCCATCATATCCCCATACCCCAAGGCGGGGCCCCGCATCATCCCATAGGTCAGACAATGCCTTTAGGGTAAGTTAGACCACTAGGGTTAGGGGTGAGCAGCCTTTTTGCCTAGAGGCCAACGTCACTCGGGTTTCGATTACGACACAGATACTTAGATTTTACGTCATCGGATATATTAAAATAGCGATTCAGTTTTAAAAGAACTACCCCTCCCCCCAACCCCCGGGGCAGCTCCCAAACGTACCTAGGATCCACCCCGCACTTAGGGGTGAGTTAGGTTAGCTGACTTAGGTTACTGCTTCAAGGCCAACTCCCCCCCCACTTTTTGTGCTCACGTGCCGCAATTAACTACTCACAGTGAATGGCGACATGCTTTAAAAATCTAATTATCAGGATAACGTTATTATTTGGAATATCGACTTTTACAATCGATACCAGTATAATATAACTGCACTCCCTTTGCTTTCATGACCTTAAATAACAAGACGATTTCTGTCTGATTTTGACGTTATTATTTTAAACTCAATCCATATACGGGCGTCTAAACGTATGAGACCATGTAAATATGAATACAATCATTTTGTGAAAAGCTTGGATCGCTGTATATTATAAACATTTTTGTGATTGATATTTTTAACCTTGAAAAAACAACATCTATAAATCATATATATATATATATATATATATATATATATATATATATAATAAAAATCATGTATGAGTATCCCTTCCTCGCTTTTCCCAAAAGAATAAATTTGAAATTTGAGTCAGAATTTTCATTGAAGATTTTCAGACTGATTGCGATTTCCCAATAAATCTAATGTTCGTACAATAATTACCAGATAAAGAGTTTAAACTCTATACTACTGTAATTTCTCACGGAATGTGCACATCATCCTTATTAACCTGACTAGCTCATTTGAAACACGCCAAAATGATGGCGCAAGATATCTCTTTCATTTTACCAGTCCCAAGCCTGAAAAGGTGTGATGGAAATTAGGTTTAATAGATAAAGTTTAAAGGATCTCCAGTCCCGAGAAACTAAGCGACATCTACGTTTAGCTCAGAGGTAAACTCATTAAGTAGCTTAATGATTTTAAAAGATCTGTGTTCGTCTAAAAGATGTAGGCATTTTTCAATTGTCGCAATGTTCTGACGTCATAGCTAACCCTCGTCATTTGTCAAAACTTAATCGTGTACGCATCTTTCGCAATATTCCTGGTGTACGTATATTTCGTTGTACGCATCTTTCGTGTATTCCTTTTTACCCCCTAACCTCCAAATAATTATGTATTAACTTCCAATTAAAACAGGTTTTTTTTAACAGGGAACTACTTTTCGGTTCAAGAGGTCGACGCAAATAACTTAGACAGGCACAATAAAATGTCAATAAATTGGTACTATTGGTAAATAGCTAAATAAGGAAAATGACAAGATTTGTAGAAATCTTAAAAAAACTTAATTTAAATAGAAGGGGTAAATAAAAAGTTTTTTATTTTATACAGAAATTTATTTAAAAGGTACTATAAATTTTTGTCATATTTCTGGGACTCATCGCCGGGTGTGTCAAATCCAAGTGTCAATCCGTGTGTTACGTCCGTGTGTCGAGGTAGTGTATGTCATATCCATGTGTCATAGCCATGAGTCGCATCTGTGTGTCATATCCATGTGTCATAGCAGTGAGTTGTGCGTCTGGTAGTTGTGGAAGCCATACAGTTGATTCTGTAAAAGCAAATATATATTAAAATTTCAAGAAATCCATTAAACACCTATAAAACATTTTACACATTTAGAATAAACTGACACAATAAAGTAGCTTGATAAATAAGAAAATTAAAAGAGCCGGAAATGGTTATTGATATCTCTAATTTCATTGAAAACATACACAAAGAAGAACCGAAGGAAAGAATATGAACTAAGTACAAGCAATTCTGAATAAATATTTATTGAGGACACGCTGAAGTGTGACAATTACTTTGTCTTTTTAATAATGTATCAAGGGTAAAGGTTTCCATTATGAAATACATCTAACACCAACGGAGTAGCTATAGTGGCTCCTAGAGCATTCATTCTGTGTTCAGAAGCTTATGGATACTATTATTCTATTAATAAATGAAATATTACTTAGTGATAAAGTCACTGTGGGGAATCTCGATGACGTTGCAAGCAAGAGGCTGTGGTTTTATCTAAATATGACACTTTAAAAACAATTTTGTACTTAGAAATTTCTATATAACGGGAAAAGAAAGGGCAGAATTAAGAACATGTGATGAATGGATGCTTGGCTTTTGTATGGACACTTTGTAAAGCCTTCTATGCAAAATAATTCTTTTATACATTTATTTATACCTTGCTACTTCTGAGTAGAAACTATGAGAGTTTAAATACATAATAATTTACTGGAACAATAATTAGTGCTAAACAGATAAATAGATAGTATTTTAAAATATATTTATACAAAATGAATTTTTATACTAAATCTTGAAGGTTCTAATTGAGTTTAAAATGGACATAAATAGAAATATTCACTTCCATGTATCAATCACAAAAAGGGAAAGGGGAATGGTGAGGCTTTACTTACAAAAAGACTTGGTTCGCCTCAGCCCTGGCCTTGCTACTTCGTATTCTTCCTCCATGATTGTGCCCAGGCCAGGGCTGTAGAGTCTTAAAGGTCTTGGATATATAATGCCTCTGTGCTCGAACAGACTGCGGTCTGAAAAAATTGAGTTTACCAGTTAAGCAAGTCACACATAATAAATATATAGATTTTATTGCTTCAGTGTTTCCATTTATAGCCGTTTACTAATGTGGAGTAAAATAATAAAATTGAATAATATTAAAGATGTAAGTTTTAAGGCTTTTGAAATTATAATATCAAGGGGTGGAATTATTGCTACCAATGGGAAGCGATGCGCGATGTTCAAGAGACACTAAAAAACAAACACAAGGCTCACTAACTTAAACTCCTATTCATTACAGCAAATATTACAATATTCTCAAACATGTTAATGCTAAGGGAGAGAACCATTTTCTATCGCTTTCGTAAAGAACTGTGCAACAAAACCGCAAAGCGGCACGCTCTTCCCAATAACCTAACTAACTTCACTTGCCACATGCAGATTGTAGAGATATGTATACAAACATAATCTCAGCACTCAACATGAGTTTTGTCACTTGACACGATAGGCTTTTAATTATGTTGACGACGATGTTTAGACTATTGTTTATAAGTACACGGTCTATGAGATATTTCTACAGTAATAATGCTTTTTCAAGAACCTAAATTTAATGCTTTATAATTATAAACCGCAAGATATAGTTAATTATTAGAGATTATACTTAGGAAAATT